>OZ005650.1:179040528-180240528 GCA_963930645.1 Salticus scenicus
ATACAATAAAGAGTGTAGTCTTATGCTGATATAGTGAAATTGGCTGAGACAGCGACACTATAACTGACATTCAAAGTCCAGACTACAAACTTGGCAAGACAATAAAGAGTGTAGTCTTATGCTGATATAGTGAAACTCGCTGAGACAGCGACACTATAATTGACATACGAATTCAGACTACAAACTTGGCAAGACAATAAAGAGTGTAGTCTTATGCTGATATAGTGAAACTCGCTGAGACAGCGACACTATAACTGACATACGAATTCAGACTACAAACTTGTCAAGAGCGTAGTCTCGTGCCGATATAGTGAAACTCGCTGAGACAGCGACACTATAACTGACATACGAATTCAGACTACAAACTTGTCAAGAGCGTAGTCTCGTGCCGATATAGTGAAACTCGCTAAGACAGCGACACTATAATTGACATACGAATTCAGACTACAAAAATATAATCACTTAAATTAAAAGATGTTTTACAGTATTTTCTGAGTATACAAGTATATATATATATATATATATATATATATATATATATATATATAATTATTATTATTATTATTATTATTATTATTATTATTATTATTATAATATTATTATTATATTATTATTATAATATTATTATTATTGTTATTATTATTATTATTATTATTATTATTATTATATTATTATATTATTATATTATTATTATTATTATTATTATTATTATTATTATTATATTATTATTATTATTATTATTATTATTATTATTATTATTATTATTTATATTTTACCTATAATTGAGTTTGAAATAAAATATTTTTTTTATCTGTATTTAAACATACAGACATTTCCGCGAAGCGGAAATGTCTGTATGTTTAAATTCAGATAAAAAAAATATTTTATTTCCAATATTTTATTTAATTTATTTTATTATATTCTATAAAACCTATGATATTTAACTTGAGACTCTAAAAGACATGATAATATTGAATCAATTTAAACAATCATTAAACGACATACCTCTGTCATGACTAGAAGACTGTTGACTAGAAGACATGACTAGACGACTGCTGCTGGTCAAATACAATGACGGTTGTTAGCGATCATATATAATATGCAAAGAACCAACTGAAAAAAAAAAAAAATATATATATATTTTTTTTTTTTTTTTTTTTTTTTAAATACGGTTGGTTGGTTGGTTGGTTGCTGACAAGGATAATCTACGCATTATCATATTTAATGTCCTGTCGCAACGAATTCTGTTGAGTCGCTATCTGATTGGAGAGCAACAGGTTCTGCAGGTTCTGGATCTGGATCTGCTGCTTCTGAATCTGCACTAGAGATTTGTTCTGCTGCACGCCCAACTCTAATTTAAGCCTGTAAATTTCTTCCTGATACAAGTTATCTATTTTGGAGTACAGTACGTCAAATTTTTCAATCTTGGTTTTCAAGAGTGAGATTTCTGCATCCAATTTAGATTGCAAGTCAAACATTTGCTGCTTTAAATTTTGCATTTCGGTCTTTGCGTCGTTGTCCAACGGTTCCCACATTTTGTACATGCTGAGCTTCAATGAAAGAGATAAATATTAGAAGCTACCAATGTGAGAGTCACAGAAACAGGATCAATTCAATGACAAGCGTGGATCCTGATACAATGTTAGCTAGATGAGGCTGGCAGACAGAATGAAGGAATGAAGGTTTGAATACGGCTATTTATAAAGAATGAATCCAAGCCACGCCCACTCAAAAAAAAAAAAAAAAAAAAAAAAAAAAAAAAAAAAAATTTTTTTTTTTTTTTTTTTTTTTTTCAGTTGGTTGGTTGATATGATGGTTGGTTTCTAATGTTATATTTCTCAGTTGGTACTAATTAGTTTTTTTTTCAAATAATCTTCAAGTTACACGTTATTTTAAATCCAGCCCGATTCTTTTCTCAGCTAAGACCGAATCGCATGCCCCTGATCCGAGATATTGTGTCAGACATTAGAAACGAGACATTAAAAATTTAAGCATGCAGTCATGTACATTTTTACAATTAAGATTTAAAGATTACAGTCTATTCAAACCTATGCCAAGTACTGCCAGACAAGACATTAGAAACGAGACATTAAAAATGTAAGCATGTAAATTTTTACAATTAAGATTTAAAGATCTATTCAAACCTATGCCAAGTACCGCCAATCTCGCTGACGAGACGTTAGAAACGAGACATTAGAAATTTAAGCATGCAGTCATGTAAATTTTTACAATTAAGATTTAAAGATTACAATCTATTCAGACTACAGCTCTTATACCAAAGTCGCTGACGAGACATTAGAAACGAGACATTAGAAATTTAAGCATGTAGTCATGTAAATTTTTACAATTAAGATTTAAAGATTACAGTTACGATCTATTCAAACTATAGCTCCTATGCCCGCCGATCTCAGCAACGCTCACGAGACATTAGAAATTTAAGCATGCAGTCATGTAAATTTTTACAATTAAGATTTAAAGATTACAGTCTATTCAAACTACAGCTCCTATGCCAAAGTCGCTGACGAGACATTAGAAACGAGACATTAGAAATTTAAGCATGTAAATTTTTACAATTAAGAGTTAAAGATTACAGTCTATTAAAACTACAGCTCCCGTCAATCTCAGCAACGAGGCATTAGAAATGTAAGCATGTAAATTTTTACAATTAAGAGTTAAAGATTACAGTTACGATCTATTCAAACTACAGCTCCTATGCCAAGTACCGCAAAGCTGGGTGAACCTACTTCTTTACGGCATATAAAGGTCTATCAGACAGTCGCCAGAAGTATTATTCGAGCAACTCCACCCCGTCAGAATTTTTGACGATTCGATTCAGTTGTCGGTTTGAATAATAAATATTTAGAATTTAAATATATTATTTAAATATTTTATTTTAATAATAAAATATTTATTATTTAAATATTTTATTTTAATAATAAAATATTTATTATTTGTTTATCGAATCGTTAAAAATATATTATTTGTTTATCGAATCGTTAAAAAAATATATTCAATATTGGTACAGCATTCATTTAAAAAATGTCCTTATTCAATATTGTAAATTTCAGACAGAATGAAGGAATGAGTACAGCTATTTATAAAGAATGAATCCAAGTCAATCAACCAATCAACCAACCTTGAAAAAAAAAAAAAAAAAAAAAAAAAAAAAAAAATTTTTTTTTTTTTTTTTTTTTCAAGGTTGGTTGATTGGTTGATTTAAAAAAATAATCCTTATTCGATATTTCTATCTCAAAGGCATTAGCTATCTCAGATTCAAAGGCATCGTTTCAATATTAAAATAATACTATTATCTCTCTCCAATTCAAAGTCTCAATTTATAAACATCCAATATTGGCACTCTATCTATCGCAAAAAAATGGGCCGAACGAAGCGTCAAAGACAGAAATCTGCCATGAGACGCTTCGTTCGGCCCATTTTTTTGCCCCCTCCAGATTTAAGGCATCAGTTTGTACCATCTAGATCGATCCCCCACAAAGACTTTGATTTTGGACGGAGGGGTGTCTGTCCAAGAAATAGTCTCAAATCTATCTTCGTGGAGGCGAGGGTCGTCATCGTGGTCCCCATCGAAGAACAGCATGGTTCTCTCTATGAAATCTTTTAAGAATTCATTTATGTATGTGTCAGAGTCCCTCACGATCCGAATTCGAATGGCTTTATGGATGCATGAGGTGGGTACTATGGGGTCTAGAATCTGGATTTTAGAGGATGTCAGCATGGCCTCGAATCCCAACGACGACAGGGCATCTCCAAAATGTATCTCGTCGACTGGATACACCCAGGTATTGGCTAGAGAGATAGGTAACCTGACCCTCCTGTAAACGAGATCGCACACCTTCAACCTGGTCGTTTTTTTCACATAGGATCGACCCATCAGCTTGGCCACATCAGAGGCCCTGACGAACAAAAGTCCATCCGCAGAGACTACGAATAGGATTTTAGCGTCAAGCTGTGGATGTTCAATAGTGAATAGCATGACTTATGGCAATAGCAACAGAAGTCAAAATGATGCAGGCTCTTAGAGGCAGCTCGTATATATACCCGAGTCGTGACCTCGTTTTATCAGGCTTTACTAAGAAAACAGGATGTATCAGCTGTTTTTTGAGGATGCGATAAAATCTGTCCTTCTAGAACGATAAAATTATTTATATAATTAATCCGATAGCATGAGGATGTGCGTCACAGGACGTGCGTCACAGGATGTAGATAAGATATTTACTTGGAATTTAGATAGAACTAAAGATTACTGCTAGTATAAATACAGGCTGCTGGACGAGACATTTCATTCTGAGCTACTGCTTACTGTTTGATACTTTCCAAAATGATCTTCCAAATTCTATCTGATGAACTGAATGTTAAATTGACATGCTTTTTGTCATTTGACAACCAAATTTTTATCAAAGGCCGAGACGTGGCCTATTACATGGGGCATGAAAACTCCAGTAGAGTGGTGAACTTGTGCCATATAACGGTAACGGACATTGCTCCTGAGGGCTTGAAACTACCCCCGTCTCTAGCCAAGACATGCGTCTTTGGACTAGAGGATGCAAAAATATTGATGGATATGCATCCAGGAGAGTTTGACTCCCTATTTCAGGGGCCGATTGAAATTCTTACGCCCATCGAATGCAGCTTAAACCTGAGGCGGCCTGTCCAGGTTAAGCTCGCAGCCATAACCTCATCCAATGCCACAATGGAGAGTTTCTTGGCCGACTTAAAGAATGTCATGGAGGAGTACCTGGCAACGGTACCCATGGACACCTATGTATTCGGCGAACGATATGGGGACTTGGAGCTAGGCTATTTCCCCCGAAAAATAAAAGTTTTGGTGGGAAACAAGCCCTACTTCTATAAATCCTCGTCTTAAGATCAGGACGAGGTGCAAAAAAATGGGTCGAGCGAAGCCTCTCATGACATAAGTCATTGAGGCTTCGCTCGGCCCATTTTTTTGCGATAGATAGAGTGCCAACATTGGATGCGTACCGATTTGAACTTGTAATTTTCAAGGGATATGGCTTAGCTATAAGATAATTTTGATAAAATATGCATAGCTAAATTTAAGGGATCTGAATTTAAAAATTTAATTTTTTTCATTTAAAATTCACATTTTTTTCTTGTAAAATTTAAAATTTTTAAAGACTAAGTGTGGCGGTCATTATACTCTGATCTCTAAATTTTCAAGGGATATGGCTTAGCTATAAGATAAATATGAAACTTGGTAAAATATCGATAGCTAAATTTAAGGGATCTGAATTTAAAATTTTAATTTTTTCGTTTAAAATTTACCGTGTAAAATTTAAAATTTCTAAAGACTAAGTGTGGCAGTTATTATAATTCTAAATTTTCAAGGGATATGGCTTAGCTATAAGATAAATATGAAACTTGGTAAAATATACAGACTCAATAGCTAAATTTAAGGGATCTGAATTTAAAAATTTAATTTTTTTCGTTTAAAATTTGTATGTAAAATTTAAAATTTTTAAAAACTAAGTGTAGCCAAGCCAGTCATTATAATCTATAAAAAGATTTTCGAGAGACAGGATATTATGCAAGCCTTTCCTCAGGATGCTGGCTCCCGGTTAAAATTACAATCAGATCTCTATAAAAAGAGTTTTCGAGAAGTGTTGACAGGATATTATGTAAGCCTTTCCTCAGGAAGCCCGGTTATAATCAGATCTCTATAAAAAGAGTTTTCGAGAAGTGTTGACAGGATATTATGTAAGCCTTTCCTCCCGGTTATAATCAGATTGCTCAAGAGACAGGATATTATGCAAGCCTTTCCTCTTGATAACGTAGAAAATTACTATCAGATCCTGTTGATAAGACCGGGTATATATACGAGTGTCCAGCGAGAGCTCTTCAATTGCTAGTCGATCTCTCTACTAGCTGCTTAGATTCATTAGCTCAGTCATGTTTTTCCATGTAAAAAATTATGCTTATGGTGTTGCCTTTAAATGCTTAATGGCCTCTGATGGCACCCTGTTTGTCCGGGCTGAGGACCTGGCTATCTACTCGAGGCATCCTCTAGATCTCCATTTTGCCGAGAGATATGCAGGCCTCACCGTCCGAGATGTAATGGACCCTAAAATCGATTTACCCAAATGGCTCGCTAAGACGAGAATCTTCTCCATTAGCGAAGCCAAACATCATTTGGGAGGGTTCATGGGCGAACAGGAATTTGATAAGATGTTCGATGGTTCGGCCATGGTGAAATACCAGGCTAACATGAAGCTCAGCTTCGAGAAAGCCATAGGTGTTAGATTTGTAGAAAGGTCCCATACCAAGTTCGAAGACTTCCTTGCCACATACCAACTACAGGTGAGGAAATTTTTTAAACTTGAATATGAGGATTATGAATTATACAAATCCCAAATGACCGGACCGTTGAAGATGACCATCAGGAGGTCATCTAATGAGCAACCCATAGAGAGCTTGTGTTAATCTTTAAAATGAGAGTAAAAAAATGGGTCGAACGAGGTGTCTCATGGCAGAATTTCTGTCTTTGACACCTCGTTCGACCCATTTTTTTGCGATAGATATAGTGCCAACATTGGACGGGTTTAATTTAAGACTTTGAGGGGTTTAATTTAAGTATTTATTAAAAAAAATCTATTAAGCTAGTATTGAAGAGGTTATCAGCATAAAAAAATAATTAAGACGTTTAAGTTGAGACTTTACAATTACATGTATGAAAATATTATTAAGACTGAAAAATATATGGATGGGATTGAATTAAGTATTTTTTTTTTCAAATTTAAAAAAAAATTGAAAATTTTGCAAATTTGACCAACTTTAGAAACGTGATCTTAAAATAAAAATATTTTTGAAAACTAATCGTGGAATCGTGATTCTTATTACATATACATAGTAAAATAAGCAATTTAATTCAGTCGTTTTTTTCAAATTTAGAAAAAAATTGAAAATTTTGCAAATTTGACCAACTTTAGAAACGTGATCTTAAAATAAAAATATTTTTGAAAACTAATCGTGGAATCGTGATTCTTATTACATATACATAGTAAAATAAGCAATTTAATTACTTTTCAGTCGTTTTTTTTTCAAATTTAAAAAAAATTGAAAATTTGACCAACTTTAGAAACGTGATCTTAAAATAAAAATATTTTTGAAAACTAATCGTGGAATCGTGATTCTTATTACATATACATAGTAAAATAAGCAATTTAATTCAGTCGTTTTTTTTTTCAAATTTAAAAAAAATTGAAAATTTTGCAAATTTGGCCAACTTTAGAAACGTGATCTTAAAATAAAAATATTTTTGAAAACTAATCGTGGAATCGTGATTCTTATTACATATACATAGTAAAATAAGCAATTTAATTACTTTTCAGTCGTTTTTTTTCAAATTTAAAAAAAATTGAAAATTTTGACAGAGGTGGTGGCACATCAGCAAATTTAGATAAACTGTTACTTTAGCATGATATATATAGGCTAGCTAGAGTCAATCAATCAATCAACCAACCTTGAAAAAAAAAAAAAAAAAAAAAAAAATTTTTTTTTTTTTTTTTTTTTTTTTTTTCAAGGTTGGTTGGTTGATATATATTTATAATGCTAATTGAATTAAGTATATTTTCAAAAATGAAGATTTAGACTTTGAGTTGACTATTGCAAATTCAACCAACTTTAGAAACGTGATCTTAAAATAAAAATATTTTTGAAAACTAATCGTGGAATCGTGATTCTTATTACATATACATAGTAAAATAAGCAATTTAATTACTTTTCAGTCGTTTTTTTTCAAATTTAAAAAAAATTGAAAATTTGACCAACTTTAGAAACGTGATCTTAAAATAAAAATATTTTTGAAAACTAATCGTGGAATCGTGATTCTTATTACATATACATAGTAAAATAAGCAATTTAATTACTTTTCAGTCGTTTTTTTCAAATTTAAAAAAAATTGAAAATTTTGCAAATTTGACCAACTTTAGAAACGTGATCTTAAAATAAAAATATTTTTGAAAACTAATCGTGGAATCGTGATTCTTATTACATATACATAGTAAAATAAGCAATTTAATTACTTTTCAGTCGTTTTTTTTCAAATTTAAAAAAAAATTGAAAATTTGACCAACTTTAGAAACGTGATCTTAAAATAAAAATATTTTTGAAAACTAATCGTGGAATCGTGATTCTTATTACATATACATAGTAAAATAAGCAATTTAATTCAGTCGTTTTTTTCAAATTTAAAAAAAATTGAAAATTTTGCAAATTTGGCCAACTTTAGAAACGTGATCTTAAAATAAAAATATTTTTGAAAACTAATCGTGGAATCGTGATTCTTATTACATATACATAGTAAAATAAGCAATTTAATTACTTTTCAGTCGTTTTTTTTCAAATTTAAAAAAAATTGAAAATTTTGACAGAGGTAGTGGCACATCAGCAAATTTAGATAAACTGTTACTTTAGCATGATATATATAGGCTAGCTAGAGTCAATCAATCAACCAACCTTGAAAAAAAAAAAAAAAAAAAAAAATTTTTTTTTTTTTTTTTTTTTTTTTTTTTTTTTAAGGTTGGTTGATTGATTGATTGCCTCTAGCTAACCTATATATATTATGCTAAAGTATATACATTATCATTGTCCAGCAATGCTTATCTGCGTCTATAAAAATGCATCCTGTTTTCATAGCAAATGAGTTATACAATATCCTGTTTCCGCGACATCTATAATAAGCCTTATCTCATCCTGTTCTCGTAGAAACTGACTTATGCAATATCCTGTCTTCAGATTGGCAATATCCTGTTTCATCTAAAATAAGCCTTATCTCATCCTGTTTTCGTAGAAACTGACTTATGCAATATCCTGTCTTCAGATTATACTAATTGAATTAAGTATATTTTCAAAAATGAAGATTTAGACTTTGAGTTGACTATTGCAAATTCGACCAACTTTAGAAACGTAATCTTAAAATAAAAATATTTTTGAAAACTAATCGTGGAATCGTGATTCTTATTACATATACATAGTAAAATAAGCAATTTAATTACTTTCAGTCGTTTTTTTTCAAATTAAAAAAAAATGAAAATTTTGGCCAACTTTAGAAACGTAATCTTAAAATAAAAATATTTTTGAAAACTAATCGTGGAATCGTGATTCTTATTACATATACATAGTAAAATAAGCAATTTAATTCAGTTGTTTTTTTTTTCAAATTTAAAAAAAATTGAAAATTTTGACAGAGGTGGTGGCACATCAGCAAATTTAGATAAACTGTTACTTTAGCATGATATATATAGGCTAGCTAGAGTCAATCAATCAACCAACCTTCAAAAAAAAAAAAAAAAAAAAAAAAAAAAAAAATTTTTTTTTTTTTTTTTTTTTTTTTTTTTTTTTTCAAAGGTTGGTTGATTGGTTGATTGACTCAAACATTTTTTTTCACAGTTTTTAGTTTAACATAATTAAACTCTCTCTCTACGAGCCAGCTTGACGGTCAACTCATACGCTCTGTCTTTTTCATCAACTACATAGTCTTTCTCTATTTCCTCAAACTTTCTCTTAACCGTAGCAGTCAATTCTTGAAGCATGTCGCCCGATTTGACAGACCATATACCTTCAGCTCTCACACGCATGGAAAAGTTGCTAGGTTTCTCTTCTTCAGTATCCCCATACCTGGATTCTACCGACGGGGGTGCGTAGATATTCGTATGTTGTTCGCAGACTGCGCTCGAGTATTCGTAATACCCTTTAAGCCAATCTTGTAAATTCATCTCGCCTTCGTTTCGAACTGTGATTTCAAAGGCCATCTTTCTGCTGAACGGTATAATGCTGGGATACGTAGAGGTTACCCGGCCATCGGTCCACAGTTTCTGGATACGGCAGATCTCCTCGATAGGCATTCGGTGCGTCTTCACAAGTACGTGCAGCATATCATTGAAATCAAACACGCGCCTGGAACTCATGTTCAAGCGTTGTGCATTGGGATATAGATTAGCCAGATCCTTGTTGGAATATCGATGTGCAAAGTTGTAAGGTGACGCGTAGCCTAGATATTTGCCAACATCGACGGCTATGAAATAAACATCTCTACCAACAGTAGCGGCGATGAGTGCAGGCTTGGTATCAAAACAAATTTTCAGATACATGATTGCGCTATGATGGCAACTAGAATGGACAGAATGATGGTAGCTTGAGTACGGAACCACTATTTATACAGAATATCCATGAGTGGGCGTGGCATGTAAAAAAAAAAAAAAAAAAAAAAAAAAAAAATTTTTTTTTTTTTTTTTTTTTTTAAGTTAGTTGTTTATTTAGTTCTAGAAAACTTCTTTATAAGCTTATCCGCCTCGTTTTCAATCTCTGTACGAATCGAGTCCAAGTCATAGCTGCAGCCCTCGTCCTTTTCATAGACTGAAATTATATCTTTTAGCGAATCGCTCACCATTTCTTCTTTGATTTTTTCAAAGTCTTCGCCGATTTTGGAGTACGCAGATAGGTATCTATTATAATTTACATAATTTTTGATCTTGTACTTATTCAGAGCTTGTTCGTTGAACTGCTTACGCTTAACCTTAAAAATGTTCCTAGAGCGTGGAGATTCTTCAGCGTCGGCCTTCATGACGAATCCTTCTAGCGGACACTCTGCATAAGCGCTGGGATACGTTTCAACTTTTTCGTACAGATCCCCTATCGTTTGGTAATCTAAATCTAAGATGGGTACGTGGGGCAGCTTCACTCGCTGGAAAATGTTCACGGCGTCGCTATACTTCATAAACGTATCTGAATCCAGTTGGTAGATGTCGAAGGCCCGAAAAAAGACAGTATTGCTACCGAATACGGCTTCGGATTCAAAATCACGATAGGTTATTCTCTTCATGTGGCTTCCGAATACTTCTCCATAAATGATAAAATTGTCATGTAAAATGTCTTTGATAAGCCGTACCTTTTCCGACAGCGGTTCCAAGATTGCGTTCAAGTTAAAAAGGCGTGTCTTTTCATCTAGCACAACGTTTCTAGATTGTATCCTGAACGTATTCTTCACGTAGCCAATACCGATATTAGAGCCATCCAATTTTTCGGTAGCTATTAAAGGTATGCCCGAATAAATTTGGCTTGTGATCTCGTGGTACTTGATAAGAGCCATCGTAAATAGATTAGAAACAGAACGGTCAGACTAGAAAATATCTATTAAGCTATTTCAATGAGTATGAAGACAGAATGAATGTAGCTTGAGTACGGAGCCGCTATTTATACTAAATATAAATCAACTAATCAACCAACCATCTGAAAAAAAAAAAAAAAAAAAAAATTTTTTTTTTTTTTTTTTTTCAGATGGTTGGTTGATTAGTTGATTTATATTTAGTATAAATAGCGGCTCCGTACTCAAGCTACATTCATTCTGTTGGTTGGTTGGTTTCTAAAGTTATTTTTCTAAAGATATTTCTAAGTTGGCTGCTACAGTTCTAAGTTGGCCGTTAAAGCTATATTTCTAAGTTGGCTACTAAAGCTATATTTCTTTAGCCAATCATTGTAGATGGCGCTGCAGTCTATATATATAGTATATATATAGTATATCTATTAGGGTGGGTGGGAGTGGAATTTATTTCTTCTACTGTACGGTCATGCCGCTCCTGACCCACTTCCTTTAAAATAGGATGAAATAGCATAATTTATACAGTATTGGCTTTGAAAACAAGACTTTTGTCTGACAAATTACTGCAGGTTTTCATGAAATCAGGATAGATCATAGGCTTTTATAGAAAAATCTAACTCTCCATCAATCTTGCTGAAAACCTATTACGAGACATAGTGACCCGTTGCTGGCGAGACACAATGAGCGTGTAGTCATGTTAGCCATAGTATATATAGACAAGATTCAAGGGTGGGCGTGGCACCTGAAAAAAAAAAAAAAAAAAAAAAAAAAAAAAATTTTTTTTTTTTTTTTTTTTTTTTTCAAGGTTGGTTGGTTGGTTGATTACATTCTCTATATATAGTATCGCTGACGTGCCACTTCATCAGTCTTTGCCAGCAACGGTTGTTTCAAAGGCCCTCGCCGATAGCAACCCTCTCTAAGCGATAATCTAAAAGGTCATCCGGTCGAGCCTTATCAGATGTTCCGCTCGCCAGAGTATAAATACCGGCCTCTCGCCTCAGCTTATTCATTCTGACCCTCTGCTTTTTGAAATGGCCACTCTATCATTTGACTCTCTGACGGACGAACGAGTTGATTGCGACTGTGTCATAATACCGCAATGGAACGTATTGAACACCCCTCGCATATCTTGTGAATTGATATGTAATTACGACCGTTCTATGAAAATGCCAGCTCCAGCTATTATTCCCAAACCTAAGCCAGTTCTCATTCAAAAACCAGCACCAGCACTTAAACCAGATCCAGTTCCCACACCTAAACCAGATCCCACACCTAAGCCTGATCCAGTTCTCACACCTAAGCCTGATCCAGTTCCCACACCTGATCCAGTTCAAATTTCAATACCCATGTCAGAGATGATGTATTTTAAAGTACCAACGCTATTAAGCCCGCTACCAAAATCTCCAATTTCAGAAGACCCGTCCAAAGTAACAGTTTATCGCCCTTGGAAGCCTCCACCGAAGATAGATTTCGTGGTACGGCCTAAACTAAAAACTGCTGGCTTTGAAGATCCTAGAATTCGAAGACAGCAGGGCATAGTCGTTCTCAAGTCAATCGTCGATCTGAGAGATGGCAAATGTTACAGCCACATACAAACAGAGGTCAGGAAAAATTACTGTTGGGTTTAAGCCCAAACGATTTATAAAAAAATCGGGTCGAACGAAGTGTCTCATGGCAGATTACTGTCTTTGACACTTCGTTCGACCCGTTTTTTTTGTAACAATTATATTGCCAATATTGGATGCGTTTAAGATTTTGACTTAAGATTTTTAACTTAAGAATTTGAATGGATATTTTTATAACTGAAGTCTTGGAGATATATATTTTTATATAAACGCTAACTTAAAACAGTTTGGCAAAAAAATATTATTTTCAAATCAAAAACTATAAAATTGAAATGATAAACTTTGAAAAATTGCAAAGTCCAAAAAAAAATAGTATCTTGAAAAAATTATAGAAATCGGCCAAAGACACTTTAACATGATATATATAGGTTAGCTAGAGTCAATCAACCAATCAACCAACCTTGAAAAAAAAAAAAAAAAAAATTTTTTTTTTTTTTTTTTTAAGGTTGGTTGATTGGTTGATTGACTCTAGCTAACCTATATATATCATGTTAAAGTGTATACACTATCATTGTCCAGCAATGCTTATCTGCGTCTATAAAAATCTTTACTGCATCCTGTTTCATAGCAAATGAGTTATACAATATCCTGTTTCCGCGTTTAGCGACATCTATAAATAGCTCATCCTGTTTTCGTAGAAACTGACTTATGCAATATCCTGTCTTCAGATTGACAATATCCTGTTTCCGCGTCCAGCGACTCTATAATAAGCCTTATCTTATCCTGTTTTCGTAGAAACTGACTTATGCAATATCCTTCAGATTGACTATATAAGCTCTGGCATTTGATCGAATAGCCATTCTCTCTTCGGAGCTTTAAACTACCAATATGTATAAAGCTCAATGCTCTCTGAAGAAACTTAAAGCGGTAAACTCGCTACGAAACCGTTTTGGGGTTATCGAGCTGTTTCCCAAAAACCTTTCGCCTACCGTTAAGAAATTGGAAGAGTATCCACACTTCCAAACCATGATCGGTGAAGGCAAGATTTGTGTATTCTGTCTATACATGACGTCCGATTTGAAGATTGAATTCAAAAAACGTACTCTGACGGACAAGATAACGAATACAATCCCAGCCATAGGCAGAGAGGCCAAGACAAACTATCCGCTGAGACCTCAGGAGATTAAATGGAGCACTCTGATGAACCGATATAAAAGACCCCCCAGCGAAGCCAACAGAACCAACGCCGACGTGAGAATTGGTTTCAAGTGCCCCAACAATCAGTTTCTTGTAAAGTCCTATTTTACGTTTGGTCAGCGAACCGTCGGACAAGGATGCGCCCATATCATACAGACTTTGAACGTGCCATTCCTGTTCTTTGTGAGGCGTCCTGGCGAGACACGAGTAAAACCGGACAACAGATACTTTGCTGGCGACAAGCTCCATTATTACGACCGTTTCATATTGATTGCCGACTCCAGTTACAAGGTGCCTGCTGGGACCACATACATTCTGTTTACAACTCAAAAAAACTTTTTCAGTTTGGACATTGTGCCAGAGAATTTAGAGTTGGGCTTCGAAACCAAAAATCCTTTGGTAGAACGCATAACAAAAATAGATGGTATGTACGACATATCCGTACCAACGCCCATGATACAGCATATAGATGATGAAGACGACTCCCCCGTGGAAATGAGTACTGACAGAATAACATCTAAATATTTTGATAAGCCAACGTCTCCATCCCAAGAGCCAGAGATCTATTTTCCTGAATCATCCCAAGAGTCGTCCCAAGAACCAGAGCCAGAGATCTATTTTCCTGTGGACAGAAGAACAATAGTCATAACAACAAACTTTGCAGCCCAATACAAGTCTCTGACTTTTAAAGACTGGAAAAACTTGAAAGATCGCCCCGACAATAACTTCGTACGCCCCTACGGACCAGATCTACCTGGACTTGACCTGAGAATTAAATCGGTAAAACGGAAGGCTGAGACAATTCCCAAGAGTGCCAAGAAACATAAGCCATCTTTCAAGGAGGCGGCCACAAATACAGAGTCAGAACCAGAGCCAGTGTTTAAATGCCCACCTGAGCCAGTTTTTAAACGTCCAGCACCCATTGAAAGTCCTGAGATATGTCCCATTGAAAGTCCTGAACCCATTGAAAGTCCTGAGATATGTCCAGAGCCTGTTGAAGATCCTGAACCCATTGAAAATCCCGAGATATGTCCCATTGAAAATCCTGAGATATGTTCAGAGCCTATTGAAAATCCTGAATCCATTGAAAGTCCTGAGATATGCCCCATTGAAAATCCTGATCCCGTTGAAGATCGTGAACCCATTGAAAATCCTGAGCCCATTGAAAATCCAGAATATTTTTATGGATGGCCTACTATTGAAAGGTCAGAGGTGCAAACTGAACTGGATGAGCTTGATAATATTTTATGTACGCCTTTATCCATGCCAGCGGATACGCTAGACTCGTTGATGGATGATCTTATGACGCCATCAACTATACAGTATACTATGGAACCGCTGGAGACTCAGTCAGGCTTTGAACTGCCAGATTTTATGTAACTATAAAAATATGTAAAATTTAAAAAATTTGGGTCAAACGAGGCTTCCTCATGTTTAGATTTGTCATTATGACTTATCTTTACGATGGAAGCCTCGTTTGACCCATTTTTTTTAAATCAAAATGCTACCAATATTGGTACTGTAAAAAAAATAACTTGTAAAATTTATTAGAACAATAAAAAAATTGGGTCAAACGGGTCATGTTTAGATTTGTCAGTATGACTTATCTTTACAATGGAAGCCTCGTTTGACCCACTTTTTTAAATCAAAACGCTACCAATATTGGATTTATAAAAATAATAACTTGTAAATTTTATCAGATTAATTAGAAAGTGACACATGACAATACTTTATCCATCTAAGTCACATTAAAATCAACCAACCAACCAACCTTAAAAAAAAAAAAAAAAAAAAAAAAAAAAAATTTTTTTTTTTTTTTTTTTTTTTTTTTTTTTTTTTGCAAGGTTGGTTGGTTGGTTGATATATATTTGTTTCCTCGTTCATCACTTTTCATTTATCAAGATTAACTTTTCAATTTAATCCTATCATGTTTTTATCCAAAGGCTAAGTTTCAAAGCCTCATTTTAAATGAAACCTGTTAATTTTGATCATGTCTATCTTAAACGTGAATCGCTTAGCCATCCAAGCCATTCGTAGCAATTAGATGTTTGAACTGAGTCCATAACCCTTTTCCTTTAAAATTTATCTAAGCCATAGTAGCCTTTCAATTTTGACTGGTTAAACGTGGATCAGCTATGCAAGAGGTCATGATAAAACTGAGTCCTGTATCTGAAACATGTCAAACGAAGACCTGGCAATTGAAAACGGGGCATCGCTTAGCAGGCAAAATTTAAACGAGCTGAGCCATAAACGTAACCATTGAACACTGGGCCATGCTTAGCGGTAGCAGCCCATATTGTAAAAATAATATTTACGAGATACAATGGCAAAGCGACAAATGAAAAGCTTAAAAGTAGCGGCCCAGTCTATGGCATCATTTTAAATGTTAATATTGAGCCATCCAAGAGACCTTAATAGAATCGGCTTACTGAACAGGTGAAATCTGAAAGACGTAGAGAGCCCATATTGTAAAAATTTAAAATTATAAACTTCAAAAGTGGATATATGTAGGAAGTGTGTTAAGTTTTAAAGTCACATGACCACTCTTGACCAACCAACCAACCTTGAAAAAAAAAAAAAAAAAAAAAAAAAAAAATATTTTTTTTTTTTTTTTTTTTTTTTTTTTTTTTCAAGGTTGGTTGGTTGGTTTTATTTTAAGAGTGGGTGTGGTCATGTGACTAGTAAATATCATCGGATCAAAAAGTGATATAACCGAGATTAATTTCGGTGCTAAAAAGAAGAACCCAAATTGTCTTCCCAACTGGCTGAACCCAGATTAGGTATTTTTTAGCTTAAAATCTTAGCTGATCTGAGTTTGGTCGTTGGTAAAAAATATCAGCGGATTTTTCTAAGGCCCAAATGAAATTCTTTCAAACTAAATCTGCCAGACTAGAATTTAGTAAGAATCTGCTATGGATAGTCATTATACCTTCCCATTATACCCGAGATCCTTTAAGAAAATACCGTACAACGTAAAGTCAGATCCGTCTCGGTACCACGTTTAAGCTCGTCCGACGTTCAGATCAAATGACTATTGTTAGCCCGCTTAGAGAGAGACTTGGCATAGTGCCAAGTTTTTACTGAGTCGATACACGGGAATGAGTCGATACTGTGTCGAGAGCATTTAAATTGGGACTGGCAAGTATGGTAGTAGAAGATGAATATTTTAGACATCTTCATACTTGGCCAATCTATATTTTAAACTATGCTTTCAGGCTGGCCATTCCATCTTTCAGGCTAGCAATTGCGTTTGCTTGTAAATTATAAATAATTTCCCACAAGCGTATTCTATCAGCCTGTAGCGTTTTGATTTCGTCTTGGAGAGTTTCTCTGATATTACTTTCGTAAATCTCATATTTTTCATTTCGGCTTCTATCCCCTTGGCAGCGTCTCAATATGGACATCATGGCAAGTATGGACTGGTAAGTATGGTAGTAGAAGATGAATGGCAAAATTAAATCTTGGCCAATATATATAGGCAAAGTGAAGCCACGCCCACATAAAAAAAAAAAAAAAAAAAAAAAAAAAAAAAAATTTTTTTTTTTTTTTTTTTTTTTTTTTTTTTTTTTTTTTTGAGTTTTGAGTGGGCGTGGCTTCTTTACTTTGCCTATATATACCGACCCTGTAAATTATATCCAGCCATCTTCAAGCCACTCTTCTACAATGCCCGCCGGTCTCAATTTGAGAAGGTATTTGAACGCTCTCCTATGCGACAGAACTCCGTTTTCATGTCCGCGCTGTAACGTTCTCGTCTTGCCCAAAGATTATGAAAGGCATTGTAGGAATGAAACCGCCATGGACCCTTTAACATGCTGCGTTTGGTGCGAGGGTCAATTTACATTCCAAAGAGGGGAAAAGAATGGTGCCGCTGATCATTTGATAGAATGCTTTAGAAATTTTAGATTTAGGATGCCTGAACCTGAGCCTGAGCCTGAGCCTGAGCCTGATGATGACGAAGATCCTGCTGCCGACCCATACGAATTTTTCGATTTCGACCCAATGTGCGCAAAAGAAGATTTTTTCGATCATACGCGTTACTTTATGGATGACTGGGCCTACGAACCCGTCTGGCCGATCGAGTTAGAGCCTCCACCCGTACCTTTCGAAGACGAAACGCTGAATTTAGCCGCCTCTTGCGTGCTGAGATATCTTCAAGGCGACCTAGCGTTCATCCACGTCATGGTGCGAGCCGTAGCCTATAGAGATTTTATAAGATTCATGGATAGAGACGACGGCTTGACCCAAACCCTACCCTTTTCATGTTGGTGCGACGGCGGCAGGGAAACCAATCCCAAATTCAGGCAGCATAGGCACATGGTCGTGGTAACTCATTCAGAAGATCATTTTCACAAGAACGTGTGGGGTAGGATCAGGCCCGACGAGCGACCGTATGTCGGTTACAGATGCCTGAAAAGCAAATCTATAGAGACCGTCTGGCATTTGGTCAATACGCTGGGATATCTCAGCAACCGAAAATCTAGCTGTAATTTTTCATTCGAAAGCCAACTAGGGGTTGGTAACAGGAAACATTTTTACATCCAGGAGACGCTTCCCAAAGATTACAGATTGGTCTTGGCTACGCTCTGGAACGGAGGCATCATGAGGCTCCTAACCCAAAATTATGCCTGCAGGCATCCCGATAAATTGCTCAGAGTTCCAATAGCGTTCATCGACGGAAAATATAAAATCAAAATCAAACATTTGCCAGGCATAAAACTGAAACTGGTACTACCCGTATCGAGAAATTTCAAGTCGTCTAGTGCGCGTACCCAATACTTCTTGCATCTGAACAACGAAAAAAAGATGTATTTTACGCCAGGCACGCAGACCGAAGAAGATTACAAACTGTTTTACGAAGTCGTCAAAGAAGATTATTGGGAACCCAGCAGGCGTCAACAGATGTGCTTTCAGTGCGTGAAGCCCATATTGGGACGCTGCAGAGGGATAGAGGCCGAAATGAAAAATATGAAAGAGAGTTACGAAAATAATATCAGGGAACTGAGAGAAATGCTACAAATCCAAAAACTGGAATATTTGGAAATTATTTATAATTTACACGTGAACGAAATTGCTAGCCTGAAAGAGGCAATGGAAAGGCTGAAAGCAGAAATGACTATTTTGAAAGCTGAAAATGATAGTTTGAAAGAGGGAATGGCTAGCTTGAAAGCGGAAAATGATAGTTTAAAAGCTGAAAATGATAGTTTAAAATATAGATTGGCCAAGTATGAAGATGTCTAAAATATTCATCTTCTACTACCATACTTGCCAGTCCCAATTTAAATGCTCTCGACACAGTATCGACTCATTCCCGTGTATCGACTCAGTAAAAACTTGGCACTATGCCAAGTTTCTCTCTAAGCGGGCTAACAATAGTCATTTGATCTGAACGTCGGACGAGCTTAAACGTGGTACCGAGACGGATCTGACTTTACGTTGTACGGTATTTTCTTAAAGGATCTCGGGTATAATGGGAAGGTATAATGACTATCCATAGCAGATTCTTACTAAATTCTAGTCTGGCAGATTTAGTTTGAAAGAATTTCATTTGGGCCTTAGAAAAATCCGCTGATATTTTTTACCAACGACCAAACTCAGATCAGCTAAGATTTTAAGCTAAAAAATACCTAATCTGGGTTCAGCCAGTTGGGAAGACAATTTGGGTTCTTCTTTTTAGCACCGAAATTAATCTCGGTTATATCACTTTTTGATCCGATGATATTTACTAGTCACATGACCACACCCACTCTTAAAATAAAACCAACCAACCAACCTTGAAAAAAAAAAAAAAAAAAAAAAAAAAAAAATATATATATATATATTTTTTTTTTTTTTTTTTTTTTTTTTTTTTTTTCAAGGTTGGTTGGTTGGTCAAGAGTGGTCATGTGACTTTAAAACTTAACACACTTCCTACATATATCCACTTTTGAAGTTTATAATTTTAAATTTTTACAATATGGGCTCTCTACGTCTTTCAGATTTCACCTGTTCAGTAAGCCGATTCTATTAAGGTCTCTTGGATGGCTCAATATTAACATTTAAAATGATGCCATAGACTGGGCCGCTACTTTTAAGCTTTTCATTTGTCGCTTTGCCATTGTATCTCGTAAATATTATTTTTACAATATGGGCTGCTACCGCTAAGCATGGCCCAGTGTTCAATGGTTACGTTTATGGCTCAGCTCGTTTAAATTTTGCCTGCTAAGCGATGCCCCGTTTTCAATTGCCAGGTCTTCGTTTGACATGTTTCAGATACAGGACTCAGTTTTATCATGACCTCTTGCATAGCTGATCCACGTTTAACCAGTCAAAATTGAAAGGCTACTATGGCTTAGATAAATTTTAAAGGAAAAGGGTTATGGACTCAGTTCAAACATCTAATTGCTACGAATGGCTTGGATGGCTAAGCGATTCACGTTTAAGATAGACATGATCAAAATTAACAGGTTTCATTTAAAATGAGGCTTTGAAACTTAGCCTTTGGATAAAAACATGATAGGATTAAATTGAAAAGTTAATCTTGATAAATGAAAAGTGATGAACGAGGAAACAAATATATATCAACCAACCAACCAACCTTGCAAAAAAAAAAAAAAAAAAAAAAAAAAAAAAAAAAAAAATTTTTTTTTTTTTTTTTTTTTTTTTTTTTTTTTTTTTTTAAGGTTGGTTGGTTGGTTGATTTTAATGTGACTTAGATGGATAAAGTATTGTCATGTGTCACTTTCTAATTAATCTGATAAAATTTACAAGTTATTATTTTTATAAATCCAATATTGGTAGCGTTTTGATTTAAAAAAGTGGGTCAAACGAGGCTTCCATTGTAAAGATAAGTCATACTGACAAATCTAAACATGACCCGTTTGACCCAATTTTTTTATTGTTCTAATAAATTTTACAAGTTATTTTTTTTACAGTACCAATATTGGTAGCATTTTGATTTAAAAAAAATGGGTCAAACGAGGCTTCCATCGTAAAGATAAGTCATAATGACAAATCTAAACATGAGGAAGCCTCGTTTGACCCAAATTTTTTAAATTTTACATATTTTTATAGTTACATAAAATCTGGCAGTTCAAAGCCTGACTGAGTCTCCAGCGGTTCCATAGTATACTGTATAGTTGATGGCGTCATAAGATCATCCATCAACGAGTCTAGCGTATCCGCTGGCATGGAT
The DNA here is from genome assembly GCA_963930645.1 of Salticus scenicus. Lineage (NCBI taxonomy): Eukaryota > Metazoa > Arthropoda > Arachnida > Araneae > Salticidae > Salticus > Salticus scenicus. The sequence goes on from OZ005650.1 coordinate 179,061,596, forward strand.
AAAGGCGTACATAAAATATTATCAAGCTCATCCAGTTCAGTTTGCACCTCTGACCTTTCAATAGTAGGCCATCCATAAAAATATTCTGGATTTTCAATGGGCTCAGGATTTTCAATGGGTTCACGATCTTCAACGGGATCAGGATTTTCAATGGGGCATATCTCAGGACTTTCAATGGATTCAGGATTTTCAATAGGCTCTGAACATATCTCAGGATTTTCAATGGGACATATCTCGGGATTTTCAATGGGTTCAGGATCTTCAACAGGCTCTGGACATATCTCAGGACTTTCAATGGGTTCAGGACTTTCAATGGGACATATCTCAGGACTTTCAATGGGTGCTGGACGTTTAAAAACTGGCTCAGGTGGGCATTTAAACACTGGCTCTGGTTCTGACTCTGTATTTGTGGCCGCCTCCTTGAAAGATGGCTTATGTTTCTTGGCACTCTTGGGAATTGTCTCAGCCTTCCGTTTTACCGATTTAATTCTCAGGTCAAGTCCAGGTAGATCTGGTCCGTAGGGGCGTACGAAGTTATTGTCGGGGCGATCTTTCAAGTTTTTCCAGTCTTTAAAAGTCAGAGACTTGTATTGGGCTGCAAAGTTTGTTGTTATGACTATTGTTCTTCTGTCCACAGGAAAATAGATCTCTGGCTCTGGTTCTTGGGACGACTCTTGGGATGATTCAGGAAAATAGATCTCTGGCTCTTGGGATGGAGACGTTGGCTTATCAAAATATTTAGATGTTATTCTGTCAGTACTCATTTCCACGGGGGAGTCGTCTTCATCATCTATATGCTGTATCATGGGCGTTGGTACGGATATGTCGTACATACCATCTATTTTTGTTATGCGTTCTACCAAAGGATTTTTGGTTTCGAAGCCCAACTCTAAATTCTCTGGCACAATGTCCAAACTGAAAAAGTTTTTTTGAGTTGTAAACAGAATGTATGTGGTCCCAGCAGGCACCTTGTAACTGGAGTCGGCAATCAATATGAAACGGTCGTAATAATGGAGCTTGTCGCCAGCAAAGTATCTGTTGTCCGGTTTTACTCGTGTCTCGCCAGGACGCCTCACAAAGAACAGGAATGGCACGTTCAAAGTCTGTATGATATGGGCGCATCCTTGTCCGACGGTTCGCTGACCAAACGTAAAATAGGACTTTACAAGAAACTGATTGTTGGGGCACTTGAAACCAATTCTCACGTCGGCGTTGGTTCTGTTGGCTTCGCTGGGGGGTCTTTTATATCGGTTCATCAGAGTGCTCCATTTAATCTCCTGAGGTCTCAGCGGATAGTTTGTCTTGGCCTCTCTGCCTATGGCTGGGATTGTATTCGTTATCTTGTCCGTCAGAGTACGTTTTTTGAATTCAATCTTCAAATCGGACGTCATGTATAGACAGAATACACAAATCTTGCCTTCACCGATCATGGTTTGGAAGTGTGGATACTCTTCCAATTTCTTAACGGTAGGCGAAAGGTTTTTGGGAAACAGCTCGATAACCCCAAAACGGTTTCGTAGCGAGTTTACCGCTTTAAGTTTCTTCAGAGAGCATTGAGCTTTATACATATTGGTAGTTTAAAGCTCCGAAGAGAGAATGGCTATTCGATCAAATGCCAGAGCTTATATAGTCAATCTGAAGGATATTGCATAAGTCAGTTTCTACGAAAACAGGATAAGATAAGGCTTATTATAGAGTCGCTGGACGCGGAAACAGGATATTGTCAATCTGAAGACAGGATATTGCATAAGTCAGTTTCTACGAAAACAGGATGAGCTATTTATAGATGTCGCTAAACGCGGAAACAGGATATTGTATAACTCATTTGCTATGAAACAGGATGCAGTAAAGATTTTTATAGACGCAGATAAGCATTGCTGGACAATGATAGTGTATACACTTTAACATGATATATATAGGTTAGCTAGAGTCAATCAACCAATCAACCAACCTTAAAAAAAAAAAAAAAAAAAAATTTTTTTTTTTTTTTTTTTTTTTTTTCAAGGTTGGTTGATTGGTTGATTGACTCTAGCTAACCTATATATATCATGTTAAAGTGTCTTTGGCCGATTTCTATAATTTTTTCAAGATACTATTTTTTTTTGGACTTTGCAATTTTTCAAAGTTTATCATTTCAATTTTATAGTTTTTGATTTGAAAATAATATTTTTTTGCCAAACTGTTTTAAGTTAGCGTTTATATAAAAATATATATCTCCAAGACTTCAGTTATAAAAATATCCATTCAAATTCTTAAGTTAAAAATCTTAAGTCAAAATCTTAAACGCATCCAATATTGGCAATATAATTGTTACAAAAAAAACGGGTCGAACGAAGTGTCAAAGACAGTAATCTGCCATGAGACACTTCGTTCGACCCGATTTTTTTATAAATCGTTTGGGCTTAAACCCAACAGTAATTTTTCCTGACCTCTGTTTGTATGTGGCTGTAACATTTGCCATCTCTCAGATCGACGATTGACTTGAGAACGACTATGCCCTGCTGTCTTCGAATTCTAGGATCTTCAAAGCCAGCAGTTTTTAGTTTAGGCCGTACCACGAAATCTATCTTCGGTGGAGGCTTCCAAGGGCGATAAACTGTTACTTTGGACGGGTCTTCTGAAATTGGAGATTTTGGTAGCGGGCTTAATAGCGTTGGTACTTTAACCCTCTCAGCGTGTGACCCCAGGTGGCCTATCTACTTCAAAAATATTCTTACCGAGAAAAGAAAACCGTCCTAATAATTCATCACCAGTTTCACTGGGATGCTCTAAAAAAATTCGAACCTGATTTTCCCCCATTCTTTAATCTATCAGCTTTTGAATTGGAGGTGTGTCGGTGTGTCAGTTCAAAACACGGAACAACTCAGTTCTAAACGCCTTTGTGTTTGAAGGTCATTCCAAAGTGGGGTTGAGACTTTACTGAAATTTCAAATACTTTTAGAAAGCACATCAGTATAAAAGTTTATCATTTCTGTGTATGAAGAATGAATTCAAAAAATTAAAGCTGCAATTAAGAAGAAAAAAAAAAAAAATGCAGCACAAAATACTTTTTGTAATTTATTTCAAATTCATAAATTTTAATTTCCACTAGTTTTATTATCAGAAATGGTGCAAGATTAATATATTATGTGAAGCACAAACTATTTACATTTTTAAGTAATTATAATTATTTTATAACTATTTAAAATCTTACTAAAAAAAATCGCACTTTCTTATTTATAAAAATATAATAAATAAATAAATAGTAATTCTGAAATATTTAGAAATAGTTCTTTCTGAATGAATAAATTAATTTGTATGCTATTTTACAATTCCTTGCCACTTTTTCTTTTAGATTTATAATAAAAAGAAATATTTTAAGAAAATTGTACTTTTTAAAAATTATGGTCTCAGGGTTAAGGACAATCCGTACCAACTTCGTGCATCCGCATATATATATATATATATATATATATATATATAAATTATTATATATAAATAAAGTAACTTAAGAGCCATCTTCACTCACCGCCGCCGGAAGCCGAAGCTAATGTAATTCTATGGGAATTTTTTCTTTACAAATAACTTATTAACTAATATATATTTTTAAATTCTGTTTTCACATTCTGAAAATTTCTAGCTGTTAAATTGACGGACATTTTTTAAAAAATTATTTTTTTAATTTTTTATATTTTAATTCGAAGCTGCAAAATACGAATTTTCAATATGTGAATTTTTTTCATTTTGCAATTTCAAAATAAAATATTAAAAATTAAAAAAATACATTTTTAAAAAAGGTCCGTCAGGTTAACAGATGGGAATTTTCTGAATGTGAAAACAGAATTTAAAAATATGTATTAGTTAATAAGTTATTTTTAAAGAAAATTTCCCCATAGAATAACATTGGCTCGGGCTTCCGGCGACGGTAAGTGAAGAGGGCCGTTAAGTTGAGGGCAGTAAGACTAACTGTGAAATTTGAACAACAACAACAATAATAATAATATAATGAAATGAGCCGAGCAACAGAGGATTTTGGTTCATAAATAATAATCTATAATAATATACTATAATTCTTTTCTAATTAACCAGCTTCAATGAGAGCTTAATCTGGTTAACCAATAAATGTATAGATAGTTAAGTATAATAAAATTAACAAAATTATTAAATAAAAATAATCTCTTTTTATTATTATTATTATTATTATTATTATTATTATTGTATTTTATTTATATATTTATTTTTGCTAATAACCAATTTACAAAGAAATATGGTTGCATTACACTCAGAAAAATATTTTGTGACTGACATCTAGAAACTAAATTGTGCTTCTAGTAAATATAGTTCCATGTTATCCTTATAAGTTCTTATTCCCTTTGGTATTGATTTCTAAGAATTTCTATTAGAATTCTAGAGCGTTTTCCTATATTACCATAGTTAAACTCATTTAAAAATCTTTTCAAATAAATGCAAACACAAGAGGCATGCCTTAGTAACTATAATCTTGGTTTATGGCCCAATTCTAGTAAATCAAGTAAGAATATCTTGCAATACAAAGGATTCATAATACTGTTTCACCATCTCGAAAAGTATAGACCAGAAATTCTGGACCATTTCGTCTGTTCAGGTTTTTTGTTTACCTTATACGTTATAACTTAGAAATCTATATTTCAAGTTTGGGGATTCAGAATATGACTTCTTATTCATTCTAGATGAATACAATATATATATTTTTTTCTCCATGTATATGAAATATTTCTTAACGGTGATAAAACAACAACATACTTATTTAGATACAGAAAAAAGTGCCCTCAAAAGTTCAGATATCCTAAAAGTAATATTAAAGAAATGGTTAAAAATTACCTCATTATAAATAGAAACATGACTACCACAAATAAAAATCTAAAGTGGAAAAAAAAATCATCAAATTAAAACTATCTTTAAATATATATTAATTATCTTATATCTGAACAAAAAAATTACACCGAATATTTTAAAATTATAAGAAAATGAACAGAACTGGTGAGTACTAATCATTAGAAAATTTAACATAGAAAATGCAGCTGTTTAGAAAAGCATTGGACTATATTTTTGCACAACTCCATTTGGAATTCGTCTTCCTTTTTATAAAACTTACTTATTGTTTGACAGTTTTTAGAGTATACAGAAAACGCTTATAGCGGTTTGGTAAATTCACGTCTATATTTAACTTTTTTTTTTATATTTTTTTTTTATTATTATTTTTTTTTTAAATAATGCACTCTGCCTAATATGATTTTATCTACACTGTTATATAAAGAGCAGAACTTTTTTTGTTTGTGGAGGGTAATCTCTGAAACTACTGAACCGATTTAAAAACTGTTTTCACTGATCAAAATCTGCACTATCCCTGAGTGCAATAGGCTATATTTAATTTTGATAAAATAAGCTTTAGTTTAAAATATGATATTTTTAATTAAAATACCCATAAAAGCTATAATAGAAATGTAAATAATGAAATCTTAAAAAAAAATTATATATTTTATATTTGTAGGAAATACACATGATTAATAAGAAGTTTTTATGAAGAATGTTTATAGAATTCAACGACCTATTTTTGGCCCTTTAGTCAAAGTATCTTTATTCTTTCACGTGTGAAATTTGAAGATTTCATAATATTCTAGAAAACCAAATAACGCTTTTCGATATATTTTTTAAATAATAGCATAGGTCTTTTTAGAAAAAGATATTAAAAAGATCACTTTGTGCAAATTTTTGTAATATGATTTTCTTTTTTTTTTAAACTATTTTTAAACACCCTTGAATTATTTATAGCAAATGTATTATGATTTGTAGATACTGAAATGTTTTTTTAAGTATTTTTTTCCCTAGTATTTTTTATTTTATTTTATTTTTTATATAATATCAAATTTTAAATAAAAAAAAAATAATAATAATTCTGAAATTTGTAAAACTGTTTTAGCGCTTTACAAAATGTCAGTAAGTTCACAGTTAGAACATATTCTGAGAAACAGTTACACAGAATATGGCCTATTCAACTATTCTATTTGGGAAGTGCCGGTAATTTTTAGGCATTTAACTAATCATATTTAGTAAAAGAAAAATAAATAAAACTTTTACGGTACTGTCCGTTTCGATGCTGATTATCATTAATTTTCTTTTCTTTTTCCTTAAAAAGAAAAAAAAAAAAAAAATGATTTTCATGAAATTTTGGCAAAAGCAGAATTTAGTTTAGTACGGAGGATTATAATTTTTTCATTTTATTTTATTTATTTATTTATTTTTTCAAATTTTAATATCGCTTTCTAATTATTAGGACAGAAGACTGTTAATTCCAATCTACGGACTTTTACGATACCAGTTTTACGGTAGTTGGACATTCATCGAAATTGAAAATTTATCGAAAATATAATTGAATACAGTCGAACATCGCTAACATGAACACTGTTAACGTGAATTACTTTTAACATGAAATGTTTCCACCATCCCGTCAAAATGAAGATTTGTTTAGTTACTGATAGCATGAAGTACTGATAACATGAACAAATTTTTTATCCCCCTTGAGATTCACGTAAAAAAAAAATAATAATAACAGTTCTCCATACTAAACTAAATTCTGCTTTTGACAGAATTTCATCAAAATCGTTCTTTCTTTTTCTTTCTTTTCTTAGAAAGGAAAATAAAAGAAATAACGAAATAACCACTTTCGAAATAAACAGTATCGGATTTTTTTTTTTTTTTTTTTTTTTTCAAAAACTTTATTTATTTATTTATTTATTTTTGTATTATTATTCGCATGAAAATGTATTTTCCTATACGTCGAAAAATAAATTAACTCGTAAATTTTTTTGGTAATAATTATAAATTAAAATATTAATTTATAAGTTTAGAAGTTAGAATTTCCAATTTTATTATTATATGTAAACTCGCTATGTAAACTCTGTTTTACATGTCTTTATATTTATATCAGCTTTCTCTTATAGGAAATTTAATAGGTGTCTACTTCTTTAGGTCAATTTTATGTCTTCTGATCACATTATTTCTAAAAAATGTACAATATAATACGTGTAATAGTGGTTAATGGAAATCGTGTGGTTGTTTTATACAAGATTTTTTTTTTCTCTACTGATCACTGAAATTGCCAACTATTGCATTTTAAATTGATGAAACTTTATTTATTTATTTATTTCACATTTACAAAATACGTGTTATTATCATTATAATTATTTTATTTTATTTTATTTTATTTTTCACAGATGTCATTTGGACGATATAGCTGGCAAATTTACTTTGAAAATACTTTTCAATAGCCTGAATAATTTAAACAATTTGTGCAAGTTAGTTATTAATAAATACTGAAAAAAAAAGTCAGTTTATAAATAACTTATAATAATGTGAACATTATTCTTGAAACAATCAGAAAATGAATAATGTTATTTCTTTTTATTTATATATATATTTCGGGAGCGGGGGTGGGGATGGGGGTTAATTGTTGTTGAATGACTTAACCAGTAAAAAATACACCAACGGCAAAGCGGTTCTGCGCTCAAACCTGGTAGACGTGAGGTGCCGGGTTCGATCCCAGGTCGCGCTCGTCGGCCCAGCAGTTCGGAATTTTCCGCGGTTTTCTCCATAACTAGCGTAAGTACGGGCTAGGATCCCTTAGAAAGACCTACATTAAAGGTACTTCCCCTCTGGCCTAGGACCCAAGAGTAGTTAATCGGCCTTATTCCGCAACACCAACACGAGTAAGAAATACAAAAATTTATTAATTAATTATTATTTTTATCTTCAAATCATAATAATGTTAAAAGGCTCACAATAATGATAAAAGAATTATTTGATATATCATGTATTTTAAAATGAATTTTGTAATGTTCTTGATTTAGAGATTTCTTGTTCAATTATATTTTCGATAAATTTTCGATTTTGATAAATGTCCAACTATCGTAAAACTGGTATTGTAAAAATCCGTAGATGATAATCTTCCCTACTAAAAAATAATAAACGTTCAAAAATAGAAATAGTTGGGATTCTACTGTGTAAAGGGGGGTTTGGACAGAAGACAGAAATAAAGATTTTCTTTCTTTCTTTTTTTTTTTTTTTTCTTTTTTTTGCAGATTTTAGCTAAACTTTGAGTAACTATTACTTACTGACTTACAAATAATATTTTTGGTGTTATATATATTTGAAAGGAACAATATATATATATATATATATATGTATATATATATATATATATACAGAGTGTTTCAAAATAATATATAAACTGGGTTTTTAATGATGATGAATAAGAACTATGCATGAAAACGAATCCAACATTTATTTCGAATCGAAATAAATTAGTATCACACTTTATCAGGCTTAAAATTAATATAAAAATTTGTTACCCTTCTTGTATTTTCATCTTAATGAATACGTCGGTGCTTTAATTTTGCACTCGTGCCTACTTTTACGTCTGGCTAAAATTCGTGCTACTTATGTTTCGACATTTTTAATTTAGAAAAAGTAATAGTTCTTTTCACAATAAAATTAGGGGGGGGGGGACAGCCAGTTTTGATATTATGCGTATATTAAGTGGATTCGATGTCTAATTATCCCATATATATTTGTAGGAACTTTATGCAATTCGAAAACTAACCGATTTGGAGAAAACCAACATCCGAATTTTCATTCTCTTAGTAGAGGCAAATTTCCTGCTGTTTCGTCTAAAAATATCTTCATAAATGTTTTTTACTTTGTTGAGTGAAGAAAAGATATTTTTCAAAACTTTAAGGAACAATGTAAAGAATAAAATATTTTTGAACTATGAAAAACACTTCCTGAATGAAGATTTCTCAGACTCAAATTATTGTTACATTTTTTTTTTTTTCCTTTTAAACAAGTTTTACAGCATGAAAAGTAACCAACTGCCTGCTAAAATGGTTATTTATTGTCAGTCCACTTTTCTTTTCTTTTCTTTCTTTTTTTTTTTTCCCCTTAAAAATAAATAAATTTTGCAGTTGGCTAAAACACATATTTTAAATTTTTCAAGTTCAAAGTTTCTTTCTTCCTTTCATTTTCTTTTTCTTCCTTTCTTTTCTTTTCTTTTTCTTTCTTTTCTTTTTTTTTTTAATTTAACAATTCTTTTTATTTTGATGATACCCGCTTTCAGATTTCAGTGAATTGACTCTCTTTTACAATCTTTACACTTTCATAAACTATTAAAAATATATGAAATCCATACAGGTTTTCTCCAAAACCTTTTATATTTATTTATTAATTACTATATATATATATATATATATATATATATATATATATATATACATAATTATATATATATTGTTATGCAAAAAGTAATAACTTGTACAGTCGGTAACAAAAGTGTCCGTACACTAGTAAAAATTCCTATGTAAAAAAAGTATACTTCATACGGTTTTCTTAAATAAATCCTTGTCGAATCCTGTTCTTAGTCACTGTAAGAACATGATTCGATAAGGATTTATTTAACAAAACCGTATGAAGTGTACTTTTTACATAGGAATTTTTATTAGATATTTCAATTACAACGCAAAATAGGCTATACTATAACAATAATGAATATTTATATGCTTTAAAAGATAAATACCATAAACTAAAATCGTTGTAAGGAAAACCAAACTGAAAAGTAAGGAAATGAAAATGATACAACAAAATTTAACTGGAGTCTGAACTAGAATGCAACGTCTTCCATTGCTTTTTCCAAGAAATTGCTTGCATTTATTTTTGACATCTGTTACCCACTAATATTATTCAACTATTCTTAACATATTAGTATTTACTGTCATAGAATGAGATGGATTATGCACCACACCAAAATAGTTTATGTGATTAAAGTTTAAGCTTCTGATTCTTATACCAGTCATTCACAGTATCCAGATTGTTAGTTACCTTTCTATTCAATCCTTTTAAAGCCCTGAAATATCTTTAGTCTGTTTAAACAATTCATTCTAAAAGAAATATTATGTTACTCTGATTTTTCAGATATCATTCAGATATTTTGTTCAGATTTCACAAAACATTTTTTCAATCGCTTGTCTCTACATTTGAAGCACAATATTCAATATGTTTGTCATCTTTTTAACTAATATAATACCTCTAATCCATTTTGACAGTGTTATAGCTAAGTAAATTGGCACTATTTCTTTGTTTAATCCTATTTGTGCACGATATCACAGCAACGACATTTGGTTTACTTTGCAGTTCTTTCAAAATCTGTCAAGATTTAGCGTTCTTTTGTTTTCTACTCCCCCCCCCCCTTATTTTATCGAAGTGGAACAATGTGCTTTATCCCATTTCAATTGTTGAGAAAAATGCACAATACTTGACATGCACATATGTAACAATAAAATGTAAAATTTCATAAAAATGTAAGATTTCAATAATTAAAAAAAAAAAAAAAAAATCCCACTATATTTTCTGCTACTCTCTGGTCGTAATTTTTTTCTGTAGACTAACTTGAATAAAATAGACCTTCGGCCAGGCCACATGCAATAAAAGTGCAATAAATGCCTCTCATGCAAAAATAAGTTTCTTTTCCTTTCTTTTCTTTTCTTTTCTTTCTTTCTTTCTTTCTTTTTTTTTTTTTTTTTTTTTTTTGACAGAATTTTCTTTCGTCATTCGTTCCTTCCTTTCTTCTTCTTCTTGTTTTTTTTTTTTTTTTTTAATCTTTTGCTTAAAAGTTAAAATACTGATGGTGGAAAATCATTGAAAAAGTGAGTATCTACATTAAATAATGTTGCCCATAGTAATTAAAACTAGTACTGTTATTTTTATATTCAGACAAAAAATAAAATAAAATAAATAACTTCGGAATTTTATTTATTTTCAGTATTTTCATGTCAGTAACATTGCGGCTTATTCTTTTAATTCACTAACCTTCGCATATTTTGAGAATATGTACGTAATTTTAATTGATTTATTTATTTTTGTGCACTAAAGCAAAAATATAATATACAGCATGCATAGAAAAAAAATTTTCTATGTAAATTTCCAAACATGATTTTTTCTGAATAAATTGTCGAAAATTTTCCCAGAAATTTTTAGGCCAAAATAATTATTGCGTGTGTTTACGATTTTATGGTGTTTGCTTACTTTCTGCATCTTTCAAATACTAGTTTTGAAGTGTTATATATGGTTATATTCGGTGTTTTATTATACGTCAAGTAGATGAAAAATATATTGTACCTAATTTATGTAATTGGGAAAAAAAGAAAAAAAAAAAAAAAATGTATGCATAAACTATTTCTATTTTTGTAAGAATTAGTATTAATAAAATACAGTTTTAAAAATAAATAATAAAAAAAAATAAAAGACTTCTTAAATAGAATACATTTATAAAAGTTTCCTAAAATATTAGAAATAAGAAAATTTTGAAAAATTATGGTCAGCTTCAAGAAAAATGTAATATTTTTTTTTCAAAATATTAAAAGTTGAGTAGTTTCTTTTTGTCTAGGCGTAACTATACCTTCGTCAAGTTTAGATACTTTTCAATTATTATTTATTTTTTTATCTATTGATTGATTTGTTTTCATTATTCTGACGACAATTTTCAAAATTTTCTTTGTTTTTCACTTTTTAGGGTTCCTCTATAAACGTATTCTATTTAAAATATCACTTCTTTTTTTTCATCTTTTATTTTAACTTTTTAATTGTGTTACTTATGTTACATAGCTAAAAAACTATCTTAGCTGTGTAACTCCGGAACCTTTTAGAAAATTCTGAAAATTTTTTGAAAACTAAATTTTTCTAGAAGGTTCCATGAAATTTCTAGATGTTTTCACGGATGCTCCATGAAGTTTCTAGAAGATTTCATGAAGTTTCTAAATATTTCAATGAAGTTTCTAGAAGATTCATGAAATATCTAGAAGATTTCATGAAGTTTCTAGAAAATTCCAAGAGGGGCCAGCAGTTGAGTGGTCCTGCGCTCAAAGCTGGTAGACAGAAAGTGCTGGGTTTGATCCAAAGTCCCGCTCATCGACTAGTCGTTCGGAGTTATCCATGATTTTCTCTGAAACTCGCGTAAATACGGGTTAGGACCCCTTAGGAAGACCACTATGAAGGGCATTCCAATTACATGTCTAGGACCCTAGTGCAGTCAATCTGCCTTAAGCTTACAACAAAAACTATATAACGTTCCATGAAAATTCTATATTTAATTTATATTAAAGAACAAACCGATTAAATATAAAAACATTCTAATAAAGTTCTTATTATAACAGATATATTTTATGTTTTTTTTTTTTTTTTTTTTTTTTTTTTTTTTTTTTTCAGTGTAGTATACTTAATTCAACTATTCCTTCAATATATTATAGGCATTTTTTAGCGTATTTTTTATGGGATAAGAAAAGGGAAAATAAAAAATAATAAATCTTTCAGCTGAAGAATTATTTAATGGTACGGTTATGATTATGATTATTATATTCTTAAATTATTTATAACCCTTTGCCGGTCCTATTTAATACCACTCCTCTCACCAGTGTTGACAAATTCCGGGATATTTTTATTCAATATCCACCACAAAATTTTAACTGTAACCGTTGCTTAATCCCTTCGAAGGTAATTCGTTCATTATGTATATCAAATCCAATACTCAGAATTATTTATGATAGCTGAATAAAGGTGTTACTAAATTTGGCGACAATGTTTACAGCACTTAGCAGCGTCTGGGCTGGCAAAGGGTTAAATTTAGAAAAGCAGATTTTAATCTAAGTTACAAAGTAATAAATGTTTGCCATGTAGGATTAAATCATTTTATGTTTCGAAAAAAAAAAGTAATAATTTATTCGTCACATTTCTTACATCTTACAATCAAATTATTATTATTATTATTATTTTTATTATTATTATTATTATTATTTAATTCATATTCACATTTAGCAATGTTTACTATTCAATTTAATTATTTTTATTTATTTAATTGTATTTATAGAAATAATATTGTTATATAGTGAAAATATTTAACTTATTATTTTAATTATAAATGTAATTAAAATTTATTTTTATTTATACATTTATAATACAATTAATAGCAGTATAATTGTAATTTTTTGCACATGCAATTTTATTATCAGAAAGCAAAATCTAGAAAAAACGTGTAATCATGTCTCACTAATACATAGTGCCAAAACTGAAATGTTTAATAGAAGCTGGTATATAGTTATCTGTAAAATTACACTTCTTGAATAAAAGCAGAGCTACTTGCTGTTCCATAAAAAACCAAATTGAAATGTCCGGATACGATACTGACGGTAGTGGGGACCTTGGGAAACGCAGTACCGGTGAGGAACACTGTCGAATGTAGCGAATACCTGAAGCAAAATTTATTTTTGAATTTTATTTTATTTTATTTTATTTTTAGTACGATAGGACTATTTGTTTCAGACACCGATTTTGTGCTGTCGCCTTTTATTTTATTACACCTTGATATGTATATTAAGATTTAGATAATATTTAATTTAGAAAATAAAACGTGCGCATGTAGATTGAAATTAAAAAGTACTGGATATTTTAATTTCAATTTATAGAGATGTCAACGATATTGAAAAAAACTATTTTGGCCATTTTCTTTCGTTTAATAAACAGAATGAAAAACGGATAATATTTTATCTGGAGATATTTTGTCTATTTAGACCAATTATCCCCCCCCCCCCATCCTCTGGCATTAAGTTAAAAAAATAATTAAATAAAATTGAAAAAATTCTGCTAAAGCAATGGAGCAGCTTGAACCTCTTGGCAAAATTTGAAATTTATCACCAAAATAGCTTGGTCGCTTCTCACCAAGATGTTTACTTACGTAATTGCGATACTCATTTTAGTTTATCGTCAAAATGAAAACAAAAATATAAAAACTGCCAAGGGGCTCCTGTGCTAAAGCTGTACTAAAGTAATTTTAAGAAATAAATATAGTAACCGTTGCTATGGAATGAAAGAGTTCCTGCATGTCTTTATATGAAAAATGTGACTAAAATAAGTTTTTCTAGATTAGAAACACATCTGACTTATCCTCTTTTTATCGAAGATTACTTTTCATTGCTAACCTTCACTTCGTCCGTGAGAAAATATGGCAGAAACGTGATTTTCTTAGAAACTACTTGAATGATTTTGATAAAAATTCAGATTTAGGGATATTTTGAGTTTACAATTTAATCTGAATTGTGCTCTTCTTCAGTAAAATTAGCGTTCACGGGAAACCCGCGTTTTGTCAGGGGGGGGGGGGAAAGTAGCTAAGACTGCGTTTTCTTCGAAAATACTTGAAGGATTAGAAAAAAAAAAAAAAATGATAGAGTTTATGTGTTTTTTCGACGATATTTTGATATTAAATATTTTGATCTTCAGGAAAATTATCGTTCACTGGTAATTCGCACTAAATCCGGAAAAAATATGACAGAAATTTGGTTTTGTTGGAAATCGCTAGAACAATTTAAATATATATATATATAATATATAGATAGATAGTGTTAGAGATTTTTTTGAGATGAAAAATATATCTGATTATTAGGTAACAGATTTAAATATTAGCAAACGAAAAACCTAGAAGAATATTTTCTAGGAAATTGCTAGATTTAGAGGTTTCCGATGATAGTTCGATTTGAATTTGTCTTATCTCCATGAAAATTAGATTTCACTGGTAGCCAGCGCTCCCCCGAAACAAATATGTGTATATATATATATATATATATATATGTTTGGGGGGGGGGTTATTTCATTTTATTCATTGATAATTTATTTCTATATTTAAGTTTTGCATTTCCTTTTGTAGCAATTCTGCGCATTGGCTTACAATTCTCTTTTTTTGTTTTTCTTATCTGTAAACTCATAAATTCGTTAAAATAGCTACCTATATATATATAATACACTTCCGAAACCGAATCATTGTATTACGCTATGAATAATTTTTACAATGAAACCAAGTAAACTGTAATTCAGGTACTGATTATAAAATGAGAAAAGCCTGTTTCAGGATATTAAAATACTTTACATTAATATTTAATTTAAACACTGTTTTATGCAGAATATTCGGTTAGTTCATAAATAATAACAATAATAATAAAGCTGCTGATTTAACAAATAATTGTCATTATTTTATTCTAACAATAATGTCTTTTATTATTAATTTTAAGATTCCTATGAAAAAAATCGACATCTAAAAGATATAATTTAAATTGAAAAAATAAAAAGTTTTTATGCGAAGTTCTGTTTAGCCAAGCAGTATTTTAACTGATTTTACAAATTATCAACAGCTCTTCTTGAACATTTTTCACTATTCTATTCTTTTGTTATCAACCCTCTCTTTCAACAAAGAAGCATATCAACTGTCAGCTTACCTTATCGTCATTGTCCGCCCCTTGTCAATCCGTGTTGGTAAAAGGGGGAACGGTCAGTTACAAGTTTCAGTCTCTAACGATTTTGGAGTAGTTATTTAGAGTTACAAGAATCAGGTTCGCACGATTTAGAGAGAGATTTCTTACATTACAAGAATCAGTCTCAAACCGTTTCGAGGGAGTTTGTTCGTGTTACAAAATTCCGGTTCAAACGCTGAGAGGGTTAAAATACATCATCTCTGACATGGGTATTGAAATTTGAACTGGATCAGGTGTGGGAACTGGATCAGGCTTAGGTGTGAGAACTGGATCAGGCTTAGGTGTGGGATCTGGTTTAGGTGTGGGAACTGGATCTGGTTTAAGTGCTGGTGCTGGTTTTTGAATGAGAACTGGCTTAGGTTTGGGAATAATAGCTGGAGCTGGCATTTTCATAGAACGGTCGTAATTACATATCAATTCACAAGATATGCGAGGGGTGTTCAATACGTTCCATTGCGGTATTATGACACAGTCGCAATCAACTCGTTCGTCCGTCAGAGAGTCAAATGATAGAGTGGCCATTTCAAAAAGCAGAGGGTCAGAATGAATAAGCTGAGGCGAGAGGCCGGTATTTATACTCTGGCGAGCGGAACATCTGATAAGGCTCGACCGGATGACCTTTTAGATTATCGCTTAGAGAGGGTTGCTATCGGCGAGGGCCTTTGAAACAACCGTTGCTGGCAAAGACTGATGAAGTGGCACGTCAGCGATACTATATATAGAGAATGTAATCAACCAACCAACCAACCTTGAAAAAAAAAAAAAAAAAAAAAAAAAAATTTTTTTTTTTTTTTTTTTTTTTTTTTTTTTTTTTTCAGGTGCCACGCCCACCCTTGAATCTTGTCTATATATACTATGGCTAACATGACTACACGCTCATTGTGTCTCGCCAGCAACGGGTCACTATGTCTCGTAATAGGTTTTCAGCAAGATTGATGGAGAGTTAGATTTTTCTATAAAAGCCTATGATCTATCCTGATTTCATGAAAACCTGCAGTAATTTGTCAGACAAAAGTCTTGTTTTCAAAGCCAATACTGTATAAATTATGCTATTTCATCCTATTTTAAAGGAAGTGGGTCAGGAGCGGCATGACCGTACAGTAGAAGAAATAAATTCCACTCCCACCCACCCTAATAGATATACTATATATATACTATATATATAGACTGCAGCGCCATCTACAATGATTGGCTAAAGAAATATAGCTTTAGTAGCCAACTTAGAAATATAGCTTTAACGGCCAACTTAGAACTGTAGCAGCCAACTTAGAAATATCTTTAGAAAAATAACTTTAGAAACCAACCAACCAACAGAATGAATGTAGCTTGAGTACGGAGCCGCTATTTATACTAAATATAAATCAACTAATCAACCAACCATCTGAAAAAAAAAAAAAAAAAAAAATTTTTTTTTTTTTTTTTTTTTTTTTTTCAGATGGTTGGTTGATTAGTTGATTTATATTTAGTATAAATAGCGGCTCCGTACTCAAGCTACATTCATTCTGTCTTCATACTCATTGAAATAGCTTATTAGATATTTTCTAGTCTGACCGTTCTGTTTCTAATCTATTTACGATGGCTCTTATCAAGTACCACGAGATCACAAGCCAAATTTATTCGGGCATACCTTTAATAGCTACCGAAAAATTGGATGGCTCTAATATCGGTATTGGCTACGTGAAGAATACGTTCAGGATACAATCTAGAAACGTTGTGCTAGATGAAAAGACACGCCTTTTTAACTTGAACGCAATCTTGGAACCGCTGTCGGAAAAGGTACGGCTTATCAAAGACATTTTACATGACAATTTTATCATTTATGGAGAAGTATTCGGAAGCCACATGAAGAGAATAACCTATCGTGATTTTGAATCCGAAGCCGTATTCGGTAGCAATACTGTCTTTTTTCGGGCCTTCGACATCTACCAACTGGATTCAGATACGTTTATGAAGTATAGCGACGCCGTGAACATTTTCCAGCGAGTGAAGCTGCCCCACGTACCCATCTTAGATTTAGATTACCAAACGATAGGGGATCTGTACGAAAAAGTTGAAACGTATCCCAGCGCTTATGCAGAGTGTCCGCTAGAAGGATTCGTCATGAAGGCCGACGCTGAAGAATCTCCACGCTCTAGGAACATTTTTAAGGTTAAGCGTAAGCAGTTCAACGAACAAGCTCTGAATAAGTACAAGATCAAAAATTATGTAAATTATAATAGATACCTATCTGCGTACTCCAAAATCGGCGAAGACTTTGAAAAAATCAAAGAAGAAATGGTGAGCGATTCGCTAAAAGATATAATTTCAGTCTATGAAAAGGACGAGGGCTGCAGCTATGACTTGGACTCGATTCGTACAGAGATTGAAAACGAGGCGGATAAGCTTATAAAGAAGTTTTCTAGAACTAAATAAACAACTAACTTAAAAAAAAAAAAAAAAAAAAAAAAAAAAAAAAAAAAAATTTTTTTTTTTTTTTTTTTTTTACATGCCACGCCCACTCATGGATATTCTGTATAAATAGTGGTTCCGTACTCAAGCTACCATCATTCTGTCCATTCTAGTTGCCATCATAGCGCAATCATGTATCTGAAAATTTGTTTTGATACCAAGCCTGCACTCATCGCCGCTACTGTTGGTAGAGATGTTTATTTCATAGCCGTCGATGTTGGCAAATATCTAGGCTACGCGTCACCTTACAACTTTGCACATCGATATTCCAACAAGGATCTGGCTAATCTATATCCCAATGCACAACGCTTGAACATGAGTTCCAGGCGCGTGTTTGATTTCAATGATATGCTGCACGTACTTGTGAAGACGCACCGAATGCCTATCGAGGAGATCTGCCGTATCCAGAAACTGTGGACCGATGGCCGGGTAACCTCTACGTATCCCAGCATTATACCGTTCAGCAGAAAGATGGCCTTTGAAATCACAGTTCGAAACGAAGGCGAGATGAATTTACAAGATTGGCTTAAAGGGTATTACGAATACTCGAGCGCAGTCTGCGAACAACATACGAATATCTACGCACCCCCGTCGGTAGAATCCAGGTATGGGGATACTGAAGA
The DNA here is from genome assembly GCA_963930645.1 of Salticus scenicus. Lineage (NCBI taxonomy): Eukaryota > Metazoa > Arthropoda > Arachnida > Araneae > Salticidae > Salticus > Salticus scenicus. Next base: position 179,080,026 of record OZ005650.1, read on the forward strand.
AGAGAAACCTAGCAACTTTTCCATGCGTGTGAGAGCTGAAGGTATATGGTCTGTCAAATCGGGCGACATGCTTCAAGAATTGACTGCTACGGTTAAGAGAAAGTTTGAGGAAATAGAGAAAGACTATGTAGTTGATGAAAAAGACAGAGCGTATGAGTTGACCGTCAAGCTGGCTCGTAGAGAGAGAGTTTAATTATGTTAAACTAAAAACTGTGAAAAAAAATGTTTGAGTCAATCAACCAATCAACCAACCTTTGAAAAAAAAAAAAAAAAAAAAAAAAAAAAAAAAATTTTTTTTTTTTTTTTTTTTTTTTTTTTTTTTTTTTTTGAAGGTTGGTTGATTGATTGACTCTAGCTAGCCTATATATATCATGCTAAAGTAACAGTTTATCTAAATTTGCTGATGTGCCACCACCTCTGTCAAAATTTTCAATTTTTTTTAAAATTTGAAAAAAAAAAACAACTGAATTAAATTGCTTATTTTACTATGTATATGTAATAAGAATCACGATTCCACGATTAGTTTTCAAAAATATTTTTATTTTAAGATTACGTTTCTAAAGTTGGCCAAAATTTTCATTTTTTTTTAATTTGAAAAAAAACGACTGAAAGTAATTAAATTGCTTATTTTACTATGTATATGTAATAAGAATCACGATTCCACGATTAGTTTTCAAAAATATTTTTATTTTAAGATTACGTTTCTAAAGTTGGTCGAATTTGCAATAGTCAACTCAAAGTCTAAATCTTCATTTTTGAAAATATACTTAATTCAATTAGTATAATCTGAAGACAGGATATTGCATAAGTCAGTTTCTACGAAAACAGGATGAGATAAGGCTTATTTTAGATGAAACAGGATATTGCCAATCTGAAGACAGGATATTGCATAAGTCAGTTTCTACGAGAACAGGATGAGATAAGGCTTATTATAGATGTCGCGGAAACAGGATATTGTATAACTCATTTGCTATGAAAACAGGATGCATTTTTATAGACGCAGATAAGCATTGCTGGACAATGATAATGTATATACTTTAGCATAATATATATAGGTTAGCTAGAGGCAATCAATCAATCAACCAACCTTAAAAAAAAAAAAAAAAAAAAAAAAAAAAAAAAAAATTTTTTTTTTTTTTTTTTTTTTTTCAAGGTTGGTTGATTGATTGACTCTAGCTAGCCTATATATATCATGCTAAAGTAACAGTTTATCTAAATTTGCTGATGTGCCACTACCTCTGTCAAAATTTTCAATTTTTTTTAAATTTGAAAAAAAACGACTGAAAAGTAATTAAATTGCTTATTTTACTATGTATATGTAATAAGAATCACGATTCCACGATTAGTTTTCAAAAATATTTTTATTTTAAGATCACGTTTCTAAAGTTGGCCAAATTTGCAAAATTTTCAATTTTTTTTAAATTTGAAAAAAACGACTGAATTAAATTGCTTATTTTACTATGTATATGTAATAAGAATCACGATTCCACGATTAGTTTTCAAAAATATTTTTATTTTAAGATCACGTTTCTAAAGTTGGTCAAATTTTCAATTTTTTTTTAAATTTGAAAAAAAACGACTGAAAAGTAATTAAATTGCTTATTTTACTATGTATATGTAATAAGAATCACGATTCCACGATTAGTTTTCAAAAATATTTTTATTTTAAGATCACGTTTCTAAAGTTGGTCAAATTTGCAAAATTTTCAATTTTTTTTAAATTTGAAAAAAACGACTGAAAAGTAATTAAATTGCTTATTTTACTATGTATATGTAATAAGAATCACGATTCCACGATTAGTTTTCAAAAATATTTTTATTTTAAGATCACGTTTCTAAAGTTGGTCAAATTTTCAATTTTTTTTAAATTTGAAAAAAAACGACTGAAAAGTAATTAAATTGCTTATTTTACTATGTATATGTAATAAGAATCACGATTCCACGATTAGTTTTCAAAAATATTTTTATTTTAAGATCACGTTTCTAAAGTTGGTTGAATTTGCAATAGTCAACTCAAAGTCTAAATCTTCATTTTTGAAAATATACTTAATTCAATTAGCATTATAAATATATATCAACCAACCAACCTTGAAAAAAAAAAAAAAAAAAAAAAAAAAAAATTTTTTTTTTTTTTTTTTTTTTTTCAAGGTTGGTTGATTGATTGATTGACTCTAGCTAGCCTATATATATCATGCTAAAGTAACAGTTTATCTAAATTTGCTGATGTGCCACCACCTCTGTCAAAATTTTCAATTTTTTTTAAATTTGAAAAAAAACGACTGAAAAGTAATTAAATTGCTTATTTTACTATGTATATGTAATAAGAATCACGATTCCACGATTAGTTTTCAAAAATATTTTTATTTTAAGATCACGTTTCTAAAGTTGGCCAAATTTGCAAAATTTTCAATTTTTTTTAAATTTGAAAAAAAAAACGACTGAATTAAATTGCTTATTTTACTATGTATATGTAATAAGAATCACGATTCCACGATTAGTTTTCAAAAATATTTTTATTTTAAGATCACGTTTCTAAAGTTGGTCAAATTTTCAATTTTTTTTAAATTTGAAAAAAAAACGACTGAAAAGTAATTAAATTGCTTATTTTACTATGTATATGTAATAAGAATCACGATTCCACGATTAGTTTTCAAAAATATTTTTATTTTAAGATCACGTTTCTAAAGTTGGTCAAATTTGCAAAATTTTCAATTTTTTTCTAAATTTGAAAAAAACGACTGAATTAAATTGCTTATTTTACTATGTATATGTAATAAGAATCACGATTCCACGATTAGTTTTCAAAAATATTTTTATTTTAAGATCACGTTTCTAAAGTTGGTCAAATTTGCAAAATTTTCAATTTTTTTTTAAATTTGAAAAAAAAAATACTTAATTCAATCCCATCCATATATTTTTCAGTCTTAATAATATTTTCATACATGTAATTGTAAAGTCTCAACTTAAACGTCTTAATTATTTTTTTATGCTGATAACCTCTTCAATACTAGCTTAATAGATTTTTTTTAATAAATACTTAAATTAAACCCCTCAAAGTCTTAAATTAAACCCGTCCAATGTTGGCACTATATCTATCGCAAAAAAATGGGTCGAACGAGGTGTCAAAGACAGAAATTCTGCCATGAGACACCTCGTTCGACCCATTTTTTTACTCTCATTTTAAAGATTAACACAAGCTCTCTATGGGTTGCTCATTAGATGACCTCCTGATGGTCATCTTCAACGGTCCGGTCATTTGGGATTTGTATAATTCATAATCCTCATATTCAAGTTTAAAAAATTTCCTCACCTGTAGTTGGTATGTGGCAAGGAAGTCTTCGAACTTGGTATGGGACCTTTCTACAAATCTAACACCTATGGCTTTCTCGAAGCTGAGCTTCATGTTAGCCTGGTATTTCACCATGGCCGAACCATCGAACATCTTATCAAATTCCTGTTCGCCCATGAACCCTCCCAAATGATGTTTGGCTTCGCTAATGGAGAAGATTCTCGTCTTAGCGAGCCATTTGGGTAAATCGATTTTAGGGTCCATTACATCTCGGACGGTGAGGCCTGCATATCTCTCGGCAAAATGGAGATCTAGAGGATGCCTCGAGTAGATAGCCAGGTCCTCAGCCCGGACAAACAGGGTGCCATCAGAGGCCATTAAGCATTTAAAGGCAACACCATAAGCATAATTTTTTACATGGAAAAACATGACTGAGCTAATGAATCTAAGCAGCTAGTAGAGAGATCGACTAGCAATTGAAGAGCTCTCGCTGGACACTCGTATATATACCCGGTCTTATCAACAGGATCTGATAGTAATTTTCTACGTTATCAAGAGGAAAGGCTTGCATAATATCCTGTCTCTTGAGCAATCTGATTATAACCGGGAGGAAAGGCTTACATAATATCCTGTCAACACTTCTCGAAAACTCTTTTTATAGAGATCTGATTATAACCGGGCTTCCTGAGGAAAGGCTTACATAATATCCTGTCAACACTTCTCGAAAACTCTTTTTATAGAGATCTGATTGTAATTTTAACCGGGAGCCAGCATCCTGAGGAAAGGCTTGCATAATATCCTGTCTCTCGAAAATCTTTTTATAGATTATAATGACTGGCTTGGCTACACTTAGTTTTTAAAAATTTTAAATTTTACATACAAATTTTAAACGAAAAAAATTAAATTTTTAAATTCAGATCCCTTAAATTTAGCTATTGAGTCTGTATATTTTACCAAGTTTCATATTTATCTTATAGCTAAGCCATATCCCTTGAAAATTTAGAATTATAATAACTGCCACACTTAGTCTTTAGAAATTTTAAATTTTACACGGTAAATTTTAAACGAAAAAATTAAAATTTTAAATTCAGATCCCTTAAATTTAGCTATCGATATTTTACCAAGTTTCATATTTATCTTATAGCTAAGCCATATCCCTTGAAAATTTAGAGATCAGAGTATAATGACCGCCACACTTAGTCTTTAAAAATTTTAAATTTTACAAGAAAAAAATGTGAATTTTAAATGAAAAAAATTAAATTTTTAAATTCAGATCCCTTAAATTTAGCTATGCATATTTTATCAAAATTATCTTATAGCTAAGCCATATCCCTTGAAAATTACAAGTTCAAATCGGTACGCATCCAATGTTGGCACTCTATCTATCGCAAAAAAATGGGCCGAGCGAAGCCTCAATGACTTATGTCATGAGAGGCTTCGCTCGACCCATTTTTTTGCACCTCGTCCTGATCTTAAGACGAGGATTTATAGAAGTAGGGCTTGTTTCCCACCAAAACTTTTATTTTTCGGGGGAAATAGCCTAGCTCCAAGTCCCCATATCGTTCGCCGAATACATAGGTGTCCATGGGTACCGTTGCCAGGTACTCCTCCATGACATTCTTTAAGTCGGCCAAGAAACTCTCCATTGTGGCATTGGATGAGGTTATGGCTGCGAGCTTAACCTGGACAGGCCGCCTCAGGTTTAAGCTGCATTCGATGGGCGTAAGAATTTCAATCGGCCCCTGAAATAGGGAGTCAAACTCTCCTGGATGCATATCCATCAATATTTTTGCATCCTCTAGTCCAAAGACGCATGTCTTGGCTAGAGACGGGGGTAGTTTCAAGCCCTCAGGAGCAATGTCCGTTACCGTTATATGGCACAAGTTCACCACTCTACTGGAGTTTTCATGCCCCATGTAATAGGCCACGTCTCGGCCTTTGATAAAAATTTGGTTGTCAAATGACAAAAAGCATGTCAATTTAACATTCAGTTCATCAGATAGAATTTGGAAGATCATTTTGGAAAGTATCAAACAGTAAGCAGTAGCTCAGAATGAAATGTCTCGTCCAGCAGCCTGTATTTATACTAGCAGTAATCTTTAGTTCTATCTAAATTCCAAGTAAATATCTTATCTACATCCTGTGACGCACGTCCTGTGACGCACATCCTCATGCTATCGGATTAATTATATAAATAATTTTATCGTTCTAGAAGGACAGATTTTATCGCATCCTCAAAAAACAGCTGATACATCCTGTTTTCTTAGTAAAGCCTGATAAAACGAGGTCACGACTCGGGTATATATACGAGCTGCCTCTAAGAGCCTGCATCATTTTGACTTCTGTTGCTATTGCCATAAGTCATGCTATTCACTATTGAACATCCACAGCTTGACGCTAAAATCCTATTCGTAGTCTCTGCGGATGGACTTTTGTTCGTCAGGGCCTCTGATGTGGCCAAGCTGATGGGTCGATCCTATGTGAAAAAAACGACCAGGTTGAAGGTGTGCGATCTCGTTTACAGGAGGGTCAGGTTACCTATCTCTCTAGCCAATACCTGGGTGTATCCAGTCGACGAGATACATTTTGGAGATGCCCTGTCGTCGTTGGGATTCGAGGCCATGCTGACATCCTCTAAAATCCAGATTCTAGACCCCATAGTACCCACCTCATGCATCCATAAAGCCATTCGAATTCGGATCGTGAGGGACTCTGACACATACATAAATGAATTCTTAAAAGATTTCATAGAGAGAACCATGCTGTTCTTCGATGGGGACCACGATGACGACCCTCGCCTCCACGAAGATAGATTTGAGACTATTTCTTGGACAGACACCCCTCCGTCCAAAATCAAAGTCTTTGTGGGGGATCGATCTAGATGGTACAAACTGATGCCTTAAATCTGGAGGGGGCAAAAAAATGGGCCGAACGAAGCGTCTCATGGCAGATTTCTGTCTTTGACGCTTCGTTCGGCCCATTTTTTTGCGATAGATAGAGTGCCAATATTGGATGTTTATAAATTGAGACTTTGAATTGGAGAGAGATAATAGTATTATTTTAATATTGAAACGATGCCTTTGAATCTGAGATAGCTAATGCCTTTGAGATAGAAATATCGAATAAGGATTATTTTTTTAAATCAACCAATCAACCAACCTTGAAAAAAAAAAAAAAAAAAAAAAATTTTTTTTTTTTTTTTTTTTTTTTTTTTTTTCAAGGTTGGTTGATTGGTTGATTGACTTGGATTCATTCTTTATAAATAGCTGTACTCATTCCTTCATTCTGTCTGAAATTTACAATATTGAATAAGGACATTTTTTAAATGAATGCTGTACCAATATTGAATATATTTTTTTAACGATTCGATAAACAAATAATATATTTTTAACGATTCGATAAACAAATAATAAATATTTTATTATTAAAATAAAATATTTAAATAATAAATATTTTATTATTAAAATAAAATATTTAAATAATATATTTAAATTCTAAATATTTATTATTCAAACCGACAACTGAATCGAATCGTCAAAAATTCTGACGGGGTGGAGTTGCTCGAATAATACTTCTGGCGACTGTATACATAAAAAAAAAAAAAAAAAAAAAAGTAGCATTTTCTTGTTCTAAGCATTAGTTAATAAACAATATCGCATTTTTAGCAGTCATAGCTACGATTAAAAGTAAAACTGCAATTAAATATGAACCCTTCAAAATCATTTAGAATTTCTGTAATCGCTTTTAAGAGTATTTTGGCTGACACAAAGAAATCTCCCCCTCTCCTTTTTTTTTTTTCCGTTTAACCCATATCCTACCAAGCATTGAAAAAATGTTTATCAATGTCTGTGTACACAAAATGAAAAAACTTACCATTTTCATATTATAACCGAAATGTTTAAATTAGTCCACAAATAGATACAGAATAAAATATTGGAATTTTTTATTAGGTTCATTTGGTTATTATTTATACACAGAATTCCTTATATATATATATATATATATATATATATATATATATATACACAGTAGGGTTTTTTTTTTTTTCTTTTTTTAATGAATTGATCACACTGAGGTCAGGCCATTATGAAACCTGAATCCATTACTTTTTGACACGCTTGAAAAAAAAAATATAAATAAATAAATAAAATAAAATCCTTTTTATTCGTAAATACAAGAAATAGGCAAGTATTTCTTTTTCATGCACTAAAATATCTCGCAGCATTTTTTTTTTTTTTTTTCTTAAATGTAAATGTAAAGACTAATAATTTTTTTATAAAAGTGTGTGAAAGTGTTTAACCCATATTTCACCATCGTCCTAAAAATAGGACACCATGCATAAGTAGTGTTTATATAAATGCTTTTGAATATTTTAATTCAAATTAAAGACGATATATTATTTAAAAGTCCAATAAATACATATGTGTCTTTATCGTTAGATTAAATTACCGTTTAATATATTTTTTAATTTTTAAAATGACAATTTTTAAAGATTTATTCATTACATTTTCATCATATTATTACTTAAAAGGTTTTACATTCAAGAATAATGGATATACAAATTTATTGAGGTAATATTCTACACTTTGTACTGGTAAAACAATTATATAAGTATATATATATATATATATATATATATAGAGAGAGAGAGAGAGAGGGAGAGATGGTCTGTTTTCCTTATATTTCCGACTGTCCTAAATTATTGTCCCATTTTTAGGTACAGGTTGTCCTAAAAAACACTTTCACACACTTCTATCAAAAAATTATTAGTATTTACGTTAACATAAAAAAAAAAAAAAAAAAAAAAAAAAAAAAAAAAAATGCCGTGAGATATTTTAGTGCATGAAAAGGAAATACTTGCCTATTTCTTGTATTTACGAATAAAAAGGATTTTTTTTTTTTTTTAAGCGTGTCAAAAAGTAATGGATTCAGATTTCATAATGGCCTGGCCTTAGTGTGATCAATTCATTAAAAAAAAAATAATAAATAAATAAAATACCTACTATATATATATATATATATATATATTTTTTTTCTTCTAAAAAAGGAATTCTGTGTATAAATAATAACCAAATGAACCTAATAAAAATTTCCAATATTTTATTCTGTATCTATTTGTGGACTAATTTAAACATTTCGGTTATAATGTGAGAATTGAAGCTGTTTGTCTGCGCTTGGGACCTAGGTTCGAGGGAAGTACACTCCATAGCAGTTTTCCTGTGAATTTTGGAGAAAAAACACAGAAAATTCCGTACGGCTGTGCCAGTGGACATGACCTGGTTTTGAACCTGGTAGCCCAGTCTAAACGAGTTTACAGCAGATTCGTTAAATTACAAATAGCCAGAAATAAACTAAAGATTTTTTTTTTTTTTTTAATTCAGTAGTTTCTACATTTGTTGTTTCCAGCACAAGTATAGTCAATTATGTGTAAATTTGTGTTATTTAAAATCAAAACTTTCCAGCGTAATATTTACAGTCAATCTCCGATTTTAAATTTAGAAATTGTAGAAGTCAATCTTTCAACTTTCAAAGTATTTCTATTTTGCTTTAGAAGCAAGTACTTCTTGTTCATGTCTTATACTATATAGGAAATCTATCTATTAGTATATTAATGCGAAATCAATTACTCATTTATAAGAATTTAAGCATGTATCAGGGATAACTTTCAGCACTTTTTTTTTCATACCACTACTTCCATCACGAAAACCTTTATTGTATTTTTACTTTGTTTTTTTTCCGATTAACTAATATAGTGTGGGTGATCGAATTATTTGAAAAAAAAAAAAAAAAATAGACGAAATGGCCTGAAACCTCATGCATGCAAAGAACATTTAAAAACTCATTGTTTCCACTATCGTTTAGTCCAGAGTGCAGTTAGCGCACCAACCACAAATTCAAAAATAGCGAAAATACTTTGGATCACCCTGTATCATAAAAAGCTACAAATAACTTGTAACTTTAATACATTGCTGCACATACTGTGCACAATATTTGTATGTTTTGGTGCGGGAATTGCGCAATTATTTAGACAGATATTTTATATTTATTTTTTTATTTATTTTTTTTTTTTTTTTCAAAAATTACTAATTTTTTTGACAAGTTTTTTGCTTATAACTAGAACGGATTTCCATAAAATTTTACAAAAATTGCTGAAAAATTGCCAAAACATTAGAGAAACATATTATGAAACAGAAAATCCATACGTGTAGTATTCGTTGAGATATGAGTATTTTAATAAATATTACTGCGCGTGCGCGAAAGATATAAAATTTTTTATTGCACAGTTTGAAAGCTCAATGTACATTGATACATTTTTGTCTAAAATTCATTTGAATAGAGTAAATATTAATCAAATTGTCGGCAAAAGAACGAGTTAGATCTTAGGTATTTTTCAAAGTTGAAATTTCAAAATGAGTTTCACCCATGCCACGCATTTAATTTGAAAATCCAATTATTTTAATGACGTTGCAAAAGTTCTTTTTTGGGAAAACCCCTTATGATATCATAAATCTTAGTAAATAAATAAAAAAAATGATAAAGTTATAGGCCTATAAGAGGTTTTATACAAACAAGAACTTTCGCAATGTGGTTGAAATAATTGGATCATCAAATTAACTGCGTGGTATGTGAAAAACCCTTTATGAAATTTCAACTCTGGAAAAAACCTAAAATCTAGCTCGTTCTTTTGCCAACAATTTGGTTAATTTTTAAACCATTCAAATGAGCTTTTGACAAAAGTTGCTCAATATATTTAGCTTTCAACGTATGCAGTAAAACTTTTTATATCATTCGCGCATGCGCAAAAATGATATTTACTAAAAATGCCCATATCTCAACGAGTATTACACGTGTTAATTTTATGTTTCATAATAATGTTTCTCTAATGTTTTGTCAATTTTTTTGTATGTTTGGTAAAATTTTACGGAAATCTGTTCTAGTTACAAGCAAAAAACTTGTCAAAAAAATTAGTAATTTCTGAATATATATATATATACTCACCTAAATAATTGTGCAATTTCCGCACCAAAACATATATATTGTACATGGTATGTGCAATAAAGTGTTAAAGTTATAAATCATTTGTAGTTTTTTTTATGATACAGAGTGAATCAAAGTATTTTCACCCTTCTTCAATATGTGGTTGGTCCTCTAATTCCTCTCTCGACTAAATCGACAGTGGAAACAATGAACTTTTAAATGTTCTTTGCAAAAATGAAGTTTCAGACCTTTTCGTCTAGTGTTTTTTTTTTTTTTTTTTTTTATCTAAAAAATATAAAAAAAAAAAAAAAAAAAAAAAAAAAAAATCACTTACTGTAGTGATTATTGTTAGAAAATATCTGATCTTTGTTGTATTTAGATACATACTTACCAACAACAACTTTACAGAATCGAGCTTCGTTACAGTTAAAAAAATTAACTTTAACTCTTTAACTAATTAATAACTCTTTATCATAAGCTGCGCAATACATATATCTTTTAATCTATTTTATAATAATAATAATAATAATAAATTCTATCTCTTAAAATTTAACTCTTTAACTTAAAAAAATAATCGCAATTACAATGAATGAACGCATTTTTCCTCTAAAGCTGAAAAACATCTCATTCTCAGTGTGTATTGCTACTAACACTTATCCAGTCAAAAAAGTGCGAAAGTTTGGAAAACATGCGAACAATTTTATTGATTAACAGCAAAATAACAGCCCATATTAGCAACTAATTGCAATTGAACGTTGATGGCGCGCGGCGCCTGTCTACACTGAGTGATGCCAGATGGTCGAAAATTATTTCCCCAAACAGGTCTTCAAATTTTCCCAAATCAGGGATTTTTTTTTTTTTCGAAAAAAATCCCCAGCTCGATTTCTTTGGGAAAATAAAAATTTCTTCAAAAAAAGAATATATATATAGAGAGAGAAAAATATCAAGCAGATTTTTCTATGATTTAAACTCAGATTTTTCCCCAAATGAAGACAATTTTTGAAAAAAATCCCCAAATAACAATAAAGCTATTGAAAGTCTCTAGTCGTAGGGATAAATCATTACGTTGCCAACATTGACAGAAAGTTTAAGAACTCTCCAGATTTGTCCCCAAAAATTTTAGAATTCCCCAAAAAAGTCCCCAGAAACATTTGGTCCCCAAAATTGCCCCCAGAAGCCTCGAAAATCCACAATCTGGCATCACTGCCTACACTGTAAAAGAAAAAAAAAAATCAATAATTTACAACAAAAGGTGCTGGCACCGCGGCTGCCAGCACAGTTGCTGTAAAATTTCCAAGCGGCTGTTTTTTATGGTGCTGTAAAATTTACTGCACTCTACTGTGAATTTTACAAGATGTTGTTTTTAGTAGTGCTGTAAAATTAACTGCACTTTGCTGTGAATTTTACAAGATGCTGTTTTAAAAAGTGTTGTAAAATTAACTACACTTTGCTGTAAATTTTACAACACTTTTTAAAACAGCATCTTGCAAAATTCACAGCAAAGTGCAGTTAATTTTACAGCACTACTAAAAACAGCATCTTGTAAAATTCACAGCAAAGTGCAGTAAATTTTACAGCACCATAAATCACAGCAGCTTGTAAATTTTACAGCAACTGTGCTGGCAGCCGCGGTGCCAGCACCTTTTGTTGTAAAATACTGAAATTTTTTTTTTACAGTGCAGAACTTCAGAGAGATTCCCGGAGACCAGCCAGAATCTAGTTCTGAGAAGTACCCGTGGACCAATCAGAAACCAGTATAGAATTCACAATCCTCATTGAAAGTGCTAGACATGAAATCAACAGGATTATGTTCCAGTTCGAGAGGACTAATCAGAGGCCAGGAAAAGGACCAATCCAGAGCAAGCCTAGAATTCCTAAAATTAAAGTCACAGAAAGTGGAAAAAAAATTTAAAAAATGAAAAAAATATGTCAAATAATAAAATATTGATCCGACAGTTGGGAAGTTTTAAAAAATATTTACAAAATAAGTAAGATTTCACTAGGAAGAAAATTGAACATACGTGACTGAAACTAAAGTTCAGAAATTAAGCCTGATACTAGGGTTAGCCAAATCTAGATGAACTTTGCGTTCGATCTAGGGGAAAATATAACTTAATATGGAAATTTAAAGTTATGTAACTCCAGAAGTGATATTTCTACGTTTCTTAGAGACCGGTAAAAAGTAATATTCTCTAGTTAAAATAGCCAAAGGCCGTTCCTTTGCACGACCGTCTCTAGGATCGTAACGATGAATTGAGTCTAACAGAGGATTTCCAACATGAAGAATGTATCTATGAAACTTTAGCGAGAAGTTAGGGAAATGACCTGCTCGCTGAATATTTATACACCTCAGAGGATTATAAAAAATCTCCTCGCTCCCACAGCAAGCACAGCTACGAGGTGTTCCAACCCCCTGGGGACAATGCACCTCAGCCCACTGCCTCCAGGGAGCCGTGCAGAAAGAATGTGCCGCTTGGTGAATTATCACCCCTCTGATTTGAGGAACACAGATTCTCAACATCCGAAGACAGATTCTTGAGAAAACAGTAGGCAAATATATAATTAGGAAAACCAAGCTGTAAAATCTCGATTAGAATCACTAAAATTTTTCATTAATTAGGTTTATTTCATTTTATTCAAGGAGAAATGTCGAATTCAAACAAAAAAAAAAGCGAAGACAATGTGAATGTAACGGAGGGGGGAGTGATTAGGTAACCACAAATAATCTAGCTATTGCATTCATAGCATCCATAATGCATTTTTAATCAATTAACGTATGCGGAAATATGAGTCCAAAGCAGTCTATTACATAAATTAGGCATAGCACTAGTGCGGTGGGAAAAAGAAAAACTCAATCAACCAACTGATCAGAAATTGGACTAAATTGGTGACGTAATTTATTGCTTGCCGAATTCTGCGACCACGTGCAATATTGTAATTAGACTTGGCGGCATTAAACTTCCTTAACACAAAGCAAAACTGCATGCAATTTCATTTTTTTTTCCTCACAGTTTTTGCATATGTTCTTCACATAATCTTAGAAAATTTCTTCTGAAGATGTTTATGTCACTTACATTTAATTTATAAATAGACAATAAGACTTCTTCACATACCATAAATTTTAAGCCAGCACAACTGGTTTCGAAAGGACGTAGCCTTCCTTGATCAGGTGCAAAAAAACACGTGCTACTGCCTTGGAGGCAAAAGCAAGACTGAAAGCAGGGCAAAATCCAGAGGGGGAGGAGCAACACAAACAACCAATAGGAAGCATCATGCAGGACCAATCAGAGAGGAACACACATGCACACACAAAAACAAAAGGAGGGAGGGAAGGAATAAACAATTATTATTATTATTTTTTATTATTATTTATTAATTAATTTATATTTTTTTTAATGATTTATTTATTTAATTTTATTATTTATTTATTTATTTATTATTACATTAATATTATACTAATAAGTAAATATAATAAAATCAATTAATTTAATATTATTATTATTTATTTATTTATTTTTTAATTTATTTAGAACTATTTCATTATAACTATTATTATGTTATAAACATAATGAAGGAAATTATTTAATTGAATTAAACAATTTTTTCCAGGCTGGAAAAAATTGTTTAATTCAATTAAATAATTTCCTTCATTATGTTTATAACATAATAATAGTTATAATTAAATAGTTCTAAATAAATTAAAATAAATAAATAAATAAATAAATAATAATATTAAATTAATTAATTTCATTATATTTACTTATTAGTATAATATTAATTTAAAAATAAATAAATAAATAAATAATAAAATTAAATAAATAAATCATTAAAAAAATAAATTAATTAATTAATTAATTATTAATAAAAAAAGAAAATAATAATAATTGTTTATTCTCTCTCTCCCTCCTTTTGTTTTTGTGTGTGCATGTGTGCTCCTCTCTGATTGGTCCTGCATGATGCTTCCTATTGGTTGTTTTTGTTGCTCCTCCCCCTCTGGAATTTGCCCTGCTTTCAGTCTTGCTTTTGCCTCCAGGGCAGTAGCACGTGTTTTTTTGCACCTCATGAAGGAAGGCTACGCCCTTTCGAAACTGGTTGTGCTGGCTTAAAATTCACGGTGTGTGAAGAAGTTTTATTGTCTATTTATCGTTTGTGCACCAGTTTTGCATTTAGTTTTGGCACATTTATTTCCGTCTTCTGCCCACTTACGAAGCAATCTAATCTTGAAAGAAAGCAGAAATGCCAATGACATCACTTAACAGCATTCTTCGCTATTTCTTCTTACATTCATATGTTTCTAAAAAAGGCTTGTGGTGATTTATGCTTACCAGATTCTCTTCTGTTAAACTCTAAGTCACATAAAGGATAATTTTGAAATTATCTTTCAAGATTATATATATATATATATATATAATTCGTAATTATTATAATTTTGTATAGGATTCATTGCAAATAATTTTGCCCTTCTGTCTGTTATATACTTATTTAAAGTACTTAAAATGATTTGACAGCATAAGTCTTAATTGTACTTCAGTGACTTACAATTGGAAAATTTAATACAAATTTACGTTAAAAAAAGTTAGTATTATTTTTTTAATTTCTACTTGTAAATGAACATAACTAAATAATTATAAAGTTTATTTCGATAAATTTATACAGTAAATAAGCTATTCAGATAAAATATAGTTAATTATAATACATGAATATTTTTTTAACTGTAAATAAATTCAATAAATTTATATACATTTAAATGATATAAATTCACAATAATCAGTTCTGTAAAGTATTTCAGAAATCGATGGTTTTGTAAGTTTCAAATAAACATTATATGATATATGTTCTGATGCATGTAAAATTCAGCGAACTTCATTACTGCATTCGAACTTATATAAATTTATACGATATACAGCATCTGATAATGCGATGCTATGGCAGTTCTAAATAAACAGCATAATATACATATCCTAGTGCATATAAAACTCAATGCATTGCGGCATTCAGAGTTCAGTCTAATGCTCTTATCGCTTCGTGACGTTTTCTTCTTGGTTGAATAAATTTATAAATTCCACTTTCTTTTAAGGATTGGATTCCTTATTAAATGTTGTACTATTTACTTGTTTAATTCCCGCAACACAGTTAGAAGTAAGTATATAGATTTCTTTGTTTGTACTAGTAGGTTAAATGTAAATACGGTATTTTTATTCTTTCAAATTTTTTTAAGAAGTTATCAAATATTAAGAGTATATAAGTAAATGTTGAACTATTTTGAATGTATCATTTAAATTCGAAAAAAGCAAAATATCCTTTAAAAATATTTTTATAAACTTTTTTGTTTATGTTTGTTCGAAAAGGAAATCACAAAAGAAAATAAATCCAGAATTATTTTTTCAAATTTTTTCATGTTAAATGAGAAAAATGAATTTTCATTTATAAAATATTCCTGACAAACTAGACACTTGAATAAATCTATGTACGTACTTCTCATTGTTGAGCAGAATTTTACTTAACGCTAAAAGAAAAAAAAAAGAAAAAAAAAAAAAAGAAGTCGATGATGATGAAGCGTACGAAAGTGAAAATAAAACAAATCAAACACTTTTAACGAAATCGATCATGAACGGGCAGTTGATAATTCCTAGATGTGTAGTAAATTATTACTAAGAAAAAGAAGGGACGAGAAGTCCAATAGCAATTTTAGCTTTTCTCTCTCTATATATAAAAAAAAGTAACTCACTGGCGTCAATTTTTTTTGTCTGCGACAGCATCTCCTCGGGGAGGGCAAAGTGTTCTGCATCATGAGAGGTATCAATGCGTTCCGAATGCTTCAAGGAAGGCATTTCAGGTAGTTAGAAATCTGTATCATTTTAATTAACGAAGTTATTAACTAAAAACGTCGGGTTTATAAAGGTACTCTATTTGCCAACGTAAAAAAAGTTTCTATTATTGCGTTTTATTCTCTGTCTTTGACGTCACTTTCCTCAGGAAAATTAAAATGTGATCAATGGTGTAAATTGGCATCTTTGAGATGCTCGAGAGAAGAAAAATTATTTAGAACTAGCAGGCTACGCCCGCTTCGCTGGTCACTATTTTTAAATGAATCACAATAATTAATGAATTCTCAAAATTGCATTAATTTTTATCATGTGATAAAAAAAGAGAAAAAAAAATTCTGATCGGGAAAAATGTCGCATTGGGTGCCCACTGCCTTCGGCAGCGTAGACCCGTGCGCTGCGCGCACGTATTCCTTCACTATCCTTATGACTTCTCAAAATTCAATGTTGTTACTCATAAACTTTCATTCTCAAGAAAAGGAATTAAAAAATATATCATTTAGCATCGGGTAAAAACTCACATCGGGACGCCACTGCCTTCGGCAGCGCAGACCCATGCGCGCTGCGCGCGCACGCTTGAGGATATACGTGCGTTGTGCACGCATATTCTTTCTCAACTCAAACTTTTATTATTAAGAAAAAAAAAAAAAAATCTTTTATCATCGGGTAAAAACTCGCAGCGGGTCCCAAACCCATGCGCGCTGCGCGCCTATTCCTTCCCCACCGTTCCAGCCCCTCCTAATTAACTTGCATATACCAATTTTGAACGGTCTTACTCAATTAGCTGAGATGCAAAAGAAAACCTGATCAGGACACTTTAAATTGTAAATCAGGTAAAATCTCGTATTCCACTTTCGATAATGTAAAAGAACTTTAAAATATCTTTCGAATGATGTATTAGAAATAATTTAATCATAATCAGAATATGAAATATTGAAATTTAAAAATATTACAGCGCCATCTGGCTGTAGAAATTTCTTTAATCTATTGTTCCATTCCAGATTAACAAAGCTTTCAAATGATGTATTACTCATGAAATTATTTTAATTAGTAGATGAGATACAAAAAAAAACCTAATCAGGACACCTCAAAACGTGTAAATCGGGTGAAATCTCGAATTCCATTTTTCGATAATGTAAAAGTACTTTAAAATGTGTATCAACTAAAATAAGCTTTCAAATGGCGTATTACTTATGAACTTTTTTTAATTAATAACTGAGGTACAAAAAAAAAAAAAAAAACTGATTCAGGACACCTCAAAACGTGTAAATCTGGTGAAAACTTTCGATAATTTAAAAGAACTTTAAAATATCTTTCGAATGATGTATTACAAATAATTTAATCATAATTAGAAATTGAAATATTGAAATTTTAAAATATTACAGCGCCATCTGGCGGTACAAATTTCTGTATTCCACTGTTCGATTCCAAATCAAAAAAGCTTTCTAATGATGTATTACTTATGAAATTATTTTAATTAGTAGCTGAGATACAAAAGAAAACTGATTCAGGACACCTCAAAACGTGTAAATCTGGTTAAAACTTTCGATAATTTAAAAGAACTTTAAAATATCTTTCGAATGATGTATTAAAAATAATTTAATCATAATTAGAAATTGAAATATTGAAATTTTAAAATATTACAGCGACATCTGGCGGTACAAATTTCTGTATTCAACTGTTCGATTCCAAATCAAAAAAGCTTTCTAATGATGTACTACTTACGAAATTATTTTAATTAGTAGCTGAGATACAAAAGAAAACTAATTCAGGAGACCTCAAAACGTGTAAATCTGGTGAAAACTGTCGATAATATAAAAGAACTTTAAAATATCTTTCGAATGATGCATTAAAAATAATTTAATCATAATTAGAAATTGAAATATAGAAATTTGAAAATATTACAGCGCCATCTGGCGGTAGAAATTTCTGTAATCCACTGTTCGATTCCAAATCAAAAAAGCTTTCTAATGATGTATTACTTATAACATTATTTTAATTAGTAGCTGAGATACAAAAGAAAACCTAATCAGGACACCTCAAAACGTGTAAATCGGGTGAAATCTCGAATTCCATTTTCGATAATGTAAAAGTACTTTAAAATGTGTATCAAGTCAACAAAGCTTTCAAATGATGTATTACTTATGAAATTTTTTTAATTAATAACTGAGATATAAAAGAAAATTGATTCAGGACACCTCAAAACGTGTAAATCTGGTGAAAACTTTCGATAATTTAAAAGAACTTTAAAATATCTTTCGAATGATGTATTAAAAATAATTTAATCATAATTAGAAATTGAAATTTTGAAATTTTAAAATATTACAGCGCCATCTGGCGGTACAAATTTCTGTATTCCACTGTTCGATTCCAAATCTAAAAAAGCTTTCTAATGATGCATTACTCATGAAATTATTTTAATTAGTAGCTGAGATACAAAAGAAAACTAATTCAGGAGACCTCAAAGCGTGTGAATCTGGTGAAAACTTTCGATAATTTAAAAGAACATTAAAATATCTTTCGAATGATGTATCAAAATTTAATTGGAATTTTAAATATCGAAATTTTAAAATATCTGGCGGTAGAAATTTCTGTAATCTACTGTTCAATTCCAAATCAACAAAGCTTTCAAATAATATGTTACTTATGAAATTATTTTAATTAGTAGCTGTGATACAAAAGATAACCTAATCAGGACATTCTAAAACATGTAAATCACGTGAAATCTCTAATTCCATTATCTACGGTAGTTTTATTAATGGAAGTAAAAAGAAAAATAAATATTTTCTATTTCGCCAAAACCTATATATATGTTACCGCTAAAGTGCAGAAATCAGTTAATCTGCAGATTAGCTAGGTAATCTGCACATTAACTAGGGTGATCCGTTAAAGTGAGGAAAATTGTTTTATTTCTCAAATTACCTAGGTAATCTGCGAATTACCTAGATAATCTGCACATTACCTACTAGGCACTAGTTAAAGTGAAAATAAGATATCTGGTGTTGTAATTTTACAGCACGCTGTGTTTATTTGTTTTTTCATTCAGAAAAAAAAATAGTTTTCTTTTCTTTTTTATTTCTTTCTTTACTTATTTTAATCTGCATGTGTTTTAATTTTTATATCTTTTAAAGTTATATTTGTTTTATTTTTTATTTATTTCATCTTTTTTATTCTGTCAATATAAGTTTGAAGATGTTATGCATTTTTAATATGAAATATAATAGCTTTAATAGCTTTCAATAAATTCTATTTTATAAATGAATGTTAGAATTGTAATACAGTAACGATTTCTTTTCAAAATAAAAATATTTAACAATTTAAAATTAAAAAAAAAAAAAAGTTTTATTAACAACTTATATTGCTATTACTATTTAAATACTAGAAATATTAAATTAGACAAATCAGAAGCATTATTTTAGAAGTACTTCAAATAATTAAAACTGCTTTAACATTTTTCAGGATGCATGAAAATTAAAATGACAGTTTTCAATGCTTTATTAAACCATATTTTGCAGCATACATATATCTGCACAAGTTTAGCAAATATATTAATTAAAAAAAAAAAAAAAAAAAAAAAACTTTATTAACATTTTTTATGTGATAAACTACAACGAAATTATCTGAAAAAGCGAACAAAATTTAAAATAAATAAATAAAAGTATAATCATGATATATAAAATATGTACAGGAAACGTGAAACTGAAAGAAAAAAAAGAAAATGTAATGAAATGCTAAAAAATGTATGAAATTTTGTAGAAATGTACAAAAATTTCATATTAAGTATTTATTAAATGCCATAATATTTTTCAAAGTTAATAATTAATATATCTTTTTTTTTTTTTTTTTTTTTTTTTTCAATAAGTAATAGTAATTTAAATCAATTTTAAAAAGTTATGGTTTAATAGTTTTAGTTCGGAAGGAAATAATTACTGTAATGTAAATCTAATATTCATAATTCAAGATGGAGTTTCACGAGAGACAGCTTTTAATTAAGATTTCATTTCATTAATAAAATGCAGACCCTTATCAAACTTATATTGACAGAATTAAAAAAGATAGAAATAAAATCAAAATTAAAACAATTATAACTTACTTGTTACTTTAAATTTTGTGTTAGTCATAAAAATAAACCTAATCATGGCTTACATCCACATTTCCATGGCCACATTTTGCGTTTGCCGTTTATCGGTTTATCATCATAGCGTAGCGGAAGTGCGGAAGGGAAGGGGTAAAAGTTTCAGTTATGTTTGAAGGTCATTTGCGTATCTGTATCACATGGCTGTTTGACGTCATAGTGAATGTAAAAAAACTAAGGCTCGAAACAAACATTTGAACTTTAACGATACTGAAACCGTTAATCTGCAGATTACCTAGTTAAATTGCGGAAATCACTTTATTCCGCACTTTAACGGGTTATTTTAGTTAATCTGCAGATTAGCTAGGTAATCTGCAGATTAACGGATTTCGCGTTTTAACGGTAACATATATACCACGGTAGTCGGGTAATGGAAGTAAAAAGAAAAAGAAAAAGTATTTTTTAGTTCCTTCAAATGTATTTTGTTGCTATGGAAACTACTATCGTCTATTGAAAGATAGATTACGTGTTAGTATAAAATTTAATTAGCAATTAAAATGTAACTGCTTTGTTTATTAATGAAATTTGATGAAATTTTAACTGCAGGTTGGTTTTGTGCTGAATAGGTTGTATATTAAGTGTTGTGTACGGAAAAGAAAATTTGAAGCACTTTGGAATTTGCAATTTTTAACCCCAGTTAAAGATCATGTGACATTAATGACTTGCACATGTTTTTTTTTCCGTTAGAGACAGCCGTTAAAATCGTCTGCTGAATGCTGATAGAATGCCTCTTTTTAAGCAATAAGGATTTTTGGTCATTTTCGCGATCGATATGGGTCAGCATTTTAATTAATATCTCCGAAACTAATTAAGATTTTTAAATTCTGTTTCGAGGAAAACATCGGAAAGGCTCCAGAGCATCCGTATGTCAATTCTTGTACTTCTGCGTTCAATAGGGGCTGAACGTATAAAAGAACAGACAGACAGACAGACAAACCTTTCCATTTATTATTATAGATAGTGAAACATTTGAAAATATCTGATATTTTTAAAATTAATTAAAAATATAATGAAAAAGATATGGAAGTTAGTTTATATTTTTATCTTAGTATATATTATTAGTTTATCTTATTATTTTATATTATTAGTTAAGTTTATACTGTTAGTTTAGTTTTTATTATTAGTTTTTATTTTAACGTTAGGCGAAAAAGATTTAGTAATGATTATGTTAGACAAATATTGCTACAGAGTTAGAGGTTAAGCCCAGAAATTTTTAAAATGAAATGTACGAGACAAAAATTTATATTTATATAAAGATTTAGTTTTTTAATTCAAAACATATTTAAAAGGATAGATCTTTACTATGACCAATTTAGCGATTTTTAAAATTTAGAAATGAAGAAGCTCGTACGTTTTTCGCCAAGGAGTTCATTTACGCAACCACAATAGACATTTTAACTCTAGCCATACCTTAAATATAGAGATAAATTACAAAACGGTGCAATAATAGTGATAATGATAATAATAAAATCCGAAACCTATTTTTGTTTTTTAAGCATTGATACAAAACTTTTCAGGAAACAGAATTTAATACGACAGGACATTTTTTTTTGTCTATTTTTCAATATAAAGGCGTGCAGTAACTGCATTGCTAAAATATTTTAGTTACAGCTATATAGGACCTCACTGGCAGATTTTAAAATTTTCATTTATTTTGACGATGACTTGAATTATCTATCGCAATTATGCGTCTCAAGATTTTCGCGAGAAACGTCGAAGCTACTTCGGTGCCAAATTTCAAATTTAGCACGATTTGCTTTAGCACGATTTTTTTTTTTTTTTTTTTTTTTTTTTTTTTTTTTAAGTTAATGCAAGAGGGGGGGGGGAAGAACATTTTTTATTTGGTCTAAATGTACAAAATGTCTCCAGATAAAATATTATCCATTTTTAGTTATGTTTATTATTAGAAAGAAAAACGTCTAAAGTATTTTTTCCTATACTATTGATGTCCCTATAAATTAAATTAAATTATCCAGTATCATTATACTTCATTCTCAACGCGTATTTTTTATTTTCTAAATTCAGTATTGCATAATATATCTGTAAAAAAATCAAGGTGTAACCAGTACATATCCAGAAGATGTAGCCAACAACTATTCAGAAATCATTTTTCACACAAGTTCAGGAGATATCGCCAGCAACTATTAAGATAATATGATCAACATATATCCAGTAGATATCGCCAACAAGTATTCAGGAGCCATCATCAATACTTATTCAGAAAATATTGTCAACAAATATTCAAAAGCCATCCAATTTATGAATGGTGATGGTCTGTCTTGAATACTTCAAACCGGCTATTTGTTTTTACAATACAATCAAGGATGAATTTTTCATTTATCAGTAGGTTTTGAAAAATGTGAAAAAAAAAAAAAAAAAAAATCCCCGATTTAACTTACAAGGAAATATTTAAAAGGTATCGTCTTCAAAAAATATTGAAAATATATATATATATGTGATTCTACTCTTCCTAGAACACCAGAAAGTGAAAAAATTATCGGCTGAAATGAATTACAGCGACCACAAAAAATTATCAAAATAAAGCATATTTGGCGATTTCACATTGTTAGGCGATTGATTTTGAGTACTTGGCGGAGAAACCAAACACGGTTCTCTTCGTACACGGCAATCTCGGTGCTTGCGAACAAAATGCCTAACAGCGCTAAATTGCCAAATATGCTTAAATTTGATATTTTTTTGTGGTCACTGTAATTCATTTCAGCCGATATTTTTTCACTTCCTGGTGTTTTAGGAATAGTAGAATCACATAAACTTTTTTCAATATTTTTTGAAAACGACACCTTTTGAGTGTTTCCTTGTTAGTATTTAATATAGTTGTTTAAGAAATTAAATGGTAAAATCAGATATTAGCGGGCATCTTGTAAAATTGAAAGTGTAATACAATAAATGGCAACAGTGTAAAATCGCTATCTCAAAGAAATTGTCCTGTCGTGCTACTAATAATGAAATCTTTAAAATATTTACATTAATCTCATATTTATTTTCAACGTATCTGACTAAATCATCTTCTAGAAAAAATTCACTTTAAGAAGTTGCATCTTTACTGTTATAAGCACCATTTTAAACCTAGCGGTACATTGGAAATAAATGCAGAGTGTTACATACTGTGCTAAATTAACTAAAAAAATTCAATAATAAAAAATATAGACATTAGAAAAAATAAGTTCATAATTTCTTTAATCAATCAATAATACGCAGAAAATTCATCGTCAAACAGTGACAAACATTTAACAAGTGGATCATAACTAAAGCTGCAACGCTAAATGGTTTAGACGTTAAGAATTTCTCTCTGTTCTAAAAAGTTAGCGCTATCGTTGTTTATTTTGTGTGCCTAGCTGTCTAGCATATGTTTTCCTTCAAAATAATGGCAAATTGTTATTAAATTGTTGAACGTCAAAACAGATGTTTCACAACTTATAAATGACATAACATTAAATATTATGGGTTTCAATGTGATACCAAATAAAGTGAATATCTATAATATTGGTCAACTTTTCTCTTGTGTTATATATTATTAATATTCCAATTCAATGGAAGGCAAAGTTGCGAATAGTCGGGTAGAATCCCACAAAGGTTAATGAGCGAGGCGAGTCGGGGGGAGACGAAGCCTTCCTCGGGAGTTGGTGAGCGGAGCGAGAAGGGGGCAGAGCCTCCTAGTTATGTATATATATATACATATTAGAGAGAAACACATCCAAACAGAAAAGACAGCTGAAAACCGTATTTACTCCTTTACTTACAGAACTGGTCAATAAAAATATTACGAATAATAATAAGCAAAATTATTATCATGGTTATGGACAGTAGTTAATCCATATTCATTTATTTAATTTTGAGATCTCTCTTATGCTAGAAAAAATGCTAGACGTATGTAGGTTATAGTTGATAAGATTCTGTTCCTTCTTCCCATGCTGAACTGAGGATGTCTCGCAACTTGTTTTCGGAGTGGTGCACTAAGACTTACGAGAAATTTTAGAGCGTCATCGCAAACTGCATGAAATGAGCCTGAATTCAAAACTTAATGGTGAGCATTTAATTTTTCCTTTACAATTTATTTTGATGGGCTTTTATTTTACCATTCTAACTACATTGTTGGTATTTTAATTTCATAGAAATATTGAATACATATTAAATTATTTTTGTATAAATAATTACGAGATTTTTTTTCTTCACTCTTATTTCAAGATACAAAAATTAATCATAATTAAATTAACATAAATATATTTATTTTAATTGGCAACCGCAAAATCTTAAATTTGTTTTAATTGTATTCATGGCATAAACGTCAGTGTATAATTGCTATTTAATTTAAAATTCGCTCACATATAAATTATTCAATTAAATTTTAATTTATCTTCTGTTATATATATATAAATTTATTCGTTTTTAAGTATTTTATTACATTACCTTTCATAGTTATTTTTATTCATTATTTATTTTTTAAAGTTTCTATTTATTCATGGAACACAAACACTTAATAATAACTTTTTTTTTTTAACCTTGTTCCTTACATAGCTTGTACGTTGCTACTTTTATGGTACACTCAAGAATACATTTTTCGCCAAATGAAAGTTCATGCAGGACTAATTCAAATTGAAAAAAAAAAAAAAAAAAAAAAAACATACATTTTCATTATTTGCCCTTTTTGTAGAAAACTCACAATTAAATTAATATACGAGGGGTGATCCAAAAAAAAGTTTACAAGGCAAATGAAAACGTATCTATTAACAATAGAAACAAGATACAAATGGGAATCAAGAGACACATCTGGCCTTCACTTTTCCACATAGTCGCCAAACCTGTTTAGGCATTTGTCAGAACGTTCGACCAACTTGTTTATCCCGTCTTGGAAGTAATCAGGGCCCTGCTCATTGAGCCATTTCTCAGCAGCTGTTTTCACTGCATCGTCTGAGGTGAACCGTGTTCGGGATAAGTTTCACTTCAACGCCGGAAAAAGGAAATAGTCACTTGGAGCCAAATCGGGGCTGTATGGGGGGTGATTCCAGACCTCCCACTTGAACCGTTGCAGCAATTCCTGAGTCTGGCGAGCTGTATGGGGCCTGGCATTGTCATGCAGAAGCTCATTGCTTTGTCCCCGTATACCTCAACGATTTGTCTGTGAATTTCGGATGCGGCCACATTCTTGGCCCATAAGAATCGAATTACGGCTCGCAACTCTATGCGAGACCACTTTTCTAGACATCGTGCCATTACTGTCGCTCTTAAGTGTCTGCGTACTGACGCTATTTACTCGTAGAACCGCTGTAGGACAACTAGCGCCATCTGTCAACCACCCTGGGTGGAAATATTCGCTCCACAATTATTACGTTTCAAATGCTTCTGCTTGTAAACTTTTTTTTGGATCAACCCTCGTATTTTTAATTATTTTACTTTGCCACCGCTGAATTGTAGAATTACTTTATTCATGACATACACGCAAATCTGTAATTTCTATTCAAATTAAAAATAAATTTACATTTCGAAAGGAACAAATGTTTTATTACGCATATAGTTCTACCATGTTTTACATAACATTCTTTGAATAATTTAATTACGAATCATGTAATATTTCAATATAAGACTCGCTGTTTTAGAAAATAACATATAAAATTAATGGCTAGATTTTCATTTTTTCCTACACTTTGTCTGTTTTCGACAAAATATAATCTAAATCGTATCTTTTTGTTTCGATAAAATGTTTAAAATAAACGAAATTTTAAATATTCATATCCTTATTACCGAAAATAGATACAGAAATTTCTGAAAGAAAAATAATGATTTCAAAAAATTTTCGAAATTGTTCCTTCATATATATATATATATATATCATTAAACGTACATTTATTTTAAAAGTCTATTAAATATTCCGTTTAATAATTCAAAAATTTAAATATATATGCATTTTTTTTTTTTTTTTGTGATTTTATTGCAGAGATTATTCTGCATAATATTTTCACATATAATTTCATGTTATATCAAAATTATTTAAAAATATATCAGAAAAATGACTACCTAATATTACAATTCAATTCATTTTCCTGGGCATATATAGATATGTTCAGTAGGGGATCAAATTAATATATATATATTTGTTCTTTTGACATTTTTTCGATTATCTAAAAAAATACTGAACGAAATGACCTGAAACTTCGTACATGCGAAGAACATTTAAGAACTCATATTTTCCACTATCGACTTAGACTAATGTGCAATTAGGGGACCAACCAAGAATT
This sequence comes from Salticus scenicus, assembly GCA_963930645.1. NCBI lineage: Eukaryota > Metazoa > Arthropoda > Arachnida > Araneae > Salticidae > Salticus > Salticus scenicus. The sequence goes on from OZ005650.1 coordinate 179,106,507, forward strand.
GAAGAAAAGTAAAGATACTTTGGATCACCCTGTATCATGAAAAGGTACAAATGACTTGTAACATTGATACATTGTTACATATGCTATGCACAATACTTGTATGTTTTGGTACGTGAATTGCGCAATTATTTAGACAGATAATTTTTTTTTTTCAAAAATTACTAACTTTTTAAAAAAGTATTTTGCTTATAACTAGAGCGGATTTCCATAAAGTTTTACACAACTTGCTGAAACATTCGTAAAACATTAAAAAAACATTATTCTGAAACATAAAATTCACACATGTAATATTCATTGATATATGAGCAATTGTAGTAAATATTATTTTACTGCGCATGCGCGAAAGGTAGAAGATTTTTTATTGCATACGTTTAAAGCTAAATATATTAAACAACATTTGTCAAAAGTTCCTTTGAATATAATAAAAATTAAGCTAATTACCAGCAAAAGAACGACGTAGATTTTAGGTATTGTCCAGAGTTGAAATTTCATAAGGGGTTTTACACATGCCGCGTATTTAATTTGAAGATCCAATTATTTTCATCAGGTCGCAAAAGTTCTTTTTTGTCAAAAACCCCTTATGAACTCACAAACCTTAGTAAATAAACAAAAATTTGTTAAAGTTACACGCCTAAGAGTGGTTTTTCACAAAAATGAACTTTTGCAATGTTGTCTAAATAATTGGATCTTCAAATTAAATGCGCGGAATGCGTAAAACCCTTTATGAAATTTCGACTCTGGAAAATGCCTAAAATCTAATTTGTTCTTTTGCCAACAATTTGCTTAATTTTTACTCGATTCAAATAAACTTTTAACAAAAGTTACTCAATGTATTTAACTTTCAACTATGTAATAAAAAATAATTTATATCTTTCGCGCATGCGCAGTAAAATAAAATTTACTAAAAATGCTCATATCTCAAAAAATATTACACGCATGAATTTTATATTTAAGAATAATATTTCTCTATTGTTTTGTCCATTTTTCACCCAAGTTTTGTAAAATTGTATGGAAATCCATTTTAATTATAAGCAAAACACTTGTCAAAAAATTTTTTTATTAAAAAAAAATAATAATAATAAATTATCTGCCTAAATAATTGCGCAAGTCCCGCACCAAAACATACATAAGTTGTACATAGTGTGTGCAAAAATGTATTAAAGTAAGAAATCATTTGTAGCTTTTTATGATATAGGGTAATCAAAAGTATTTTCGCTCTTCTTTAATTTGTGGTGGGTTCCCTAATTGCGCTCTGGACTAAATCGATGATGGAAAATATGAGTTTTTAAATGTTTTTTGCATGTATAAAGTTTCAGGCTGTTTCGACGAGTATGTTCTTAGATAATCGAAAAAAATGTAAAAAGAAAAGAAAATTTTAAAAAAGAAAGAAACATTAAAAATTTAAATCAGGTTTTTAAATTTCGTTTTCACATTCAGAAAATCCACAATTTTTAAACAGGTTATCGCTTTCTAAAATTTGATATTTTTAATTTTTAATATTTAATTTGTAATTTGTAAAATTCGAATTTTCACAACAATAAATTTTGCATTTTTAGCTTAGAATTGAAATCTTAAAATAATAATAATAATAATAATAATAATAATTTTTAGAAAGCGATAACCTATTTAACAGTTATGAATTTTCTGAATGTGAAAAGGGAATTTAAAAATATGTATTAGTTAACCAGTTATAACAGAGCGAATTTCTTCATAGAATAACATTGGCTTTTGCTTTCCGAGACGATATGTGGAGAGTTCCCTTAATGGCCCTCTTCACTCACCGTCGCCGGAAACCGAAGCTAATGTTATTCTATGGGAAGTTTTTCTTTACAAATAACTTATTAACTAATACATATTTTTAAATTCTCTTTTCACATCCTGAAAATTTCCAGCTGTTAAATTGACGGACCTTTTTTAAAAATATATTTTTTTCATTTTTTATATTTTATTTTGAAGCTGCAAAACACGAATTTTGAATATGTGAATTTTTTTCATTTTGCAATTTCAGAATAAAATATTAAAAATTTAAAAAATACATTTTTAAAAAAGGTCCGTCAATTTAACAGTTCGGAATTTTCTAAATGTGAAAACAGAATTTAAAATATGTATTAGTTAATAAGTTATTTGTAAAGAAAATTTCCCCATAGAATGACATTGGTTCGGGCTTCCGGCGACGGCAAGTGAAGAGGGCCGTTAAGGAGAATATTATCTGACGCCACCCTGTGCTAAACCCCAGACTGTGACAGGCGACGAAATTAAAATACATGGAAAAATGAACTTGACCATTGCATTTCAAAATGCCAATTACCAAAGTATGACGTTTGTACCTGACATAAGAGATCTTCTAATTCTTGCACTTAATTTCCTGAGATTATACAGGCTTATTATAAAAGAATTATCGGGTTTACGAAGCGTTTATTTCGGAACACAATTGGGTTACAACAATGAGTTATACATGAAAATAAACCGAAAGCATCCAAGATTGACGTCCATACTATAGATGTTCAATATGTGCTCATGTGTGTGTAAAACTACGGATGAATCTCTCTCTAACTTTGTTCAGTGTTTCTTCAGTAACGCTTGGTCAGCCGGAACTTTTGCCTTTACATAAACAACTGGTTTCTTTGAACTGTCTATAGCAGTGCAGAATGCTTTGTTGGGTAGGTGGTTTACATTTGTATGCTCGGCGGAATGCTCTCTGAACGGTTATGAGCGATTCCCACTTTGAAAATTCTAGTGCACAAAATGCTCTCTACTCTCCAGTCGCCATTTTGAATATGACATTCAAGCATCAACCATGGCAACCACACGCACATTGCACATACGCAGAGTGAAAGTGTAGTTAACGTGTTCTTGTTTGAGTTGTCATGGAAACATATACGTTTCCAAGTTCGGACGTAGTAATGTATCAAAACCCGATGATTCATTTGTCTGTATAATTTGCAATTGGATTTTAAGAATAATGAAATGCATTTAAGTTCAGAATACATAGCTGTGTTTAACATTGAAAATCCAGACATTCAACCAATTTGTCACATAACAGCGAAATTCGAAATTTCCATCCCCCCACACTCTCAGACAATAGTTTTCGGGACACGTTCTAATGAAAAATACTGCGGACAGATTGAATACCCGAATCTAGACAAAGGCCTGAAAGGAGTTCTGGTGGCTTAATCAGTGATTGACTTTTCAAAGAGTATTATTCCTTTGAGAATGGGCAACATAGGCGATAAAGTAAAGATAGTGAAGAAAGATGAGCTGTTAGCAACCTGCACTCCAGTAATATACATTAGCCGGCACACGCAATCAACCGAGGATAAGTCTTCTGAGATTTTAATTCTGAATTACTCAAGATGCAGAGTCAGGTAATGAACAGAGACGTGCTGCGAAGAATCTACTCTATGAATTTAGAGACCTGTTTTCTCGAACTCCTGAAGACATCGGAAGGACGAACATCACCCAGCACTGAATTGGCGCAGGAAATTATTCTGCAATCAAGAAACATCCAAGAGGACTTCCATTTGCTAAAAAGAAAGAGATGGCTGAGCTACCAAATGAGATGCAGTGTAATGACGTCATCGGATCATCTACGAGTCCTTGGGTTTCTCCCATAGTTTTGAATGGATCAACGAGATTCTGCTTGGATTATCGTCGTTTGCATGACATCACGACGATAGATACGGGACAAGGATTGTAGCAATTTAAAGTTATGCCATTTGGATTATGTAATACACCTGCATCTTTCAAAAGCCTGATGGAGACAGTGTTAAAAGGACTTTCCTATGAAGTCTGCCATGTGCATTTTAACGATATTTGTTGCAAACATCTAGCCTCAGAACAATTTTTATTAACTTTTGTTTTCATGTTCCGAAACTTTTTCTTCCCGCCAACTGATTGTTTTTTGCACCTGCCTCATCACGTGACGATATGTCGCGTCACTCTACTACTACTGTTTCTTTTCTTTTTCTTTTGTAATCATGTAACATTTTCTGTATTCGTAGGACGTTTTTTTTATTGAGTCCTCCTTCCATTATTTTCTATGCCTAAGATACATTAAATAAATTTAAAAAGTAAAACTCTAGGCAATCCTCAATTATGCAGTCAATATCTGTATTATTATAAATATTAATCTACATTTTATTACAGAAAAACAAGTAGTTTTGTTTTAAAACAGAGGTTCGTCTAAAAACTAACATATATATAATTCATAAACTCCAGTTAAGAGTTGAATTAAAAACACGTGTCATATTGTAATAAATTAATTAAAAACACTTTAAAAACACGTTAAAAATACTTTTATTAAAATATAAAAAACTTCCAAAGCTTTTCGCCTACATATAAGAAGGCATCATCAGGGAATTTGGTTTTACACATACTTCAGAGCAGTTATATGTACTTTTGAATCACATGGTTAACAGTTAAGTCCTTACATAAAATATATTCAACTGGAAGTCAGAGGCTGGAGCTATTTCAGGAAGAGGAGGTGCTACACTTGGACGCTGGAGCTATTTCAAGGAAGAGCAGGTGCTACACTTGGAGGTTGGAACTATTGCAGGAAGAGAAGGTGCTACACTTGGAGGTTGGAACTATTGGAGGGTGACGAAGTGCTACACTTGGAGGTTGGAACTATTGCAGGGAGACGAAGTGCTACACTTGGAGGTTGGAACTATTGCAGGGTGACGAAGTGCTACACTTGGAGGTTGGAACTATTGCTGGGTGACGAAGTGCTACACTTGGAGGCTGGAAGTATTGCAGGGTGTCGAAGTGCTACACTTGGAGGCTGGAACTATTGCAGGGTGACGAAGTGCTACACTTGGAGGCTGAAACTATTGTAGGGTGACGAAATGCTACAGTCGGTAACAAAAGTGTTCGAACACTAGCAAAAATTCCTATGTAATAAAAGCACACTTCATACGGTTTTGTTAAATAAATCCTTATCGAATCATGTTCTTACACTGACTAAGAATAGGATTCGGCAAGGATTTATTTAACAAAACTGTATCAAGTGTACCTTTTTTACATAGGAATTTTTGCTAGTGTTCGGACACTTTTGTTACCGACTGTACACTTGGAAGCTGTAGAAACATCAGAGTGCAAATGCAGGAAATGAAAATTTATTAAGTGTGTTTTGAAGAGTCGTCTGAGGCTATTGAAGAGCTTTGGAAGTTTTTTATATTTTAATAAATGTATTTTTAACGTGTTTTTAAAGTGTTTTTAATTAATTTATATATATAATTCATCGAATTCTTCAAGTAACAATTCTCTTTTTCTGGTGATGATAAAAGTTACGAGATTCTTCATCAATAAATCTCAAGTGATGGAGTACCTGTGCTAACCCAGGTAAGACAAACTTTTTAATTATTTGACTGTTAACTATTAAATAAAGAATTATTGTTATAAAAATATATTTCACAATAACTAATTGAGGAAGATCCAAACTCATGCCTAATAATTTTATCAGATTATGACTCTGATTTACTTTTTGAATTCAAAATTTAGATTTATTCTCGACAAAAGTTTTTTTTTTTTTTTTTTTTTTAATTGGATATTTGAAGAAATTACTACATTTAAAATAATTAAAAAAAATGTAAGCGAAAGTAAATATTTTTTGTTTCTTCAAAACGGAAGTGAAAAACAAAACAAGTGAAAATTAATATAAGAATGTTTAAAATAAGCATATCAATCATTAAAAATAAAATTTCATTTATTGTAATCTAGAAAGAAAACGAAATTAAAATATTAGTATTAATATGAGTATCACCAAGGACACAATAATTGAGAATCTTAATTTACAGAATTATGACGTATGGAAATTTAAATTGGAGATGTTTCTCCAAAAAGAAGATTTATATTCAGTGGTTATAAACGATGCTCCCAATCCGATTACTAACACATGGAATTCCAAAAACAGAAAGGCTCGCGCCATAATAAACCTCTTAATAGAGGATAATCAAATAATTCATGTCAAAAATCTTCAGACCGCTAAAGAATGCTGGAATGCATTAAAAGCTGTACATGAACGCTCCACTCTCAGCAGTAAACTATTTTTATTAAGAAAAATCTACTCTAAAAAAATAACTGAGGGTGGAGACATGATTCAACACTTGACACACATTTATCAGTTAAGAGATAAGCTAGTGTCAATCGGTGAAGAAATTAACGACAGGCACCTTTCAGCACTAATGTTCTGTTCCTTGCCTCCCAGTTATGATGTTCTTATCACCGCTTTAGAATCTCGAGAAGAAAAAGATTTAACACCAGAGTTTATACGCTCAAAATTAATTGATGAATTTTCCAAAAGAAAAGAAAACAAATTTGAAAATAATTCAGTATTAAAGGTTAAATTTAAACCATAATAAGAAAATTCGAAGTTCTGTCGATATTGTAAAAAGAAATCGCACACAACTGAAGAATGCTGGCATCTTAAAAATAAAGAAAAGAATCAGAAACAAACAAAAACCAGCAATGCCAGATCAACTTTCAAATCTGGTATGTACTCTCAAGACAGACATAACACGGATAGGGGTCTTATTACTGAGAGTGAAAATAAAAAACCCAATGACCAAATATTCACTCTATTTATCGGTGAGAAGTCTAACAATTGGTATATAGACTCGGGTTGTTCAACACATGTTTGCAATGATAAGAGTAAATTTCAGGAATTTAATTATAATAATTCACGCGTAACAATCGCGAATGGACAGGAGATAGAATCCCTGGGTCATGGGTCTGTGAAATTAAACACCATAAATTCCAATAACACACATAATACTATCATATTAAAAAACGTTTTTTATATGTACCAGAAATAGAGACAAACCTCATATCTGTAAAAGGGGCTACTGAAAATGGTTGTGTAGCAATATTTGAAAACAAATCATACAAAATAATGCATGAAGGAAAAACATGCATTGAAGGTTATATTAATAACAATTTATACGAATGCAAAGTTAACTATGATGCAACACACACTATAAACATGGTAAAAACGTGTGAAAATAAAAATTGTATCGATAAATGGCACATTAAATTAGGCCATAGAAACATTAGTCATATAAAGGGTTTAGTTAACAAGGACATGGCTGTGGGTATTAAATTAAATGATTGCAAACACAATAATGAATGTAAAACATACATAATGTCAAAATTAACTGATTCACCTTACCCCAAAGCTGCACAATTTAGAGCCTCCGTACCACTCGAACTAGTCCACACGGACTTATGTGGCCCTATGAAAACCCCCACTGTAGGTGGAAAATATTACTTTCTTACATTTATCGATGATTTTAGTCGTTATACTATTATATATTTGCTAAGAAATAAGTTTGAGTTATTTTCTAAGTTAAAGGAATATGTGGCTATGACCGCAAACAAATTTGGCCGAAAAGTGCAAGCAATTCGCTCCGATAACGGAGGTGAATACACTGGTATGGAAGTAAATGAATTTTTGAATAAAGAAGGAATTGAGCACCAGTTTACCGTTCCTTACTCTAGTGCTCAGAACGGCGTGGCAGAACGTAAAAATCGTACGCTGACCGAAATGGCGCGCTGTCTGCTTAAAGGCAGTAGTTTACCAAATTCCTTTTAGGGGGAAGCCGTAAATACTGCGAATTACATACAAAACAGGCTCCCAACCTCCTCATACGACTCAACTCCTTACGAAAAATGGACCGGCAGTAAACCCGATTTATCAAATATAAAAACATTCGGATGTCGCGCATACGCATATGTACATAAGATACATAGGGGAAAACTGGATAGCACCGCTCAAGAAGGAATTTTTGTGGGAGATGATAATCGTAGCAAAGGCTACAGAATTTGCACAACTAATAAAAATGTAATTATAAGCAGAACTGTAAAATTCTTGGAAGATGAGAATACAGTATCCCTTAATAGTGAGACATCACAAATAAATAATGAAAATTCAAATGATGAAATTCCGGTGTCCAGATTACAAATATTAGATTCCGATATAGATATAACGGGTGATAACGATAGTCCCGATGACACGCAAACTCTGCTACGGCGATCACAACGATTAAATAAAGGGGTTCCGCCCGACAGATTTGCATTTTCAGTAAACGACAAAAGAATTGATGACCCTAAGTGTTTTGACGATATACATAAAAATTCAAAACCCAGCAGAAAAGGAAAATTGGCTGAACGCCACACTCAACGAAATGAATTCACTCAGACAAAACAATACTTGGGAACTTGTTGACGCTCAACCAGGGACCAAATTAGTAGGGTGTAAGTGGGCGTTCAAGGCCAAATACAATAGCCAAGGACAAGTCGAGAAATATAAAGCCAGGCTAGTCGCCAAGGGTTTTTCTCAAAAATACGGGGTGGACTATGACGAAACTTTTGCACCAGTTGCATCGTATGCCACTCTAAGAAGTTTCTTGACCATGTCGCTGTATAAAAATTTGAATCTAAGGCATGTAGATATCAAAACCGCTTTCCTACATGGAAATATGCAAGAAGATGTATACTTGCAACAACCTGAGGGTTATGTTTTCCAAGGCGAAGAAAATAAAATATGTAAGTTAAAGAAAGCGATATATGGCTTCAAACAAGCCGCTAGAGCGTGGAATTTGAAAATAAATGAATCATTGTGTAAATTAGGATTTAAACAAAGTCAGCATGACAAATGTTTATATATCCGTAATAAAGATAACACAGAAACTTACATTCTTGTCTACGTAGATGACCTACTCATAGCTGGTAAAAATCACAATATTGACATACTAATTAATCAACTTAGGGAAGAATATCCATTAACCGACCTTGGGGAAGCCAAATATTACCTCGGCATAAATATAGAAAGACTTTGTAAAGGGGTAATTACGCTTGATCAAAGTAATAAAATACAAGACATTGTAACAAAATTCGGGCTAGATAACGCACGGCCCTCTGACACACCAATGGAACCAGGGTATATAAAATTAACTGATAACGATAATCTCTTACCAAACAATACAAAGTACAGACAGTCTATAGGCGCGTTACTTTACATTTCTACATTATCGAGACCTGATATAAGTGTTGCCGTTGGCATCTTAAGCCGTAGAAACGAAAATCCCAGAGCGAAAGACTGGGAGGCAGTTAAAAGGGTAATTAGATATTTGAAAAATACTAAAAATATTAAATTAAGACTTTGTAACTCTGGTGAACATGTCTAAAAGCATATTTGGATTCTGATTGGGCAAACGATCCAAGTGATCGAAAATCCATCTCTGGAAATTTATTTATGTTAGGCAAGAATCCAATTTTTTGGACTTCGAAAAAACAGTCCTGTGTGTCCATGTCTTCAGCAGAGGCTGAGTACGTCGCAGCTGCGAGTGCTGCACTTGAAATACAATGGGTAAAGAAACTGTTAGATGATTTGAACTTGCCGCAAGAACATCCTATTGTGTTATATCAAGACAACCCGTCTACGATAAAGATTGCTGTAAGTGATAAATTTTTTTCGAAGACAAAGCATTTACAGTTACGATATCGCCTTCTGAGAGATTTAGTGCAGGAAGGCATTATCAAGCTTGACTATAAACCTACCAAAGAAATGACTGCCGACACCCTCACAAAAGCTCTGCAAAAAACTGATTTTAATAAACATAGAAATGTATTAATGAACAACTGAACATTTCTGAGCTTAAGTCGGTGTTGCAAACATCTAACCTCAGAACAATTTTTATTAACTTTTGTTTTCATGTTCCGAAACTTTTTCTTCCCGCCAACTGATTGTTTTTTGCACCTGCCTCATCACGTGACGATATGTCGCGTCACTCTACTACTACTGTTTCTTTTCTTTTTCTTTTGTAATCATGTAACATTTTCTGTATTCGTAGGACGTTTTTTTTATTGAGTCCTCCTTTCATTATTTTCTATGCCTAAGATACATTAAATAAATTTAAAAGGTAAAACTCTAGGCAATCCTCAATTATGCAGTCAATATCTGTATTATTATAAATATTAATCTACATGTTATTACAGAAAAACAAGTAGTTTTGTTGTAAAACAGAAGTTTGTCTAAAAACTAACATATATATAATTCATCGAATTCTTCAAGTAACAATTCTGTTTTTCTGGTGATGATAAAAGTTACGAGATTCTTCATCAATAAATCTCAAGTGATGGAGTACCTGTGCTAACCCAGGTAAGACAAACTTTTTAATTATTTGACTGTTAACTATTAAATAAAGAATTATTGTTATAAAAATATATTTCACAATAACTAATTGAGGAAGATCCGAACTCATGCCAAATAATTTTATCAATATTATCATTATGGAGCGTACTTTTGAAAAACGTTTAAGAAACATCCTTAAGGTGCTGTAAAAATTCAGAATGGCTCACCTCAAATTGACTCCTAGCAAGTGCAACTTGTTCTGCCGTGCAGTGAGCTATCTCAGCCATATAATCTCTCCTGAAGGTGGGAGAATTGATACCGAGAAGATCACTGCAGTCGAAAATTGGAGTCATCCTGAAAACGTCCATCAACTAAGAAGCTTTTTTGGATTATGTATTCGCCACAGAAGCTCATGAAGGGTTTTTGAGGTAGTGCCAGACCTTTCCACAAGCTGACAGATGCCGAACAAAAGTTCATGCGGACAGACAAATGAAATAAAAAACATTCAGGAAACTTAAAGAGGCTTTAACATCTTCGTGTATTTTGACGTATCCATAATCCGACAAACAGTTCATACTTGATACTGATGCAAGCCATGTAAGTGTCGGTACTGTTCTGTCGCAGGAGATTGATGTCCAAGAGCGGGTTGTTGCCTACTGGTGTAAATGTTTGTTTAAACCTGAACGAAACTACTGTAATACCAGAAAAAACCTATTCGCCATCGTAAAGGCTATAGAACATTTCCACCATTATCTCTATAGCAGAAGATTCCTGCTCCGGACTGACCACGCATCTTTAACGTTAGTGCTAAATTTCAAGAATCCGGAAGCCAGGTTAGAAGGTTGATACAACGCCTCCTTAAATATGACTTCGAAATGCGTCATTGTAAAGAATTCTACATGGAAATACAGATGCCTTGTCACGGAAGCCCCTTTGAAAATTACAAGTACTGTTCTAGTGCTGAAGAGAAATACCAGCTAATAACTCCAGTTGCTTGCCAAACTACAGTTTCAGTGCCATCGAAACAAGAAGAGTAGAATGATACGGGAATTAGACATACCCCGTTAGAATATCCTGACATAAAGGCAATTCTAGAATTAAAGAAGACAAACGATAGACCTAACTGGCTGGATATTTCCACATGTAGTCCAATCACAAAATCTTGCAGGGCACTCTCGTACTCTCCATATTAGAAAAGGCGTATTGTTAAAAAAAAAATGAGAGTCTCACGATATAAGGAATTTCAAGTGGCAGATCTTACTACCTAGATCGAAGATTTCAAATGTTCTAGAGCAGTTACATAGAAGCCCTAGAAGAAGCCATTTCGGAGTGATGATGACACTCCAGAATGTTCAAGAATGAATATACTGGTACAAAGAAAGGGAGGACGTGTTGAAACGGTGAAAATCTTCTGAAGCTTGTGTGACACGTAAGGACCCGAAGAATCGAAGTCGAAGAACGCTGCATCAGTACAATGCACCATCTGAACAGATCGCACTCGACATCTTGAGTCCTTTGCCACGAACGTCCAGAGGAAATTAGTACACTCACGTTGTGATAGACTATTTCATTAACTGGCTGGATGCGCATTCCATTCCCGCCCAATCAGTAGGCATACACAGAGGCAGAGGTTCTAGTGCAGTAATGGGTGTCAAAGTATAGCTTACACCTACGGCTTCAAACCGACCAAGGTACGAACTTAACCTCTGCAGTATTCAAAGGAATTTGTCAGCTACTCAGACAAAACTCAAACAACGTCCCTACATTCCCAGTCGGACGGCATGGTTGAGAGGTTTAATTGCACCATCCTGAATAACACCTCTCTTTTAGTATCCAGGAGCCAGCAAGATTGGTACTTGAAATTGCCGTTGCTCATGCTGGTTTATCGAACTGCTGTCCACGAAACCACCAGCTATAAGCCAACGCAGATCCTGTTTGGACGCAAACGTTGTCTTCCCTTTGATATCCTGTTTGGTTGTCCACCAGATTCGCCTTTATCGCCCAAGGAGTACATCCACGATCTCCAGGCACGATTTGAAGACATTCACGACTTTGCTCGGGAGCGGATTCACCTGGCAACGGAGAGAATGAAGACGAGATATGACCTGAAATCTACACATGACGTGCAGTACTTAGGAGGGGGACAATGCTACGAATTTGTAAACAATAGTAGTTATTTTTATAAAATTTCATTCAAAGACACTTAATCAGATTAAAAAATATCAATTTTCTGCATTTCTAGCTTGTTTTCGCTTTAAAATAGTTCATTTTTCTTTAAAAATCCGTTGAACAATTTTACCAAGGCAGGTGATTTCCTTGTCGCAAAATTTGGCGATTTTCTCTCTCCTTGGTGATTTTTTTCGTGACTTAGTCGAGTAAATCCTTACTATCGATACACAGAATATCTAAGAAAGCCTTAAACTTCTTACTCGAATAAAACCGAAGTTACCAGAAAATTCTCGATTAATACGATGCTATAAAAAGGAAACACCTTCCGACGATTGTGTCAATTTCTAGCCAACCGGCTTATTGTAAAGAGCTCCTGACTGAGTCTCTTGGTACTGTTTGATAACAGCATATTGCTCTGTGTTAATGTTGTGATACAAATTATACAGTGAATTTGATGTTGTCAGCTGTTATTTAAGCTGTATTGTCTGGTGAAACTGCAGTTAATACTTGGTTTTCAGACCTGTAATCTTCTGTAAATAAACTTTTAACCCTGTGCAAGATCTGCCTTACATTCACAAATAATTCACGAACCCCGTGTACGCAACAATATACAGGTGTTGGGCAAAATAATGGAAACACTTACTTTTTTACGTTTTGTCGAATATCTTAAAAATTACTTAATGTGTTTTTCTTGAATTTTGAAGAAAAGAAAAACTTGTCTTTTCTCATATTCTTCAGCAAAGTTTTTTTTCACGAAGATTTTTAGAGATCGAACAATAAATCCAACAAAATTAAAAAATGCTTCTGATTAACCTGTATCTGGACATGCGTCTATTCGTCTGCATATTTTAGATATGGTTATAGATGTTATATTTTATGCTTGTGTAGAGTTTTGCGAGACTAACTTGAATATTTAATAAGTTATTAATATTTTATTAAAAAATACAAAACTTTTTCGCAAGTTTTAACTTTTTAACTTTGAAGGTTTTTCTTGAAATTTCACGAAATTTTTAGAAAACATGACAATATATGTCTAAATTATTACATTATAGTTTAAAACAAATACATTTAATATTCAATGAGATATGCAGTAAATAATTTATTACTGGGCATGTGCGGTCTGTAACATAAAAACTTTAGCATAGTTTAATACGTAAGTATATAGAGCATCTTATAAAAAAAATTCAGATGAATATCATGAAAATTCATAGAGATATCGGTGATTAAATTAGCTGTTTTTCAACTCTTTTCTAAAAATGTATTTACGATACGGAGTCATTCACAAATGAAAATTTGTATCAGAAAAATCTTTCATTTTTCTTATCAAACAATTCATTTTTCGTTTTTTTATAGCTATGTACTACATATCTATAGTAAAAAAAAGGAAAATGAACCACAAATATATTAAGTTTCATTATGTAAACATAATTAATATGTAATGTAATTATAATTAATAATTACTATGTATATAATACACATAATTAATATGTAATATCATTATGTAAACATAATTAACATTACATAACATAATTTTATCTGACACAAATTTTCATTTGTGAACGACCCCTAATCGTAAAAACCGTTTTTAGAAAACAGTTGAAAACAACTCATTTAATCACCGATATTTATGTTATAAATTATGTTATTTGCATTTCCTAAAAATTGATTGGTAGAAAAAAAAAAATATGGGTTATACTCCTTTCTTGTGCTATTTTTTTTTTTTTTTTTTTCGTTCTCCCAAAGATTACTGCATTTAAATTACGCACATTTATGCTTTTTACGTAAGTTATTAGGAGCTATTTTTTCGCAAGAGTTTTTGTAATTTTGAGTGCAGAGATTTCTTCTGTCATTCAAATGCTGAATGTAGAATATTATCTATAAAATGCTATTACTTAGACAGACGTGAAGAACGGCTGTATACGTTGTTTTAATGTATATACCTTTGAATGTGTATTTTTGTTGCAATTATATAAGCAGTGTATTTTGTACGCACAGAAGATTCGTTCAATAGTCTGTATTTTAAAAGCTACAAATGTAGACAAGATGTTATTATTTCGTAATTTATATTACGTATGGAAGTATGAATGTATCCATTGAAGTATGAATGTATACTCATTGGATTCCCACACACATATCTATGAATGCATTTGCGTGTATATAAATATAAATAAATTCAAACATGTGTGTATAATCATATGACAATATGCAAGTTCTATTAATATTTAAGTAAAGTTGGATTGATTATGTGATATACAAATGTATTCATTGATAAACAAGTGCAATAGTAAACATTGATAAACCAATTCTGAATAATGGAAATAATTATTATTCAAAATGAAAATGTGTTCCGCTATATAAATGAAGGCAGATTTTTAAGAATATAATTTAATAGATTGCACTTAGTTACTGTCTAGAAAAGTCATTATATATATACAGTGCGTTAAGAAATTATAAGACCACAAGCGTATTGGTGCATTTCTGAAGAAGAGAGCATAATATGCAAATTTTTAGTTGCGTATTTAAAATTGATAAGAAAAAGCATCCTATACTAATTCCAACTTTTAAAATAAAATTAAATTTCATTAAAACTTATTCATTTTTCTAAAAATTAAAGACTGTCCCCACTAAAAATAATCCGAAGATATTCTTAAGAAAATAGTATTTTCTTAAGATTTTCTTCAAATATTTAAAAATATATTGAAGATTTATCTTTTTCTACAAAATATCTTCAGAAATTTTAAAGACATTATAAAAAAATTTTGAAAAATTTCTTAAAAATGGGCCAAATAACTTAAGATATTCTGTAAATTTTCTCTAAAATTATTTGCAGAATATCTTGAGATTATTTTTAGTGGGGGTGACTGTTAAGAAATTATAAGACCACCTGAGAAAATTAGCATATTATACATGACGTCAAACTCAATATAAAGCGCATGCGTCAGTATTTCGTAAAAGCATTACCTGAGAAGCAAGAGCTTCGATTTTGAATGTGTTATCTACGATTAATTTGACAATACCTCGATTTAAAGAATTATCGGAGTGCGAAGGGAGAAAAATTTTATTTTATAAAGGTTTTGGTAAATCTGAAAGAGATATTGCGAGGTTAATGAACCGTTCTAAAACTGCCATTCATAATGCCATAATTAGAAAAGATTATTCAAACAAAATAAAACGATCTGGTAGGAAAAATATATTGACAGCACGTGATAATAGCCAGATTTTTCGACTGTCAACTAAAAAAGGTCTTTCAACACGTGAAATTTCGAAACGTTTCAGCAAGAAAACTTCACATGTAACAGTCTGGAAGAGTCTTAAATTAAATATTCATACAAAATTTATGAAATTGAAGAAAAAACCAAAGTTATTGAAATGCCATTGAGAAGAAAGATTAAAATGGGCTAAAAATGTCATGTCATGGAATGATGAGTGGAAACAAATTATATTTTCTGATGAAAAGAAATTTAACCTTGATCGTCCCGATGATTACAAACACTATTGGCATGACTTGAGGGTAGAACCAAAATAATGCTTCAGTCGGCAAATGGGTGGAGCATCAGTAATGATTTGTGGAACTTTCAGTTATGAGGGGTTGTGTGATTTACAGCGGATTTCAGGTCATATGAACTCTACACAATATCTGTCTATGCTATATGATCATATGATACCGTTTGGACCTTTATTAGGGGGTGCTAACTGGATGTTTCAACAGAACAATGCTCCTTGTCATAATCTAAATCCACACAGGAGTGGTTTAAAACAGAAAACAATAATGTTTTCCATGGCCAAGTCGAAGTCCAGACTCGAACCCCATGGAAAACCTATGGGGTATATTATCTCACAAAGTTTATGCTAATAATAAACAATTTTCATCTGCCAATGAACTGGAGGTAGTCATTGTAAAAGAATGGTACAATATTTCTATAACTGAACTTAATCACCTGTTTACTTCAATGAAAAACAGAGTGTTTGAAGTCATCAGGAAAAATGGAGAACCAATATCATATTAATTTTTTATACAATTTTGTTTTTTGAGAAGTGGTCTTATATTTTCTTAACAGGTTATTTTCCACTTATTTCTAATATATATTTTAATTAAACATTTATTGCTTTATACCAAGTTATTTCAAACTAATTATAAAAAAATTTAGAGAAATATGTTATTTTATGTATTTAAATTGTTATTAGAATCTTTATTTTTCTTATAATTTACAAAATTAAAGTGGTCTTATAATTTCTTAACGGACTGTATATTATAACCTAATTAATGCTAATATCTAACTAAAATAATTTTATCTATCCCTTTAAAAAATCAGTTTTTTAATTAATAGCACAAAGAATATCCACTCATGCGACTAAAAAAATATGATTTTCTAATTTCAACTTTAAAAAAAAACTCGATACTTTCATCATACGGTAAAACAGTTCAGTTAATTTGAAGAACATTTTTTATTTCTTTTCAAATCTCTGTCATTCATTACAATCTTAAGACAAATTGTCTCTCTCCAGAATGTATGTTATGCTGTTTTAATACCTCGATTCATTTTAAGGAATAATTATTGTTCTTTTTTCTTTAAACATTAAATTAATGGACTAATCTACTTCATGTTCACGCATCTAAATTAAAATGCGAATGAAGAAAACTAAAAATTGATGCTGAAAGAAAAAAGTAATAAGGAAGAAATTTTATGTTTTATTTTGTGGAAAAGAAAAAAAAAAAAAAAAACATATGGGTGACGAAATCTGTTTGGAAAAAAAAAAAGATATATGTATATTATATATAAATTTTTATTTCAGAAACACTTATTTATTAATGCTTATAGTTAATTCCTGATATTGTAGCTATTTTAAAAACTATAGGGTTTTACATTTTTTAATTTAATGCACAAATAATTTATATTGCGCTTTTTCTATTTTATTTATTTATTTTTTAAAAGATAGAATTTTGCGGCAAATTTTTCGAAAATTTACTGTAGAAGTACAGTTTTATTTTTGTAATATACATAATAAAAAATAAATAAAAATTTATTCAATATATATATATATTCAAAATATTTTTAATAGTCCATCTTTGTAAAATTAATCAGACATAAAATATACAAAATACATTCCGTAAACTGAAGAAAAACTAAAATAAGTACAAATAATTGCTAGCAGATTAGCTAAATTTAACTAACGGATAGCTAAAGTTTTAAAATTGTAGAGACTCACTGTAGCAAACTTTTAGAAATATGGGCATTTCCAGCCATACTTCAAGATCTTTCGCAAGCGAAAGCCCAAAGAATTGATCTAACAATTGCTCAAGAAACTGATCCAAGAACGAACATATTCCAAAACTAAATGGAATCATTAAAAAACAAATACGAAGAAATTGAAATTCAAGATAAAAGCGCTCCCTTACTTACTTTCATAATTAATAATCAGAAAATTAAAAAAGTACAATTTTTTAAACCTATTTAAAACCAAATTAGTTAAAAAAAAACTGGACAATGTCACAGGCAAGAAATGATGAAATGGGGAGAAGATTATAAAAGCTGATGATTATAACATCTGATTCTAAAGCATGCGTCAGACCATTGTGTAAATAAAACTAGAACCTACAAGTGTGAGTCGTTGGCCCATCAGCAGTTGTAGTTTGCGGCACTTGGTTAAATGGGATAATTGCAGTTGGTCCAACGTCTTTTTATTTATTTATTTATTTATTTATTATTATTTTTTTTTTTGTAGTTGTTGTTCCCTTCGTTGGCATTTTATTTATTGGGGTAGTTATGGCTGGCCCACCATAAAGAACAACGATATGAGTCCAAAAATAATTAATGTGTTTCATTTGCATATAACGGCTTATTTCTAACCATTGAGTAACTTCAAAGAAAATATATATAATTTTATTACACGCATTGAAATACCGTCGAGGATGTTGATTATTTGCAGGAAAGTGTAAAATATGGCAAATAATAAATACCAAAATATACTCACAAAGTAAAATACAATATCTAGAACAAAGTTTGGTTGGTTGATTTTTCGATTGGGTTTTACGTGTGCAATATATAGAACAAGGGATTGCCAAAGATAGGGCCATCAATCTAGCCAATGGCCGTTTATAACCGTTCTCCAACAGAAAATCCACCGTTGTATCTAGGTTGGCCCGTTTATATTTTGTTTATGAGGAAAGGACTTTCCAACGAAGTCCCAATAAAATGACTTTCGGTGTGAAAACAGCACTCAGAATCTATTCATTATTTGTATACCCGTTATTGATATACCATTTCTTCCAATCGGCTAGGAAATTACATTCGGTTGCTCAAGTTGTGCTTCGAAAATGTAGGACCTTCCTAGGCATTTTGTCAATATACTAACTAACTCAGTGCTTTACAACAGATACAATATTCGCTAGCGTTGTTACAACTATTTGTGCTACGTAGACATATTCATTTCATGTTTCATTTATATTTTCTGAAAAAAAGCAACATTTCACCAAGAATAACTGTGTAAATTCGTGTAGAATTCGATTTTAAGCGAATAAACGTTTGAAATATGACCTACAAATGTTATTGGAAAACAAATAAAAATATTATGATATTGTAGATAAAATTAATAAAGCAAAAATACATAATCAAACGCCATAAACCTATACTAAACCAACATTTCTATGAAAAATGTAATAAACAAAGTGAAATGACTATTACAATGAAATTTTTAGAAAATAGTGATTCAAAAGTTTATAAATAGGTTTATCTGTCAGTAATAGATTACAGGCCAATAATATGCTATTTAAGCACGGTAAACTCGAAAACAAGAATTAACTTGTGAAAGATAAAAATCTGATTAGTGGAATACATAATGAACGTCCAATAAAATGCTTTGTTACAATTTCCAATTGCAGCTGATATTACGATTCGATATTAAAATGAAGCAATTATAAATTATAAAGTTACCACAAAACATAAAGTAACTAGCTGTATCAATTGTACCTAATATATACAAGACTATATTTGGGGTAAATCGTACCAAAAATTATACTGTTTTGCATAAAACTTTGTCAAAACTTCAATTTAATTTTTTTTATAAAGTTATCATGAGTTATCATATCCACCATGAATACACTTTCTTTTTTTTTTTGGTGGTGGTGGTGGGGTGGGGGGGTCTCCGGAAACCATATCCTGTCGGACAAATTTTACAATTTTTTTGTGAAAATTTCATAAAATATATTTAAATGTTTCTCGTCTATATGCTGAATATTTGAATAAAATAATTTGTTTATTACATTATAAAAACATAGAGAAAATATGCTTTTTTTAAACACTCGAAAACTTCAGTTGTCAAAAAATGTATGCAAAAGCGGGAAAAAAATTGTTTTTTACGTTGCATATGCATCTACATTATTTCGCTTGATGAAATGCCGTGTTTTATAATTTTAACCCAAAACAATTGTCGAGTGTTTTTCAACTCTGGTTCTCCTCAAATGTGTAATATAATACATCTTTTTTCTGTGACATTTTTAATAGTTGGGAAAATTGCTTTCTACTTTTTTCTAAATTCAAAAGAACCAACTGTGGAATTTGTAGAGAATTTTCCACTTCTGATTTTGACAGTTTTATGCTTTTTATAAGGTTCTGAAAGCGTTTTGACATTATTTTATTTATTTATTTATTTATTTATTTATTTTGATACGAGTCTCTGTCTGTCTGTGTTTGCTTGAAAAAAACTTTTGTGTCATTTGCAGTTCAAGAAGTAGAGCATTTATAAAATTATATATTTTGTTGCACATTTGCATAAAGTAGTGTCTATTCAAGTTTAGTGCATATCAACCCTACCGCTAGTTTTTTCATAACCTTCTTATGACTATATACGAGACATAATTTTGTATAAATGTATATAAGACGGGATATTATAAACATAATTATTAGAAGCTTTTTACATGAAATTGACATTGTCATCGTGTCTTCGTGTCACGCTAGTAAACAAGGCGTCTTCATTTTAAAGTAAATATAAGCCATTCCGTTTGTCTCTCCTTAGTTCAGTTGGTTACAGCTTCACGTTAGTACCGCGGTGGTTGAGAGTTCGGTCCCCGGAAGATCCGGCATGTTAATTTTTGCAGATAATTAGTAGAAAAAGTGTCAATTGATACAAGAAAATTTTTCATTGCTTACACAGTACCCTAAGAATATTTTTAGAAGTTTTTTTAAGAAACTTTTTTCATTTAGATATTAAAAATCGTGAAATATTTTTGATAGTAAAAAAAAGCACCAAATAAAAAGTTTTAAGTAAAAAAATACATAAATAAATACTTTTTTAGAAACTTCTTATTTTGAAATTAGATTTTGTCATCGCGTCTTCTTGTCATGCTGAAAAAACAAAGCGCTTCCACTTTAAAGTAAATGTAAAGAATTTTTACTTCGTCCAATGGCTCAATTGGTTAAAGCGCCATGTTGATAACCCGATGGTGGTGGGTGGGTTCTGTCTTCAAAGGCCGACGCGTTACTTTTTTGTAGATAATTAATAAAAAAGATGTCATTTGTTAAAAACAAATCCTTTCATGGCCTACACAGTACCCTAAGAAATTTTTATTAGTGTTTTAAGGAGCTTTTTTTTTTTTAGTAACTAAAAAGGAAAGGAAAAAACAAAACAGCTGGAAACTTCTTGTTGTGGAGCCAGAAAAAGCATAAAATAATATTTTATTCTTGCAGAGACAGGCTATAAAAAGTAAAAGTTCCAATAATAAAAAAAATTTTAAAGAAGAATGTAGATATTCCACTTTTACATCATGAAATGAAAATTCTTAAATATTCAATGTGAATGAAAAGCATTCAAAAACAATATTTTTTTTAATTACTTAGATTTTTCTAACACGTTCTATGACTTTGTTTTACTGTTCTTTGTCTTTTGGTTAGGTTGTCATGCTGATAACTCGTTGGTCGTGGGTTTGATCCTCAAAGGCTGACGTGCTATTTTTCTTCCAAATAATCAAAAAATATATCAGCATCTAAAATAAAATCTTTACATTGTATCCTAAAAAATTTTGATTTAATTTTTAAGAAGCTTTATTTATAACTAAAAAGCACAAAATAAAAATTTAAGTAAAAAATCATTTTTTTTAAGATTAGAAGCTTTTTATTGTGAAGCCCTAAAAAGCATAAAATAAAAAATTATTGAAGTAAATAAATGCTATAAAGAAAAGAAAGTTTTAATACTAATGAAAATTTAGAGAAAAATAAAAATATTTCCCTTTTGCAAGAGATGAAATTTTTTAAATATTCAAAATATTTTTAAAAGCTTTCGAGATCTTTGAAACTTATGGCTTAACGAATAATTATTCAAAAAACTAATAACTAAGAATATTGGTCTCGAATGCTTTTTAAAATATTTTGAATAATTAAAATTTTCATCTCTTGGAAAAGGGAAATATCTATATTTTTCTCTAAAATTTCATTAGTGTTAAAACTTTCATTTCTTTACCTCAGTAATTTTTTACTTTATGCATTTTAGGGCTTCACAATAAAAAGCTTCTAATCTTAAAAAATGAATTTTTACTTAAAATTTTATTTTTAACGTAATATGTATCATTTTTAAACAATTATTGTGAAATTAAAAAATATACATGTAAAATTAATAATCAACAAAGTTGAAATTTTTGTTTTTGTATAA
Organism: Salticus scenicus; assembly: GCA_963930645.1. Taxonomy (NCBI): domain Eukaryota; kingdom Metazoa; phylum Arthropoda; class Arachnida; order Araneae; family Salticidae; genus Salticus; species Salticus scenicus. The sequence goes on from OZ005650.1 coordinate 179,128,447, forward strand.
ACATAGCTTTCCCTGGAGGGGAAAATATACCCGTGGGGGTGTTAATATTCAATGGGAGCATTTCTCAGAAGAATTAGTCAAAAACTTTAAAACGAGTTTGTGAACTCATTACAATTTTAAACGAAATTGTCATTTATTTTCACTTCCAACATAAAATAAACAAAGGAAAAACAAAATATCTGAGTGAAAATGTCTAGAAGTCCACGCTGAGTGATTAATACTGTATGATTCTGTTTTTACGTAAATTAAACGAATTTTTAAATGAAAATATTGAAGAAAATTTTGTGACGGCTAAATTATATAAGTTTTCATTTGTGAGTATGTAAAAGAATTGATCATAAAACAAAATGGAGGATTATCACAATTTGATAGTTTACTTCAATCATTTTTTTTTTATTTTTTTTCAATTTATTTCTTGTATTTTCATTTTATTTTTTATTTTTTATTTTATTTTTTATTATGAAAACATCTATTTTAAAAGACCATTTAAAATTATACATGTAATTTAGTAAATATAACATACCTAAATAGTTATAATACTTTTTTGTTGTTGTTGTTGTTGTTTATTTATCATTTAATCATCCATTTCAATTTTCTAGATTTTTGTAACATTTACAGAAATGCAAATGTAATAAGATTTTATTCATAAAAACATTGTTTTTTTCAAGTGTTGTTTTAAATTACCATTTATTTTTCTCTTTTTGAATCCTTTAAATCTTCTTTGGAGGTACATTTATTTGTGTTAGTTGTTCCTTCTCTTATTTGGAGGATATATTGTTATCCTTTTTGGTATACTCTCATACCGATTGAATTTTAAATAAAGAGTGATATAAACAGGCTTTAAAAGATACGATATTGCATTTGATAAATGAAAACGATATTTCATCTTCTTTAAGCTCGTTTTCTGCTCGCAATTTTTTTTTTAAATTATTTTGTATACTAAGGAATGCACATTTTCAGCTTGATATCTATCACAAAAGCAATTGCAAATTTAAAATATTTTTAGGAGAGGGTAGATTATCCGTTAAGCTATGAAGAATTCTAAATTGAATATTTCGTTGCACGCATAATAGAATTATTTGGAATTTTTTATTTAAAAAAAAATCATTTAACTATGCTGCATTATCTTATTCTTATGAATATTAAGCATTAAGGTTTCAAAATTTATTTCAACCGTTTTGAATAATGATGTAAACATGATTTTAATGATAAAAATAAAAAAATAATATTAATAGAACATATCCAAAAAAACATTCAATGTTATAAAGAAAGCGTATGAAAAGAAATAGCTACATTATAGGGAGAAGAATAATATTAGATTGCAATTGGATCGAATAAGCGGTCTTGGAGCCCCTAAATAAAATAATAGGCCGGCGCATCACCGCCATTTTTTTGCCTCCGAAGAGGACAGCATTCCCGCTTGGCGTCCTTATCGCTTCCCTAATGATTTTAAGAAATCTTGATCTGAAGTTAATCCGGTCAAGATAAGAGCAAAGAGCAACAATAATATTCCTAAAAATACATTTTTTTCACAGCACATTCTCAGGATGTCATTTTATTCTGAGGATATTCTATGGATGTACTGGGGTAAGATGTGTTGTTAGGGCGGTTTCTGTTTCTTTTACAAAATGTCGCCAAAACTCAAATACACAGTAATAGAAGGTCTGTGAACACTTTATATTCACTTTTTGAATGATTATAGCAGTTTATCGCTAAACAAACTTCCATATCATAGTTTACATAGCTGAAATTATGAAATATAATAAAATAAGTTACTCTAAAGTAACGTAAGACGATAAAAAAAATGTTGGAGGTTTGTTCATCAGAGAAACGCGCTGGGTACATGTGGCAACCCTAAGGCAACAAAATGCCTGATGCGCCAGCTAGTATATATAGGAGTCTTAAGCGGTCTATTTTCCACGATTAAAAGCTCGCATTATAAAGGACCCGGATTAAACGGCTTTACCCTCAACACAGCATTTGTTCGACTTACAGTAAATTGAAAAAAATGAAATTCCAGTTGCTTCATAAATTTGTACAAACTTCATAAAAGAAGCAGTGCTCGAAAACATATTCCGTTTGCATGAGAGGGACGTTGAATTTCTTTTCTCCATGTATAAAATAAATTCTAAAAATAACCGACAAAATTTGCTAGAAATAGACAACGAAACAGATGACAAAAACACTGTCACAGCTGCCAACTTGTATTTTTTTTTTTCCACCGGAAATTTTTAGTACACACTTTTAATATGTTTTATATATCAGTTTTCTGCTTTTAAACTTGATGGAATTTTTTACAAAGAAATAGTGGTGCTAAAAAATCGTGCAAGTTAGCACCTATGTACAGTGCATTTGTACTAAAATAAAAGATGTTCAACATGAAAATCGCAGAGAGAGTGATTCGCGGCACTTCTTCTATTAATTCTAAGTGTAGAATGTCGGCATGAATGACACAGGTCGAACCACGAACGCTCGTTCGGGGTTCGGGTAACGATAGCATGCTGTTGGATTCGAATGATGAATCCATTTAAAGACAAGTATTTTCTTGCTACCTTGATTTGTATAAAACATCAGTATGATTTGTGAACTACCTCCTAAGGCTACTTTGAGAAACATTTTTATATATTGGAATAAAAATGTTCCCTTGATCCTATTTCTGCAAACTGAAAGTTTTTCCGATCAGTATTACTTTGTTATGAATTTCTGAAGTATGCGTGAATTTATCACGCACCCGGTATATATTTTTTTATTATATATAATATTATGAACTTATTAATGTTGAAAAAGTTATTTGAAATGCTCAGCTGTCATCATATATACAGAGTGTTTCGGTACCACGTTTCAAAATAGAAGTATATAGGACATGTATGATACATCCCGAAGACTCGGATTTATGTAGAAATTCAAGATCCGAAACGTTTTCCTGACGTAGTGGTGTACACAGAAACATGAGAAATAATAAGATACTACATGTGAATATTCTTTTTAATAATAAATTAAATGCACACAAACATAATGATCGTTGCTGAAAGTTAGTGTTCAAAGTTTCGTTCAATATCTCTGACACCTATGCGATTCGTGCAGCCAGTTCATCAGCGTTGTCAACGGACTGAATTGAAATCTGGGGTCAAAACGTCGAACGCTGTCTTTGATCCATGTCCATTTTGTTCCGTTTATGTACATTTTTGTTAAAAAGACTATTTACACGTGGCCTTTTTTTATTTCTTATGTTTCTGTGTTCAACACCACGTTAGGAAAGTATTTGCAACCCTGCATTGCTATATGGTTCTAAGTCGTCGGGATGTACGGTACCTTTCCTAGAATTTCTGAAACGTGGGACTGAAATGCCCTGTATATATAATTCAATAATTCATCTGATGCCTCATTGTATTAGCTCATAAAGTAAGCAATTTATTTAAAATGTAAAAATTAAACGTTATCAATTAAGCTAATTCTTACGATGTAAAATAATGATTAATTTTAACTGTCTGTTGGGAAACATATTTAAAGAATACGTGACAGTAATGAATCTTATGAGATACAAAATATAACAAATTCGTCATTATTAAATTTAATCGATTATAAATTTCATGACTCTCTGTCATGGGAAATGAAAATTGTATTTCTATTTAAATTAAATTGTCATAAATTCCGAATTTTAATTTAACGAACTTAATTATTTTCAACGAAATCGACATAATTAATCCCGTTTCCTTTCAAAATCTACACAGGAAAATTAATTAACTCAAAAGTTCATTTACGCATAAAAAATAGTTTTATTATTATTATTATTATTATTATTATTATTATTTTCAGAGATTAAACATATTTCTAAATTTCATTTGTTTTCTATCATCTTTATTTGAAATAACATTCTGATTTGTCAATTCGTTCATGTAGAAATTTTCAAAACAATTCACAAAAGTTATTTAATATTGAAACAGCGTATTTTGTTAAATACTTTTAGGAAAATACCTTTTAAATCACTTGTAAACTTTGTTTATTTACATATATTATATATTATATATATATATATATATATATATATTAAATGAAGATAATGCAAAAATAGTTGATAACTAACGTGTTGCGGCATTCACAAAACTTTCATCTACATCATTTTATAAAACAATGCCATCTACTGATTAATATGCTAAAATATTTATATAACCTAACTTCTCCCATTAATAATTTTTCATGTGCAGTTTGGTGCAATTATAACTAGTAGTTGTAAGGACTTAACTATATAAAAAATAAATAAATAAATAAATAAAATAAAAATCGCAGAATTAGTATTAGCAGTGAAACCTGTAGTCCGATATACAATCAAACACAATAGACATAGTTTTTCAGGACATACATCTCGCATATCAAGTTTGATGCAATTCTACATCATAGAAGCTGGTATATAAATAGCTGGTATATGGCTCTCTGTAGATGGAAAAATTGTAGCTTAGCAATGACAATTGTCAATCGATATGCATCAAAATTAAATCAGAATAGTGTTAAAATTCAAATAACTTATATAGTAACTTTTATCCACCTACATGCTATAGAAGCTGAGATATGACTTTCCCATAAATGTGGGAAAGTTGCAACATAACAAAAGAACATGTTGTCTGATATTCACTCAAATTTAATTAGCATACTTTTGTACACTGGATACTTGGTATATAAATAGAGCTGATAAACAGACTTCTCGTGAATAAGAGCAATAGCAAAATATCAGCGCCTCCTACAAAGCAATATATATATATATATATATATATGTATTTAATATCTATATATGTCAATATTCAACCAATTGGTAAGTTTTGTAGAATTCTGTATATTATTTCATGAGGAACTGAATCCCCAAAATTTTAGTAACGAATGTAACGTAATTTTAGTAACGTATAGTACACAGAAAGATATTATCGGGTTTACGACTCAACAAAAAGTGTAAATCCGTCAAAAACTGGAAGTCGAAATTTTTCACGAATCTAATTCGTTCTTCTCGCAATTATGAATGAAACTATAAACTTTATTGATCACTGTTGAAAGAAAAAGATTCTAAATGATGAATATATTGAAACTAATTTTAAGTAAAATTTAAAATTTGGTAAATTTTTATGCTATCTACAATCAAAATAATAAGTATTCTAATACAAATAGATGTACCTAATCTTATATACATATATATATATATGTATATATATAAGTACATATACATATATATATAGTATCCAGTGGGTTGTGGGCGTTTAAGAACTTTAAGAATACCAATTCTATTATTCACTAATTACTTAAAATTTAATAAAGAATTAATATGTACAATTATTTACATATAACGTTAGTATGAATTATAATAGTTCTGCTGATCCAATGTTCATTTAATATTTACATAGATGCTAATGAGCATTTAAAGTTGCTTATCAAAAGTTATTTTAATATTACGTCGAACTGTTCACATCTCGTCAAAACCAAAGTAATCAAAAATAGGCATTGCGCTCGTCAAGCACACAAGCTACGTCAAAGACTCGTCGAAAACTAAACTTCATTCCTTCAACGCTCTTGCAGCAGCCCGTTGAGGAAGTAGAGCCATCCACGTCATACGCACGCACTTCCTTCAATATTCTGAGTACGGGAAACAAAAACCAAATCACGTGGTCCTGGATTCCGCAGTTGCAGCAAGCAAGGTCAGGGGGAGAAACAGGATGCCGATCCACTACATTATTCGGCCGTCCTGCATCCGGCTGGTCCTCCAGGCGGTCACACTGAAAAATACAAAAAAAAAAAAAAAAAAAGAAAAAAAAAAAAGCAACACAAAATAATAACATACTATTTAAAGTTTATGACAATTTTCATATTTTTGCTCATCAGCTAAGTTATTCCACATTTGAGGATCTTAGCTTTTGTAGATGTGCAATAGGAGCCTTCATGGCATCCATTTCTTTTTTTTTTCTTTTTTATCAATATTTTCAATATTATCATTTTTAAATTTCACTGTTTTGTAATTATCAAAGTATATCATTTTTTGTTTAATGGCAACTTGGTCACCCATGGCAACAGTCTCTGGTGACCGTCCACTCAACTTGCATTTTGTTTTATTTTTCTTTTTAACCCTAGCAGATTGTTTATTGATGTGTGTACTCAAATCTTTATTTTGGAACTTGGAGTTATTTTGGGACTCGAACTCGAGACCCTCTAATCGATCATTTTCAGTTTTAAGATTTTTTAAGGCCTCTGTAGCATCATGTTCGGTTGAAAAGTCTATGATGGCAGTCTTATATGTAGGGAAAACTTTTAATGTTATTTGCACAGCTTTGGGAAATAATATGGCTATTTCACCAATCGTGGTCGTCACTGGAAGTGATGGGATGACTAACTTTCTCAAATTGACACTGGCAGTCTTTTCTTTTGGGATATTTAGTCTTTTACACTCGATGGAATTTATCGTCGATGGCTTTTCTCTGGATTTCTTCCTTTTAAGGAGTCTGGAATTATCGTCAACTTTTTCTTTTAACTTTTCCAACTCTTCGGCTAACTGTGAAATTTTTTCAAGTAGGACTTGTTTTTCATCTTTCTTTGAATAAGTGTTTTCAGGGTTTAGCGACTTCATTCGGGAAACATTCGTCTGACTTCGTCCCTTTCGGCGCGGCTCCTCCTCTTCCTCACTATCATCATCTATTTGGAAAATGCTCGTATGACTCTGTTTCTGTCTTCGAGGCTCCTCTTCTTCATCACTGTCATCATTTCCACCATTATCGTCCTTCAAAAGCATCTTATCGTCATCACTTTCGTCATTTTCGTCTTTATCGTCATTTTCACTTACGGCTTCTTCGGAAGATTCTAATGATTTTTTTTTTGACAGCATAACAGGGTGAGGGGTTATATTTTCACATTTTTTAGCATTTTTCAAAGTTTCATTTATTTTTGGGGAATTTTCAAATTTTTTGTTCTCAAAGTTAATGGGGGCATCAACAACAACATTCGATTTAATTTCGTTTTGATATGTATTTACAGGGAGTACTGTTACTAAGTTTACCTCTAGAGAATTAGACTTATTTTTCACAAAAATACCTTTCTCATTAATTGTTGTTTCACTTAACATTAACACATTTATGCCTATAATTATATCGTACGGTATCATATCATTAGATACAACATAAACATCAGTCTCACATTGTAATTCATCAATTTTAAGATTCACTTTAATTGATCCCAACGGCGTTATTGAACTTTTCCCGATCCCCTTCAAAGTAGTACTCATAGTATTTAATTTTTTACATTTAATTTATCAAATGAATTTTTACGCAACAATGTTGCTTCACTTCTTGTGTCTATTATACCTATGAAATTTATATCATTTACTTGTATAATTTTACTCATATTTTGATTTACACCAATACACAATGTCTCAACTTCTGGTTTCAAACCGGGGCACTCCGAACTTTTATGCCCGTACTGTTTGCAGGAAAAACATTTCAGGCCTTTGGCCTTATGGGGGCAATCTCTAGATAAGTGGTTTTTTTCACCACAATTATAACACAATTTATTCACATCATTTCTAGGATTAAATTTTTCATATACATTATGGGTTATATGCTTCGGTTTTGTACTATATTCTACTTTATGCATTCTATTAAATTTGTTTTTCTCATTGTCTCTTTTATATATTTCATACAATTTTATTTTTTCCTTGAATTCACGCATATTTTTAGCCCCATAAAGAATAACTTTATTTTCATTTTTATCATTTATTCCTTGGATCACGTAATGCATTAACGCGGCATCTTCAATGTGCCCGTTTTTTGACAATTAACGCATTTTAAAATAATATTCCGTAACTGTTTCATTAGTTTTCATTTTCTTTTTACTTAACATTTCGTGTAAAGAGGCAGAATTTATCTCGACTTTAAACTCGTTGATTAATGCATTTTTTAATTTTTTATAGGTCAATAATCCTTTTTCGGATCTTATAAACAATAGAGCGTTTCCGCTCAAAGACCTTTTACAGAAAACAATTTTTTGTAACTCATTTAAATTAAACATTATTGACAATTCTTCAAATTCGTTAAAAAACTCAATAATATTTTCATGCGGTTCGCCGCTAAATTTAGACATAGAATTTTCAAAATCATTGAAAGAAACAGTTGCACCAAGTGATCCAGAATTCACATTATTACTATAATTTACACCTTTTTTAGTTTTATCATTATAATCATAATCATTTTCATAGCACTTATTATCGCTCATATGGCATTGCACAGAGGAGTCAATTTTTTCAATGTCATTATCGCCACTACTTTCGGATTCACTGCTCGATTCGTTTTGAGAATCTTCCTCATCTGAATTATTTTCTGAACTTTCTTGTTTTAACAACTCCGTGTCACACAAATGTAATAGCAATCGATCTCTCAGTTCATTTTTGCTCCCATCAAAAGGGACATTTAATACATTACAAATAATAATTAATTCATTCAACGAAAATATTTCGTCGATGAATTTTTGTTTTTTTATATAATTTTCGTCATCTACGACAAAGTTAAATCCTAGGAATTTTCTTATTCTGCATCGGTTTTTTCTGTCACCTATATCATTAAATAAAAATCGATGCAGAATTTTAATTTTACTATAGCTCTCATTCCTCAGTGCAGAGCCAATTTTGGGTATATCCCCTAACGAAACCATTTTATAAGAAGATAAAATGTACGTACCTTTGTAGAGCAGAAACAGCTGTTGTTCTAATTTTTATTTAAATCTTCATTTGGTCGATTCGTTGTTTTTTTTAATCCTTGAGTACTTTGAAAAACATATCACGCTTTGTCACTCCTTTATCCACATAGCCGAATGTCACACCATAAATAAAAACTTTATAATTCACCACTTATATTCAGCTTTTCAGCAACAGTTTTTTCAAAAATAGATAAATAGTTCAGTTCACAAAAAGTTTATGCAGTTTATCCACTTAAAAAAAGTTCACATTCTAAAAAAGTAAATGTTCTATTCTTTATCGCGTTCAATCTGAAGTTTAAGTTAAATTAAGATTTCGATTTCACGATTCATTCTTTATCCAAACATTTACGAGCGATCAAAATAATTTATGTTAACTAAAAATTAACGTTCAATCCAACTTTCTTTATCTTTATCCCACTTCTGATATAGTATCCAGTGGGTTGTGGGCGTTTAAGAACTTTAAGAATACTAATTCTATTATTCACTAATTACTTAAAATTTAATAAAGCATTAATATGTACAATTATTTACATATAACGTTAGTATGAATTCTAATAGTTCTGCTGATCCAATGTTCATTTAATATTTACATAGATGCTAATGAGCATTTAAAGTTGCTTATCAAAAGTTATTTTAATATTACGTCGAACTGTTCACATCTCGTCAAAACCAAAGTAATCAAAAATAGGCATTGCGCTCGTCAAGCACACAAGCTACGTCAAAGACTCGTCAAAAACTAAACTTCATTCCTTTAACGCTCTTGCAGCAGCCCGTTGAGGAAGTAGCGCCATCCACGTCATACGCACGCACTTCCTTCAATATTCTGAGTACGGGAAACAAAAACCAAATCACCTGGTCCTGGATTCCGCAGTTGCAGCAAGCACGGTCAGGGGGAGAAACAGGATGCCGATCCACTACATATATTTAGTAAAATAAATAGAAATTTTAATTGCAAAATTCCTGAAAATACAGATTATATTTTTAATAAAAGCGTTTCATTGAATTGTATAAAATTGTGTTGAGATACCAATCATTAGCAATTTAAATAATAATTATCCAATTAGGCAATGGTCTATGCAGAACAAGTTAACGCCAAAATAACAAGAAATGTTTCAGAAATGTAATGAAAGAATGTGAACGTTTTCTTAAGCAAAAATTTCGTTACAGATATAGCTACACAAGACTTACTTTGTCTTGAATTTAGTGATTATATTACAGTGAAAGACCGAAGTCTCGCGAATCTCGACAATCACCAGTGAATGTCAACATTCACAGAGTCGTTTTGTGTAAGTCCGAAATATTCAATTATTTTCTTATATATTCGGACTATCACAGGTGTATGTCGAGAATCACAGACATACTCCGGTGGAGGTCGAAAGAGAAGCCGATGTCGATAGAAAGGCGACAGTGCATTCTAACTGAGTACAGAAAGTAACGTTTTTAAATCATACTTTATTATTAAAACATATTATGATATATGTCAAAAATAGGAGAAAGTTATTGTAATTGAGTTTCGTGCTTTCTCAGATTCATGCACAGCGAGACAAGGGTGTCCAGTGAGGGTTTTTTTTTTTTTTTTTTTTTTTTTAACATGCGTAATAGTGATTGCCGCGGAACCGAGTTATGTGCATTTTCAGATTCCTGCAGAGCGAGGTGGGGGGGGGGGGGGATGTCCAATATATATATATATATATATATTTTTTTTTTTTTTTTACATGCGTGATAGTGATTGCTGCGGCTCGGCATACACCGGTGATAGTCCGAATATATAAGAAGATATTTGAATATTTCGGACATACACAAAACGACTATGCGAATGTTGAAATTCACCGGTGAACGTCGACATTCTCTGATTTTGGAAATTTACCGCAAATTACATATATATATATATACATATATATATATATATATATATATACACACACAAAAAGACTACAAGTATTTAATTTTTATAAATGGCCAAAAAATCATCTAATTTTGTTACTTCTAAAATAAATCGACACTTAGAGGAATTTTTTTTGTGTTATTTTCACCCACGTAATTTGATTTTCACTTTTTTTCCCCTCTACGCCAGCAGAACAACTCATTTGCCATTATTTAAACTTATTATAGAAATGTCATTAAAAATTTAACGTTGAAATGTATTAATATAAAAATTAATTTCAATAACCTAATTAAAAATAATAATAATAATATTGACTCAGCTAAATAAAAACAACTAACAGTTACAGAAAACAAAAACATAATTTGAATTATTTTATAGAAAGTACTGAAAATAATGACGAATGTGAATTATTTTTAACTGTAAAATATATAATAGAAAATATTGAAATGTACGACCACTGGTGCAAACTTACTTTTTAATGTGAAAGTAAAAAAAAAGGCCCACATCCAGTGTTGCCAGACTTGGGGACTTTTTTATTCAACTACCGCCAATAATTTTGAGAAGTAAAATTTGACATACATAATAGACGATTAATCGTCGATGTGATTAGGCACCTGTTGCAATAAAAATTTAATGGTGGATGTTGAATAAAAAAGTCCCCAAATCTGGCAACACTGCCCACATCGCACATTTTGTTCTTTAAAGTAAATTTATCTCATCATTTGCTAAAATAATTAAATGGTTATTAGTGTTACACCCTATTAAAGTAGAAAGAAAAATACTGAACTGTGTTTTTTAAGCAAACTATTCCCTTTAAGTGAAAGTCAAAAGATTACCAGCGAAAATCTAGAAAAATAGTTATTTTAAACAAATTGTCGCAGATGATGGGAGGAAGGGGGGGGGGATATTCCTTATACTCAGGCGACGCTCCAAATTTGGTGAATATTGGATGATATTTAGTAAAAATAGGATATATTTAGTTGTCAGTTTCCGATTTCGAATCCAGATTCAAGCATAGATCTTCGAAGTGGTTCTCAATATATTTTGAACTCTACGGTTTTCGATCCTATGAAACTTAACGAGCAAAAAAACGACCGTAGAAATCTTTTTTTTCTCATTATAACGTATATTTAATAATTTATTACTTCTTTAACACATATTTAATAACTTATTACTTAATACACACAATTTTCAGATGTGTTCTAGTATTTTAATATCCATTTTATTACAGTAGAATCCTCTAAAATGAAACATCTCCGCAAAACTTTTCCAAAAATTACGTTTCCATTTAAAAATTGCAGAATACATGTAAACATGTGGTATCACAAACCATTTGAATGCTGAACAATTTTTTTTTCAAAGTACTTACTTTTCGTATTTCGTATATCACCTTCATAATATTCAACGCATAATCATATAATACTAGTCAAAAATTCAAAATTTCGTAATCTTGAAAATATCACTCGACGACATCTTATAATCTATATAAATAAAGAGAAGTGTCTGTGTGTGTGTCTGTGTGTGTATCTGTCTGTGTGTGTGTGTGTCTGTCTGCGCTCTGGTGCTCACACTATTGATCGCAGAGCTTCCAAATTTGGCATATAGGTACCTGAGAACATGCATGTGTGCACCTCATCGAGATTTTTTCGAATTTCGAATTTGAATTGTTTAAATTATTTTTTTTTCGATTTTAAATATTGCCTTTAATGCTTCATTTTTCATAAATTTAATTATTTTCCTTCAATCGTCTGCGTATCTTAGCAACGGCTATTACGCAACTTATTTTATTTAATTCATTCATTTGAAGGCGATTTTTTTTTTATTTGTTATATTTATTGAAAATAAAATCGTAATGCAGAAGAAAAAATTAAGTATAGTTAGTTTTAAATTTAAAAACGTATTTATAACAGTTATGTTTAATATTTTATAGTAGAACGAACTTCTTATTTTTAATTTTTTAGTAAATTCCTTTAAAAGAAAAAACTTTTATTTATTCATTTTTTTTATTTACTGTATTTATCAGGAAAAATAGTAGTATATACATAGTAAAAAGGATTAAATTTATTAAAATTTATTTGTTTATATATATATTTAATCTACTTTTTATTTTATTACATTGGTCGGAATCAAATCGTAATATAGTGTAAATAGCATGGGCTATAAAATGTATGGTTCAAAACTAAAATATTTAATAGATGCTGAGATACAGTCATCTTTAAAATCTTAGTTCTTAAATAATAGCAGATCCCACCTGTCGTCGATAAATATCCAGATTGAAGTACCCGGGAAAGATCTTCCTGCAGGCATGGGAAACCTAGACCTGATGCATTGCGGGCGGAAAAAGAGATGCCGTAGACAGCGGGTACCCAAAGCGAGGTTTGGAGCAATTTCAGTTTATTTTATTTTATTTTTATTTTATTTTATTTATTTATTTATTTTTTTTTTGTCTATAATGCGGTGTAAAAAAATAAATATTAATTCGATTCTTTCGAAAATTCGTTTAAATATAGTGACCAGCGAAGCGGGCGTAGCCTGCTAGTATCAAATAAATAAAAAAATAAAAAGATTTTTTAAACATGAAAAAATAAAAATTAATTTCGCTAGGCACTCACACGTCTTTGTTTTTATCTTGAATTTCTATACTATGAAAATAGATTTATGGGATAACACAACAAAAATGTATATGAACGTACTTCAGACCAAAGTAAGTTTAGGAATAGTTTTATTTGACATACATTTACCGGCATATATATCCAAATTATTCAGACAATTTTCAACAGCACAGGCCCTTGAAACTTACCAATTTTGATCAAACTTTCTAAGTGGCAACTTTATTTGATCCTCAAAATATCCAGTTTAAATCAAAGTAAAATTAGAAATGATTTTATTTCACATATACTTTTGTGTAAGGGTGGCCTCCGACCCCTTTTTTCCTGACTAAAACTTCCCATTTAAATACAGTACCAGTATTTATAATAGATTCACGTCTGTCATTAAATTATCAAGTTATATCAAAATTATTCGGACAATTTTTACCAGAACAGCTCCTTGAAACTTATGAAACTTAATCAAACATTTCAGGTGGCAACCCCATTTGATCCTCCAAGTACCAAATTTAAAATCCCTGCTGTTATTATTATATTATTATTATTTTAGTTACATTGCTAATAAACATATACACAGATCAAATACTAAAAATTTTATTTTCGTATTCAGGATATCTCAAATCGAGTAATAATAGTAAAAGTTCAGCGTTAAAATTTGGCTTAAAACAATATTTTGTCAACCGTATGGATATGGAACAGTAATTCTTTCATAATTTCTGAGTAGTTTTCCTGGGCTCAGTATAATATAATAAAGTACAGTCGGTAACAAAAGTGTCCGAACACAAGCAAAAATTCCTATGTAAAAAAAGTACACTTCAAACGGTTTTGTTAAACATATCCTTCTCGAATCCTGTTCTTAGTCAGTTTAAGAACATGATTCGATAAGGATTTATCAAACAAAATCGTATGAAGTGTACTTTTTTTACATAGGAATTTTTGCAAGTGTTCGGACACTTTTGTTACCGACTGTACTTCAATTGATAACAATCAACAGAAAAGAATGTTTTAGCTTAATTTTAGAAAGCCTTGTATATTGTCTATAAACACTCCACATAGTGTAGTTAAATTTAGTTCAAAATAAAAAACGCATAATACAACATGAAATGTACTTCCAGCATTTTTTAAATATGATCCTAATATATCACAACTCTTTGCAGGGTTAATCAATGGACGTATGGTGAATGATTTTCATACCATATTTTGTACGAAACATGCTTTTATGCATGTAAAATTATATGCTCATGTTAAATGCTGCACATAAAGGGGTTAAACTATATCTATCAAAAATTTAGCGCGTAGACGTAATGCTTTTGAATTATGTTAGATATCCCTGTACACGAACCAAGTGATTTATCTCAACGAAAAGTTTAGTGTAGCATCCTTATATGATATAGATTTAGAATACCAAATATAAACTATCTACTAATAATTTATATGCGAATAACAGACACACAGGCAACCGCTAAAAACAGTATTTTCGGATTTAAAGGATCTCAAAACAATAAATTAATTTCGAAAATTTAGTCACAAAATAAGACTTTCTTTACCATAATGGATAAGAGAAAGTCAAAATATTAGATAAAGAGTAATTCTGATTACAAATTTCACATAGAAAAACATACTATTTGGCAGTCTCTGACAATAAATTATATGCCTCTCCTTAATATATATATATATACATATATATAATAAATTTCCTTCACAATGCGTAAAGGAAGAAAAAATATTTCACAAAACTCTTTGCTTCTCGTTTCTTACATTCCATTTCTAGTACAATTTCTTAATATAATTTTTCCAAAAATAACAAATGAATAAGATTATTAATCTTTGTTAATACGTTCAATACTTCTTTCATAAAATATTTTCGCCTAACTCAATTTTATATCTATTTAAGACGATAAATTATTTCATGAAGACGTCGTAAATTTCTTTCTTTCTGACCAGATCAGATATTTTTTTTACTATTATTACTGACGAGAATGACTTAGAATTTTTTTCCTAATATGAGCTAAATGTCATAAGACAGGCACATACATTTTTGCTGACCTTGCAATAATGATAATATATAATTTAGAATCACTATAAAAAGTAAGTTACTTTCAATAAAATCTTTAATAAAAACATCATATCTTCTTTTTCTCTAATTTCTGTGATTTATATCGTTGAACTGTCTAAGTTTTTGTAATCTTGACAACTAAATGATTTTTCTTATACAAGTACTTAAAATGCAATTTTTTTTTTTTTTTTTATAAGAACTATATATATATATATATATGTTAGTAAAAGAGTACTTCTGGAATAAAAGACTGTCAGTGCAAAACTGATTATGTTAGTACAAAGTACACGTAAAGGCGCAGATTGCTGAAAAAAACAAAACAAAACAAAAAAATTGGCAAGCATATTTTTTACTATTCCAGATACTTGCACATTTTTAATTAACTCTGGAACATTGTTCTTAACAGCCTTTTATTTTTTCACACCACTTTTTTTGAAAAGCTTTTTTTAGTGCTAGAGGCCTATTTCAGTCGGTACAGTTGTCGAATTTTTATAATACACTCTTAATAGTGCTAAGGGCCTATTTCAGTCGGTTTATTGAATGGGGCTTTATTGAATGAAGTCCCCCCAAGGCACAACTTTGACATGAGTCCCCCCAGGCCCAACTTTGACATGAGTCCCCCCCAAGGTACCCCTATTTCAGTCGGTACAGCGTTGTCGAATTTTTATAATACAATCTTAATAGTGCTAAGGGCCTATTTCAGTCAGTTTATTGAATGGGGATTTATTGAATGAAGTCCCCCCAAGGCACAACTTTGACATGAGTCCCCCCCAGGCCCAACTTTGACATGAGTCCCCCCCAAGGTACCCCTATTTCAGTCGGTACAGCCTTGTCGAATTTTTATACGTCACTCTTAATAGTGCTAAGGGCCTATTTCAGTCGGTTTATTGAATGGGGATTTATTGAATGAAGTCCCCCCAAGGCACAACTTTGACATGAGTCCCCCCCAAGGTACCCCTATTTCAGTCGGTACAGCGTTGTCGAATTTTTATACGTCACTCTTAATAGTGCTAAGGGCCTATTTCAGTCGGTTTATTGAATGGGGATTTATTGAATGAAGTCCCCCCAAGGCACAACTTTGACATGAGTCCCCCACAGGCACAACTTTGACATGAGTCCCCCCCCAAGGTACCCCTATTTCAGTCGGTACAGCGTTGTCGAATTTTTATACGTCACTCTTAATAGTGCTAAGGGCATATTTCAGTCGGTTTATTGAATGGGGATTTATTGAATGAAGTCCCCCCAAGGCACAACTTTGACATGAGTCCCCCCCCAGGCCGAACTTTGACACGAGTCCACCCCAAGGTACCCCTATTTCAGTCGGTACAGCGTTGTCGAATTTTTATACGTCACTCTTAATAGTGCTAAGTGCCTATTTCAGGCGGTTTATTGAATGGGGATTTATTGAATGAAGTCCCCCCAAGGCACAACTTTGACATGAGTCCCCCCAGGCCCAACTTTGACATGAGTCCCCCCCAAGGTACCCCTATTTCAGTCGGTACAGCGTTGTCGAATTTTTATAATACAATCTTAATAGTGCTAAGGGCCTATTTCAGTCAGTTTATTGAATGGGGATTTATTGAATGAAGTCCCCCCAAGGCACAACTTTGACATGAGTCCCCCCCAGGCCCAACTTTGACATGAGTCCCCCCCAAGGTACCCCTATTTCAGTCGGTACAGCGTTGTCGAATTTTTATACGTCACTCTTAATAGTGCTAAGGGCCTATTTCAGTCGGTTTATTGAATGGGGATTTATTGAATGAAGTCCCCCCAAGGCACAACTTTGACATGAGTCCCCCCCAAGGTACCCCTATTTCAGTCGGTACAGCGTTGTCGAATTTTTATACGTCACTCTTAATAGTGCTAAGGGCCTATTTCAGTCGGTTTATTGAATGGGGATTTATTGAATGAAGTCCCCCCAAGGCACAACTTTGACATGAGTCCCCCACAGGCACAACTTTGACATGAGTCCCCCCCCAAGGTACCCCTATTTCAGTCGGTACAGCGTTGTCGAATTTTTATACGTCACTCTTAATAGTGCTAAGGGCATATTTCAGTCGGTTTATTGAATGGGGATTTATTCAATGAAGTCCCCCCAAGGCACTATTTTGACATGAGTCCCCCCCAGGCACAACTTTGACATGCGTCCCACCCAAGGCACAACTTTGACATGAGTCCCCCCCAGGCCCAACTTTGACATGAGTCCCCCCAAGGCCCAACTTTGACATGAGTCCCCCCCAAGGTACAACTTTGACATGAGTCCCCCCCAAGGCACACCTTTGACATGAGTCCCCCCCAAGGCACACCTCCCCCTCATTGGGAAAAAGAGAAAAAACGTTGTTTTGCGGCTATAAGACAGTTTGGACTTCCAACGTTATATGTTACAGTATCTGCAGCTGAAACACATTGGTTTGATTTAATGAAAACTTTATCATGGAATTTAGATCGTCACGAATTAACTAAAGAAGAATTTGTCGATATTAACAAGTTTAGCAGTAGGCCTCTGGCACTAAATTAAAATCTGTCAATGTCAGATTTCCATGTTTAATATAATGAAATAATGTCGTGTCTGTAAATTTTTTTTCCTTTTTTTTTACTATTGGAGTAAGTTACTTTAAAAATAATGGTGTTATAAGAGAGCAGATACTTAAACTGCTCCATAATAAACTATTATTGTTGGCATATCTTTTATTCCTTTTATCTCCCAGTAATATTATTTTAAATTAATTAAACAATAATAAATTTGTAACTAATTTAATTGAATACATTTTAGGCTTAAATTGTGTACATTTTTTAGAATAACAAATTCTGAAGTTGTTTACGATATCGAAAATGCAGCAGTAGTAAATTAATAAAATTTTTCGTACAGTTGTTTTTCCAGCTCGCGACAGTGGATTTCCGTTCTACATCCATAAGATATTGTGATGTTTTGCATATTCTTAATACTATAAGGGTGGGTAATGCAAACAGTTCAAAATAATAATAATAATTATTATTATTATTTTGAATCTTTGCCATGATAAAAAGAAGTGACATATAAATGTATATACAGTCGGCAGCAAAAGTATCCAAGCACTAGCCAATAAGTCCGATATCAAACTAATTGGCATAGGTGGACTCTGCTCAGTTCCCCATCAAATTTATGTTCTCATAAATTTCTAGTTTGAGACATTTAATCATGTTAAAAGAAATGAATCTGACAAAAGCTTGATACAGTGACAGAATGAAATCCCCGCCTAATAGGCTATACACCGTTCACTTCGATATATTTATCTTTTTCTAATCTATTAATTTATTTTATCAGGGTCAATTCCGTTGTTTAGTTTTCATGCTACTATTTCCAATGCAATAATCCTCAAAATTCATATTTATATGAAAAATTTAGAATTTCGCAATGTTGGTAAAATCGTAAATTACGAATAATTTACGAAATTTTCCTATTAGAATATTTGTATTCAATCATGTTCAAACAAATATCATAAATGTAATTTTGAAGTTGTCTAATGTATTTATGATCCTCAAAATGGAAGTTTATGCTCAAATTTGTCTTATTCTGACATGTCAAGTAAATCGTAAATTTAAAATAACTAACGAATTTTTTAAATTGGAAAAATCATAGTCTATGATATTCATGCCAGTATCCTAAATAATATTTCGAAAGTGGTTTGACATCTTTACGATGAAAATAACCCTCAAGATTGACGTTAATGTGAAATTTTGCTCTATTCTGCCATGTTAAGAAATCCGTAAATTTCCAATAACTTACGAAATTTTTATATTGGAAATCTCTTAGTCATTAATATTCATACCAGTGTCCTAAATAATATTTCAAAAGTAGTCTGACATCTTTACGATGAAAATATCTCTCAAAATTGACGTTTATGTGAAATTTTGCCCTATACTGCCATGTTAAGAAATTCGTAAATTTCCAATAACTTGCGAAATTTTCAAAGTAGCATATTTATAGTTACTGATGTTCCTTCCAGCATCAAAACTGATATTTTAAAACTGGTCTGACATTTTTACAGTAAAAAGTTTCCATTTAATGCACGTTTAAGTGAATTTTTGTCCTATTGTCCTATGTTAAGAAAATCGTAAATTTCTAATAACTTACGAAGTTTTTAAATTCGAATGTTGCAAATGAATAGGGTTCTTGCCAGTGTCGAAAGTAATATTTTAAAACTGATCTGACCTTTCTGCAACAATTTGTTCTTGAGATATCGTGCACACAGACTAACAAACTAACGGACTAACGGACTTACACACTAACAGACTAGCAGACTAACAGACACCCTACAGACAGACACTATAGAAATTTTGTCATTTTCGGATTCCTCATACCTCAAAACGTGTAAAAAATTCAACAAACCGAGGTCGAAAATTTTCACGATTACCTAAGTTCCCCATACCTTTAGTAGGATGGGGAACTAAAATATACACTTAAAACTATTTTTTTAAATAAATCCTTGTCTAATAATGTTGTTAGACGGACTAAGAATATGACTCGACAAGTATTTATTTAACAAAGCAGTATTAAGTGTACCTTTTTTTGGACAGGGATTATTGCTAGTGTTCGGCTACTTTTGCTGTCGACTGTATGAATTATTCTGCACCTATTTATTCAAATATTATGTATCATATAATATAGGAATAAATTAATAATCATAACATACACATTAGGCTTAATAATACCATACTAAAAAGTAATAAAAAAGGGTAATAAATAATGCAAAGACCTTATAATATATGTATAAACCAATTTGTAACTGAAAATGCTCTGCATATAGCAGAATCATTACCAATCGAACATCCTTTTTCTTACTGTAATTACCTTAGGTGTAAATATAATTGGGTTTTTTGATCCTGAAAAGAAATTATAAATGCTTACCAGATACACTGAATCTGGACGATGGTATTTGGGCAATATTTCTCTTTAAGGGGATGTTTTACCTAACGTGGCCAGCAGCGTAACCCCATAATATTATTATATATTTTTTTTTCTTTTTGCAAATTTTGTAAGTTAATCATTATCTAATGTGAGTTTTTATTCTATTTCAATGTTCAGAAAATTCACAAAAAATGAGTTTTAAAAAAAAATGAAAATTTCGAAGAAAATATTGAGTTTAACGATTGTGAATTTTACAATTGTGAAAACGAAATTAAAGCACATTAGGTAATAAGTAATTTGCAAAAGAAATTTTACCATATAATAACATGATGTTAGGCTTTCGCTTGAAGCATCCCTTTACCTAGATCTTCTACTAGCTATCAACTCATTAGCGAAAGTACCACAGGTAGGTCATTTTATTTGATTTAATATCCAATGTGAAACAGTTAGAGGAAAGTTCCATGAAAAAGAAGAAAAAAAAAAGGAAGAAACTATGCTTCATGGTTTTTAGATATATTCAGGTTGTTTCTGAGAATAAACTTAAATTGACATTTTAAATGTAATACAAATATGCTTGTACAGCAAAAAAAAAAAAAAAAAAAAAAAAAAAATTATATAAACAAATGTTTTAACATAACTATTTCTAGTTTTTACTGCATTTCATAGAAGATTTTATATCAAAACTGTACTGTGTATTTACCCTTCTTAAAGTAAACATGAAATGTAACCTTTAAATTTTTTAAAAATAAATTTTCAAAAGTACTGTAATGGAAAGTAAAACTCCGTTTATAAACGTCTTAAAAAGTAAAAATAAAACAAGTTAAAAATGTATTTTCTTTTGTTTAAACAAACGCCATGGGAAAACATCATTTTGCAGATATTTACAGCTTCGGGCGTTGTTTTCTAAACATTTTTCTAAATTAGGTTCAGATGCACTCCTATATATTTTTTTATTTGCATCTTGGGAAATTAGATATTTTCCGACTTTTGCGTTAAAAGAAATTATTTACATTTGATATTTAAACATCTATCATCCTAGTATTTAAATGAAAAGTTTGTGAAATTACTTTTCTGAAATAAATGCTTTTAAATTAAATAACTATTTAAATTTTAATATGGTTTTAAACAATTTTTATTAGTATATATTTTTTTTGCATTTCATGATAATTTGATTAATATAAGTAAAGCATATTTCATTTTTTTTCTTTTAAATATTTTATTTCAGAGCTTCTTAAAATTGGAATAAAATAAGAAAAATGGGGTAATTTATATAACTGTTAATCACAATATTTTTTCCCCGATAGTTTATATTTTCTAAACTGGTCAGATTAATTGAATTTTTCAACTTAATTTTTAATAGATTACTTTAGTTTTTTTTATGCTTAATTTTCCTGTCAATAAATAGAATTATGAAAATGCATTTAAAAATTTTCGGATTCTAGTAGTTGTTTAGATATAGTAACATTCATAACATTTTTTGAAGCCTAATACGAAAGGAAGTAATTATTAATAAAAAATAGTTTTACTAAAGTTTGTTTTAAAATAAAATAAATTATATATATATATATATATTTCTTTTGATACTGTTTTTCAATTATTTGCCTTTTATAAATACATTCCCAAAAGTATAATAAAGAAGGTAACCAATCTTCAAACAGTATTGGGGCTAATACAAAGCATTAAAACTCTAGCTAAAATTAAAAATTTTCTTTTAAAATTGAAAAAAAAAAATGAATATTTGCAAGAATATTTTAGTTAAGAAGACTTACATAAAAGATACTTCTTTTAAGAAAAGGTCGATTCAAAATGTTCAAAATTTTTGTAGGGTAAATTTTAACTTATGAATGTATTTATTTATTTATTTTTAATTGCCTTTTTAAAGAATTTTATACGCTTTTATTGACAATGTTCGCAGTTGCCATATTTGTATAAACTGAAAAGTTAATCCTCTGTTTTTAATCCCTTTGA
This sequence comes from Salticus scenicus, assembly GCA_963930645.1. Taxonomy (NCBI): domain Eukaryota; kingdom Metazoa; phylum Arthropoda; class Arachnida; order Araneae; family Salticidae; genus Salticus; species Salticus scenicus. The sequence continues at coordinate 179,150,568 of OZ005650.1, forward strand.
CATAAAGTTTTACCGCTTTTATCAATGCATTTTTAATTTTCTTTAGGTATTTCAATAACGTAGTTTTTTTTTTTGTTTTCTTGATAAAAAATATTCTCAAACAAAATATTTTGTCACATCCTTTTTTTCTAAGTAGCATCACAAGAATTGTCTGTATTATAATTTTTATGTAAATAAATATTGTCATTTTAAATTAAAATAATATTGTAGAATAAAAAAAAATATAAATTTTTTACGAATTTCAAAATATTTTCAGTTTAACAATTTAAATAAAAGGAAAAAAAGAAAAATATTTCGTATAAAACAGTATTTTAAATTTAAAAATAATGTGTCTTTGATTTAACATTGTTTAGTTGAAGAAGTTATTTCAGATTGTTATGTAATCGCATTATATATGAACTATATTAACAATAAACTTTTAACATTACTAGTGGTTACCTTCTCTTCGTTCACGTAAAATTTTAACAAAAAACAGTCCATTAATTAAGCACCTTTGATAATAAAAATTAGAAATAACCTATTCAAACACAGCCTTAAAAGAAAAAACTAGTTCGCATAGGTGGTCTCTGCTCAGCTCCCCATCATATTTATGTTTTTCACTTCGATATATTTATCTTATTCCAATCTATTAATTTATTTTATCAGTGTCAATTCCGTTGTTTGGTTTCATGCTACTATTTCAAATGCAATAATCCTCAAAATTCAGATTTATATGAAAAGTTTTAATTTCGCTATGTTGATAAAATCGTAAATTACGAATAATTTAATTTACGAAATTTTCCTATTAACATATTTCTATTCAATCATGTTCAAACTAATGTCATAAATGTTATTTTGAAGTTGTCGAATGTATTTATGATCCTCAAAATGGAAGTTTATACTCAATTTTGCCTTGACACGTTAAGTAAATCGTAAATTCCAAATAACTTACGAATTTTTTAAATTGAAAAAATCATAGTTTATGATATTCATGCCAGTATCCTAAATAATTTTATGAAAGTGGTTTGACATCTTTACGATGAAAATAACCCTCAATATTGACGTTTATGTGAAATATTGCTCTATTCTGCCATGTTGAGAAATTCGTTAATTTCCAACAACTTACGAAATTTTTATACTGGAATATTAATAGTCCTTAATATTCATGCCAGTGTCCTAAATAATATTTCAAAAGTAGTCTGACATCTTTACGATGAAAATATCGTTCAAACTTGACGTTTATGTGAAATTTTGCCCTATACTGCCATGTTAAGAAATTCGTAAATTTCCAATAACTTGCGAAATTTTCAAATTAGCATATTTATAGTTACTGATGCTCCTTCCGGCATCAAAACTGATATTTTAAAACTGGTCTGACATTTTTACTGTAAAAAGTTTCCATTTAATGCACGTTTAAGTGAATTTTTGTCCTATTATCCCATGTTAAGAAAATCGTAAATTTCTAATAACTTATGAAGTTTTTTAATTCGAATGTTGCAAATAATCAAGGTTCTTGCCAGTATCGAAAGTAATATTTTAAAACTGATCTGACCTCTCTGCGATCATTTGTTCGTGAGATATCGTGTAAACAGACTAACAAACTAACGGACTAACACACTAACGGACTAACGGACTCTCACTAACAGACACCCTACAGACAGACATCATACAAATTTTGTCATTTTCGGATTCCTCACACCTGAAAACGTACAAAAGTGAAAAAACCGAGGTCGAAATTTTTCACGATTACCTAAGTTCCCCATGCCTTATAGTATAATGGGGAACTAATAATAGATTGCAGCACCGAATTTTAATTTTAAACTAGCATAAATTTAGTTACTTATATAAAAACTTTCAATTACCAATATTAAATTGCGTATTATATATATGTAATTGGACTTTATTCAACATTAAACGTATTAGAAAGCTTACAAAATAGATATCCATTTAAATGTCTATGTCATTTTTGCATATTTTTCCTAATAAATGTTTTTGTAACTGTATCTCTATACTCTCAATCATAGCGTCCATTTCTTAGATAAAACTTCTCTTTACACTTATGTTTCAATATTCACTTAAAATAAATATAGAGAAAAAATACAAATTTGTTTCAATTTCACTGTTTATTTTCAAATATAACGCCAACTCTTCCAGATGTGATTTTTCCCCATGTTGTCACATATATTCTCTCTCAACAATTGTCCATGACCTGTAAAAAAGTACGGTAGATTTTACAGCAGAATATGCTAGCAAAAAGGAGTCCACCCCTTTCTGCTGTTAAAAAGAAGAAAATTACTACAGAAACAGTAAAAGAGTCTCTCTTTACAGATGTTTCCGTTTTAAATCATCCGTCATGGCCGCATTGTCCTTCATGTTCCCATCAAAATTATACCTGTGGGGGTCACCGAAGCGTGAGAGCCATTCCCTCCGTGGAGGATCAAAATTGTGATGGCATGTCTCCGGACTATTCCTAGGGATGCGTCACAGACCGTCGCCAATTACCCATTGCGCAGTACTAGTGCGACGTTAAACTCACCTACCTATACCTACCGTTTTAAATCACTTTATTTCACAGTAGAATGTGCTGGCAAAATGGGCGCTAAAGCATTCTGCTGTAAAAATTACCTTTTTTTTTTTTTTTTTTTTCTAAGAGTGTACCAAAAACTTTTTCTTAAATACCATTTGAAATATTATTCAAATTTCAAAAGTCAGTAATCTTTAACCACGTTTCTTGCGACCATGGAAGCCTCTGCGCATGTGCCGACTGAACGAGTCCACTGTTAAAATAGGGGAGATAATTTTTTCGTTGAGAGAAAATAAGCGAAAAGGGAACACCGCGAACCGAATGATTGGATATTTACTAAATTCCAACCTGTCGGTCAACTTTTCACCCCTCAAAGATTTTGGACTCGTCCTCACTGCTAGGCGTAGGAAACGTGGTTGCACTATATTTATTATTATTATTGTTATTAATATTATTATATTACGATTTGGTAGCACTCATTTAATTAATATAATGAAATAAAAACAAATTTTTACATAAAAACGCTATTCCGATATGACCAGAAATAAACGGAGGCACTATCAAACAGACAGGAGTTTCGCCACTGAGCAACTGTCAAACACACTTCCCCTTCACTAAGTTATTAAATTATACTATCCTTGAAATAGTATCGTTATATTCTTGTGTTATCGAGAAAGATTTTATTCACTGTGGTTTAAAATTTACATCTTATATTACTTCAAAACTGATAAATTTTAGAATGATTGTTCATTATTATTTTATAAGATTGTTTTGTGTTTAATGTTAGAAGTTATTATTATTATTTTAAGTTTATTTTTTATTTATATATTTATCTTTTTAATAATTTGTAAAATGATGTATATAGAATTTACAGAAAATAATGGCTGTTTGGAATTTTTTCGTTTGAGTATAATATCTGAACGGTATTCAAACTAGTATGTTGTGGCCACCACAAGACTTTCTTCTATATTTTCCTATACATATTCAATCGTAACAATATTTTTTAAAAAAAGTACGATTTTTTTTTCTAAGTTTTTTTTTTTTTTGTTGTTGTTGTTAAAAGCAATACATATTCAACCAGTAACAATATTAAAATCAATAATAATAATAATAATAATAAAATACTTTTTTTTTTGTTGTTGTTAAAAGTAAAAATAAATCGATAACTTTGTTTTAAATTATCACAGATTTATAGTTCAACCATTCATTTTAAATATATTGACGAGATCTTTCGAAAAAAACCCATCTTCAAAATTTATCCCCCAGGGGGGGTAGCAATGACCCCACATGCACAGAATTTTTTTCCTAGTTAACTATCACTATTATCAATAACTCATATTAATTTTACAATCACAAGTTAAAAATAACTCTCATTATGTACATTTGTACGAAATTTTGTCCTATACTGCCATGTTAAAAATTTAGAAAACATGAGATCACAGCGCCACCTGTTGAGCGATTGATCCCCAAATGTAATCAGCACCAGTTTATGTCAGGGGCCAACTAAATAACAAGTTTGGTTAAACTTCGTGAAAAAAAAAAAAATACGATTTTTACTTTCCGAACACTATAGTGAGGAAAGTATTGTAATCATGTCAAAAATCCGAATTCGAGATTTTGATGTTTCTATACGTTTTGAGGTCCGCTGAGTCCGTTTTCACTATTTTTACGATGATGTATGTATGTGTGTGTGTATGTGGGTATGTGGGTATGTGTGTATGTATGTATGTCTGTGATTGAACACGCTAGCGTCTAAACGCTTTGTTCGATTAACCTGAAAGTTGGTACGCATATTGTAAGTCACCATAGTACGAACCCTATAGATTTTGGTGAATCTAGCACTTATAGTATTTTTACAGGGACACAAAGAAAAATTCTTTATCATTATTTCCTATGGGAGCAAAATCTTAAAAGTGCGATAGCATCTAAACGCCTTATTCAATTGAGCAAAAATTTTATACACATATTATAGGTCACAAATACTCAATCTGTATAGATTTTGGAGAATCTAGCACTTATAGTTTTTTTACAGGGACACAAAGAAAATTTTTTTATCATTATGCCTATGGGGCCAAATTTTTAAAAGTGTGATAGCGTCTAAACGCCTTATTAATCTGAGCAAAAAATTTTTACACATGTTATAGATCACAGTTGAACTAACTGTATAGACTTTGGTGAATCTAGCACTTACAGTTTTTTTACAGGGACACAAAGAAAAATTCTTTATCATTATGGCCTATGGGACTAAATTTTTAAAAGTACGATAGCATCTAAACGCCTTATTGAATTGAGCTGAAAATTTATATGAGCATTATAAATCACTGTTGCACTAACTATAAGCATTTTGGTGAATTTAGCATTTATAGGTTTTTACAGGGACACAACGAAAAATTCTTTATCATTATGATCTATGGGCTCAAAGTTCAGTAGCGTTAAATAAAACATCGTGTAATAGATGGAGAAAAATACTCAAACACTCTATTATGGTTTTCTCTCTTTTGTTTGTTTAACAACTCCTCTTTCTTTACTTTATCTACAAAACTGTTAATTACTCAATGTTCGGAAAGTCGAGTGGAGTCACTCCAGATTTTTTTTCTAAGTTTTCTTTTCGTTAAAAGTAAAAGAAATCGATAACTTTGTTTTAAATTATCAGAGATTTATTGTTCAACCATATAAAGGTATTGACGAGACCTTTCGAAAGACACCCATCTTGAAACTTTGCCCCTCCCCCCCCCCCCCCACATGCACAAAAAATTTTTCCTAGTTAACTACTACTATTAACAACGATATCTTATGAAAGATACTCATTGTGAAAATTTACTTCCCAGGGGGGAAGCGATGCCCCCCATACACAAATTTTTTTTCCTAGTTAAATACTACTATTATCAATAATTCATATTAATTTTACAATTACAAGTTTAAAATAACTCTTATTATGCACATTTATACGAAATTTTGTCCTATGCTGCCATGTTAAAAATTTGTATAAAATGCGATCACAGCGCCACCTGTTGAGCTATTGATCCCCAAATCTAATAAGCACCAGTTCATGTCAGGGTGCAACTGAACACCAAGTTTGGTTAAATTTCATTCATTGGTTCGTGAGATACAGCGTCCATAAAAAAAATGATACAGACAGACAGACAGACAGACATTTTCTAAAAACTATTAATTCGTGTTCTGGACATCCCAAAACATGTAAATCCATCAAAAAACAGAGGTCGAAAATTTTCGCGAATCCAATACTTTCTCTATCTGTATATATATATAAATTACGTGTCACGATGTTTGTCCGGGGTAAACTCCTAAACTAAGGAACCGATATTAATGAAATTTTGCACACTGCGCGCAGTTTGGTCCAACTTGAGAGATAGGATAGTTTTTATCTCAATTTATTTTCACAATATTGTTTTATTGCAATTATTTGTTAATTATAGACCTTTATTAAAGTTGCTCCAAAATATCTGTGAGTTCCATTAATTTAATTGTTGCCAAAAAAAAAAAAAAAAAAAAAAATACGAGTTCATTTTCTTTCGACATAAAAATAAATACATTTAATCAAACGTGAACGTTAAAAAATTATAAAAAGTTAAATTATGCATCTCACGAAAATTGACGTCATAATCAATTTAAAGATTTTATACACATTGATAAAGTGCTAATGTAGTTCTATCATAGATATAGTAATATATATAGATCTCTCATCCCCATGTTATCGTACAAAGATTTTTGATGCCGAAAAAAAAAAAAAATAAATAAAAGCTTTGGAAACAGCCATTAAGTGGTATTGAAAAAAAAAAAAAAAAAAAAAAAAAAAAAGAAAAGAAAAGAAAGAAAGAAATATGAATTTGAAACTGTATCTGGAGTCTTCCATTCCCCTTTAGCAAATAAATTATTCATAAATTTTATTTGCTAAAATATTAGTATGTATTCCCGTGTGTATTCACTCGGGGAAAGACGGCCATATTTTGGTAAAAACGTCGTCTTTTCCCAAATGAAAAGGAATAACTTTTTTCTCCCCAATGATCACTCTATTCTATATATGCTATACTATATCTATGAGTTCTATACGCAAGCGAAGTGTGACTCACTGACCGTCTGTGCAACCAAGAAAAAGATTTCCTATGTTAATTGCCCAGTGGATTTTTTGTAAGAAATTATTAAAAATCGAGGAAATTTATTTCCCGATTTTAATCCTTATATTTGGGTATAGATATGTATTAGTTATCGCGGGTGTTAGATTGAATTATTTTGCTGTCAAATTGACAAAATTTTAATTTTAAATTTCAAAACTCTGTCGCCCTTGGCTTTTTTTTTTATTATTATTATTATTATTTGGCGATCAAAAGCGTAACACGAAAATATACATGCCAGATGTATGCATTGTACGAAATGTAATATGTATTATTCATTGTACGTATGTATGACATGTAATATGTATTGTTCGAAATATTGTTTCATATTATTCATTACTCTTTTAATATAAGTTGTTAAAATAACCATGATTTTTGAAAGGAATTAAATATTTTCGCCAGACAATTTGGCGATATTCTTTTTTTTTTCGCCAAGGATGACAGAAATGAAATCTATTCCGCTGCAAAATATTAGTATCTTACATCAGATATTTTATTTAGACATTTGAAAACAAATTTGACTTCAAACTATGATAGAATATTTATCATTTTCCTTTTAATTAGTATATTATTAGTATATTAAAATTTAAAAGCATGGTATATAAAAAGTTTTTTTTTTTTTTTTTTTTTCTTTTTTTTTTATCTTATAATTATTCTTATCTTAATCCTCAATGTTTCCCATCTTTATTAACTTGAATTTACTATTAAAATTTTAACATACCCAAAAACTTCTCATGACTTCGTTAAAATACACTAAACTTTTCCAAAATCTTTTTCTATTTAAAATGATACATGTATTTACTTTAAATGTCCAATATTTCATAAGATTTCCAATTTTAAAGTTTTAAAATATTTATCAAATTTACTTATTTTTCTGGTTTAGCCTTATTGTTTTCCTTTTTATAACTACAGCTGTTGCCCTCTTTAAAATATTTAAAATGATGAGGTCATTTAAGTAAAATTATCCATTATAGCATATATTATATTTCACTCCTCCATAAAAATTGATTTTAAAATCGTCTGTTTCTTTTATACTTTTATTTTAATAGAATTTTAATAGAATTTAATTTATATATTAGTCATTTTAGCAATTTTATCCAAAGTAGCATTAGAAATAATATATATCACTTCTCCATTAAAATTTATAGGACCCTACAATAAAATTAATTTGTGCTTAATATCAACACTACGAAAATTTTTATCGATCGCTTCCAAATTTTGACCTAAGTTTCAAATCTCAACCCTGTGGGTTTTTACATCGGCTACAACGTTTTCGTCTTTGTTCGTAAATAATAATTTGACTGTACTAAATAGTTTACAGCCGTATAATTCAACGTATAACTTAGTCACAGCAACGCGTGGCCGGGTCTGCTAGTATTACATATAGAAGAAAGTAAAAATTAGTTAGTTTTATTTAAAAATGGTTTTTGTTTCAGATCGCGAGATCGAAAATTGTTCTTCTTGTTTACATACAAATTATTTGCTTTTTTACGCTGTCAAAACATTTTGTGCATTTAGTGAAATGCTTATACAGAGTCTCTGTATTTTTATCTATTTTTATTAGTTAATTTCTTAATAAAACATTAAAATAAATGTTTCTACTTAAAGAAAAGCAGTACTACTTTTAGAAAGGTCACAAATATATTCTCTTCAATAACATTGATCGGCATGAAAATTGCCTCTGACACCATTTCAGCATATTCTTATGTAAAATGACCTCCTGAATCCAAATATGACGCCAATTTTGCCCTATCACCCACCGTTTTTTAGGAATGGCCCCCTGTTTTTATAATTTTTCGGTGATTTTATGGCTATAAATTTGATTTTTAGGAGGGGAAAGGATTATTTTAAACGTTAAATATCTTCTGAGGTACTACAGAGTTGGAAAATTCTAAAACATGAACATTTGCGACAAGCGAAAAATTTTGGGGAATTTGCCACTGATATTATGCAGCACATATCTTATATTTTTTAAATCTGTTATTAATGTTATATTTTAAACTTTATAATTTTTTGTTTTTAGATGTTAAATTAATTATTTTTCATTCTTCAAATCAAATTCATGGTCATAAAATTATCGAACAGGGAATAAAGTTGAGGAAGGGGGGTGGAGTATCTAGAAAACGGTGGGTGACTGGGCAAAATGGGAGTCACATTCGGATTCAGCAGGTCATTTTACATAAGAATCAGCAAAAATTGTATCAGATCTCGAATTTTTTTTTTTTTTTTTTTTGCAGAGCAGTGTAATTAATTAAATTCATATTAGTCATTAAAATGCATATATAACACAGATTTTATAGTATACTCGTTTATGTTTCTATGTAATTTTACACAAGATTTAAGATAAATGATTACCAGAAGTTTTCTGTCGAAATTTTTGACAGTGTATAAGTAAATATATCAGTACAAAAACCCTTAACGGGTTAAAAGTTTGTGACGCAGCTACTTTATCACTATAAGAATTTGAAATATGGGTCTTAAAAATAATGATATCAAGTTTTAAGTGACGCTCTTCTATTAGTTAAAATATACATAGATTTTCTTATTTGATCATTCGCTTTTTTCTTTTATTTATATTTACAATGCAAACATAATATTTTTAACTTCAAGATAAGACAAATATATAAAATATACTCACTGATGCTTTTTCATTTTCATTTCAATTTCAAAATAACAGTTTTAAAAGGAATGATATAAAAATTCCAGTCACGCCTCGGTGTCATTTTAAAAGATTTGTTTTTAGATTCCATTAAAATTACCTTTGTTTTGTCTGATAAAGTATATTTACACATTCAAACAGTGCTTTTAATTTTTAAATATGCTGTCAAATAATCACACTTTCACTGAGTTTGCATTATAAATAAAAATTATTTATTTCAATAAATCGATTTGTCTTTTGCGTCACGCTATCCAAAACTGTGAGTAAAATATATGTAAATGTTATTTTGTATCATAGTATCCAACTAAGTGAGAATTTCTGCAAAGAGACAGTGTGATGCAAAGAAAACATTTGCACAAATTTTACTTGCAGTTTTGGATAGCGTGACGCAAAAGACAAATCGATTTATTGAAATAAATAATTTTTATTTATAATGCAAACTCAGTGAAAGTGTGATTATTTGACAGCATATTTAAAAATTAAAAGCACTGTTTGAATGTGTAAATATACTTTATCAGACAAAACAAAGGTAATTTTAATGGAATCTAAAAACAAATCTTTTAAAATGACACCGAGGCGTGACTGGAATTTTTATATCATTCCTTTTAAAACTGTTATTTTGAAATTGAAATGAAAATGAAAAAGCATCAGTGAGTATATTTTATATATTTGTCTTATCTTGAAGTTAAAAATATTATGTTTGCATTGTAAATATAAATAAAAGAAAAAAGCGAATGATCAAATAAGAAAATCTATGTATATTTTAACTAATAGAAGAGCGTCACTTAAAACTTGATATCATTATTTTTAAGACCCATATTTCAAATTCTTATAGTGATAAAGTAGCTGCGTCACAAACTTTTAACCCGTTAAGGGTTTTTGTACTGATATCATTACTTTTTAGAGGTTATTGATCAAAAAATTAAAACGAGTCGTTCCGGCTCATAGGAAGGTTAGGTTGATTTATCTTTTCTTATGAAGATGCCACCATCTTTTTTCAAAATGACAGCTACAATTTATTAATGAACTTGGTAGATTTATTAAAGAGGTCTATTTACATATGGAGTTTTAAGCAAATCGGTTCAAAAGTTATTGTGATAATTTTCAAGTGGCCACCATTTAGAAACAAAGGACAGAGTGACTGAGATGCCCAGTGAACTTATCAAAGATATTTGAATATGTCAACTGTGCAAATGCGATTCAAACTGATTCCATATTACAAAAGTTATTGTAATAAAAAAATTTTTAAGTGGCCGCCACTTGGAAACAAAATGGTGGAGCAAGTTGCCTAGCAAACTTTTCCAAGATATTTAAACTGTATTAAATTCACTCCCCAACTTTGATCTGAACCCAGTGGCGCCGATTATGTGGGGGCTTGAGCCCCCCCAGAAAATTTTCTGTAAGGGATCAGCCCCCCCAGAAATTTTGAATACTGATTCTCTATTAAACAAGAAATTCTTTCCTCTATTTCTTATTTAGTTTCTTACCAAAATCATAGCTGTAAAATAAGGTTGTTGCAATTGAAAATGGACATAAATCGACTAAGAAAAAAAGAAAGAAAAACAAGAGAGGCTGAAAGTCTCTGTATGGGGCGCGGGGTGAGTTCAGAGGAAGATGATTCCCTTTACTGTGCTACACTTATAGTTTGTGCATGAGGAGCAAAAGTTTTCAGAAACATCGATGCAAAGTAATATAACTATTTTTACAAAAGTTACTGCCATATAAATTCGATTTACATAAACTAAATGGCAAAGATTATGATGGCATTTTCAGGTCCAGTTTTGGGGCCCTTTGCTACTCAGAGCCCCTGGCACGTGCCCCTGTGTTAATCAGGCCGTTGTTTGTGTGTGCATATGTTCTTTTCCTTGGGTAAGCGTGTGTACATTATTACACCATATTTGATGACCTTGTATTAGAAATGTGATGCCCCCTACCCTCAAAAAATAATCTTGGCTACGGCCTTGGTTCGAGCCCCCCCAGAAATTTTTCAAAGTCGGCGCTGCTGTCTGAACCAGTTTAGTATTCTAAAAGTTATCGTTGTGGCATATTTTCAAGTAGCAGCCTGATTTCAAGTGGCTGCAACTTGGAAACTAGATAAATGTTGGAACAAAATTCATCCAAGATATTTGTGTGATAAGTTCAATGTCCAACTTAAATTGATTCAGTATTTCAAAAGATGAGAAAATTGCATATATTTCGGTAATCAGATGCAAAAATTATGTAATCAGAAAACATACGCCAAAAAAAGGCATAAATCTCGCTGATTTTTGACTCAATATATGTATTTAACATCTGTGATATCACTTTTCAGAAATAGCACGAATTTCGTCCATTATAGCAGCGAAAATATTTGCCTATCTTTATTTAGTGAAAAAGAGAAACAATCGCTATTTGAGCAATTAGCCATGATAAAGGTAAATTTTGTTAATAAGACATGAAACGATGGATTTCGACCCAGTGGCAGAAACACCGCAACATAGTTACGGACACAGAAAAGCGGCTTGCAGACAGTTTTTGTCTGCAACTTTCGAATAACAATTCACTTAAAAAAAACTTCTGTATAAAAACTAAAACTAATACTTTTATTATTTATAATTATCTATATTGTGTTGTGTCAAACATTGCTATAAAATATTTAATTGAATGAGATGAATTGAATGAGTACACACAATTGTTTATACTATATTGTCCTGCAGTAAAATTGTATTCGTGTATTGTTGCACGATATCACCTGATGTTACCTCCCCCCCCCCCAATCACCTTTCAGGCTTTTTGAGTGTAAGCCATTTTCACCACTGATTAACACAAATTTTGCAGACAGATTATGAAATTTTAAAAGCCTGTCACAGACAGCTACGAAACTTTCTGCCACTGGGGATTTCGATAATTCACTGCAAAAATATTATGTTGTTTTGTAATGAATTAACAGCTTATTTCGTACTTTGAAAGATTAAAAGTAAATGTTATCGGTTAAACGATCCCGTATTGTAGATAGACTTTTGTGTTGCGTATTTCTGCAATGTATAAATAATAAAAAAAGTAATTTCATTATTGTTTTGTGAAATAATCTCATATCTCAGCAATCATTTTTTAAAAACATACAAAATTTAATAATTAGCAGTGAAATTCCAGTGGCAGAAAGTTTTGTAGCTGTGTGCGACAGGCTTTTAAAATTTCAAAATCTGTCTGCGAAATTTGCCTGTAATCAGGGATGAGAACGGCTTACACTCAAAAAGCCTGAAGCTGATAGCAGCAATCTTTGGGGGAGAGAGCTTAACAATAGTGGTGATCTCGTGCAACAATACACAAATACAATTTTACTACAGAACTATAGTAATAAACAATTATAAAATAATAAGTTGAACTCATTCAATTAAATATTTATAGCAATGTTTGACACAACACAGTATAAATAACAAAAGTATTAGTTTTGATACAGAAATTTTTATCAGTGAATTATGAAGTGGAGGAGAAGTTTTGGAGCAGTTTTAAAAGAAATTAGCACTTTTCTATGTCCCCGTAGAATCTTAGTAACAGGGGAAAAGAATACGCATATGCTGTCTATCAAGGGAGATATAGGCTGCTTAGGTCGCCGTTGTTAAGTACTGTTTTGTGTGTTCCTACCAAGGCACCTATATGGGGGCTCTAGAGTTCCTACCAAAGAGCATCTAAGAGTAAGACGTCATACATGGGTAGCGCATTGTCGCAGGCGAAAAATGTCCGTAAATTGCAGACAAAGACTGTCTGAAAGTTGTGGGCAATTTTTTTTATTAGTACAGAGACAGACAAAGAGTGTTCGAAAGTTATGGACTAATTGTTTTATTAGTGCAGACAAAAACTGTCTGCAAGCATTTATTCTGTGTCCGCGACTATGTCACCGTGTCACGGTGTTTCTGCCACTGGGGTGAAATAATAGTCTATATTAGCAATTAGTTGCTCTTGCATAATTTTAAAAAATAAGCGGTAAAATGATTGATTCCATATTTCAGCAAATTTATTGCATACATCGGATATTGTCTTTGCAAAAAAGGGCGAATTTCATTGATTAACATAGAGATAAAGCCTATTTCAGCAAACAATTAGGATTAAAATAACCTTATTAAGCAACGGCGAAATGATTGCATGTTTCAATAATCAGCCACAAAACATCGTGAATTTCAGAAATCACCTTTGAAAAGATTTCAAATTTTATCGATTAACGCCGAATTAATATCGTATTTTAGCAATTAGTTGCACTTAAGCATAAATTTTTGACAGTTAATAGTAAAATGATCCCGTATTTCCGAATTAGGCTGCAAAATTATTGCATATTTCGGGATTCAGCTTTGAGAAAAGCATAAATTTCATAGATTAGCGGCGAAATAATTGAGTATTTGGAGATTAAACTTTATAAAGAATACGAATTTCATCGATTAGGCGCAAAATAATACAGTGAATTTTATTAGTTAGCAGAGATATAATAGCGGTATTTGGGAATTAAATGTAAATTTTAACTATAAAAATTGACACCATAGTTAGCGGTGAAAATAATCCCGTATTTTCGAAATCAGCTGCAAAATTATTGTGTATTTCAGCATTCAGCTTTGAGAACAAAGTGCAAATTACGTCTATTATCGACGAAATAATTGAGTATTTGGGACATTTAACTTAAAAAACGCAGAAACTTTATTAATTAGCGATGAAAAAAATTATGCATTTTAGCAATCAATTGTAAAATTATCGCGAATTTTGGAAATCAGTCTTGAAATATGTGAATTTTATCGATAACTGGTGAAATTATAGCATATTTTAACAAGTGGTTGTGACTATATGTATAAATATTGTTAATTTCACATTTATTTTTGCATATGCTGTGCAGTTTTTTTTTTTTTTTTTTTAATAATAATGTATAGACCTTAAAAAAAAAAAAAAGATGATACCTATATGTACCAGATTGAACAAATATCGAGAGAGAAAAATAGATACCTACCATTCCTTATAGAATGTGTAATTTAATTATTTATGGGGGAAAATTCTTAGGGAATCTACATATTTAAAGCCTGCAACAACTTAAAAATATTATTGTAGATTACAATTTAAAAATTTTTAAATAAAATTATCTAAAAAATAAATATTTAGAAATTATTTAAGTAAAAATTCTTAAATTGCAAATTAGAAGTATTTTGCAACAAATATTTCACTGGCTCCTAATTATTTTAATTATACTTTTATGAAATTTCAGTTCTTTTGGTCAGTAGATTTTGAGCTACACTAAAAAACTAATATCACCAAGAGATTTAAGATTGAAAAAAAAAAAAAAAACATTAAAAAACTCAAAAGTCCCAATAAGTATAATTGCTAAGCATATTGACTAAATTACTTCAAATTTAGTATCCAGTTGTAAAATTTTCTCCAGGATCTAAAAGTCAAAATTGTGTATTCGTTGGAAATATAAATTTTAACATTGTTGCACACTATTCGAAAATCTGACTTCCAAACAGGGTTGTTGATTTTTTTTATTTTTTTCAAAAAAATCGATTTTTTTTATTTAAATCAAGATTTAATTGATTTTTATTATGTATTCATACATTATTGTACAACATTTGTTTTTTATTATGTGTATATATATGCACAATATCCACACTATCAATCATTTTACTTAAATTATAAAAATATAAATAATATTCTATTTCTATAGAAAAAATCCATGTAGGCATTTATTACCAACATTTTTATTCAACATAATATCTTCATAATAAGAAGTAATTGTATAACAATCATAAATGCGGTAGTATGAGCCACTCAACTTCAGACTTTGACTTTGTAGCTACAATAATGTATTGAAATAAAGCAAAATTTTACTCACACTATTGAACACATAAAATAATTTTGGAAAAGGATAATTTAGTAGGAAATATGACATATAACTGAAGCAATGTATTAAGAGAAAAAAATCTTTACTCATAGTTTCTAATCAAAATTTAAAAAAAAATAAGGAATTAGGGAAGATAAAAAAAAAAAAAAAAAAAGATAACCTAAAAAATTTTTACTTAGGTTTAACAAATATCATTTGAATCAAGAAAATTTTTTCACACTTTACCCATTAACAATATTCATATTTTCATTACCATTTTAATACTTTCACTTTTTTTTTTTAATCTTTTTTTTTACATTTAGTGGGTACAATTCATTAAAACAAGCAGTGACAGCAGCCTCGAATTGTATTTAATTGATTATATGTAGTTAAATTAAAATGTTATTATTTTTTAAAAACTTTTTGGAGCCTGCAGGGCTTTTTAAACAGTACAATGTAAACAATGCTATTATTTTTTAAATATCATATGAGCCAATGCTAAATGACATAAACTGGTATAAGAGCTAAATAAATAAGGAAATATTTTCTTTTTTAAATGTTTTTAGAAATTGCAGAAGTAGGAATTTCATAGTAAATATTAAATAATACATTGGGAAATTGAGAACTAAAAACTTTAAAATATATCCTTAAAGTGTTTGAGATAAATGAAGGCGGTAAAAACTGATAAAACCCGTTACACCATTGCACAGTAAGTATTATGCCAACCCTGTGGCAACTTGTACCGCTAAAACGCTCTAGAGTGATCCCTGGTAGCAGGAGTTGTTTATATTTAATGTCTACGGATATTCCACTTCCTTCCATGACTTAGCGGTAAGGTATATCTATATAGTTTTATTTTCTTAAAACTTACAATTAGTTTTTCATAAAATGTAATTACATGTTTCGTCTGTTATGAAGAACAAAAATGTTGTCAAATATAAACAAACCAGTGTTTCCACTACAGTCGCTTTTTATGCAAAATGCTATACAGTTATCCAAAATATGATCACACATTTATACTAAAAAATTACATTAAATTCTATAATAATAATAATAAAAAAAATCTTTCACAAAAAAGTCACAATAGACAATTTGCACGTTTTCGGATTTTATTCTAATAGAAAATGAAAAGGTAAGAAAATAAATACATACATATTCATTACATGAATAATAATAAATACACAATAAATACATACATTTTCTTTATTTGAAATCTAATGTCTGATTTATAACAATTTTAACATCGCACTATTTACTGTACAGAGAAAACGCAGTATAATATATCGTGACGTCACTCTTTATGACAACAAACTAAAGTAATCGTTGTTTACATTTGATTTCATGCTTTGCTTTGCTTCTTGAATCAGTGAAATAGGTTTTCTATGATATAATAATGACTGATATTAAAAAAATTGTAGTATAAATATTGTATTATTTGTATTGTACCATTTTGCACTAATACAACACACAACAGCTAACGCTTCTCAAAAGTTATTTTTTAGCGTTCCACAGGATCCTATGAAACGAAAACATTGGACAACCGCCATGAAAAGAAAACATTTGAAAATGATGATAATGATATTGAATGATTCTAAGATGAAAAAGAAATGCTCAGAAATCACATAAACGATTAATAATCACGAAAGTTAAAACAAATTGCTGCTTACTAACCAGGCTAACAGAATGTAAACATTGAAGCATCATAAACTGTGACGTCAGGCAGCCTTTTGAAGTCACGTGATTTTTGGTTAATTTTAAAATTATTTTTTAAATTAATGAGAACTTTTTTTGCATTTTTAATAAACTTTTTGAAATTTATGGGCCTAAAACTACCATAAGAATAGGATTTTGTTCAAATCCCCCATGTGTGCAAATTCCTCATTCAGGATGAACTTTTTTCATTGTGATTTCGGACAAATTGTGAAAATAGTTTTCAGTTGCATAAATTTGGTAAGAAATGAAATTATAAACAAACTGTCACTAAACAGTGTGAGCAATCTATTAATGATAAATAATGCAGGCCTTGAAAGTGGGTTTAATTTTTAAGATGCATTTGTACAATTAACTGCTATGGGGGAAAAAAAGAAGAAGAAAAAGAAAACTAAGTAAGAAAGCTTTTGATAAGTTTTATTTAGCTTATTTTTGGAATAGCTTTACTATAAGGCGCCCATCGCTGTTGCTGATGTACATCTCACTGAATGAGTCGATTACTGCAAATCGATATTCTGAATCATTACAAAACATCAAAAATACATTTCAAGAAAATAAATTACTGTTTCACTCTGGTGCTTGTTTTGAAATTCACTGAAATAAATTAAGCATATTTTAAAGATTAATAAAATATTTAAAACAGTAATAGAAATTTGAGCTATTTCACCACAAAAAAAAAAAAAAAATTTCAGAGAGCTTTCAAGCTTTAACACATAAAATTCAGCATTATAAATGATGTATAATCTAAAATAACTTGAAGATTTGCCCCAAAATTTCAAAATTACAGCCTTGCATGAATCTGAAAATGCATGAAAATCTGTACAGAAGCAATCACAAAACAAACAAAAAATAAATAAAATCACTGGATGCAGCTAATTTGTCATGCACGAATCTGAAAATTCATGCTACAGCGGTCAGTATCCCAATATTAAGACTAAAACAATATCACTGGATACCCCTAAGTCATAGCACATGAATCAGAAAATGCATAAAAAATCTGTACTACAGTGGTCACTATCCCGATATTAAAACAAAAAAAAACATCACTGGATACTCCTAATTCATGGCACATGAATAAGAAAATGCATGAAAATCTATACTGCATCAATTACTAGAATACACTTTTTTCCCCTAAATAATTCCATTTATTAAAAAGTAAAATAAAATAATAAAATACACTCAAAAAATTAATTTTTATACCTCAAAAACGCATTAAAAAGAAAAATCATTCAGCTGGGCCGCATTACAATAAACACACGCGCGCGGCTGGCACAAAAAGAAAAACAAAGTTCCAAGACAGTTAAATGAAGTACCGATACAAAAAAGTTACTATTAAAAAGTGTCGATACACTGAATCTCATCACAGCATCATGAATCGCCAACAGGTACCCTATAGTAAAGCTTAGCCTTATTTTCTTTATACTGCTTGTGCTGCATTATTATATTTAGAGTAGAGTACAGTATAAGCTTGATACAGGGTTGCCACTCAAACAGGAGAATGAAATTCCCTGACTTTTAAAAGGTTTTCCAGGTATATTCTAAAAAAATTTCAGTCTAACCGTATATTGAGCATTGACTGTGTTGAGGGCAAAATAATTAACGTCCCACTTGTAAACACAAAATTTACATATGACAAAAGTTGCATATAATGATAGCATTTGTCGCTTATAAGCGAGATAAGAAATTCCTTACATGAGCAAAAGAGAAGAGTGGGGGTGTTTAAAAAAAATAGCAGAAGCTAATGGAGAAAAAAAAAAGGGGGGGGGGGGGGAGGGGAAATGACCGTGCATTGGCAGATTTTTCTTTTCACTGACTTTTATAGTCAATTTTCAAATTCCCTGACTATTCCAGGTTCTCCAGGTAGCGTGGCAACCCTGTTGATATAAAGTAGTTTTCATACTACCTTAGCTATATCCGTCAAAAGCATTATAAATGATTATTATGATACACAACTAAGACATTCAAATTCATTTAAAATTTAACAATATTGTATTAATACAGTATATATTGTATCAATACAGTATTAATACAATAATGTATTAATACAGTACATACAACATTTCCCAATTACCCATTACACTAGACTTGTGATGTATCTAATTAAGGCTGTAAATCAGTCAGATAGCTCCCTTTCTCCCTTCCCATGTTATCATATATATATAGGATTTTTGTTGTTTCGTTTTACAAGGCTGTATCATTCAAAAATAAAGTTTTTCGTAATCTGTTTTTTGAAAAGAATAATACAGCTATTTTATTCCAATAAATAAAGTTTGGACTGTAATCGAAGTATCTCTTAGTATCTCGATTAGTTAGGATCTCTAATCAAAACATTTAAATTTATTTTTCCAAAAATTGCTAAGCTAAAAGGTGACATATTACGAATAATAACAACATAATTAAAGTAATAATAAACATAATAAAGAATTCGAAAACTTGTTTAATTATCATATTACAGAAAACTGAGTAACATTTTGCGAAAAAAGCGACTATAAAAAATGTAAACAATGGTTTGTTTACAAATAACAATACTTCCGTGCAATCAGACGAAGCCTATAATTACATATACGTAAAATTATAAGCAAGTTTTAAGAATATAAAATTATAAAACACTTACCACTAAATCATGCAAGTAGGTGGAATTTTTGAATAAATATTTTAATTCCCCATTGAAAATAATAATGTAAAAATCACTGCTCACACTCTCGCTCTCATATCTCAGTGTTATTTTAATTTAATAAAAATTATGATTAACACGTTCACGCCGGCGTGGTACACCGGTGGGTCACAGCAAAAGTATCCGAGCACTACCAATATTTGTCTAAATCATGCAAAATTTCGTATTAATTCCAATTTCCAATCAACAAATTAAACAAAAACACCGCGGCGCGGACGAATACAGGGAAAGCAATTAGCTTAGCGTCTACAGGATGTACGCATCCGTATGATGTACGCATGCGCTCCAAAGACCATGGACCATGGTATAAATTTGTGTGCATGAGGGATTTATTAAACGTTTTCGCTTTAAAAATATTTTTAATTCATTATGAATAATGATGACATAGAATATCTATAATTAAAAAATTCTTCATTTATTTTAAATATTATCTAAATACTTTTTTGACGAAATGGGAAATCTTAAAATTAAAATTATATTCTTCATAACAAAAATTTATTGACTGCATTCACGTTGGTCAGCCAACCAACGTGTCTTGAAAGTAAGAACCGAATTACGACATTTTTGCCGAATAAAAGCATGCATTTTGGCGGAGTAATATAGTTCTATTTTCAAAGCAACTTTTACAAAAAACAAGAGTTTTCCTGAAAAAAACAAAAACGTTACTCGATTCAGAAAGATCCCATTAACAACATATATTAATTAAATTAAAATCGTTCGTGCGGTTTTAGAGATATTTTTTCATGAATTTAGTTCATTACATCCTTACACCTCACGTTTTTCCTTTTTGGCTTTAAATTGAGATTCAGATCTTAAAACATACTGCATGTAGGAACGTAAAATTTTCAGGATAGATTAAGACCAACGATAAAAGATTATTTTGAAAATATCAGAACAAAATAAGGCATATTTGCTGAGATATTAAGTGTCGGCTTTTACAAATCTCTTTGATGTCAGACTAGGCGTATATATGAGTTCGCAGCTTTCCGTCCGTTTGTCCTTCCGCTTGCGTCACTCGAAAAACTGCCGTTTTTCATGATACAAGCATAGGTTTGCAACAAGAACTCCCGAATTTTCTCCTCTGTCCCATCGCGCGGTATGACGCTTGGCAATGCCATGTCGAAACAAGACATTTCTTCTTCATTAAACTAGACATTTTTTTAAATTTAGGTTTTGATTTTTGACAAAATGTTATGTTAAGAATTATGAGCAAAGTTTCATTCAGCTTCAGGAAATGTGAGAGCAAAACTCTTTAGAAATTGTACTATATTATCAACTAAACTTTTCTTGTTTAGAGTACGGTCATAAAATAGTGTTTTTTAATTTGGTAAGGGTTATTTCTGTTTCATTTAAGCTCAATTAGATTCAGCTTTATAGCAATACATCTCTCTTCTATCTGAAGTAATAGTCATGTTTGTTAGCTGGCATACATCTTTTATCACAGTCACCATTTCCAAATGCAGCTGCTCAATTAGAGATGTACTGTCGTGTCTTATAAATTTAAAATGAATGTCTTATACTTGAATTGTTCTGCTATATATTAAGACATTTTTAAACAATTTACTACTAATTCTCAAACTCTTATATTTGTTGGTAACCTTGTTAATGATATACAAGTACACATTTGCCACAAAAATTCCCCAGCATTCCCCTCCATCCCATCGCACGTATGACATGACGAAACAAGACATTTCGCCTTAAAAAAAAAGGTAGACATTCTTTCTAAATTTAGATTTTTCATTTTTTACAAAATGTTATGTTGTGAATTAACAGCAAAGTTTTATTCAGTTTCAGCAAATGTGAGAGCAAAACTCTTTGGAAATTGTACTATATTATCAACAAAACTTTACTAGTTTAGAGTACGGTTTTAAAATTGTGTGTGTGTTTTTTTTATGTAAAAATTGATATTTCTGTGTCATTTTAGATAAATTTGATTTAGATTGATAGCAATGCATCTCTCTCCTATCTCAAGTAATAGTCATGTTTGTCATCTGGCATGCAATCTTTTATCCCAGATTTGCAAATACAGCTGCGCAATTAGAGAATTGCCATCTCATAAATTGAAAATGACTATCTTATACTTGGATTATTCTGCTACATGTTTGGAAACAATTTACTCAAACTTTTGTATTTGTTTGTAACATAATTAATGATCCGGCCTTGTACTTGCATTACATGTTTAAGAAATTTAAATGAAGCAATAATAAATAATCGGTTCTTTATACGATGCTATCTTTTATCCCAAAAAATTTATATCATCACTATGAAATTTCTATTGACTTTCTAAATTTCAATTAAATTATGGATATCATTGGCATTAAAATAATTCTCTATAATATTTCCTAAAACGATGGCAATATAAATTCAATAAATTATAGATTAAAAAATAAATAAATAACAGCTCTCTCTAACTTTATGTTTTGCTCGATCGATATTCGCTTAAACTTTTTTTTTTTTTTTGACATCAGTAGAGAGATAATGAAAGAGAAAAACATTTCTGATAAGTTATAAGATCAATATCAGAACTCATTCTTATTTTAGATGTTTTCATTTTCTTGAAAAAAGTCTTATGAAATTCCCAGATACTTGTTTTACGAATTCACAGAGTTCACAATCTCAGAAGTAAATTAATACTGACGAAATTTAAGCTTTGGATGAAAACTTCAAAAAACTTTCTGATAAAATTTAATCATAGAAATACGTCTTCATGTTGGATGTTAGTGTTTTTCTCAAAACATTTCATTACTGAAAACGGATATGAAAATGCGAATAGAAATAGCATAAGATTACATACAAAAACTAAGTACTGAAATTAAAATAAATTGTAAAATAATAATAATAATAATAATAAATAAATAAATAAATAAATAAATAAATAAATAAAATGAAAATAATAAAATGAAAATTTTAGCTTATCTTCGCCAATATTTCAAAATTAGTTTCAAAGCACTGAAAATTTCACTACGTCTATCTGTTCTCTATATGGGGCACTGAAAATATGTTTGGATTAATATAAGTTTATGACTTATGTTATTGTTATTAAGTATCAATTTAGCTTTTTTTTTTTTTTTTGAAAACAATGCGCATATTAGCCACACTTAAAAAATAAAATAAAATAAAAGATATGAGTAGAAGAAGAAAGAAAAAGATATTATGTGGTTACGCGTGCATTGTAAATGTGTGTGTATATACATGATAGGCAAAATAAATCCAGTTCGGAAAAATAATTTGAATGATGACACAGAATGTACTCTTGTTTATGAATAGAAGAATTTCCCTTTACAGAAAATGTTTGAAATGGCCACTGGTGTCTTCGATGTAACCATTGGTTGCTGTTACATGTTTGTGCATACTATCATTCGCGTTCTTTGTCCCGAGTGCTTGCTGTGCCATTACTTTTGAGTGAATGAGAGGTGCAGATGTGTTTAGTGACCGTTTGAATGCAACACAAAATGGTGTTCTTAAAAAATACTCACACACTTGAAGAACTATAGTAGAACACTGAATACGCTATTGTTGCTATCCCTAAAAACGATCTACTACATATGTCTTACAGCTCGATAAATCGAGCACAGCGCTGCATCGATGCCAACAGTGACCATTTCTTGCATTTTCTGTATTAGGAAGTTCTTCTATTCATCAAAAAGAGTCAATTCTGCGTAAATCTTTAAAATGTTTTCCAAACCTGTTTTATATTTTGCCCACCCTCCATTAATTTAATTTACTACAACATACTCTTCTTTAAAACTCATGCTCATGACATAAATAGTATGCTATGATATTGAGATAAACTACAATATCCGAACGTATTTGCGAGTTAGTTTGCACACATATTCTTTAAATACATATAATTTATTCCATAATTAATAAATATCTACTTACAAACTAAAATCGATTACTTTTATTAATTATTGTAAAGTTTTCCGTAATAAACTTAGTAATATCCTTTTAAAATAATGCAACTCATATATTAGATATCCCAAAGTTTGTTTAATTTGTTCTGATCAAAGTAAAGAATAATACCTTTTCATATTCAATTTAGCTCTAATTGTTTAAATTAAATAATATTATAGTTTTAAAAATTAAAGAACACGCTTTTATAGAAATGTGAACTAAAAAAGCACAAAATATCTATCTTAGTATTAAAATGCAGGGTAATAGAAAATCGTGTGAGTGACACACCATAATATTTACATACATTTAAATCTTTAATTAAAATAATTTAGAATTAAACAAAAACCATTTTTAATAAATCTCCCCTGACTGGGATCGAACGCTAGACCTTTAGATTCCTAGCGCGACTCTTTACCTCGCAGCCACGGAGTTCACGTACGAAAAGTCTTTTTTTTACAATATAGATTTTTTGTTTGCTCCCAGAGTGGTTACAAACATGCATACAAACAAACATACATACATACATACATATAGGTGATGCTAATAAAAGCGTGTTAAAAAAGGAGTTATCAATGTAATTCAGTATTTTTTCTTATAGAAACATAAAATTATCATCATTAATTTATGTTTTTATTAGTAATTAATTTCAGTTTTGTTTATCATTAAAAAGCTATTAACTTTATTTCATGCTTTATATAGGTATAATTTGTTGACTGAAATATACGTTTAATGATTCAATCTCAGTTTCAGTGGCACCTGACAAATATAATTAATTTTGATGAGTTGTTTCTAGTGCCAACTGACGGTTTTACGTTGGTTTAACAAGGAAACATTCAAAAGGTGTCGTCTTCAAAAAATATTAAAAAAAATATATATGTTATTCTACTCTTCATAAATCACCAGAAGGTGAAAAAATTATCGACTGAACTGAATTACAGCGACCACAAAAAATGATCAAAATTAAGTATATTTGGTAAATTCACACTGTTAGGCGATTGATTTTGAGTACTTGGTGGAGAAGCAAAACACGGGTCTGTTCGTACACGGCAATCTCGGTGGTAGCAAACTTATAACAGTGCTAAATCGCCAAAAATGCTTAACTTTGATCATTTTTTTGTGGTCGCAATAATTAATTTCAGCCGATAATTTTTTCAATTTCTGGTGTTTTATGAAGAGTAGAATCACATCTTTTTTTTTTTTTTTTTTTTCAATATTTTTTGAAGACGACACCTTTTGAATGTTTCCTTGTAAGCCAAGTTAAGGGTTTCTATTTCCCAACTATCGTCCCATTTTCAAATCTTATATATATTATAAATGTGAATGTCCGTTTATTTGACTGAGTTTCACGCTAAAACTGCTCGATGGATTTCGATGAAATTTGTTATGGAGATAGCTTATACCCTAACTTAAAAAGTTGGCTACCTTTTATTCCGAAAAAAAAATTGTTTTTGCGATTTTTATGCATAAAATAGCAATTTTGTAAGCTAATAATAGCAAAAAATTAGCCATTTAAATTTATCCATAATTTAATTGTTGCCAAAAAAAAAAGAATTTATTTATTTTTTTCAACAGGAAAATAAATACATATATCTAAACGTGAACGATAAAAAATTATAAAAAAAAATTATGCATCTCACAAAAACTGACGTCATTTTTAATTAAAAATTTCTTTTACACATTGATAAAGTGCTAATACGCAAGAGAAGTGATGACGTCACTGGCCGTTCAGGGATGCAAGAAAAATATTTCCTATGTTAAACGTCCATTGGATTTTTTTGTAAAAAATTATTAAAAATCGAGGAAAATTATTTCCCGATTTTAATCCCCATATTTAGGTATAGGTATGTATTAATTATTATGTCCATGCGTTAGATTAAGTTATTTTTGTTGTAAAATTGAAAAAATTTGAATTTTTAATTTCAAAACTCTAGGAATAATAATAAAAAAAAAAAAATGGCAAATTTCCATATTCGATTGAAAACACAAACATTTCATTTCAAAAGATGATATTTACACAATAAATATCCAACTAATATACTAATTAAAAGGAAAATGATAAATATTCTATCATAGTTTGAAGTAAAATTTGTTTTCAAATGTCTAAATAAAGTATCTGATATAAGATACTAATATGTTGCAGCGGAATAGATTTGATATCGGTCATCCTTAGCAGAAAAAAAAAAAAATATTGACGAATTATTTGGCGAACATAATTTAATTCCTTTCAAAAATCATGGTTATTTTAACAACTTATATTAAGAGAGTAATGAATAATATGAAACAATATTTCGTACAATGCATATTACGAAAATATACATCTGACATGCATATTTTCGTATTACGTTTTTGATCACTAAATACAATAAGCGCCAAGAACGACAGAGTTTTGAAATTTAAAATTAAAATTTTGTCAATTTGACAGCAAAATAACTCAATCTAACACATGCACATGATAACTAATCTATACTAATATTATAAATGCGAAAGTTTGGATGGATGTTTGTTACTCAATCATGCCACAACGGCTAAACGGATCTGGATGAAATTTTGTACAGAGATAGATAATAGTCTGGAATAAGACATAGGCTTCTATTTATACCGGAAAAAATGTAAACTTTTAATTAATCTTCTAGATACAAGGATGGAACACGGGCGCAGAATTCATACAACTATCAATGTACGAAAACTTTCTACTTCTTAAATCAACGATATCATAAGTAGAGAAATTCCTTAAACAGATTCCGGTATGAATTCTGCGCCCGTGTTCCATCCCTGTATATAATATAAATATTTTTTCTTTAATAAAATTTTAAAATAATTTATTTTAATTTTTAATTGTTGCCAAAGAATATTTCACGCGAATAATAATAAAAAAAATATTAAATATTAAATTTGCTTAGGCACATGACAACATAACGTCATTATCAAAATTAAATAATAAGAAAATGAAAGCTAATTCAGATCTCTATTAAAGAGCTTTATTAGTTGATAATCCTGGGTATATTTTTAATTTTAATACTGAAGTAGATAGGACATTTTTCGCCAAGGACTCTATTTTTGTGACAGCAACCTTAAGCCAAGTAGTCCATAAAAAATATAAACAAATCTGTACATATAAAAGAGTAAACTCAATGATTCACTGACTCAACACTGCCATGACGATTCTGTGGGAAAGAGGGTCACAAATTTTAGTGACCAGGTTGGTTTTCGGAGCCTGACCCCCAACTAAGACGGAATTTTGCAAAATACCCCCCCCCCTGTCTCCCTTGGGGGGCAGAAGGCTTATCTCGGCTCCAAATTACTTAACGGTGAAGAAATTGCAGGTGGAAAGACCAGACTTGAGTACAAAAAAATTACTTTCTGCGATTTTGGATTTTTAAGGGGGAGGGGGGGGGGGAAGGGAAAAGGTTTTGGAAGAAGGGTACTCAACACATGGGGAAATCGAACTGAACACACACTACAAAGGGATTTTATGAAATTCCACCCTACCGCCCTTTGGAGAATGGGGGGCAAAAACATGTATTCATGCGTAACGCTGCACTAAATTATATAAGGTTGGACATTTTTTATGTAAGGGACGATTATATGTATCTAACTCATAGTATGAAGAGATTTTGCGAAATTCCCTCCTTTAAGAACGGGGGGAGAGATTAAAAAAAAAAAAAGTTTTAAAGCATAACTCAGCTTTAAATAATTTCATGATCTCAATTTTTTGATGTGTCGGTTAGGTATGTGTATGCAACATGCAATATGAAGTAATTTTGGAAATTTATCCCCCCCCCCCTTCCTCTTGGGGCGGGCGGGGCAAAAACCACATTTTGAAGCTTAAATCCGTCCAAATTACCTAAGAATGGCGAATTTTGGTGTGTGGGTGTTAATTAAGTGTGCGAAATATGCACTTTGATGAGATTTTGTAAAACTTCCAACTGTAACCGCGAGGGAGGGGGAGTAAGAAGCAGGTAAGGGACTGCCGAAGGCATTGGGCAACTTAAAATTAGATTTTGACGGATTTCAATGATTTTTTTTTCTTTTTTTTTAAGATATTTTATTATTATTAATGATATGCTGTTTTGGGGATTCATTTCAATATAATGACCAGCGAAGCGGGCAAAGCCTGCTAGTTTTCACATAAAATTTACATGGAAACAAAGAAAATTTATTGTAGCGTTCTGACGCAAAATGTTTCTATCGCTATCCTTTTTGGCATTTTTATAACTTCGTTTTTGCTCTCTTCCTGTGTATATCATAATATGTATTATTTACCAGAATTTGGGGTTTGCACAAATTAATGCGTGTTACGCTGTATACATTTAACTTATATATGTACAACTATTTATGGGTACGTGACATTATATCAATTGTTCTTGAAAGAAAAATTAAAACCTTTGTGCGAAATTAATTGAAAATAATGCAAGCAATTTAATTACTTAATTTAAATAATTCAATTGCTTGCGTTGAGTTATCTAAAATCATAATAGAACAGCTAACCTCTAAATATACTTTGCCATTAAAAAACATCGTAAATATTTCGATATAAGATTGCAATATTTTGATACAAGTACCATTTTATCACTATGCTACGTTCGTAGTAGAGAATTATCTTTATGAAAATAATTAATCAAAATGTTACGTAACAATAAAATATTAATAAAATTATAATGATATTAACATTATACTACCCTAAAATCCTGATCCTGATTCAGTCGGTAGCAACATGAATTCAAAAGCAATATGACTTCAAGTTAAATAGGAAAGTGTTTTACATAAAATATTTTTCGCTGCTCCTGCAAGAATGATGATGATCACTGCTATTAGTTTAACAATTATTAGACATAAAAATTTTATGTCTAAAACTGTTTTCAGATACTTTTATCTTGCTCTGACAATATACAATCATACCAGATGCATAATTTTTTCTTTATTCTATACGATATAGTAGAATAACATCATAAAATAGTTTTATTGGATATATCTGGTACAGATATTCTTTAATATTCTAAATTAACTTTATTAAGACTAGAGTAACGGATGATTCGGCAAAAAATAGCAAGGAAGACGTGTGATTTATAAAAATATGCGTTCACTGCACCTACCAAAATATTAAAAAAGAAATAAAGAAATAATTTTACTTTTATATATTAAATTTAAATGTAACGAAGCACGTGAACTTTTAAAATTGTGTTTTTCTGATAACACAAGTCTACAAAAATAATGTTGACAATAAATGTCTACCGACACAAATTCTTCATTTTTGGTAAATTTCAATATGTTTTCATGATTAATTATAATTAAACATGAAAACATGCTATAAAAATTACTATATAATTAATGGAAAACTTTTGGAAGACATCGTGTTGGTAGATACCCTATATTGCCAAAACTCCATTCATGACGGAGAAAAATTGCCTTTAGTTTCAGTTTCAGCACACCAAAAATCAAAAAGATCAGGCAAAATTATCATATCAAAATTTTAGATGTACACCTTGTTATACTGTTTGTTGAAATATTTCGATAACTAGTTTAAATGAAGAAATATTAGTCATTCAGAAATTCAGTTTGATGATGAAGATTTGCTACTGAAATAGAGTACTTAACAAATCCATAATCCTTGTAAGTAAATGGCTGTAGTTTGCACTGAGATGACAATAAACCCAAAGAATCTTGCGAACTTCAAATACTTTATTTGCTTTAAACTTAAACTGTGGCAAAATATTCCAATATCATTATCTAATTACAGCTTGACAATGAAATCAATCATTAGAAAATATTCATGATAAAAATTTATTCTTAAAAGAAAGTGGGGACACGGGGAGTACAGATAAATAAGCGAAGCGTCTTTACAACACAGAAGCTAAAGAAAAAGTGATAAAAGTTCGGCTCAGTTACAAAAAACACAATTTGCTCGCTAAACCTAAATCTCAAAGTAACCAAGAGCAACACCCAATTTTTCAGTTACGCTTTAATCAGTATATATATATATATATATATATATATATATATATATTTAATATATTGACGACCCTAATTTTAGCCAAAAGTATCGTTGAAAGATCTTGGAAAAACAAAAGATGTGTGTTAGAAATTTAACCTGAGGTATTTAATCCACAATAGATGTTTTTACTAGTTATGGTTTCATAAGCCTTTGATCCGATACGAACTACATAATTTCCTTTTCAAGAGTACATCTGTTTATTGCCAAAAGTGACAACACCAGCGCGATATCTTATTCCATTTATTTTACTGAGATGAAAAGATTGATTATCCCAGCTCATTGTAAGAAAATCTTTTGAGGGATTAAATTAGATATATTCGCCAGCTAAGAAACCGAAAAATAACTTGATTTTAAATGCTATAACGTTTTCAGAATCTATCTTTATAAAAATAGGAATTGAATTAAATTTTGAGAGATAATATCTAATTTTTAATATGTAATTTTCGACATCATACACCTGCGAAATTTGTACCAAGAACAGACTAAATTCAATATTGAATTTCTGAATATCACGCAAATTTTTAATGTAACTAAAATAATTCAGTGTCTGTGACTCTGTTTTTTAGGTATTTTTCTTAATTTAATTTTTAAAAGTCCGTTGAAAAAATATAGCATTTAAGAATTACCCTATAAAAGACAGCCCCCACCGCATGACACAAACAAAAAAATCCGCATATGAATTAGTTTGATCATTGTTAGATAACATTTGATCAACAATTTTTTTGTTTGGTCAATTTTATTAAAAGAGTTATGAACAAGATAAGGCAGGGGGAGGGGGAGTGAGCTATCTTTCACAAAAAATTAAAATTGCCCAAAAAAAAAAAAAAATAGTGATACGATTTTTTAATTGTGTAAAAGTTAGTCCTTCCCTCATGACGGATATTTGGTTCCAAAATGATCTCATTTCACATAGAACCGTTACATCAGACTTAAACAACCCTTTTCGGCGTGTGGTCAAACCCGGAAGTAGCTTAAAATTCGATTTTTTATTTATTTTAAGTTACCCCCCCCCCCTCCAATCCCAAAATGACAGATATTTGGGTCAAAAATTAGGTTGAAAACGTCCAAAATGGTTGAAATCGGAACTAACGATTTCTGTATCCAATTACTGTATATATGTATTTGGACAATTTTATTTTTTGTTAAAGTTACCTCCCCCACCCCGCCTTTTTTTTCTTTATAACTCTTTAAATAAAATTAATCAAACAAAAATAATTGTCGATCAAATGTAATCTAACAGTAATAAGACGAACTGCATATAAGGCTTTTATTGTTTCAGTCATGGAGGACTAACTTTTATAGGGTTTAAGAATTTTACTTTTTAGTGCTAGAGGCCTATTTCAGTCGGTACAGCGTTGTCGAATTTTTATACGTCACTCTTAATAGTGCTAAAGGCCTATTTCAGTCGGTTTATTGAATGGCGATTTATTGAATGAAGTCCCCCAAGGCCCAACTTTGACATGAGTTCCCCCCCAGGCGCAACTTTGAAATGAGTCCCCCCAAGGTACAACTTTGACATGAGTCCCCCCCCCCAGGCCCAACTTTGACACGAGTCCCCCCCAAGGTACAACTTTGACATGAGTCCCCCCCAAGGTACAACTTTGACATGAGTCCCCCCCAAGGTACAACTTTGACATGAGTCCCCCCCAAGGCACACCTTTGACATGAGTCCTCCCAAGGCACACCTCCCCCTCATTGGGAAAAAGAGAAAAAACGTTCTTTTGCGGCTATAACACAGTTTGGACTTCCAACGTTATATGTTACAGTATCTGCAGCTGAAACACACTGGTTTGATTTGATGAAAACTTTATCATGGAATTTAGATCGTCACGAATTAACTAAAGAAGAATTTGTCGATATTTACAAGTTTAGCAGTAGGCCTCTGGCACTAAATTAAAATCTGTCAATGTCAGATTTTCATGTTTTTTTTATCGTGAATTTGGTAAATAAAAATATGCGGTAAATCTATGTAAGTCGGCTTACTGGGTTAGTAGAAATTTTTGAGTTTTGAAATTAATTAATATACAATATCAATTTCATGTTTGGATGAAGGAAGTTAGTATAAGTTATGAAAAGTTGGACAAAAATTTGTAATAGGTATTTAAATTGGTGAAGAAATAAGCTTTGTTGAAAGTACACTACGAGGTTTGTTTAAGAATTTCATGGTCGGCATTGTTTTTTGCAATTTTGTTAGATTGGAATGGTTTTTGATGATTTAGTGTGCGGAGATATGAAAATTGATTCTCCAGTGAGAATATTTAAGCTAAGACAAATTTAGGTTCGAAGTCAGTTGTAGATTATAGAAAGTGGGTGGTGTTTGGTCTCTATTAAATCTAAAACAGTAGCAAAGTTAATATGCTTACTCTATTTTCCCTTTTAAAAAAGGTGCTTTAAGTTAATTTAAATATACACAGTGTTGTCAAATTTTATAATTTACTAGCGAGCTTCGCCCGCTAGCGGGTCAGTATTTTCAAATGAATCACTAACAGTAACTTTTAGCGTCAAGAAAATTAATTAAAAGAAAAAAAAATCATTTCTGATTGGGTAAAAAGCCGGCCCGGGTCCAGACTGACTTCGGCAGCGCTGCCCCGTGCGCACTGCGCGCGCGTATTCCTTCCCTGACCCTTCGTGCCCCCCCGTCAAAAAAAAATTATGTTCGGGTAAAAACTCACACCGGGTTCCCACTGCCTTCGGCAGCGCAGACCCATGCGCGCTGCGCGCGCACGTGTGAGAGTATACGTGCGCTCCCCACTAAAAGCAATCTGAAGATATTCTTGAGAAAATAGTATTTTCTTAAGATTTTCTTCAAATATTTTAAAATATTTTGAAGATTTATCTTTTTCTATAAAATATCTTCAGAAATTTTGAAGACATTATAAAGAAATTTTGCAAAAATTTTTAAGAATTGGCCAAATAACGTAAGATATTCTGTAGATTTTCTCTAAAAATATCTACAGAATATCTTGAGATTATTTTTAGTGGGGCTGCGCGCACATATTCCTTCTCAAATCAAATTTTTATTCTTAAGAAAAGAAAATTAAAAAAATCATTTCTGATCGGGTACAAAATCGGACCGGGTCCTCACTGCCTACGGCAGCGCAGTCCCGTACGCGCTGCGCACGCTCAAGTTAAGGAATACACGCACTGCGCGCGCGTATTCCTTCTCTGATCCTTCGTGCCTCCTAAAAAAAATCATTTCTGATCGGGTAAAACTCACACCGTGTCCCCACTGCCTTCCGCAGCTCAGACCCATGCGCGCTGCCCGCGCTCGTAAGAAGGTATACGCGCGCTACGCGCACATATTCCTTCTCAAATCAAATTTTTATTCTTAAGAAAAGAAAATGAAAAAAAAATCATTTCTCATCGGTTAAAAGTTCGGACTGGGTCCCCACTGCCTTCGGCAGCGCTGTCCCGTGCGCGCGGTGCACGCCTATATCTTCCCCACCCTTTCAGCCCTTCCTAATTAACCTACATATACCAATTTTGAACGGTCTAACTGAATTAGCTGAGATGCAAAAGAAAACCTAATCAGGACACCTCAAAACGTGTAAATCTGGTGAAAACTTTCGATAATATAAAAGAACTTTAAAATATCTTTCGAATGATGTATTAAAAATAATGTAATCATAATTAGAAATTGAAATAATGAAATTTGAAAATATTACAGCGCCATCTGGCGGTACAAATTTCTGTAATCTACTATTCGATTCTAAATCATTAAAGCTATCTAATGATGTATTACTTATGAAATTATTTTAATTAGTAGCTGAGATACAAAAGAAAACCGATTCAGGAGACCTCAAAACGTGTAAATGAAGCGAAATCTTGAATCCCACTTTCGATAATATAAAAGTACTTTAAAATATCTTTCGAATGATGTATTAAAAATAATTTAATCATAAGTAGAATTTGAAATACGCTTATTAGAATAAAATTTAATTTGCAATTAATTTGTACCTTTTTTATTCATTCTGGAAACCCGATGAAATTTGAACTGCAACTTCGTCTTGTGATTTTGAAAGTGTGTAGCAAGTTTGAAATAATTTTGAAGAAAATTGAAGCATTTTGAAATTTGCAATTTTTATTTCCAGTACAAAATCAGTAAAGCAGGAAGTAAAATCTATTTATTCTTTCGCCCGGTGCCATGGTAACCGAAATACGTCTTGAAGGAAATTAATAAAACTCTTGTGATTTGTTGCCACCTTTTTTTCATACTCTAGTTAATTTTAAAAAATCTAATTGTCCTATCGATAAGCTATTTAAACCGTCGGATTCAGAAAAATCGGACCTTTCATTTGATACCTTATTTGTAACGATACGACTGATATTTCTAATTTATTTTCCACTTTTTCCGTAAAAATGTCGGTTTTTAAGCATTTAATCATGAATTCTGGGTCAGTTTTCGGTAGACAAGGGTCGACGTTTTAATTAATATCTCCTTTAATTAGGGTCGCATCGCTTAGCGAATTATCGCGATGTCGAGATGAAGAAATTTTGCGTCTGTCGACACCGGTTTCGAGGCGCTGCGACCATTAGCGCCGGAGCTTTAGCGGTCACAAGGCATTTCTCACAGTCAGACAGATGCGTACAGATTTTAATAATATAAGGAGATTACGGACATTGTTTGTACCTCCCTTTTTTCACACCACTCCTTGTAGATTAATTTTATTCAATGTGTTACTACGATTAAGTAAAAAGAAAATTACAAATAAAAGATAAAAAGATCGGTACTAACAATGCTCGGGAATAAATTATAAAAATTGGCAACTCTGCATGAAAAATCATTTAATAGTCAATAGTCCTCATACAGATGGTTCACAAATGCCAAGGTGAATCTCTTGTGCTTTCGTTGTCTTCGAAAATAATAGAATTATACATAAATTACAAACCAAATTACGTATACGTAATTCAATTTTTCGAGCAGAACTCTTAGCTATCATAGAGGCAATTAAATGGTATTTAAGTTCAAAATATGTAAATATCCCAGTAACAATAACAACAGATAATAAATCAGTATTAGAAACACTAAAAAATTCATTTCGTAAATACAATTTCCTTTTAGAATTACATAATTTAATACTTAACAAAGATTTCTCATTAATACAACTTTCCTGGACAAGAGCACATGTAGGTACCCTTGGCAACGAAACAGCAGATGAACTAGCAAAAGAAGTGTTAATAGATAATTCATATGATCACAAGATCTCTCTTCCTTTTCCCAATCTCACTAATAAAATCAACTATAAAAGCTAAAATCCTTAGTGATTGTCAACGAGAGTGGCAACATTCCCATAAAGGTAGAGATACGTACGCAGTTCTTAAAATGGCTAATGCCAATTTTATATGCCCAAATAAAATATCTTTATATTTTATCTCAGGCAAAGTTTGGTAGTTTCCCTACTTTCCTCTTTAAAATCAAAAAACTACCAAATGCACTTTGGAAATGTAAGAAATTAGGTAACCCTTTTCATAAAACTTTTGGTAATGAAGCACCATCAGAAAAGACTGTTTACAATTGCTTTGCAAAATTTCGTCGTGGTCGTGCGTCCGTCAGTGATGAATCTTCTGAAGGACGATTAAAAATCGGTTGTGATTCCAAACAACATCGATTCTGTGCGCAAGATGATTAACGAAATTCGGCATGTCACGTATCGTGAGATAGAATCATCCCTTAGCATATTTACAGACTGCAATACATTTGATTTTCCACGAACATTTGACTGTTAAAAAGATTTGTTCCAGATGGATTCCTCGCAATTTAACAGAATCTCAAAAAGAGGCTCGTGTAAATTGGTGTAAGGATGTACTAAAAAAATTCAAATTGGGAACTGCGAAATCCGTACACCACATCGTTACAGATGAAAAAACATGGATATATTCGTATGAGCCTGACACTGTTCCACTGTTTGGGTGTTTCCGGATGAACCGAATCCTACGAAAGTTGTTTGTTCACGAAGCACTTCCAAGAAAATGATTGCTTGTTTCTTTGGCCTTACAGGACATATCGCAATCATTCCTTTAGAGGATCGAAAAACTGTTAACGCTAAATGGTATACAGAAATTTGTTTGCCAAAAGTCATCAACGAAATCAGGTAAAACAGCAAAAATCGCCGCATCATTCTTCATCACAAAAACGCCAGCTCCCACACAGAACGTGAAATAATTGATTATTTGAAAGATAAAAATATCGAATTGCCCGTATTCTCCTGATTTGTCGCATAACGAATTTTTCTTGCTCCCTTGTGTCAAACAAAAATTGCGTGGGCAGCGATTTTCATCACCTCAAGAAGCTGTTGGTGCCTTCCAAAATCATGTTTCTGAGATATAAAATTGAGAGTGGAAAAACTGTTTCAAGAATTGGTTTGAACGGTTGGAAAAATGTAAAAATCTTAAAGGCGAATATTTTAAAAAGCAATAAAACAGTTTGTTCCTAAAAAATTCTTTTTCTTCCTACTTTTTGTAGAAACTTAAAAGGCAACCCTCTTAATAACTTAAACGAACATTACGCATTTATTAAATGTAAATTTTAACACTACATCCGTTTACTTATTTTTCTCTGTTAATGAAATGTAATCTGTCTGTAAATGTAATTATTATTATTACTTTTATTTATTTATTTTTATTTTATTTAAATTTTTATTTTTATTTAATTTTTTACATTTTAAGGTTTCCTGAAAACAGTCTTAAATACAATTTACGATGTATCTCCTATTAATAAATTAAACTAAAGTCTTCTGCCTTAGCAGGATCGTAGGCAGTTTTTTTCGGTTGTGGGAACAAAAATCCCTATAACTACGCAGTTTGGGACCCACAGTGAGAGACCAATGAAACCAATGTACTTTTTACACAATATGCATACAGGTCTGTTCAAAATTAAGTAAATATATTCTTTTCTATTGGAAATTACTGAGAAAATGCTTTAGCAAATTATATATTGTCCAAGGAAGTGGCTTAAGAGTAATGGATATTTTTTCTTATTTCTATGATAGACAAAATTACTATAATTGCACATTTGAGAATAACCAGAAAGCGGAAATAAAGCTTTTAGAGACTGAACTGTGTGTCTGCAATCAGCATAAATTACAAAATAAATGAAGGGAAATTCAAATTTCTTATTTTAAAGATCTTATGCGAATAGTATTTCAAAATTTCAAAACTACTTTTTAATTCAAAAATAATCTCAAATATTTCATAAATGTTGTTAAACAGCAATCTTCGGCATGAAAATTGCCCCAACACTATTTTTGCAAATTCTTATGTAAAATAACCTCCTGAATCCAAATATGACGTCCTTTTTGCCCTATCACCCATCTTTTTGGGGGACACCCCCATTTTTTTACCACTTTTCGGTAATTTTATGACTATAAGTTTGATTTATAGTGGAGAAAAGAAATATTTTAACTGTTAAATATCTTCTGAGGGCCTAAAGAGATGAAAAATTCTATAACAGGAACATCTGCAGCAAGGGGAATATTTAAGGGCGTATTTGCCACTGAAATCATAAGTTACATTTATTATATTTTATTGCTCAGTCATTATCACTTACTATACATATATATATATATATATATATATATATATATATATATATATATATATATATATATATATATAATAAGTTGAAATAATTATTTTCCATTCTCCAAATCTAATTCATGCCATAAAATTACCAAAGAGTAATAAAAGTTGGGGGAGGAAGTGACGCTCCGAGGAAACGGTCTGTGACTGTGTGCAAAATGGGGGGGCTTATTCGGATTCAGGAGACCATTTTACATATGAAGCAGCAGGAATGGTATCAGGGCTGGATTTTTTTTTTTTTTTTTTTTTCAGCGTAGTGTAATTAAACTCTGGTGCTTGAGATTGACACACCCACTCGCATAGATATATAAAGTATATAAAAATGTTTCTAAAACTGTCTGTAGACATTTTAAAAATTCATAATTATTGAATTAATTGATAGAATTGAACATGGTTTGTGAAAAAAATCATTCTCGTGAAGGGAAATAGGGGGATTATTATTATTTTTTTTTTTTCTAAGAAAAAATAATAATTAATCTAATTGTCGATAGAGAGCGCTGTGCGTGACCAGATAACACATTTTCATGAAAGACCGAACTTGTCGCATGCAAACGTTTACAAGCATACAAATTCTACTCTATATGTCCGTCGTCCCCACAAATTATAGTTTACAAACGAGTTATAACACTGCTGCAATTTCAGTCGGCGGTTCTTACCTGTGGGAGAACATCTTCATCAATACCATCTTCACTTCTCTTTATCCACCAAGTTAGCATCGCAATTAAAACTTCATGAATGCACATGTAGGAAGCAAAATAAGAAATAAACAGTTTTAATCGCAAAATTGTGCAATTTATAGGACTCACATTTCCACATTTTCCTTCACATTCCGTGCGAAAAATTTAACTACTTGTCTATCATCGAAATAAAATTTAACTGTATTTTTTTTTTTCTTTACAAAAAAGGAAAAAAACACGTTCATTTCTATCAATTCATTCAATAGTTTTGGACCTTTAAGATGTCTACAGACTTATAAAACACCCTGTATGTATATATATATACGGTTTTACTTTTATTAATGTTAAAGGTATATCTACATCTATATTTGTCAATAATACAGCCTCATTCACATATAATGATAAAGAAGTTCACAATAAGAAATTAATCTAATTAACTCGCAGAACATTTATTTTTTACCAAGTAGAAATACTTTGAGGCTATTAAGTGCAAATAAAATAAGAATATACCTTGAAGTAAAAAACTATTATAACTCAAAGGAAATTTCCCTTTTACAATTACAAAAGTCTTGCCATTTGTATTATTTAAAATTTAATCTCACAAGATTAGTCGTTTCTTTTGATTTTTTTCTTATCAGCTACAGCAAAATAAATTAATTCTTTTAAGTTTTATTATTATTTTTTTATTTTTTTTATTTTTATTTATTTATTTTTTAATAGCTTTTGCCTTTAGCGTTAAATAATACAAACTACTGGTGACATAATTTAAAAGTTTTTTTTTTTTTTTTTTTTAATTAGACAAATATTTAATTTTGCCTGTTTTTCTAATTTTTTGCGCTTGAGGGGATTTGACGTTTTATTAATATGCAAAATTATTCTAAACAGCTATCAATGAAAAAAGACATTTATTTTAACTGCTATAAAAAATTATTTCTGAAAGCTTTAATTATAATTTTAAATGTACGGAATTGCTATCTTAAAAAATCTATAATTTTTTTTTTTTTTTTTTTTTTTTTTTTTTGTGGTATAAGAAAATTTTTTCTTATATTTCCAAAGCAGGAGCCGTGAATGATAAAAAAAGAAACATTTTTTAGTCTGCAAACAAATAATAACAACTGCTAAATGATGAGTTCATTTAAGTCTACATTATTAAGATAAATATTTTATGTTGATTTCTTATTGGTCTGTATCTTACAAAAGTACACTGTTCATTTGTGTTCGCTATCTGGAACCCATTTTGAAGAAAATATTAACACTTTGTCATTAAGCTTGTTAATGGATTGCAACACTAGAAATTAGTAAAATTAAAGAAACACAATTTATATTAAATTTCCAAGATTTCATATTTTGTTATATTTTCTGCTTCGAAGAAAGGATAAAAACACCGTAATTACACTTACAGTTGGATAACTCTGTGCTTTTCCAGTTTGACTGGCTGTTCTTTAATGTGAGGAAATTTTTATTTATTTATTTATTTATTTCGACCTTTTGCATGAAAAGTACCTGAATTATGGGCTTCGGTCAAGCATGTTTCTGGGTGTAACACAGAAATAATTGTAGCTTATAGGGACTGAAGATATCCGTCTGAGAAACTGAACCTTATCCTCTTTTTCTTAAGCAATACAGCATATTACAGAGCGTCTTTCGAAATTTACCCCATCTCACTCTAACTGGCACAACACAATAGTCCTCCATGGGTTCACTCTTACTTTTTTCAAAGCTTTTTCAACGTTATCTAGGCATCTGGTGAGTGGTTTTTATCATCGTCGCTTTCCCTCTATTTTTGAAAATGTAATTTATTTTAGTCGAGAATGAAATTTGTGCTCATGTCGGACCGGATGTAACTGACTCACAAATCAGGCATTTTTTACGAATTTTTACGAATCCAACGTTTTTTCCATTAAATATAAAAGAAAGGAAAATTGGTACCTCGTGATTATTCGATTATTTGAATTTATTACACACCCACATTTTCACATTTGCGTCATAATTTTCAAAATCAACATTTGACCAGCCAGATTCGTCAAATGCTCTGATGCACCCCTCTCTTTTCCCTGTTTGAAAGAAATAAGACTATGAAATATCAATATTTACACAAAGTTAAAAACGCCAATGTCAAAAATTGCTAAGTGCAGACTGCAGTTTCGGTCGCGTAAAGCGTACTGTCATCAGTGCATAATGACGAAGTGGATTATTTCTCATATAAATAGGTAGGGAAGTGAAGAGTCAGAGTAGCAACCAGTAGAAATTTAGGAAACTGGAGCTGTTAGATAATAGAAATCTGTGGTAAAGAAAGCTATGTAAAAATTAAGAATCTGTGAATTTTATGTAATTTTTCCAACAATCCGAGAGAGAGGGTACAGAAAAATCGCAATTAATGATATTTTAGGGATTTTTATATATATTGAAAGCTTCTGAAAAATCGAGCTCGTGTAAGTGTTTAGGCTGACAGATTATTTTAGCTGAATTAAAGTTAACATTATGGTTATTTTCCCAACAATGCTTAGCAATGGCCGTTTTTTGTTTCTTGTTTCTGAGTATAACTCATGTGTTATTTAAGGCGAAACTTAAGTTTACGTTTTGTTTGACCAATATTGGTCAAACGAAAAGTAAAAATGTGGTTTTTATATGATATTTTTTAACCAGTTATTCGGTTGAAAAAAAAAGAATACGGTGGTAGCTAGATTTTGTTCTGGTTAATAATTGTATCAATTTTAGATAAAATCTAACAATCCGAACAGATACAGAGACAAGCTCTCACCTTTATATATTTTACATAAAAAAGACAAAATGATTTCACGTTCATTCAAAGTGATGGATAAATGCTGGTAACAATGAAAAATCACTTCTCGAAAGGAATAGTACGACCTGTCGTATTAAAATTGTACTAATGGATAAACATAGTCCCGGCGATTATATTCCGAATGTAACATAGGATGAAAGACAATATTATTATTATTATTATTTACTTTTTTTTTCATCTCCTAATTGATATGGTAACCGAATCTTTATCAACGAATATGAGGAAATCATGTTCTTTTTATCTCCAAATTAAAAAAAAAAATATTTTAACAAATGCCAATTTATTTATTTACTTTTTTAAATAGGACTTTTCAATAAAAAGGATGATTCTATAGGCTTCAAAATGTAAAATATTTTCAGATACAAACTTTCACTTTTATATATTTCTAATAAAAAACAAAATGATTGCACGTTTATTCAAAGTGATAGATAATTGTTAGTAACAACGAAATATCACTGCTCGAAAAGAATAGTACGACCTGTCGTACTAAACCTATACTCTGTTAGTGGATAAACTTAGTCCCGGCGATTAAAATTCAGAATGTAATATAGGATAAAAGACAATATTATTATTATTATTATTATGATTTACTTTTTTATTCATCTCTTAATTTATATGGTAACCAAATCTTCACCAATGAATATGAGGAAATCATCTTATTTTTATCTCCAGATTTAAAAAATATTTTAACAAATGCCTATTTATTTATTTATTTTTAATAGGACCTTTCAATAAAATGGATGATTTTATAGGCTACAAAATGTAAAATATTTCCAGATACAGAGACAAACTTTCATCTTTATATATTTTAGATAAAAACAAAATGACTGATCGTTCATTCAAAGTGATGGACTATTGTTATTATTATTATTATTATTTACGTTTTTATTCGTCTCCTAATCTATATGGTAACCAAATCTTCACCAATTAATATAAGGAAATCATGTTCTTTTTATCTGCAAATTTAAAATAATAATAATAATAATAACAAATGCCAAATTATTTTATTTTATTTTTATTTATTTTATTTATTTTATTTTATTTATTTATTTTTAAAAATAGGGCTTTTCAATAAAATGGGTGATTCTATAGGCTTCAAAATGTAAAATAAAAATACAAATTAATGACTTTGCTTTGTTATTAAGAACGAATATGCCTTATTAATAATGAAACAGTCGGTAGATTTAGAAGGATATATTTATGACAAGGGCCAGTAGGGTTCATAAACTATGTACTTGATTGCATAGAAAAAGTGATTTTTCTAATCAAGCCATCCAATTTTGTTTTTTCAAATTAAAATCTCTGATTATCTTAGAACAAGAAGTATTCATACGATTGGCTCTCCTTTGAATCCCAAACGCTAAATTCTCAATACTTTTGAAAAATTGCATCAGAAATTTTCATTGGCAGGTATATTTTTTATTGATGTCATTATTTGATTCTATAAACCATTTTAATATTTTTTTGTACTTAATGTCATTTAAGGTCATCTTGGAAGTGAAAAATGTTGTTTTATGCCAACCAACTTGCTTAGTTTAACTTTTCATTAAAACTGACAAAATATTTTTATCTTTTTTCAAATGCATAAAATTGTGTACATGCTTTTATTAAGATAAAAGAAATCATTTTTAATAACATTTATAAATAGAAAATAATTACCATATGAGGTAATACTTAAGTAGATGCATGACTGTAAGTAAACAAGTTCTGTAATATCCGCAATCATTTCCTAAAGTAAATATTGATACTAAAAGTACTTTCTTCGTAAATATATCTATTCAAAAATTATACAGAATAAACGAAGATTATTTAGAGTTGGAGACTAAAAAATACGGAATATTAAACGTTATCATAAAATGTATCTTTTCTTGTTGACACTAATGATATGGGGAAACATTATTTTGGCGCTCAAGGCGTAGTTTCTTCCATAAAATGTTTCATAGATTTCGGTTTAGATGTGTCCTTACACATTGTTGTTTTCGTATCTTGGGAAAGTTTTTACTACAATGAGAATATATTACAATCATATTCCAGTTTTTGATAAAATGAGAAAATATATAATTTCTCAATACATTAGATGTCGTATATAAAAAAAGTTTTTATCAACACTATTCTTTATAAATTGCAGTGTTTTTTATATAATATATAGAAATTTATTTTACGTGGTAAAAACAAATCAAAATATTTTATAAATTACATGCTAATTATTTTAAACTTTAGTTACATCAAAATTTACAATTTTAAATCTCATCCATCAACCCATTAGAATTCCATATATTTCTCCGACTCTAAAAATTTTTAATTTGCAAGTTTTGCCTGCCTATCTTTTATTAGTTACATTCATAGAAAATTTATTAACAAAAAATTCATTTATTAATATTTCAGTATATATACTTCATATTAAATAAATTATATATATCTCGCTTCAATATTCCCAA
Source organism: Salticus scenicus (assembly GCA_963930645.1). NCBI lineage: Eukaryota > Metazoa > Arthropoda > Arachnida > Araneae > Salticidae > Salticus > Salticus scenicus. Next base: position 179,193,462 of record OZ005650.1, read on the forward strand.
ACTCATCATTGCCACGGTATATAAAAAGTGAGTATCATGTAATCAAGGAAATTTTTCGAATTAGAAAAGACCTTTAATTTTACAAAATTTGACTTCTTCAGATATAATGTCAAACATTAAATTTATTAATTTAACTTTAAAAATTATATTAGCACAGAAATACTAAAAAAGTAAAAAAAAAAAAATCTGGAGTGACTCCACTCGCCTTTCCGAACATTGAGTAATTAACAGTTTTGTAGAAATGCTAGATTTACCAAAATGCTTAGATTTAGTGCAACAGTGATTTATAATATTCGTATAAATTTGCAGCTCAATTGAATAAGGCGTTTAGATGCTATCGCACTTTTAAATATTTTGTCCCATAGGAATTTGTAGTCCCATAGGAATTTTGTCCCATAGGAATTTTGTCCCATAAAGGATTTTTCTTTGTGTCCCTGTAAAAAAACTGTAAGTGCTAAATTCACCAAAATCTATACAGTTTGTGCAACTGTGACCTATAACATGTGTACAAACGTTTTGCTCAGATTAATAAAGCATTTAGACGCTATCACACTTTTAAATATTTGGCCCCTTAGGCCATAATAGTGTCCCTGTAAAAAAACTATAAGTGCTAGATTCACCAAAATCAATAGGGTTCGTACTATGGTAACTTACAATATACGTACCAACTTTCAGCTTATTCGAACAAAGCGTTAAATGCTAGCGTGTTCACTCACAGACATACACACACACATACACACACATACATACACACATCATCGTAAAAATAGTGAAAATGGACTCAGGGGACCTCGAAACGTATAAAAACATCAACATCTCAAATTCGGATTTTTGACATGATTACAATACTTTCCTCACTCTAGTGTTCGGAAAGTAAAAATTAAATACGATACAATAATTAGAAAAGAAAAAAATCATTATAGACACACAACATTCACACTTTCGTGTATTCTATATTATTTTTATACTCACTAATGTAACAGGTCCTCCTTTTGATTTTGAAATCTTGGTAATGCTGATAAGATTTTGTCGTGTTCAGAAGAGAATCGCAAAGCTACAAATACATGCCAACTACTCTAATACAAGAGACTTCTCTAAGTATTTTGATGAAGGTAATATGCGAAAACGATTTTGAAGTGTACAAAAATAAATAAATAAATAAATAAATAAAATAAAATAAAATAAAATAAAATAAAATAAAATAAAATACAAGTCGCAAATTAACTGGTTCCTATATAAAAAGCAAAGTTGAATAGGTTTGTTACTGTTTTTACGCTTGACTGAATTTCGATGAGCAGTCGAAGCATAATAACCCTTATATATATATATATATATACATTTATTTATTTAATTGATGAAAATTCTATTAAATTATTCCGCATTTAATAAATATATATTTTTGCATTTTCCATATCATTTTACTATTTGGAACAAATGCAGAAATATTTTAGTAATTTTCATCGCATTATTTATATTTTCAGTAGTATAAGTCAACGCTCATATGTAATGAAATGGGCGCGAAATAATAATAATAATAATAATAATAATAATAATAATAATAAAATAAAAATCTAATATGCATTTTCTTTATAAGGTACACATAGGTTTTATTAATTAATTTAACTGATTTCAATACGTATAAACTTAAGAAAGATCCATTTTCATTTATTATTTGGAATAAGATTTAAAAGATGTTTTTTTTTTCCTTGGTAATCAAGGATAATTTGCCACATAATGTCTGAATAAATAATTTATATACTGCTCTAAAACTAAAACGAATGTTTGATGAGCCCGATTTTATTACAAATTTACATGAAAGAAACGAGCAAAAACTATTTTCTTTACTTGCACGCTACTAGAATCGGAAGGCGAAGAGTACCAGGTAAGAAAACAATAAATGGAAACATTTCTACGTACAAATATCAAAACTATAGTAATGATGTCTCTGTCACACATTAAAAAAATTGTAATTTTTTGTCTTGAAAACTATGATCGAACACGTTGCATCAGTGTCTTTTCTTAATTTTTTTTTGTAATAAATATTTTACTTTTGGAAAATAATCCATATTTCATAACCATTTACAGAAATTTCCTAAGATCATTTAGAATAGCTGAAAACTGAGCAACTTTCAATAACCAAAACGTTAGAATCTCCTAACTGGGTTAGATTTAGATTTGATTCGATTTTCTGAATGAATGTTGCAAAATAGGATATGAAATATGTAAAATTCGTTGTAATCAGGTATTAGTGTCGTCACTTTGTGGAGAATAATTGGTTGCCATTATTCTCAATTGTAGATCTTAAATCCTACTAGATCTTAAAGATGAACTTAATTGCTTAATTACTTAGTAATGTGATAGAAGTAAGAAGAGCTCGACAGAAAGTTAACAAATAAATAACAAAGTTTATTTAGCATTTAATATCAAGGAGGGCGTTGAGCTAACTCAATTTAAATAAATAACTTCAGGAACTAACTTTAACAAGACATAAAATAAGAAGTTGTTTTATCTCACCAATGCTGATCTTTTGACGACTGCTCTCGGCTACTTTTAACTATTCTCACTTTAGAGTGTCGGCCGGATTCCCGATACACGACAGACTCTTTTCTTAATTTACGCCACAATACTATACCTCTGTACCATCACTTCGCGCACACCATAATCCGGTGCAACTCAGTATCACCACCAACTCCAACGCGCTATAACTCTTTACTCCACACTAATCAGCTATCAATTCATTACCCCTAGCAATTCACTAACCTTCATTTTATACTACATTCAACAACTTCCTTTCATTTCCTTTCAATCAAAAGCTTTTAAAACCACTTCTAATTCATCTAACACTGAGATCCTAATTATTTCACTGCAGCACCATGCCGACATAAAACTAACTCGACCAAGACATTCGCCGAGTCACTGGAGACGAAGTGATTTAACCGTCCCAACTTCAGATTGCTGGATTCAGCTGAAATTCAAACGAACTGTGGAGACGTTCTATAGTCTCGACCTCACAACTTGTTCAAAATTACAATAAATAAATAAATAAATAAAATAAAAATTTCGAGTTTTCTTTGTTTACGTTTAATTTTTCTATGTGTTTATATTTCTATGCATTTTCTAATTTTCTATGCATACTTTCATTTATCCCATGTGTCCAGCCTCTAGATCTACCGTCATTTAAAGACGAATTAATATAATAACTTTGGTGGAATATTTTGTTCGTGCTCTGGTAAAATGCTTCTGTAAAATGAAATTTTGTCGGTTATATTATGAAAACTCTAGAACTTCACAAATTTTATTTATTATTTTTAATTGAAGAAGAAAAAATAAATATTAAATGAATCCAATACATCCTTCTTTGAAACATTCAAATTGTTCTTGATATTTGAAATAATAATAATAATAATAATAATAATAATAACCTACAAAGCAAACGTTTGACCAATTATAGACATGTTATTACAAAAAGATTTTTAATGAAACTCATAAAAATGTTCTAATTCCTGCCTTAATGATCACGTTTTTTATTCCTTATTTATTCAGCTGTCTTTTAAATGACTCTTTTAATAATGTTTCATTTATTATATCAGATTATGTATAAAGTACTCCTAGTAAAGCACCTTATAAGGAATTAGAATGTTAAAATTGGTTATAAGACTAGTACGATGAGGCCACCACAAGACTTTCTTCTATATAATTTTAAACAAAATTCATGTAATGCAATCTATTTATTAAATTACTTTCCATGATAAATGCAGACGATTTTTATCTGATAGAATTATCACTAAGGGCTGAAAGAAAGTAATTTTTTTTGCCAATGTAAGATGAAATGCGATTGTTTTTCAAAGTTTTTTTCCATTAAAAAATAAAAAAAGTCAACAACTTTGTTTAAATTATCACAGATCTATGTATGGTTCAACCATTCTTTTTAAAGATATTTACAAGATTTTTCGAAAGATACCCATATTGAAAATTTACTTTCACCGCATACGGAAGCAATGATCCCACATATACAAACTTTCTCTAGTCTACTACTACTATTATCAATAATTCATACTAATTTTACAACCACGCGTTAAAAATAATTCTCATTATGTACATTTATACGAAATTTTGTCCTATACTGCCATGTTAAGAATCTAGAAAAAATGGGATCACAGCACCACCTGTTGAGCGATTGATCCCTAAATCTAATCACCGCTAGTTTATGTAAGGGTCCAACTAAATACGAAGTTTGGTTAAATTTCATTCTTTGGTTCGTGAGATACAGCGCCTACAAAATTTATGATACACACACACAGACAGACATTTTCTAAAAACAGTCAAGTCATATTCAGAACATCCTAAAACGTGTAAATCCATCGAAAATTGGAGTTCGAAAGTTTTCACGATTCCAATATTTTCTCTATATAGACAAGAAAGTAATAAGGATATAAATAGCTTTAAATTTCATTTTCATACAGATGCAATATGTAATTTAAGTGCACAGAAATTAATCAAAAAATATTTTTGGTAAACATTTTTATGTTTATAGAATAACGATGTATACAAATTTTAATATTACTCACTAAACTAATTATATGTTTACATGACATATTTTTATATTAGATCACGAATTAGTAATATTTTCAATAATATATGTCCCTAAACTAATCTTTTGAATGTAGTTTCTAAATATAACTTCAAAGTTTGTTGGAGAAGAAATAAAATGATAGATGGCTCAAAGAATAAACAACTTAAATGAAATTTTTTGTTTACATGTTAGGGGAAATTGAAGTTGTAGAAAACATAAAATTCATTTCCCAAACTGGAAAGCGTAGAATTTCAGTAGATTTTCTTTTTTCCTTTTTAAAAATATTCATAAGAGAAATGCAAATATGTAATTTTAGCAAGTTTAAATGAAAAGCATAAATTTTGATTTGCATTTAAATTTCGTTTGGTATCTTTAAAATGGTTTAGATTATTTTCATGAAATTGAATTTATAAAATATGAATTCTTACAAATTTTCAGTTTTTGATTAAAAGAAACAGAATTATACAGATATTTTTCGGCCTTTATTATATTATTTAACAAGCAAAAATATGCTTTCATTTTTATTATTTCGTTGAAATACTGGATAATCCAAAATTTCAGAAAAAATATAAAAATACGTATATTATTAAAAAAGTATTGATCGTAGTACTTTTACTGATCGTAGGCTTTTACTGAAATACGCAGAAAAACATGGGATTTTTTAAAAGTATAACATAAGGTTTATTGCTAAGTTCGTTTAATTTTTCCGAATAAGTTGATTACTTTTACAGTGGCACACTAGATTCAAGAACGCAACTAGGACGTTTAATTGTTTAGTGACGCAACTAGTTGTTTAATGAGACGGCCGTCATACATGAGAATGACCGTCAGACGTTGTGCATTGGGAATTCTCATAATAAAGCTTAACTAATAATGCTTGAACTCTTAAAAATAGCACCAATTATGTTTTAAAAAGTAAGAGTTTTAATGTATGTGTAATGTGTGTTTTTGTTTTAATGTAAGTTTTTTTCTCATATATATATAAATCCATGCTTTTCTGCACATTTTAGAAAGAAACTCATAGTACTACGATAAATACTTTTTGAATAGTTTTGTATTTTTTATATTAGGGATACAAATAAGTTTCCGTCATTTTCTATCAAAGATTAGGAATTTATTGTGAAAGAATGGTACATTACATTTTACTCAAAGTATTGGCCATCGCTAGCCACTATTTTTCACATGTTTCTGTCAGCATTCGGATACCACGTCGAAAGAACTCTTCATCTTTTGAGGCTATCCATAAATCGATCCAACTTTTGAAATCTTCATATGATATAAAGCATGGCTCAGACAAGTGATACGACCGGAACAAGTGATAATCAGAAGGGGCAAGGTCTGGTGAATACAGCGGGTGGAGTAGGACTTCCCACTTAAGTGTTTCCAAATAGGTTTTAACCGGCACCGCAACATGCGAACAGTTCAGTTCATATGGAACCCAATTTCCTTGTTTTCGAATCATTTCCAATAATTTTAAACGATGTAAAATTGTTTGTTGAGTCACTTCTAATACATATGAAAGTTTTTTTTTTTTTTGGGGGGGGGGGGATGAATCTTCTTTCAATAATACTTCCAATTATGTGTCTTTACACTTTCGGCCTTCCAATGCGTTCTTTGTCTTCCACTTCAAACTCGCCATTTTTACACTTTTGAAACCACTCACGGTAACTTCTATTACATAAAGCAGCCTCACCATATGCTTCTACAAGCAATCGATGCGCCTGAGCTGCAGATTTCTTTAAATTAAAGAAGTAAATCAAAAGTTTCCGCAAATGACGCTTATTCGGCACAAAACTTGTCATTTTCACACGAAATAAAATATGTGATGCTGATACGGAATCACTAATACTTCATGGTTATGTTGTTACCAGATGACGAAACTTACGATATTGCGTATTACATCTGACAATTTCAACAAAACCTACTGGTTCTGCCATCTTTTGTAAAACGTCGGAAACTTGTTTGTACTCCTAATATTTTATGTGACTTTTGAATCGCCTGGTATTTAAAATAAATGAATTCTTACATATTCAAAAATATTTATGTAAATCGCCAAATACAATTGTAAAAAGAGAGATTATAATGCTCAATGAATTATTGAAAGAAATTTCTTTTTCCGTAAATATTTTTCTTTAAATCACATCATATTTTTCAGTGATTATTAAATATTTAAATATAGATATTATGTATTCAAATATTCATGAATTCAAAATACATTTTTATTCATATCTTTCTCTGAAGTGAGTTTATTATGTATATTCACTGTTTCGTTTTTCATTGAAACACTTTACATGGAAAAAGGAAATAAAAAAATTCTGAAAAGCCTTTTATTTTCTTATTTTGATGTAATATTTTACAAAAGTATTTTATGTACCTCTCAGAATTTGACTTAATTTTTTTAATTCGTAATCTATATAAGTAAATGTATAAAATATTCGACTTTAAAAAGTTTTAATTTCTTTTTATTAAAGCTATAGAAGAATTGCCACTTATAGCAAATTTCTGTATTTTTTAGTGTTAAACCTGAATATATTTTGATTGTTTGTTAAAACAATTAAAATTAATGAAGGGTTAAATATTGAAAATCTTATTTGTGTAAATAGAAAGGAATGATTATTAAAATAGGTTTTATGACATATAATAATACATGAACGCGGTTTATTTTTACAAGTGTTTTTAAAGTCCTATGATTTATTTTAGGGTTATTAAATATTTTAAGGTAATTATAAAAATGACCACATTGTTGGCGTTTGAAAGTAATAAGTAGGAAACTTTGCATTTTTATGTTGTTTATGCCAATCACTCATTTCCGTGAAAAACTACATTCATTTGCATGCAAATGTTTAAAGGCATATAAAAAATACTCTCTGTGTCCACCATCACCTCAAATTACAGTTTGAAAATGAGTTACAACACCGCTAACTGCAATTTGAGAAGACAGTTCTTACCAGAGGGAAAACATCTTCACCAATAACGCTTTATCCACCAATCGTGCAATTCAAAAGACTATAATTTACATATTTCTCGTAACGCATCCATGCAGCGCCCTCTATCGACAAAAAATTTCACTCTTTTTTTTCTCTGTACAAAAAAAAAAAAAAAAAAAAAAAAAAAAAACCTTCACGAAAATAACTTTTTTGCAAACTGTATTAAATTCTACCAATTGCTACAAATTTTAAGCATTTTTAAAATGTTTTACAGACTTATGGGGCACCTGGTATATATATTTAAGATTGGGGATAGATTCTTGCGATAACATAGGAATTAATTATAACACACACAAACATTATGAAAAATGTCAAGCAAAAACAGCAGGAGGTCTCCATAAAATCCTTCCTGAAACAAAAACGGCTATGTGTAGCATGAAGTGTTACGTAGTGAGATTTAAAGCGAGGTTTATACGTTCTGCTTTTGTAAACATCTTCGGCGTTTCTTCAATAAATTACATTTTATGCTTTTTTTTTTTTTTTTTTTTTTTTTTTTAACAAATGGTACGTTAAAGTACCCTCCGTAAATAAAGAATTGAATACTTTATGTAAAAAATCAAAATTTAGGTTTTAGAAACTTGTTGATTCCTTAATTTTGTTTTATGCATTTTTAGGACTGAGGGCCTATTAGTCTCAGACAGCGATTTTTGCGCTGTCGTTTTCGATAGTTGGACATTTGTCGAAATCATTTCTCAATAGTTGGACATTTATCGAAATCTAAAATTTATCGAAAATATAATTGAATAATTTGAAAGCGATGTTATAATTGAGAAGAAAAAAAAACTAATAGTCCTCCGTCTTAAACTAAATTCTGCTTTTGCCAGAATTTCATCAAAATCTTTTTTTTTTTTTTTTTTTTTTATAAAACACGATCGCGTGCTATCTTAAAAAGTAGATGTAAATCTTTGATGTTTATGCAGTAAAAGCACAAAACTACAAAGTTAATTTAATGAGATATAGCAATTAATTAGGCAAATTACTTTAGTAAATATTTACATTTTGCTCAAAGAAAAATGAATTTATAGATAACTATCAGGCTTTGCCCTCTTCGCTGGTCATTATATTGAAATGAAGTCTCAAAATACCATATCCTTAATAATAATAATAATAATAAAATCACTGAAATCAGTCAAAATCTAAGTTAAAGTTCTCGATACCTTCGATAGCACTTTTCCCACTCGCCACACTTCACAAAATCCCTTTATAGTGCATGTTGCATACACATACATAGCTCACCAATTAAAAAATCGGGATTCTAAGATTATTTGAAGCAGAGTTATGTTTTAAAACGTGTTTTTTAGCCCCTCCCCTCCGGCCCGCTCTAAACTGAATTCATGTCCCCCCCCCGCTAAGGGGAGGTAGGGTGGAGTTTCAAAAAATCAATTTGTTGCGTGTGTTGAATACTCATAAGCAGTCCACGCATCAAAAATTGTCATTCTAAGATAGTTTGGAACAGAGTTACTCATGAAAACGTGTTTTAAATCACCCCCAACCCTCAAGGGGGTGATAGCATGGAATTCCAAATAATCCCTTTGTACTTTGTGTAGAGTACGCATAATCAATCAACCTATCAAAAAATCGCTTTCGTGCGATAATTTGGAGCAGAGTTACTCTTAAAAATGTGATTTTGCCCCCCCCCCTCCACACACATACACCCTGCTCTTAAAAGTAGGAAAAGGAAAAGTTCACAAAAATCCCCTTATAGTGCGTGTTGGGAACGCATAACCGGCCCGCACATAAGAGAATCGTCTAAAATAGTTTGGAGCAGAGTTATGCATGAAAACATGATTTTGCCCCACCCCACCCCCAAGGGGGATAAGGTGTAATTTTACAAAATCCCTTAGTAGTGTGTGTCTTGAGTACTCATAACCAATCGACATATCAAAAAATCGTTTTATGAGATAATTTGGAGCAGAGTTACTCTTAAAAGCGTTTTTTGCCTCCCTCCCCGCCTTTGAAGGAAGGGAGGGGGAATTTTCGTAAGATCCCTTTATAATGCGTGTTGGGAATGCATAAGCAACTCACATGTAAAAATTAATCTTACTGAGATAATTTGAATCAAAGTTATGCTTGAAAACATGCTTTTTGCCCGCCATCCCCCACCCCAAGGGGGGATGGGACGGAATTTTACAAAATCTCTTTGTAGTATGTGTCTTGAGTACGCATAACCAATTGACATATCAAAAAATCGTTATCCTGCGACAATTTGGAGCACAGTTACTCTTATAAGCGTGCTTTTGCCTCCTCCCCCCCCTCCCCTCCTTTAAGGGTGAAAATTTGTAAAATCATTTTACTGTGTGTGTTGGAAAAGCATACACAACCCACATATACAAATTAATCTTACTGAGATAATTTGAAGGAAAGTTATACTTGGAAACGGGTTTATATTGCTCCCCCCCCCAAAGGGGAAAAGGGGGGACTTTCGCAAAACCCCATTACAGTGGGTGTCAGACACACGTAAGTAAGCCACTCACAAAAATTTGTAACCTCAGGTCCAATAGATTTCCCCGGATAAATTTAGCGCTAAAAGAGGGGCTCGAATTTGCTCCCTCGTAACTCCCCCCCCCCCCCACAAAAAAAATCGAATATCACAAAAAAACAAACAGGAGATTTTGGAAATATCCTCAAGAAGACTCTTGTCGATTTTCTATATCTTTGTTCTGTTATTGGTACAGTTTTACTCGAAAACCCGTATTTTGCTAAATTTGCCTCCGAAGATAGTTTTTACCCCCTCCCCCCCCCCTCTTAAAAATCCAAAACTCAAATCGCAGGAGTTTTTTTTTTTTTGCACTCAATTCTAATCTCTCTTTTTGCAATTTCTTCACCGTGAAGCTATTTGGAGCCGAATTATGCTTATAAGGGGGTTTTGCCTTCTGCCTCCCCCCAGGAGAAGCTGGGGGAGATTTTGCAAAATCCCGCCTTAATGGGCGTCAGGGTCCTAAAACCAACGTGCTCACCAAAATTTGCGAGTCTATCTCCCATAGAATTGCCACGGCTGTGTTGAATCAGTGAATCAGTGATTTTACTCTTTTATTCCCCACCACGCCCCAAAGAGGTAAAGGGGGGGGGGGCTTTCAAAAAATCCCGTTACAATGGGTTTTGGACACACGTAAATAAGCCACACACTAAAATTGTGACCTCAGCTACTATAGATTTCCACGGACGAATTTAGCGCCAAAAGGGGAGGGGTCGAATTTGCCCCTTCATAACTCCCCCCCCCCCCCAAAAAAAAGCGAAAATCGGAAAAAATAAAAATTAGATTTGCAAATACCTTCAAGAATACGTTTGGGTTTATATATATATATATATATATATATATATATATCTTTGAGCTATTACTGCTAGAATTTTACTCGAAAATCCATACATTGCGAAATTTCCCCCCGAAAATCCTTTTTACCCCCTCCCCCCCTTAAAAATCCAAAATTCCAAAATCGCAGAAATGAATTTTTTGTACTTAAGTCTAGTCTCCCCATCCGCAATTTTTTCATCGTGAAGTAATTTGGAGCCCAGTTATGATTATAAAGGTGTTTTTGCCTCCTGCGCTTCCTAAAATCATTTTCACAAAAAATGATTTTTTTGTATTCAAGTCTAGTCTCCCCATCTGCAATATCTTCCTCGTGAAGCAATTCGGAGCCGAGTTATGCTTATAAAGGCGTTTTTGCCTTCAGCAACTCCGAAAATCATTTTCACCCCCTTCCCCCCTTAAAAATCAAAAATTCCAAAATCGCAGAAAATGATTTTTTTGTATTCAAGCCTAGTCTCCCCATCTGCAATTTCTTCCCTGTGAAGTAATTTGGTGCCGAGTTGTACTTATAAATGTGTTTTTGCCTTATGCGCCCCCGAAAATCTCATTTTTACCCCCCTACCCCCCTTAAAAATCCAAAATTTCAAAATCGCAGAAAGTGATTTTTTGTATTCAAGTCTAGTCTCCCCATCTGCAATTTCTTCACCGTGAAGCAATTTGGAGCCGAGTTATGCTTATAAAGGTGGTTTTTGCCTTCTGCCCCCCGGGGGGGGGGGGACGGGGGGGGTATTTCGCAAAATCGCGTCTTAGTGAGCGTCAGGGTCCTAAAATCAACCTGCTCACCAAAAATTGTGACTCTATCTCCCATAGGATCGCCACAACCGTGTTGAGTCAGTGAATCAGTCAGTGAATCAGTGAGTTTACTCTTTTATGTATATAGATTAGTGCAAATATGAAAAATAATGGTTTGTTTACGGTATATTATAAATAATAAGTATTAAATTTGCATTTCCAAGGAAGCATTTATAATATTAATTATCATATAAATAATTCATTAAGTTATCTCGTTTTTGAAATTTAGAGTAACTACAGATGATGAAACTACACATTTTTATTATTTTATTAAATGACTAGCAGGCTTTGCCCGCTTCGCTGGTCATTATATTGAAATGAAGTCTCAAAATACCATATCCTTAATAATAATAATAATAATAAAATCATTGAAATCAGTCAAAATCTAAGTTAAAGTTCTCGATACCTTCGATAGCAGTTTTCCCACTCGCCACACTTCACAAAATCCCTTTATAATGCATGTTGCATACACATATCTAGCCCACATATTAAAAAATCGGGATTCTAAGATTATTTGAAGAAAAGTTCTGTTTTAAAACGTGTTTTTTAGCCCCCCCGGCCCGCTCTTAACTGAATACATGTCCCCCCCCCCGCTAAGGGGAGGTAGGGTAGAGATTCACAAAATCAATTTGTAGTGTGTGTTGAATACGCATAAGCAGTCCACGCATCAAAAACTGCCATTCTAAGATAGTTTGGAACAGAGTTACGCATGAAAACATGTTTTAAATCACCCCCAACGGGTGATAGCACGGAATTCCAAATAATCCCTTTGTAGTTTGTGTTGAGTACGTATAATCAATCAACCTATCAAAAAATCGCTTTCCTGAGATAATTTGGAGCAGAGTTACTCTTTAAAACGTGTTTTTGCCCCCCCCCCCCACCCCGCTTTTAAAGGTAGAAAAAAATAAAAGTTCACAAAAATCCCCTTATGGTGCGTGTTGGGAACGCATAACCAGCCCACACATAAAAAATCATCTAAGATAGTTTGGAGCAGAGTTACACGTGAAAACATGATTTTGCCCCACCCCACCCCACAAGGGGGATAAGGTGGAATTTTACAAAATCCCTTAGTAGTGTGTGTCTTGAGTATGCATAACCAATCGACACATCAAAAACTCATTATTTTGAGATAATTTGGAGCAGAGTTACTCTTAAAAGCGTTTTTTGCCTCTCTTCCCGCCTTTGAAGGAGGGGAGGGGGAATTTTCGTAAGATCCCTTTATAATGCGTGTTGGGAATGCATAAACAACTCACATGTAAAAATTAATCTTACTGTGATAATTTGAAGCAAAGTTATGCTTGGAAACATGCTTTTTACCCCACCCCTACCCCCAAGGGGGGATATGACAGAATTTTACAAAATCTCTTTGTAGTATGTGTCTTGAGTACGCATAACCAATTGACATATCAAAAAGTCGTTATCCTGAGACAATTTGGAGCACAGTTACTCTTATAAGCGTGTCCCCCCCCCGCCTTTAAAGGGGGGAAGGGTGAAAATTTGTAAAATCCCATTACTGTGCGTGTTGGAAAAGCATAAACAACCCACATATACAAATTAATCTTACTGAGATAATTTGAAGCAAAGTTATACTTGGAAACGGGTTTATATTGCTCCCCCCCCCCAAAGGGGAAAAGGGGGGACTTTCGCAAAACCCCATTACAGTGGGTGTCAGACATACGTAAGTAAGCCACTCACTGAAATTTGTAACCTCAGGTCCTATAGATTTTCCCGGTTGAATTTAGCGCTAAAAGAGGGGCTCAAATTTTCCCCCTCGTAACCCCCCCCCCCCAAAAAAAAAAAAAAAAATCGACTATCACAAAAAACCAAACATGATGTTTTGGAAATATCCTCAAGAAAACTCTTGACGATTTTCTATATCTTTGTGCTGTTATTGGAACAGTTTTACCCGAAAACCCGTATTTTGCTAAATTTGCCTCCGAAGATAGTTTTTACCCCCCCCCCCCTCTTAAAAATCCAAAACTCAAATCGCAGAAAATGCTTTTTTTGCACTCAGTTCTAGTCTCTCTCTTTGCAATTTCTTCACCCTGAAGCTATTTGGAGCCAAATTATGCTTATAAGGGAGGTTTTGCCTTGTGCCCCACCCAGGGGGAGCGGGGGAGATATTTTGCAAAATCCCGCCTTAATGGGCGTCAGGGTCCTAAAACCAACGTGCTCACCAAAATTTGCGAGTCTATCTCCCATAGAATTGCCACGGCTGTGTTGACTCTTTTATTTTTTATTATTATTTTATAAATTTTGTTTGTGTATTTCTTAGAGTGGGATTAGAAATAAATGTCACTTAATAATAATAACACAGGTCTGCAATAACAATGTTGGCAAAATTTAATTTAATAATTTTAGCTGATACATAAGTTTTTTTTTTTTTTTTTTTTTTTCTTAATGGGCTGAAACCAAAAATGAAGCCAGTTTTTAACTACCACACATAGATTTTTGTCAATACAGGGTGTCTGCAGTCAAAATTTCTTTATTTTGTTAATTTCTTAGTATGCTTCCATGATTACTTATAATTAAAATGGAGACATCATCATTATAATTAATCATGGGCATGAGTAATTATAAATAATCTTTCCATGATTAATTATAATTAATCACGGAAACATATTATAAAAGTTGCCATATAATTATACTAACGGAAATTCAAGGATGAAATTGCGTCGATAGGCATCCTGTATTTCTAAAATTCTATACGTGATAGAGAAAATCTGGCTTCATTTCCTATTTCAGCTCATCAAAAAGCATATTGATCAGACAAAATTATCAAATTAAAATTTTAGATGTAGACCTGTGCAATCTATGTCATTACAATTGCTTTTCTTCGCGCTCTAAATGTGTAACAAAACTCAAGTAATGTAAAACATATTTCAGTGTTATAACATCGAACAATTTTTCTCGATTCTTTATTACTTAAAAATTAGAAGCGAAATTTTGTTTCTTCATCCTTTTTTTATAAAATGTATGCCTAACTAAATTATGCATTATAATAAATGTTTTTAATTAAAAAATTCAGTATAGTGGATATTTCAATGTTGATTTTGAAAAGTCTGAACTATCTTCATTAATTTAAAAATCATATTACGAGTTTAAAAGTAGTTTTTATTTAAATTTTGCATGAATAATTTCGAATGGTTTAAGCAATGCTTACTCTGGTGTTAATAAAAAATATATTTTAGTTAACGGGATATATAAATTTATTTGGAAACGATGAATAATTGTTTAGTATGTGTAAATTTTATAAGTTCAATTTAATGTAAAATGCACATTTTAATGTACATTCATATATTTATACATTTTCAAAATATTATACAAGACAAAAAAAAAAAAAAAAAAAAAAAAAAAAAAAGAAATGAAATTAATATATTTTTGGGGGATTAATATTCAAATAACACCGAGCTGAGAACGTTTATCTCTTTATCTAGTTATTCTAAATTTTAAGAAACTGTATTGATTTATATTATCTGATGCTAAATCTAATGTAGAAATAAAAAATATGAATAAAACCCTCCCTTGAATAAAAATTTTCTTGCAAAGCACACAGAAATAAATTTGAAATTAATCAAATAAAAATTGGTACTTATTTTATGTTAAAATTTGGTTCCAATTATATAACCAGTCGATCTCCTCCCATCTAGCATTTGATTTTTACACACATATTCCTGAACTTATATTTTTCCTTGTCAGATCAGATTACTAAACTTCGGTTTACATGATACTTAAAACACATAGCTTTAACTTTTACATCATTATATTTACATGTTTTGAAGTCTTAATGTCTCCAAGAAATTAAGAAATTAAAATGATATCGTAATCCTTTAATTTAAATTTTATAACCACATGTCGATTTGTGTATTTATATTATTAATTTCTCGTAACATAGTTGAATTCCACATTTATTATTTTTATTTTTCCTTGACGTATTAAAATTACGCATAGAAACAAAAATAGTTTATTCTAAAAATAGAAATTATTTTGTTTCATTTACTGAGAATGAATAGACGAAGCTCCAAAACCATGTAAAAAAATATGGATAAATTGTTTTTTCTTCATCTCAATATGTTGTTGCGATTGTGATGTAGCAGTTTCTGTTAAATTATCCTTTTTCATTATTTTATTCAATTGAAATGAACGAAAGGAAACCATGTATAAAATTGTACTTTCTTTATTCTAATGCATTAATTTAGCTATGATAGAATTTTCAGCGATAGTTTCGGATAACTTGGGATTTCATTATTAAGAATATAATTATTAAGAATATTAAGAATATAATTATTAAGAACTTTTATTATTAAGAATTATAAACGCTTAAAATATTTGTATGTAGTAACAACAGTTAAGCAAAAAATATAGTTCTGCTTTATGTCTAAAATATGCATTATAATATTTTGTTTCATAAGATATTTACCAATTATAATTTAAACGCAATAATGGTTTTATATAAATACACGAAATTTAATATAATGCAAAAACATTTAAATAATTTAATATATTCAAAAGAGAATTTTTATTGTCAAAGTAATTAATCTAGAACTTTTGCTAATTCTTTAAGATATCATTATCTTCCAAGATACTATATATATATATATATATATACTAGTAGGCTTTGCCCGCTTCGCTGGACACTATATTTAAATTATTTCTTTGTAACTGAATATATTTCGATTGGCGACTATTTTCGTCACAGCTTTAGTATGGGACCTCCTTGGCAATATCAAACATTTTTTGAACTTCTCGAATCTGTACAACAAAACTATTATTAAAACAAATATTTTCGAAAGCAGTCCAATAGCTGGTGTTAATACTTCGAATATTCTGGAAACAGTTGAAGCTGTTACTCGTACAGCATTAGTCATTATTCGATGAATGTTCTGTGACAGTGCAAAAAATAGTCACTTGTTCTACAGGAGTAAAACAAATAACACCAACTACACCAGAGCAAAAATTTTCGCTCACTCACGAAAAATGTTCAATCGCTTAGAGCTCAATCCCTAAAGTGCAATGACTCAGAATAGGTCTCTGAATAACTCTGGATCGCAGTGACTACATACTGTTTCGCAAAAATCAACTCACACCTACTTATAACTTTTGGCGATGGGGCTTGGAGATGACTCCATCGAAAATCCCTTGGTAAGCTCAAGGTCTATGTTCCCGTGTGTCGGAGAGCTTCGAAACATCGGGAACCCTAAACTATCATTTTTCACCAAATTTGGCCGCCCACTCGCCAAGTTTGTCTCCAAGACTATGCTTTCTATTAAACATATCTTTATTTAGTTATTTAAATATCCATTTGAATTAATCAAATATTTCTGCCCGACAGCGTGCACGTGCAGTCACACACAGCAGCTCATTTATTTGTATGTTAAATTAGCGTAGTGATTGGTATATAAAAAAAATAAATAAATAACTAAACATTATCGTGCTATACAACTTTATTATATCTCTCCCTTGGCGGCTTTTGAATTTTTGTCGCCATATTAGCGATTTTTTTTTTTTTTTTTTTTGTATAATTTCTTGCATAAAAATAGAAAGCGTTTTATCGGACACCTTTTCGTTAACATATAAGAACCCTTCATATTCTGTTTATTTTATTAATGGTTTTTAGGTTTAAAGTAGTGCTTGATGAAATAAATTTTCTATTTTTAAAACTGCACTTTTTTTTCTATAAAATTATCTACTCAGATAAAAATAGATCATTTATGTGACTACTATTTCAGTTTTTTTTTTTTTTTTTTTTTTTTTTTCGTTTTGTAATATTTTATAAATTTTACATTTTTCTTGAACTACCTAGATTAAAATCGCTGTTGCTAAATTAAACATCTTGGCGGAAAATGTTCGGTGTACTTCAACGCAAAAATTTAAAAAATCACCCAGGAGGATCTATAAATAAAACGGATTTTAGTACAACATATATTAGCATCGTAAACTATATTAGCACTTTATCAATGTGTAAAAGAAATTTTATATTAAAAATGACGTCAATTTTTGTGAGATGCATAATTTATTTATTTATTTATTTATTTTTTTATTTTTATTTTTTTTTTATTGTTCACGTTTAGATAAATGTATTTATTTTCCTGTTGGAAAAAAAAAAAAACTCGTATTTTTTTTGGCAACAATTAAATTATGGATAAAAATTTAAATGGCATATTTTTTGCTATTATTAGCTTACAAAATTGCTATTTTATGCATAAAAATAACAAAAACAAAGTTTTTTTCGGAATAAAATGCAGCCAACTTTGTAAGTTAGTGTATAAACTATCTCCATTACAAATTTCATCGAAATCCGTCGAGCAGTTTTGGCGTGAAACTCAGTCAAATAAATTCACAGACATTCACATTTATAATATACTAGCAGGCTTTGCCCGCTTCGCTGGTCATTATATTGAAATGAATCCCCAAAACAGCATATCATTGATAATAATAAAATATCTTAAAAAAAAAAAAAAAAAAAAACATTGAAATCCGTCAAAATCTAATTTTAAGTTGCCCAATGCCTTCGGCAGTCCCTTACCTGCTTTTTACTCCCCCTCCCTCGCGGTTACAGTTGAAAGTTTTACAAAATCTCATCAAAGTGCATATTTCGCACACTTAATTAACATTCACACACCAAAATTCGCCATTCTTAGGTAATTTGGACGGATTTAAGCTTCAAAATGTGGTTTTTGCCCCGCCCGCCCCAAGAGGAAGGAGGGGGGGGGGGTAAATTTCCAAAATTACTTTATATTTCATGTTGCATACACATACCTGACCGACACATCAAAAAAATTGAGATCATGAAATTATTTAAAGCTGAGCTATGCTTTAAAACTTTTTTTTTTAATCTCTCCTCCCGTTCTTAAAGGAGGGAAGGAGAAGTGAATTTCGCAAAATCTCTTCATACTATGAGTTAGATACATATAATCGTCCCTTACATAAAAAATGTCCAACCTTAGATAATTTAGTGCAGCGTTACACATGAATACATGTTTTTGCCCCCCATTCTCCAAAGGGCGGTAGGGTGGAATTTCATAAAATCCCTTTGTAGTGTGTGTTCAGTTCGATTTCCTCGTGTGTTGAGTACCCTTCTTCCAAAATCTGTTCCCTTCCCTCCCCCCTTAAAAATCCAAATTTCCAAAATCGCAGAAAATAATTTTTTTGTACTGAAGTCTGGTCTTTCCATCTGCAATTTCTTCACCGTTAAGTAATTTGGAGCCGAGTTAAGTCTTCTGCCCCCCAAGGAGACGGGGAGGGTATTTTTCAAAGTTCCGTCTTAGTTGGGGGTCAGGCTCCGAAATCCAACCTGGTCACTAAAATTTGTGACCCTCTTTCCCACAGAATCGTCATGGCAGTGTTGCGTCAGTGAATCATTGAGTTTACTCTTTTATATGTACAGATTTGTTTATATTTTTTATGGACTACTTGGCTTATGGTTGTTGTCACAAAAATAGAGTCCTTGGCGAAAAATGTCCTATCTACTTCAGTATTAAAATTAAAAATATACCCAGGATTATCAACTAATAAAGCTCTTTAATACAGATGATCTGAATTAGCTTTCATTTTCTTATTATTTAATTTTGATAATGACGTTATGTTGTCATGTGCCTAAGCAAATTTAATATGTATTATCTTTATTATTATTATTCGCGTGAAATATTCTTTGGCAACAATTAAGAATTAAAATAAATTATTTTAAAATTTTATTATAGAAGAAATATTTATATTATACAGAAGATTATTTAAAAATTTACATTTTTTTCGGTATAAATAGTAGCCTATGTCTTATTCCAGACTATTACCTATCTCTATACAAAATTTCATCCAGATCCGTTTAGCCGTTGTGGTGTGATTGAGTAACAAACATCCATCCAAACTTTCGCATTTATAATATTAGTATAGATTATAGTTATCGTGTGCATGTGTTAGATTGAGTTATTTTGCTATCAAATTGACAAAATTTTAATTTTAAATTTCAAAACTCTGTCGTTCTTGGTGCTTATTGTATATGGTGATCAAAAACGTAATACGAAAATATGTATGCCAGATGTATATTTTCGTAATATGCATTGTACGAAATATTGTTTCATATTATTCATTACTCTCTTAATATAAGTTGTTAAAATAACCATGATTTTTGAAAGGAATTAAATTATGTTCGCCAAATAATTTGTCGATATATTTTTTTTTTTTTTTTTTTTCTGCTAAGGATGACCGATATCAAATCTATTCCGCTGCAATATCGTATCTTATATCAGATACTTTATTTAGACATTTGGAAAGAAATTTGACTTCAAATTATGATAGAATATTTATCATTTTCCTTTTAATTAGTGTATTAGTTGGATATTTATTGTGTAAATATCATCCTTTGAAATGAAATGTTTGTGTTTTCAATCGAATATAGAAGTTTGCCATTTTTTTTCCCTAGAGTTTTGATATTAAAATTCAAATTTTGTCAATTTTACAACAAAAATAACTTAATCTAACGCATGGACATGATAACTAATACATATCTATACCTAAATATGGGGATTAAAATCGGGAAATAATTTTCCTCGATTTTTAATAATTTTTTACAAAAAATCCAATGGGCGTTTAACATAGGACATATTTTTCTTGAATCCACAAACGGCCAGTGACGTCATCACTTCGCTTGCGTATTAGCACTTTATCAATGTGTAAAAGAAATTTTTAATTAAAAATGACGTCAATTTTTGTGAGATGCATAATTTTTTTTTTTTTAATTTTTTATCGTTCACTTTTAGATAAATGTATTTATTTTCCTGTTGAAAAAAAATAAATAAATTCGTTTTTTTTTTTTTTTTTTTTTTTTTTTTTTGGCAACAATTAAATTATGGATAAATTTAAATGGCTAATTTTTTGCTATTATAAGCTTACAAAATTGCTATTTTATGCATAAAAATCGCAAAAACAAATTTTTTTTTTGGAATAAAAGGTAGCCAACTTTTTAAGTTAGGGTATAAGCTATCTCCATTACAAATTTCATCGAAATCCGTCGAGCAGTTTTGGCGTGAAACTCAGTCAAATAAATTCACGGACATTCACATTTATATATATACTAGCAGGCTTTGCCCGCTTCGCTGGTCATTATATTGAAATGAATCCCTAAAACAGCATATCATTAATAATAATAAAATATCTTTATAAAAAAAAAAGTCATTGAAATCCGTCAAAATCTAAGTTTAAGTTGCCCAATGCCTTCGGCAGTCCCTTACCTACTTTTTACTCCCCCTCCCTCGCGGTTACAGTTGAAAGTTTTACAAAATCTCATCAAAGTGCATATTTCGCACACTTAATAACACCCACACACCAAAATTCGCCATTCTTAGGTAATTTGGACGGATTTAAGCTTCAAAATGTGGTTTTTGCCCCGCCCGCCCCAAGAGGAAGGGGGGGGGGGGTAAATTTCCAAAATTACTTTATATTGCATGTTGCATACACATACCTAACCGACACATCAAAAAATTGAGATCATGAAATTATTTAAAGCTGAGCTATGCTTTAAAACTTTTTTTTTTTTTTTTAATCTCTCCCCCCGTTCTTAAAGGATGGAAGGAGGAGGGAATTTCGCAAAATCTCTTCATACTATGAGTTAGATACATATAATCGTCCCTTACATAAAAAATGTCCAACCTTAGATAATTTAGTGGAGCGTTACGCATGAATACATGTTTTTGCCCCCCATTCTCCAAAGGGCGGTAGGGTGGAATTTCATAAAATCCCTTTGTAGTGTGTGTTCAGTTCGATTTCCTCGTGTGTTGAGTAACTTTCTTCCAAAACCTTTTCCCTTCCCTCCCCCCCTTAAAAATCCAAAATTCCAAAATCGCAGAAAATAATTTTTTTGTACTCAAGTCTGGTCTTTCCATCTGCAAGTTCTTCACCGTTAAGTAATTTGGAGCCGAGTTAAGCCTTCTGCCCCCCAAGGGAGACAAGGGGATATTTTGCAAAATTCCGTCTTAGGTGGGGGTCAGGCTCCGAAAACCAACCTGGTCACTAAAATTTGTGACCCTATTTCCCACAGAATCGTCATGGCAGTGTTGAGTCAGTGAATCATTGAGTTTACTCTTTTATATGTACAGATTTGTTTATATATTTTATGGACTACTTGGCTTAAGGTTGCTGTCACAAAAATTAGAGTCCTTGGCGAAAAATGTCCTATCTACTTCAGTATTAAAATTGAAAATATACCCAGGATTATCAACTAATAAAGCTCTTTGATACAGATCTGAATTAGCTTTCATTTTCTTATTATTTAATTTTGATAATGACGTTATGTTGTCATGTGCCTAAGCAAATTTAATATTATTTTTTTTATTATTATTCGCGTGAAATATTCTTTGGCAACAATTAGAAATTAAAACAAATTATTTTAAAGTTTTATTATAGAAGAAATATTTATATTGTATAGAAGATTAATTAAAAGTTTACATTTTTTCCGGTATAAATAGTAGCCTATGTCTTATTCCAGACTATTATCTATCTCTGTACAAAATTTCATCCAGATCCGTTTAGCCGTTGTGGCGTGATTGAGTAACAAACATCCATCCAAACTTTCGAATTTATAATTTTAGTATAGATTAGTTATCATATGCATGTGTTAGATTGAGTTATTTTGCTGTCATATTGACAAAAATTTAATTTTAAATTTCAAAACTCTGTCGCTCTTGGCGCTTATTGTATTTGGTGATTAAAAACGTAATACGAAAATATGCATGCCAGATGTATATTTTCGTAATATGCATTGTACCAAATATTGTTTCATATTATTCATTACTCTCTTAATATAAGTTGTTAAAATAACCATGATTTTTGAAAGGAATTAAATTATTTTCGCCAAATAATTTGTCGATATTTTTTTTTTTTTTTTTTTTTTTTTTTTCTGCTAAGGATGACCGATATCAAATCTATTCCGCTGCAACATATTAGTATCTTATATCAGATACTTATTTAGACATTTGAATACAAATTTGACTTCAAATTATGATAGAATATTTATCATTTTCCTTTTAATTAGTATATTAGTTGGATATTTATTGTGTAAATATCATCTTTTGAAATGAAATGTTTGCGTGTTTTCAATCGAATATGGAAATTTGCCATTTTTTTTTTTCCCTAGAGTTTTGAAATTAAAAATTCAAATTTGTCAATTTTACAACAAAAATAACTTAATCTAACGCATGGTCATGATAATTAATACATACCTAAATATGGGGATTAAAATCGGGAAATAATTTTCCTCGATTTTTAATAATTTTTTACAAAAAATCCAATGGACGTTTAACATAGGAAATATTTTTCTTGCATCCACGTACGGCCAGTGACGTCATCACTTCGCTTGCGTATTAGCACTTTATCAATGTGTAAAAGAAATTTTTAATTAAAAATTACGTCAATTTTTGTGAGATGCATAATTTTTTTTTATAATTTTTATCGTTCACGTTTAGATAAATGTATTTATTTTCCTGTTAAAAAAAATAAATAAATTCTTTTTTTTTTTTTTTTTTTTTTGGCAACAATTAAATTATGGATAAATTTAAATGGCTAATTTTTTGCTATTGATAGCTTACAAAATTGCTATTTTATGCATAAAAATCGCAAAAACAAATTTTTTTTTCGGAATTAAATGTAGCCAACTTTTTAAGTTAGGGTATAAGCTATCTCCATAACAAATTTTATCGAAATCCATCGAGCAGTTTTAGCGTGAAACTCAGTCAAATAAACGGACATTCACATTTATAATATATATAAGATAAGATAGCTGGAACCCGTCGAATTCGACGATCATTTTATTGACCGTAATGTTTCAAAAAACGTCGCATCATTATTTAAATGTATTTCAAGTTAAAACATCTGATATAATTTACGACATTTCACTTAAAAAAAAAGAAAGTCAGAAAAATGCTTATAAATAGAAATACTATATATGACATCACTTACTACAAAGTACAGTCAATTTGACGTCAAACTGACTCCAAATAAACCGTTCCTATCTTTCATTTTCTATTTCATTTAATACTAAGACTACATGTTAGCTGACCCGTCCGGCGTTTCCCGTGCCCATGGTAATAACCTTAAATGAACCTTAAATTTGTATGGTTTTACATCTTTAACTCGATTTTGTTTGAATTTCTATTTTTAAATAAAAGCATCGTGAAAAAATAATCAGCTGTAACAAAACAATTACCTTGAACCGAACGAAACTCTGCCTTGTGACCCTGGTGTCTTCGGCAGCGCATACACCGGCCGCTAATAACATAAAAATATTCCCAAAAATTAACCTGGAACCGATCGAACCCGCCCGGTGTTGCCCGGGCCCATGATACCTTAAATGAACCTTAAATTTGTATGATTTTTTACCTTTAACTCGATTTAGTTTGAATTTCTGTTTTTAAATGAAAGCATCACGAAAAAAGTAATCAGCTGTAACAAAAAAAAATTACCTCGCACCGAACGAAACACTGCCTTGTGACCCCGATGCCTACGGCAGCGCATACGCCGGCCGCTAATAACATAGAAATATTCCCAAAAATTAAACTGGAACCGAACGAACCCGACAGGTGTTGCCCGGGCCCATGATACCTTAAATGAACCTTAAATTTGTATGGTTTTATACCTTTAAATCGATTTAGTTTGAATTCCTGTTTTAAATGAAAGCATCACGAAAAAAAAAAAAAAGACACCTGAAACAGAACGGAACTCGGACTCGTGACCCGGTGCCTGCGGCAGCGTATATATAGGCCGATAATAACATGAAAAAATTCTCAAAAATGGACCTTGAACCAAGCGAACCTCTGACTCGTGTTACCTCTGCCTGTGGCTGCTGCACTGTATAGCAGGCATGCATGCTACGCACGTGTTGAAAAATCCACTTTCCTCCACTAGGGGGTGCAGTATGTTGTATACGAACATCACCAATCGCCTTAAATTTCCAAGAATTTTCAAATAAGTTGTCACTGGAGGTGTCAACTGCAAAATCCTTTAGTTGCACTTTCCGCCGCCAGGGGATACAGCGTGTTCTATACGAACAACACCAACGGTAAGGAAATACCAAGACCATTAAAATAAGGTGTAACATGATAGGGTCGACTGCAAAATCACCTAGTTACATTTTTAACCACCAGGGAGTGCAGTATATTGTATACGAACATCCTCAATCAACATGAAATTTCAAGACCTCTATCACCAACCGCCTTGGATTTCCTAGACCTTTCAAATAAGGTGTCACATGGTGGTGTCAATTGCAAAATCGTTTAGTGGCACTTTCCACCGCTAGGGGGCGCAGTTTGTTCTGTACGAACATCACCAACGGTGAGGAAATACCAAGACCTTTAAAATAAGTTATAAAATGATAGGGTCTAATACAAAACCACTTAGTTCCATTTTTCACCACCAGGGAGCGCACTATATTGTATACAAACAGCCCCAATTCATGAAATTTCAAGACCTCTATCACCAATCGCCTTGGATTTCCAAGACCTTTTAAATAAGGTGTCATATGGTGGTGTAAACTGCCAAATCCTTTAGTTGCACTTTCCACCGCCAAGGGGCGCACTGCGTTCTTTACGAACATCACCAACGGTCAGAAAATACCAAGACCTTTAAAATAAGATGTAACATGATAGGGTCTACAGCAAAATCACTTAGTTCCATTTTTCACCACCAGGAATCGCACTATACTGTATACAAACTTCCCCAAACGACATGAAATTTCAAGACCTTTAAAATAAGGGGCTACATGTGTGGGTCTAGAACGGTTTTCCCTCTCAAACTAATTCCCCCCCTTTCCCCTCCCCTCCAAACTTACTTTCCCCCTTTTTCCCCCTTTAAAACCGAAAATTCCCAATTCGCAGATATTGATTTTTTAGTATTCGACTCTAGTCCCCATATGTACAAATTCTTCACCGTGAAGTAATTTGGAGCTTATTTAAGCTCGTAAACGTGTTTTTAACCCGTTTCCCCCCAGGGGGGAAACCGTTTGACTTTTTTTTATTTTTCTCTTTTCATAGCACATCTGCAGACCAAGACCTTTTTTTAGACACCTCAACCAAATTTGTACACCAAGTAGTTCTCTCAATATAGTGGAGACAGACAAAAACATGTTTCAAATAAATATATAGATTCTTTCCTGTTGCCACACTGTAAAAAAGGTACAATAATTAAAAAATAAAATGATAACACGTGAACTTTTTTTTTATAAGGCAATAAAAATTCTAAAAATTCAGATTAACTCACTGTATCAAGCAGAAACGGTCGTTTTGCCAAGCCAAGCTCAAAGAAAAACAAAACAAACAAACTACTACTAACACAAAGCAGAACGCGCCAATAATAAAATCGCCAGGAATAATCCAAGACTGATACATGCTTATTATATAGAAACCAACTTTACCATGTTAAATAGGCAAATTTTTTTTTTCCGTAAAGTTTTGAATATTGGAAGAACCAAATATCGCAGAAAAATGAAACAAAAGTAAAATATTCGTATCAACGAGAGCTTTAATTTGAGATAAAAACGAACTTTCTAAGCTAATAATTAAGAAAATGGGAGCATTTTCAATTTAGCGTAAAATTAGATGTTTTGACAACTTTTTGAAATAATTTCTTCGTCAAGAAATTTTTTTTAAAACAAGCTAGAGAGTTCATAAATGTGCAGAATTCTTTGAAAACTGGTTTTTCAGATAGATAATTACTTAATCTAGGAACTTTTGTAAAATTTAACTTTTAAAAATCAAAATTTCGTATCTTAATTGCTGAAAAACTGTTAAATACCGCCAAAGAGACATAAATCGCCAAATATGAAATCTCTTCATCTCAGTTAAACTGAAAAGTATTAATTTCAAATTGAACTGCTTTTTTTTTTTTTTAATAAGTTATTTTTTTAACCAAAGAACCCTTGCTTTTATTATTTTGCACAATTTTATTTTACATCCCTGAAAACAGAAATGAATACATTTTTGAATAACGTTTGTTTCAAATCTGTAGTATGAATTGCTGATTTTTGAATATTTTTCAAACGCTGACATAATTTTCATTTAATTTTACCTAAGAATAAGAAAGTCAGTACACGATATAGTATCTAATTTTAATATCCTTCAATCTGGCAGTGATAATTATGATGCATAAAGATTTTTACTTCCTTCTACAGGGTGATTCAAAAAAACGTAGACAAAATGACATGGTAGATCAGCCACACAAAAAGGATCAAAAATTGCATAGGAACAGAGGGTCGCAACTACAATCTGGCGCCGCTACAGGGCGTCTAAAATAATACATAACACAAAGAGAAGAAACAAAACCCTTACAGATCATTTTATTGATAATTATTCATTCACATGCGACTAACGCAAGCAAAATGTTAAGCCTACAGAAGATGCTCAAAGTTTTTGCCAGATGTATCGAGACACGACTGGCATCTACGTTGCATGGAACGCCGCAACTTCTCAAATATACCAGGTGTATCTCAAACACATCCTGCTGCCACAACGATTCTTCCTACCAAGTCTTCCGGCGTTGCAACAGGTGTTTCATACACAAGTGTTTTTAAAAATCCCCATAAGAAAAAATCCAAGGGAGACAGGTCTGGTGATCGTGGTGGGACCAATCCAACCGCCAGGAAAAGTAGTCTGCAGATGTGCTGTGACGTTTGTGCTGAAATATGCATGAGCTCCGTCATGTTGAAATCGAATGCGTTGACGAATAGGCATCGGAACATCATTCAGCATTTCTGGCAGAACCTCTTGCAAGAATGTTAGATAAATCGGACCGTTAAATCTTTCTGGGAGAATGTACGGAACAAGTAAGACAGTCTCCTACAATGCCAGCCCACACGTTAACGAAAAATGTTCATTGTGGGCCGTGCGGACGTGTAGCATGCGGGTTTTCATCCGCCCACGTATGCATGTTATGAAAGTTCATCACACTCTCGAATGAGAACGCAGCCTCATCCGTGAAGAGAACACTTGCTGCGAAGTTTTGGTCTGCAGCACTTTTTTGCAAAAATCACTGCGCAAAATCCATACGATTGTTGTAGTCTCCCGGTTCCAGTGCCTGGATGCATTGTAAATGATAAGTATGTAGTCCTTCGTCGTGTACAATGCGCCAGACGGTAGCTTGGGGGATATGGGTCTTTTGGGATACAACTCGTGTACTAGTTAAAGGATTACGCTGGAGTTCTAGGACAACTCTTTCTTCAGCATCAACTGTCCGAGTTATTCGTCCGTGACCATCATCCGGCTTCTGCACGTCGAACGGGCCGGTTTCACACAATCATCGATCTAGAGTGGCAAAGAATGAGCAGCTAGGCACCTTTCTACCAGGATATTTCTCACGATACATACGCGAGGCTTCTCGTCTATTGCAGTTGCCCATGCCGTAAATTAAATGCATGTCAGACATTTCGAGGTGCGTGTAACTAGCCTTTGTTACGCCCAACGCATCCATGGCCCGAATGAAGACAAGCTCCGTTTGCTCAGCTCGTGTTTGTATCGCAACGCCCTCTTATGGCTTTAGCACCCTCTACAGGCATTTGCGACCCCTTGTTCCTATGCGATTTTTGATCCTTGTTGTATGACTGATATGCCATATCAATTTGTCCACGTTTTTTTGAATCACCCTGTATATAGTATACTAGCAGGCTTTGCCCGCTTCGCTGGTCATTATATTGAAATGAATTTTCAAAATACCATATCATCTAATATAAATAAAGAGAAGTGTCTGTGTGTCTGCGCCCTGGTGCTCACACTACTAATCGCAGAGCTACAAAATTTGGCAGACGAATACCTGGGACCCTGTAGGTGTGCACCTCATCGATATTTTTTTGAAATTTCTAATTTGATTTTTTTTTTTTTTTTTTCCAGTTTTAAATATTGGCTTTTAAATATTGGGCGTAGCTTGCTAGTAAATAATAATAATAATAATAATAAATGTACTGCATGAATTTGTATAAGATAAAATAGAAGAAAGTGTTATAGCTGATCACAGCATATTACTTTTCTTTATTTTGCAAAAAAATCTAGATTAAAAAGTTATTTATTTTCAAAAAAGAGGAAATAAGCAAAAATATAGGGTGGAAACAAACTTAAAATCTGAAAATATCTTTCATCGTTGTGTTCATCCATAAACTAGTTGGCATAGGTGGACTCTGCTCAGTTCCCCATCATACATATGTTCTCATAAATTTCTAGTGCGAGACATATTATAATCAGGTTAAGAGAAATTAATTTTACCAAACGCTTGACACAGTGACAGAATGAAATCCCCGTTCAATAGGCTAGCCACCGTTCACTTTGACATATTTATCATATTCTAATCTATTAATTTATTTTTTTAGGGTCAGTTTCGTAGTTTAGTTTTCATGCTACTATTTCCAATCCAACAATCCTTAAAAATGCATATTTATATGGGAAATTTTTTATTTTGCTATGTTGATAAAATCTTAAATTACGAATAACTTACGGAATTTTCCGATTAGAATATTTGTAGTCAATCATGTCCACACAAGTATCATAAATGTTATTTTGAAGTTGTCTTATATATTTATGATCCTCAAAATGGACGTTTATGCTCAATTTTGTAATATTCTGCGATTTTAAGTAAATCGTAAATTCCAAATAACTTACGAATTTTTTTAATTGGAAAATTCAGAGTGTACGATAATCATGCCAGTATCCTAAATAATATTTTTCAATATAAATATTATTCATTACTGAGAGAGATTATTCACGAATGAACTTCTGTATGCAATACAAGAAAGTATTGGATTAGTAAAAATTTTTGACTTTCCGTTTTTAATGGATTTACACGTTGGAAGAGCTCCAGAAAACAATTTGACTATTTTTTAAAAAATTCTGTTTGCGTGTGTGTGTTCTATATATGTGGCAAAGTTTTGTTACAACTAATCAGGAACTACTGCTCAGAATTACACATAAATTTATATGCAATTGCACTTTGATGTATCAATATTTGGTGATGATATATCAATATTTATCAATATTTGGTGCCAATTTCTCAACATGGCGCTGCGACACAGTGATTTCCGCAATTTCAGAGAAGGCTATATTTGAGTAACTAACGCATAGAATTGCACAAATTTACAAATAAATTTACATTGCTATAAAGTAATGCTTATTAACTTTTGAACAAATATATCCACAGGTGGCGCTGCTATACAGCGATTTTTGCAATTTAAGGAAAGGTTATACACAGATTATCTTGCATATAATGGAACAAAACTTGATATGTAAACAAGGCATCATGAGACATTATGCTGATTCAATCTGTATGCCTATCGGCAGATAAGTGGCGCTCATACACTACTTTTTTTTTTTTTTTTTTTTAGAACAGAAAGGATGTCATCTGCATGGTGAAAATTTACTTCTGTTGGACAATTTGTGCAACGATACCTCTCTGAGATAATATTCTGCATTCATAATGAAGAAAATAATAAATAATTTGTACTGCGTTAATTTGTATATGAAAATGTAGAAAAAAGTTTTATGATGGACACAACACAATTGTCTGTATAGAAAACTCATTGATAATGTCTAGCAACCAGAATTATGAAAAGCTTAATGCAAAGAATAAATGTGCCTTTCATCAACATCGCACGAAAGCCGAGTTGAAATCCAGGACATATGTGATGTAAAGTATCAGGTTAATTCAAGTAAATATAAAAACTATTAAAAAAAAAATAAATAAATGATATCTACAAAAAAGACATTTAAAAAGTACAAAAAAAGCCAAGCTCAAAGAAAGAGAATGGATTAAAGTTGTGTCTAAAAAGGGTGTGATATCAAATTCCCAAGCTTACATTCTAATACTTATTTAATATTCCCTTTTAACTAAATTTTCACATGTAAATCAAGTGCCTTATGATATGTTCATAGAAATCCTTCTTTCCTGTACTAAATACATCATAGCGTGTTTCTGAAAATTATTATTTTTTTTTATTTATGCATGATGGGCTTGGCGGCCATCTTTCAAATAATGAACAAACATTCACAAAATTTAAAGGAAGCTTCTTAAAATGAATATCTCGTATAAATTAATTTGGCTATTCCATTCAACAGAGACGGAAATATTTCGATAACATGATTTCTTATTATAAGTATTTAGTGTAAAGTGCACTTCCTGGAAATGTCGGGAATAAAAGAATATAAAAATTCAAATTAACTTAAAAACATGAAGAAGGGGGGAAAAAGCTTAGAAGCTACCCCCCCCCCCCGTTATATTTGCCCAATTTGAGTGTAGCTTCTTGGCATAAATATCTCGTAAAAATAATATGGTTATTCCACTCAACAGAGGCTGAAATATTCAGATTAAAAAACAACAAAATGCGGTAAAAACATCGCAAAAGCCCCGTTATGCACACAAGTTGAATCAATTTAAGTTTTAAGAGTGTTAAGTTTGGTGCACCCCCATCCTATAATTATTCCCCATTGCGCAGCACTAGTGCGATATAAAACCCAGTCAACCAACCAATTAACTAACCCATCTTATAATTGATGAGATTTATAGAATTCAAATTAACGTAAAATTTTTAAAGATGGCCGCCAAGCCCATCATGCATAAATAAAAAAATATAATAATTTTCAGAAACACGCTATGATGTATTTAGTACCGGAAAGAAGGATTTCTATCAACATATCATAAGGCACTTGATTTACATGTGAAAATTTAGTTAAAAGGGAATATTAAATAAGTATTAGAATGTAAGCTTGGGAATTTGATATCACACCCTTTTTAGACACAACTTTAATCCATTCTCTTTCTTTGAGCTTGGCTTTTTTTGTACTTTTTAAATGTCTTTTTTGTAGATTTTTGCATTTCCGAAAATGTAATAAAGACATAAGAGAAAAAACGGCGAAATAAATAAATATTTTTTCCTGTTGCCACACTGTAAAAAAGGAACAATAATTAAAAAATAAAATGATAACACGTGAACTTTGTTTTTATAAGGCAATAAAAATTCAGATTAACTCGCTGTATTGTTGCATTTCCGAAAATGACGTCATTCTAAAAAAGAAATGTGCATTTTTCGTATATTAATTGGGACCGTTCGACTTTTTTTTTATTTTTCTCTTTTCATAGCACATTTACAGACCAAGACCTTTTTTTAGACACCTCAACCGAATTTTTACACCTAGCCGTTCTCTCAATCCGCGTTTGTAATGATCGATAGATGGCGCTCTCTGAACTGCAGTTGTTAGTAAACGTAATAGCCACGTGTATTCATTATTGTTCTTTCTCCGCCATTACATCATGGAAAATCGATTGCATAATATGATGATATGCAGTGGTGTGATAATTTCACCTTAGCCCACCAGAGGGCGAGCATTTCATTACAATCGCGGATATAGTGGAGACAGACAAAAACATGTTTCAAATTAATATATAGATATAAGATATATATATATATATATATTTAAATATAACTCTAAAAAAATTTAGAATTTGTCATAATTTTAAGCTTTATAATAACAATTTTCGCCCTTATTTTAAGGATAACTCGATGAAACAAAGAAAAGGGAAATAAAAATATGTGATACTAAAACAGGCCTGCGATGAAAAAAATGCAAGGGAAAACTTTATGTATTTTTTTATGTTGATTTCCAAATATGTAACGAAAAATTTCTATCACATCATGTTTTCTTGAAAAATTCAATTTTACTTCGATTTTCTAAACATTATACATAATATTTGCTCCTCTTGGTCACTCGTCTATTTTATGTATGTTAGCTTAATAGAAACTAGAATTTTGTGGCCACCGCATGACTTTCTTCTATATTTTCCTATGCAAATTCCCCCAATAAAAAATAATTTATTAAAATCATTATTTAATAAAATTATCTTCCATGATAATGCAGTACGATTCCCATATTAGGGAAGTAGTATAGCACTAACTATCCAAAAAAAGTTTATTTTATTCTGAATATTACATAAAAAAAAAAAGAAAAGCGATAACTTTATTTTAAATTATCGCAGATCGATGGTTCAACTATTCGTTTTAAAGATATTGGCGAGCTCTTTTGAAAGATACCCATCATGAAAATTTATTCCCTTTGAGAAGTGACTTTCCCCCAGGTTGGAGACGATGTTCCCCATATACAAAAATATTTTCCCACTTGACTATCTCTATTATACATAATTCTTGTAAATTTCATAATGATTATTAAAAAATAATTCTCTTTATGCACATTTATACAATATTTTGTCCTATATCACCATGTTAAAAATTCAGAAAAAGCGTGATGGCAACGCAACCTTTAGAACAATTTTTACCAAAAGTTGATAGGCACTAATTTATGTCAAGGTGTAACTACATACCAATTTGTATGAAATTCTGTTCAGTAGTTCCTGAGATACAGTTGCCACAAAATTTTGTTACACACGCACACACAGACAGACATTTTCTAAAAATGGTCATATCGTGTTCTACAGCTCTCAAAACGTATAAATCCATGAAAAACCCGAGGTCGAAAATTTTTACGAATCCAATACTTTCTTCTATTGAATATAGAAGAAAATAATAAATAGTATATTGGTGATTGTATTTTAGAAACAGCCCTATAGTTTGGTGTAAAATGTTTACAAGGAAACTCCTCGTTTTTCTCTCGACCAAAGGCGGATCGTGCAATCTAGTAACAGTGGTTTTTATCCATCTAAACCTATAAAAAATAAATCGATTGTTGAAATATCAATTTGATACACTAAGAATCTATAATGGGCTCTTCCCACCGTCGTCTGCTCAATCACGTGATAGAGGAAAACGAATAATCGAATTCTGAGAATCGAATTCAGTTAAATATTGTTCTTAAGAACAAAAATTTTAATATTTAATATAAAATAAAATAAAAGTAATATTGTGCATTTGTAAACAGTAGAATAATTGTATTTGTAAATTTAATAATTTTTAAAAAACATTTTATGTGTTTATTTATTTTTACCTATAAGAATCGATTTTTGTATATTGTAGTGTAACTGTAACATTAATTGATCTAGCAATAAATAATAGCTTCTTGTGGAATGTTTATAATTATAATTTTAAATTTTAAAATATTTTCATTTAATTTAATTGCATAAAGGTGTTACAACAAGTTAATTAACTTAGTTACTAGTCTAAATGGATTTACGCAGTACGATATTGCACTGTCACTGATTTAAGTACCAAAAATGAGAGTACTTAAAATGTTCTTCACGAACATCAATAACAAACATAAACTAAATGATGATTGTAAATGTATACAGCAAACAAAAGATGATGAATAATGATATAAAATGGATTAAAAATAATGATGTATAAAAAAAAAACACACAGATTAAATACGATTGATCAAAAATGAGAATAGAAAATATGTTATTTCAGCAATCGCTATAGATAAACAAGACTTTGTCTGCTATTTGTTTTTCCTCTATCATGTGACCTCTGACGTCAGGTGGGAAGAGCCCATTTTATGTAGATTTAAATAGATAAAAACCACTGTTGCCAGATAGCACATGTGAAATATTGTTCGAGGAAAAAGAGGATATCGATATCGATTTTACAAAATAATCCTCACGTGATGGGGAAAAATAGAGGTCATTTTCGAAATCAGCACACCAAATGACATAAAAATTAGCGAAAACGTCTCTTGTATTTTTTAAAAACTTCAATTTCGAAGGCCTGTGTAATCTCACAGCCATCCTTTAAAGTATTCTAAAATAATTGCTCACAGAAAAAAAAAAAAAAATCGTTGAACATTATTTGAAAAGAACGATAGTGCTTATTTATTTGTATTTTAAGAAATACGATTTAAACTGAATTCAGAAATAAAAATCTTATAGTCGATAATGGATGAGGATTAAAAGGGAAAAAAATAAAACGAGTCGGATTATGAAAAGTGATTGATTGCATCTTGTAAAACAAAGCTGTAATTATGGAGAAAAATGTTTATGAGAAAAAGTGTTTAATTCAAAGTAGAACCTTTTCCTTCAGTTTATCCAAGACAGTTTCA
This sequence comes from Salticus scenicus, assembly GCA_963930645.1. NCBI lineage: Eukaryota > Metazoa > Arthropoda > Arachnida > Araneae > Salticidae > Salticus > Salticus scenicus. Next base: position 179,228,121 of record OZ005650.1, read on the forward strand.
AAGTCACAGAATTTTTTGATGATATTTAAAATATTATACTTATAACTTTATTACATACCCAAATTTCCTCAATACTATTGTGCATATTTTTTAAATGTATTTTACTATCTATATTAATAAAAAATATGTTGCAAACTGATAGTTGCCAACTTAGCACCTTTCGGCTACCTGAAAATTTTAATAAAATTTTTTATTTTACTTAATCCGTAAAAACCGTTACAGTTTCCTGTTTAAATAAAATAAATATTTCTATTACTAGGGGGCTCTGCCCCCTGCTCGCTCCGCTCACCAACCCCCGAGGAAGGCTTCGCCTCTCCCCGACTCGCTTCGCTCATTAATCCCTGCGGGATTCTACCCGACTATTCGCAACTTTGCCTTTAATTGAATTGGAATAATAATAATACATAACTCAAGAGAGTTGAACAATATTATAGAAATCCACCATATTTGGTATCGCATTGAAATACACAATATTTAATATTATATCGTTTATAATATGTCAAAAATCTGTTATAATGTTCGACAATTTAATAACAATTTGCCATTATTTTGAGAGAGAAATTCTTGACATCTAAATCATTTAGCGTTACAACTTTAGAATATGATCGACTTGTTAAATTTTTGTCACTGTTTGACGATCAATTTTTTGGGTGTTATTGCTTGATTAAAGAAATTATGAACATATTTTTTCTAATGCCTGTATTTTTTTTAGTTAATTTAGGACAATATGTAATACTCTGCATTTATTTCCAGCGTACAGCAAGGTTTAAAATGGTGCTTCCAACACTAAAGATGCGACTTTTTAAAGTGCATTTTTTCTAGAATATGATTTAGTCAGGTTGAAGATAAATATCTTATGCGATTAATGCAATTATTTTAAAAATTTCATTAGTAGTAGTAGTACGACAGGACAATTTCTTCCAGATAGCGATTTTGCATTGCCGCCACTTATTGTATTACACCATGAATTTGCCAAGATGCCTGTCAATATCTGATTTTACCATTTAATTTCTTAAACTGTATTAAATACTAAGGAACAACTTTAGTATATCCGCACAACGATATTTGGCGATTTTGTGTTGGCGATTATGGCTAAATCATAAATGATACAATCATAATCTAAATCATAAATTATAAAACATAAAATCATAAATCCAAAATAAACAACATATAGGCTGCCATATTATATCGCAAACAGTCCAGAACGACATCGTTATCGTTCAAAACGATGCCAAAGAAAAATCGCCAAATTCAGCTACAGGGACATACTAAAGTTATATCAATACTAAGTTAAATCGGGAAAAAAAAAAATCACATTTTTCGAAATCTACTGATAAATGAAAAATTCATCCTTGATTGTATTGTAAAAACGAATTGCCAGTTTGAAGTATTCGAGATAGACCATCACCATTCATAAATTTTATGGCTTTGAATATTTGTTGACAATATTTTCTGAATAAGTGTTGATGATGGCTCCTGAATACTTGTTGGCGATGTCTGCTGAATAATTATTATTGTTGGCGATATCTACAGGATATATATTGATCATGACATCTTAATAGTTGTTGGGAATATCTCCTGAACTTGTGTTGATTTTGGTCTGAATATTTGTTGGCTACATCTTCTGGATATGTACTGATTACACCTTGATTTTTTTTACATATATATTATGTAATATTAAATTTAGAAAATAAAAAATGAGCGTGGAGAAGGAAATTTAATGATATTGGATAATTTAATTTAATTTATAAAGACATCAATGGTACAGGAAAAACTACTTCAGCCATTTTCTTTCTAATAATGAACAGAACGAAAAACGGATATTTTACCTGGAGATATTTTGTATATTTAGACCAAATAAAAAATTTTCTTTTTATCCCTCGTGAATTAAGTTGAAAAATATTTAAAATAAAATTGAAAAAAGTCGTTCTAAAACAATGGTACAGTTTAACCTCTTGGCGAAATTTTAAATTTGGTACCGAAGTAGCTTAGACGTTTCTCCCGAAAATCTTGACATGCATAATTGCTATAGATAATTTAAGTCATCGTCAAAATAAATGAAAAATTTAAAATCAGCCAATGAGGTCCTGTATTAGCTGTAACTACAATATTTTAGCAATGCAGTTACTACATTCCTTTATACAGAAAAAAAATGTCCTGTTGTACTAAATTCTGTTTTCGGCAAACTTTTATATCAATGCTTAAAAAACAAAAATAGGTTGCGGATTTTATTATTATCTATATATTAATAGGCAAGCATAAAATTTGTTGTCCCTTTTTAACATATTAATTATGGGAGTAGAGGGTTGAAAATGGTATCATTCGAAAGGTATTGTTAACCGGAAGGTGCGAATACCAATATTTTTTTCTTACGATGTCAAGAAGGTATTTAAAAATACATTTATTTTTTATGCATTTTCCCCCATTTTTCCCTTTTATACACGTATTCCTTTACATTAAAAAATACCTAAAAGTAGAAAGTTGTTAAATCTGGCAATTTCATAAAGCTCGAATAAAACCATAGACACAGTAATTTGTATAATGTAGCATCACTATACGCAAGCGAAGTGATGACGTCGCTGTCTGTCCATGGAGCCATCAAAAAGATTTTCTACGTTAATTGTCCATTGGATTTTTTGTAAAAAATTATTAAAAAATAACGGAAATTATCTGCCGATTTTAATTCCGATATTTGGGTATAGTTATATATAAGTTACTGTCAACGAGATATATAAAGTAGAGTGATAAATGGTAACCCTTGAGAAGGTCCAAGATGAGTCATGTGACATGCTTTCCTTGCACATGCGTATTCGGTGGTTTCCTTGGTAACAGCTCATTTTCAGTACATTTCTATGGCAACGGTTTCAATGTTTTTGTTTACTTTACGTAGTTTAATATTCTTTTGTTCTAAACCATTTTGATTTTGATTTTACTTCTTTTTTATTTCGTGTAGTTGAACTTTAACCGACAAAATGCTTAAAAATAGTTGAAAAATTATTATTTGTTGTTAAATTTAGCTCTTTAAAAGTTTAAATTTTGTTTTATAAACACTTTTAAAGTTTGTTGAGAAACGATGAAAAGAAAGGTATTTCATTATTTATTAAAATGTGAAATATGTGTAAAATTATTTTAAAAGCAATTTATTTCGGTCATAGGACTGTCATGTTACCTAATAATAATGATAATTTGTTGAACTGATATTTTAAATGCCAAAATAGCGATAAAGGGCCAAACACAGCAACCTATTCGAGCATGTCACGTGATTCATCTTGAACCACAGAAAGCTAAACCTTCATCCATTGAATCAGCACTCTAATTTATATATCTCGTTGGTTACTGTCTACTTGTGTTTGATTGAGTTATTTTTTCTGTAAAATTGATAAAAGTTAATTTAAAATCACAAAACTCCAGAAAAAAAAAATGGCAAACTTCCAGTTTCGAATGTAAACATAAACATTTCATTTCAAAGGGTGATATTTAAACAATAAATATTCAACTAATATACTAATTAAAAGGAAAATGGATTTGTTACTAACTGCTGCATGTATAAGTAGACGATACGGAAAAAATTCCGATTTCCGTTTTTTGCTGAATTTACATGTTTTGAGCTTTTTTACGTTTCAATTAACTGAAATTGGCTACTTATTTTTTAAAAAAGTGTCTTTATTGCTAGCTTTTGTGGGGAAGAAGCAAGTAGAAGATACATAAAAACTTTTGATTTCCGGTTTTCGATGAATTTACACGTTTTGAGATTTCCTTGCATTTTAGCTAAGTGAAATTGACTACTTATTTTTATTTTTTAAAAAGTGGATTTATTATTCTTTCCTCTGCATATATAAGTAGAAAATATAAGATTCAGAAAAGTTTTAGATTTTCGGTTTTCGATAAAGTTACACGTTTTGAAATTTACCGAATTCAATTCGACCATTTTTGAATTTTTTTTTTTTTTTTTTTTTTTGTTCAAACACTGTACTTTATGAACCAATCGAATTAATTTAACAGAATTTGATACTTGGTTGGGCCTTGGTTTGACATGGTACCTATTAGCTTCTGGGCTGTATCACACAACAAGGGGCGTTTTCACGTTGCGATTTTCTCTCATTTCAGGAAAGGCTAACATCTACAGAGAGAAATAGTTATATTAAGTAAAACTCTGCTGATTCAGTTAGAGTGAATATCGGCAAACAATTTCCGCAGCACGTGTTGCAATTGCATTCCGTTTAGGACAAGGCAATAACTTTGCTTTGCCTCGCTTTGCAAAAAAAATGGTCGAGTTTCGACCACTGGGCGATACTAGTTATCATTATTATTGCACCATTTTATAATTTATCTCTATAGGAAGGCATGGCTAGAGTTAAAACGGCTATTGTGGTTGCGTAAATGAATTCCTTCGCGAAAAACGTACGAGCTTCATTTCTAAACTTTAAAAATCGCTAAATTGGTCATAGTAAAGATCTATCCCATTAAATATGTTTTGAGTTAAAAAACTAAATCTTTATATAAACTAATATAAATTTTTATCTCATAAATTCCATTTTAAAAATGTCTGCGCTTAGTCTCTAACTCTATACCAATAATTGTTTAACATAATCATGGTATTCATTACTAAATCTTTTTCGCCTAACGTTAAAATAAAGAAACAACTTCAGTATATCCCCACAACGATATTTGGCGATTTTTTGTTGGCGATTATGGTTAAATCATAAATCATAAATGAGAAAGTCATAATCTAAATCATAAATCCAAAATAAACAACATATAGGCTGCCATATTATATCGCAAACAGTCCAGAACGACATCGTTATCGTTCAAAACGGCGCCAAAGAAAAATCGCCAAATTCAGCTGTGGGGATATACTGAAGTTATACCATAATATAAACTAAAATAAAAATATAAACTAATTTTCGTTTCATCTTTATTAAATTTTGCATAATATTTTTTAAATATCGGTTATTTTTAAATGTTTTACTATTCTAAATATTTTTTTTCTTCTCTCGAGCATCTCAAAGATACAGATTATTCAATTTTTTTTATTTACACCATTGATCACATTTTAATTTTCCTGAGGAAAGTGACGTCAGAGACACAGAAAAAACGTCATATAGAGAAACTTTTCCCTCCGGTGTCAAATAGAGTACCTTTAAAAATCCGCGTTTTTACTTAATAACTTCGTTAATTAAAATGATAGAAATTTGTAAGCAGCTGAAATGCCTTCCTTGTAGCAGTCGGAATACACTGATATATCTCATGACGCGGAGAACCCTACCCTGCACGAGAAGTTGCTGTCGCAGACAAAAAAAATTGACGCCAGCGACAGTTACTTTTTTTTAATATATAGAGAAATATTTTTCGGTATCCAAAAGGTGCTAAGTTAGCAACTATGCACAAACTGTCTACACGCATTTCTAAGATATTTGCTATGTTCCAGTCATCACACAACTATATATTCTGGCCTAGAGATCAGTGTCTATAACGCACATCAGAGTTCTATCTATAACGCACATCAATGTTTGACTATCGAATTATTTATTTGGGTTCTATTATTACTTTCTTCTATATGTAATATAGAGAAAGTATTGGATTCGTAAAAATTTTCGACCTCTGGTTTTTGATGGATTTACACGTTTTGAGAGCTGTAGAACACGATTTGACCCTTTTTACAAAATGTCTGTCTGTCTGTCTGTCTGTCTGTCTGTCAGTCTGTCTGTGTGTGTGTGTGACAAAATTTTGTGGCAACTGTATCTCAGGAACTACTGCACAGAATTTCATACAAATTAGCATGTAGTTGCACCTTGACATAAATTAGTGCCTATCAACTTTTGGTAAAAATTGTCTTACAGGTTGCGTTGCCATCCCGCTTTTTCTAAATTTTTAACATGGAGATATAGGACAAAATTTTGTATAAATGTGCATAAAGAGAATTCTTTTTTAGTAATCATTATGAAATTTACAAGAATTATTTATAATAGAGGTATTCAACTGGGGAAAAAATTTTGTATGCGTAGGAGCCTCGTGATCCCCCCTGGGGGGGAAGTCCCCCCTCGAGGGGAGTAAATTTTCAAGATGGGTATCTTTCGAAAGGTCTCGTCAATACCTTTAAAACGAATGGTTGAACTATAAATCTGTGATAATTTAAAACAAAGCTATCGATTTTTTTTACTTTTAACAAAAAGTAACTTAGAAAAAAAATCGTGTTTTTTTTTTTTTTTTTTTTTTTTTTTAACGAAATTTAACCAGACTTGATATTTAGTTGGCCCCTGACATAAACTGGGGCTGATTAGATTTGGGGATCAATCACTCAACAGGTGGTGCTGTGATCGTATTTTTTCTAAATTTTTAACATGGCAGTATGGGACAAAATTTCGTATAAATGTGCATAATGGGAGTTATTCTTAACTTGTGATTGTGAAATTAATATGAATTATTAATAATAGTAGTAGTTAATTAGGGAAAAAAATCTCGGTCATCGCTTCCCCCCCAGGGGAAAGTACCCCCCTCGGGGGGTAAATTTTCAAGATGGGTATCTTTCGAAAGGTCTCGTCAATATCTTTAAAACGAATGGTTGAACTATAAATATGTGATAATTTAAAACAAAGTTATCGATTTTTTTTTTTAACGAAAGAAAACTTTGAAAAAAAAATCGTATTTTTTTTTTTTTTTTTTAATATTGTTACTGCGTGAATTTGTATAGGAAAATATAGAAGAAAGTCTTGTGGTGGCCACAGCATACTAGTTTTTATGTTGTTTTTGACTAAAATACAATTTCTTGATTTTAGACAGCAATAACTTGAAAACAACAGGCATCCTATACCAATATTTAAAATTAATATATAAAAATTCATTTTTATGCTATAAATTTCCTCTAAAAATCATACCATATATTTTATATTTTAAAGGAATTTTTAAACTAGCCTCACTTTTTCACTCACTATTTTTATATTAAAAGGATTACCAATAAAATATTTATGATAAGAAAATGAAATTTAATTATCATATACTAAAAGTCTGAATTACATGATAAAACCAAAATTATTTCCTACCTAATTTAGAAGTTAAATTTACAAATTAAAAATACTCATGACGTATTCAGTAAATGGTATTAAATATTGTTTACCTAATTTAAAGACATTATTTAAGTTTTAGTTTAGAAAACACTTAATTCTGAGAAGTAATTGATTACTTCCCCTTTCAGAGAAAACAAGGAGCATACTAAACTGATAATTATTTCGTAATTTCAGGAGTGAGATTGAAGCTTACTTTTAAAACTATGCGTCATCTAGTAGTTTAATTATAAAGCTTATGATACATCGGAGCAAACTTAAATTGTTTAATTGACGTAATTATCCCGAATACTTAATTTAAAAAGTTAATTAAGCTTATTTAGTGAAGGAAATGTTTTCCAAATTAAGCCTTCGCAATTATATTGAATTTTATTTATAAAAATATTTTTTAAGTATTTAATAAAATTTTAAATATAATTATATATTTTAATAGGGTATTTCAATTGAAATTATTGTTATTTACTTGTTTCTATGTAATTAATGGGCATAAAATCCTACATTAGTGAAGTACCGATTATTTTCAAAATTTTTGGAATTCTATGAATCTTAAAATTAAGAAAACTAGATATTTCTATAAAAGAATTTTAAATAAAATCAAGTTCCAATTAAATTATATTTGTAAACTATTTGGATAATTTTAAGATAACTACCTTTGTTCTAGTCAACAATGCGACACATTTTTTAATATAATTACACATACATTATATGGTAATCCTATGAAAATATATTTACACGTCAAAATACAATTATAGACTTTAATTTTTACTATCACTCTTTTATTATAACTAGTTAATTTATTATGATGTGTATTAAAAAAATGGGAGACGAATGCTTATTCATTTGTCTTGTTTCATGAAAATGCTCCCATACTGTTACTTCATTCAAAGCCAAGTTGAGAAATTTATTTGGTAGGTGTTCGTTTGCTACCATTTGTTCTTGTAAATTAGCGTACGCTGTCTATCAGTGATCAACAAGTTCATCCAATTCCCATTTTAACCTATGGAGAAAATAAACCCTATTATTATTCATTAAATCATACATATTTTTAAATTCCGTTTCCACATTTAAAACTAGTTGGCATAGGTGGACTCTGCTCAGTTCCCCATCATATTTATCTTCTCGTAAATTTCTAGTGCGAGACATATTATAATCATGTTAAAAGAAATGAATTTGACCAAAGCTTGATACAGTGACAGAATGAAATCCCCGCCTAATAGGCTATCCACCGTTCACTTCGATATATTTATCTTATTCTAACCTATTAATTTATTTTATCAGGGTCAATTCCGTTGTTTAGTTTTCATGCTACTATTTCCAATGCAATAATCCTCAAAATTCATATTTATATGAAAACTTTACAATTTCGCTATGTTGATAAAATCGTAAATTACGAATAATTTACGAAATTTTCCTATTAGAATATTTGTATTAAATCATGTTCAAACAAATATCATAAATGTAATTTTGAAGTTGTCTAATGTATTTATGATCCTCGAAATGGAAGTTTAGGCTCAATTTTGCCTTATTCTGACATGTTAAGTAAATCGTAAATTCCAAATAACTTACAAATTTTTAAAATTGAAAAAAATCATAGTCTATGATATTCATGCCAATATCCTAATTAATATTTCGAAAGTGGTTTGACATCTTTACGATGAAAACATCCCTCAAGATTGACGCTTATGTGAAATTTTGCTCTATTCTGCCATGTTAAGAAATTCGTAAATTTCCAATAACATACGAAATTTTTATATTGGAAAATTCATAGTCATAAATATTCATGCCAGTGTCCTAAATAATATTTCAAAAGTAGTTTGACATCTTTACAATGAAAATATCTCTCAAAATTGACGTTTATGTGAAATTTCGCCCTATACTGCCATGTTAAAAAATTCGTAAATTTCCAATAACTTGCGAAATTTTCAAAGTAGCGTATTTATAGTTACCGATGTTCATTCCGGCATCAAAACTGATATTTTAAAACTGATCTGACATTTTTACAGTAAAAAGTTTCCATTTAATGCACGTTTAAGTGAATTTTTGTCCTATTCTCCCATGTTAAGAAAATCGTAAATTTCTAATAACTTACGAAGTTTTTTAATTCGAATGTTGCAAATAAATAGGGTTCTTGCCAGTGTCGAAAGAAATATTTTAAAAGTGATCTGACCTCTCTGCGAGAATTTGTTCGTGAGATATCGTGTACACAGACTAACAAACTAACGGACTAACCCACTAACCCACTAACAGATTAACAGACACCCTACAGACAGACACCATACAAGTTTTGTCATTTTCGGATTCCTCACACCTGAAAACGCGTAAAAAAAGTCAAAAAACCGTAGTCGAAAATTTTCACGATTACCTAAGTTTCCCATACCTATAGTATGATGGGGAACTAAAAATAATGGCTGTTAAACTATGTCTTGTTTTCCAAAATTGATTTTTTTTTCTCGTTTTTCAATTTTATTTTAAAGTTGTAAAATGCAAAATTTCGATTTGTGGAATTTCGCATTTTAAAACTGTCACTTGAAAAGAGTGTAGTCTTTAAATTACAAAACAGAACTGACTTTACAGACACGTCGTGTAAAATTAGACACACTTTCAAATTTTCGCTTTACCTGATGATTCCTTTATTGTGTGTGCCGGGTTCGATCCCAGGTCACGCTCATCGACCAAGTCGTTGGTTTTCACCGAAACTCGCGTAAATACGGGGTGGGACCCTTTATAAAGACCTCTACGGAGGGCATCCCTCCTATAGGCCTATGACCCTAGCGTAGTCAACCCGGCCTTAAATCCAACAATAACTATTATTGTGCATGTAATATTGTTTAATATTGTAATTTTTGAAAATTCAGTGATCTTCTAATGCGTATTTCATATTATAAAAAATGATATTTTCAGTATTAGGGTTAGAGTATAGTCAAACAAACTGGACTGTCATCATTTAGGATTTTAATATTCAATAGAAATAATTTAATGAACAGGTTTGCAAATTATTTTGAAATTGCTTTAAATGGCGATAAATGTGCTGCAATTTTAAAAAATAGTTTTATTTGAATATAGATTTCTCTTCCATTTGACTATATTAAAATCGTTTACATAATAATATCTGCAACATTTTAAAATAAAAGTGTTGGGTCTTCCTAGAAGTTTTCAATAATGATAGCTTTTCCTCTAAATCCTTCCTACCAGGCAAATAGAAATAAAAATACTCTTTCGTTTATTACTTTAAATTATTATCTTAAAAAGGTTTTTATATGTGATGAGTAAGTTAAAAATCTTCAAAATATAAGTGAACTTAAGGAATTTAATATTGGTTAATTCATTAAGAAACATTTCTAAAAAGGCGCTAGCCATCTAAATTTTCGCAACTGTAACACTCTTTGATATTTATCATGTTTTAGCTAAAGATAGTCCGCTTTTTACACGCATGCACTAAACATGTTATATGTATCAGTATCAAACAAATGCTTATTTCGTTATTCTAAATAGATTAGTAGCATAAGTCTCTATCTTTATTAGTTTCTAAATTTCTACAAACACAAATTTAGATTTAATTATTGAATCTTTTAAACTTGGAGTTTTCTAGACTTTAAAATTGTTTTCCTTTTCAAACCAAATTTTACATCAGTACTATCTTGGGGATTACTAGGTTTTTCCCTTCTAAAGAACTTTATCCACTAAAACTTTACGAATTTTGCGAGAAAGAATTATCTTCAATGTCTTCTTTTCAATTCAATAAATTTAAACTCGATTTTCTTTGACTGAAACAAAATAAATTTCATAAAATTCCCATATTTTACCATTGGTAATTTTTTTTATTGAATTCTCTTACAACAATCCCCAAGCTCAGTTAAAAAACATGAAAATAAACCGTATGAACAGTTTGTTAAAAACTTTAAAAAAAAAAAAAAAAAAAAAAAAAAAAAAAAAGAAAGTACAGTGATTGTTGTGGCTTAAATAATATTATAGTTTTAAAAAATTAAAGAACACGCTTTAATTTACTTTCCTTATTTTAAATAAATGTAATTTTTATTGTTCACGTTTTTTTTTTTTTTTTTTTTCTGTCGAAAAAATAATGATAATTTTTTTGGCAACAATTAAATTAAGGAATAATATTAAATATTTTAAATAAATGTAATTTTTATTGTTCACATTTTTTTTTTTTCTGTCCAAAAAATAATGATAATTTTTTTTGGCAACAATTAAATTAAGGATTAAAATTAAATGGCCAATTTATCAGTAATTAGAAGGTTTTTATTTTAACATTTTAATTAATTAAAAGAAAACTAAAACAAAATTCGAAAATCGGGCTTCGAGGTGCATCAGGAGAGGTCATTACGAACCACCATGCAAATTTTTGTAGCTCAGCCATCAGCCGTTTTCTTAAAAAGCTCTGGAAACCATACACAATGGTTTTTTGTTTGAGATATGAAGGATTTTGTGCAATCACGTTTTGCTCCCAGAGAAGTTACAAACATACATACATACAGGTGAAGCTAATATAAGCGTGTTAAAAAGCGTTAACTTTTTGTCGTATGATAAATGTCTGTATTCACTAATGTGTCCGAATACGAAATGAGCATTACTAGTTAGAGGGCTGTCATTTTTAACTCATGGACAAATATATCTCTTTCGCTAACTGCTGCACTTCGCTCGTCACTAATCTCTATTTTCAATAGAATCTTTTCCACATTCCAAGAAATTGGCCATTTATAATTTTATAAGAATGTATGTCAGCAAATACATCCAAAAACTTTTTCGTATTTTATACATATAACATTAACGTATTTCTTGAAAATTATTTATAATTTTATTCGTAATTATCTTAAAGTATTACTTTCAATAGAACAATTAGTAGTAGATTTAGCTGTTTTGGGACTTAATTATTTTTTTAATATGACAATAGTTCCTAAATGTGTATTTATATCCGTTAGATATGCAGAAGATGTTACAAATAAAATCTGTGTTACCCCTATGTTGCATATTCAATCTCACAGCAATAACATCTTTACAAAACGTAGGATTACATCTATGCATTTGCGTTTAATAAATATTATGCGTTAGTTTTAGTAATAAGTTCTTTATACTCATAAATTAGAAATTCTTGTATGATTATGATCAATAAGAATTACTAATAAAATTGCCTTAATAATAGGATACTTTAGAATAAGGGTTATGTATGTATGTGATTTCGATGTACAGATTTTCAATATGGCGAAACGTGCAATAAGTTCTGGTGATGGAAATGATGATACTAATTACAATAAATCCAGTGGAAATTCCATACATTTGGAGAGTGAAACAGCAATTATTATTAAAGTTTTAGGAATAGAGATGAAAAGAATGGATTAGCAAGTTCCCCTTTTGCAATGAAATCTTTTTTTTTTTTTTTTTTTTTTTTTAATATCCTTCCTCCATCCCATGTTGCCTCTTTACATCAACCCTGAAAGTAAAAAAAAAAAAAAAAGGTACAAATATTTCACAACTTGGGAATTTTGATTTTGATTTTTTTTTTTTGCAATATTTTGATTTGTATTCTGGTGCCTGAAACCTATGAGTGCAAACCACACTGTTAAAAATTTCTGTAAATTTAATATAAATATTTATTCAGAGTCCCTGTAAATTTACAGTAATTCTTATAGTTAAAAGTGAATACTCGAGATTCTCAAATTTTATTCTGTATTTTTACCTAATTTTATTACATAATTTCTTAATTAAAATTAAAAATGACTGTTTCTGCTTTAGAAAAAGCATTCTAAGTCCGAAATACATTCTCACCAATAATTAATTAAATTAATATTAGTTATTAAAGTAAATATATAAAATATGTTTTCAACATCTCCGTTTATTTTTCTCTGTAATTTTACGCAAGACTTAAGATAATACATTACGCAGAGTTTTCTATTGAAATTTTTAACAGTGCAGGAAAAAAAAAAAGTCAGTCAAAGGTAAGAATTGCGAATCAGAGAAATGTACAGATATTAGTTAGAATGAAATGAAAACTTTTACAGGTATATTTTATTTCTAAACAATATACTCGATGTTGTGAAATTCGTGTGGACTTATTTACGAAAGAAATTCAGTTGGGCTTTAGTTACACAAAAAACAATATGGATAAAATGTGTGTGTGGATAAATCTTACTATTCTACAAAGGAAAGTTTGGTTGAAGAAACATATCCCAATGAAATTATCTCACTTTGGGTGGAAATCATCCATACATGGATGAGTATGAGGAGTATTTGATATCTACCAAAACTGTTTTATTTCTAATATATCCTCTCGAGGACAAGCAAGGAGTACGTCCAGATCTTTTAATCACCGATCCATTAAATCCTCTTTTCAAAACATTTCCAATTGCACATCTAGAGCGTTTAATAACTTTTGGAATATTATTAATTGAAGCACCAGTTCCACTTAATCTCCAAATTTCGCGAATTTCACTTTCTTTTAATTCTTTACCTCATGGCATGTTTGTAAATGCGTGAAGTCGGTTATCGTCTGTTTTAGTTAACTGCTGACGTCATAACAGCGTGCAGAAAATTTGCATATTGCACATTATTTTCGAAAAAGAGCAGGTGTTTTAATTAAAATGTTGGGGTGTCTTACAATTTTGTCCATGGTATTTTTTTTTTATTATTATTATTAAACTCTATAAAAATATAATTTCTGTAAAACAATTACGTGTTATAATAGAAAAAATTTATATTTTTGACGTATTTGATGAAACATTTTTAAGCTCCGAATCTTTTCTTTTACTATTTGTCAAATTAGATAGGTGTCTTATAATTATGTCCACCACTGTAATTCCTATGGTACCTCAAGAATCTCCCATCAATTTTCGAAAAAATATAAGGAATGCAAAAATTAAACAAGTTTTTACACCTTTTAAAGGTCCAAATACCTTTTTCGACCTCTATATATCAATTGTGCATTAAAGAACCACCTCACAAAATCCTCCTCATTTACTATGATGAGGTGATATGAATAATTTTTATTGCAGATGTGTTTAACCCTTTAACGTTCATTGGTTTAGCAGTGAAACCAAACATTTGACATAATTTAACAATTTTTATGCAGCAGTTTGTTTAACATTTCTCCCTTGTTTTAATCAATTTTTAAACTTTTGTTCCTTCTCTGTTCGGTAGATAGCACCACTATTCCAAAATTTAACAAATAATGCTTCAAAGCAAGCTAAATACATAAGTCACTTGAAGTTTCTTAGTGGACGCGAGTGCGAATCGCTAGTTTGATGATGCACTCATGTCTAGTTTTTTTCATTTAATGAAGGGCTTGACTATTTTTTTCACTTGAAACAACTTTTACGAGTTTTCGAAGAAGATAATGTTTAATTACAAAGTGTTTTATATATTAAATTAAATATTTTTTGAATTTAATAAGGTTAACTTATGGATGTTTCAAAACAAAAATTTCTCGAAAAGGAACAATGCTATTTTTTTTTTTTTTAAATATTTATGATTAGCTATGTGTCTAAAATCCATTTTTAAAATTAGTTTAGTAATTTTGAAAATAAATTTAGTAGTGAACGCTAAAGGGTTAAGAAATACTCTTAAAAAATAAAAACAGTGTGTTTTAAGAACATTTTTTTGCCTGTTTCATAATACGGTAGATAAAGTGTTAAAAAAAAAAAAGTCAGGTATTTAAATAAATATAAAAAAGTGACATGAAAGCTGATTAATCACACTTTTTATTTATTAACCAGGGGAAAAAAAGTATTGAAACTAACTGATACCGTGATTTTATGTTAGATAACAAATGTTTCTGCTAATACATTATTTTTGATGAGTTGCAACCGCTGCTAAAATAATAAAATGAAGATTTCAACTTCTTCTTTCAGAGAAATTTGATGCAGGAATCTGTCGATAATTTAATTTTCTGGTTATTAAAATATATTACAGTAATCAAGATTTCAAGAATGCTTTCTTGCGAGGTGGTTGCGAAGGCGAGCGCATTCTTGTAGGTGTTTTGAGTTTGGAACTCTTTTGAGGATTTCTTGAACGTACTGCGTTGGTTTGTTTATCACGGGCTCGTTTAGCTTCTTTCACCTGAAAAACAGATTTTAAGTTACAGTCAAATACATTCCAGAAACAAAAATACAGAAATAATTTAATTGCTTAATGTTCAGGAGTATTCATAATTATAATCTTTTACTCTTTACTTCCTCCTATAATATGGCAGAGAATGTATTGATTTTGGGCCAAACTTTCAAAATTGATTTTTTGTAATATTTACACGTTTTGATGTTCCCTGAATCCGAAAAGACATTTTTAGCGGTTGCTCTGTGTGTCTGTGTGTGTGTGTCTGTTATCAGCATATATCAAGGAAAATTGCTGCAGGAAGCTCAAATTCGGTATTCTTTATCATGTAAGGATGCCACGTTAAATTTCTCGTTGAAATCAAACAAGTGGTTCATGCACAGGGACCTCCAAGAAAATTCAAAAACATTGCATTAATGGACGGATAGTTGCAGTTTAATATCAATAGGCTGTACTAAAAAAAAAATATATATATATATATTCTTTATATTCATAAAAGTATGTTTTGCGTAGAACATAATATGTTAATTCATTGATCATTCGTTTACGGAGCTACCCAAAAGTATTTGGTTATATTAGGGATATACTTAAAATTTGCTGAAAATGAATTGCAGATTGTGTTATGTGTTTTACATAGGACTAAATGGAGTTGTTTTGATATTTGTCGTCCTTGGCGAGAAAAAAAATCGCCAAAATTTTTTTTTTTTTTTTTTTTTTTTTTAAATAACGTATATTAAGAGAACAATCAATAATATAAAACAATATTTCGTGCAACATATATTACGAAAATGTACAGTGACAGTGACAGTGACACCAGACCATGCTCGAAGCTCAAGCCTTTTCGGGTTTGTACCATGGCCTGGCTATAGCTGTCCATTTTTAGTTCATAATGTTACTTTAACTTGTTGAATTCTTTTACAATTTTTATTTGATTGCATTGATCTATTTACGTTCAACATCTAAATTGCAATGCATTATATCGTATTGTAAGACCCTGTTTGGTCCAACTGCCCTACACGGCTTCTTTACTTGTATATTTGGTAACCTGCCATCTATATTTTCGTATTGACTTTTTGATCGCCAAATGCCAAGGACGACCGATATCAAATCTATGCTGACTAACGTGGTGTGTAAAAAATTTATCGACAATAGACATACATGACTACCCAAAATTAAGCAAAAATATCATTTTTTAATGAATGCAATTAATACATGGGCTTTACTACATTTTATCATGTCGAAAAAAACTGCTGAGGAATGAAAATTAATTACCCTGTACCCATACAGAAGACAAAGTAATTTTAAAATTTAATTTTCAGCTCTTTTTTTTTTTTCCTTGAAGTGAAAACTTTTTTAGGCGCGTTGAGCACTTTTTGAGTGAACAAAAATCATGAAACTCACGTCATCGTCAGCGAACGCTTTGAAATTCTGCAGGCGTTCGTTACCATGACAATACATTCATCCCGTCTGTTCCGGAAGAAACATATTTTTTACCAATTGACATCACGTGGTTTTTCTACTAGGAATAAAAATTGCAAGTTTCAAAATGCTTCAATTTTCTTCTAAATTCTTTCAAACTTTCTGTGTGCCATTAACAGCACAGGGGATAGTTGCGGTTCAAATTTCATCGATTTTGGAAAAAATTTACATTTTGATTGGAAATTAAATTTTATTCTAATAAGCGTATTTCAAATTCTAATTATGATTAAATAATGTTTAATACATCATTCGAAAGATATTTCAAAGTACTTTTATATTATCGAAAGTGGAATTCGAGATTTCAGCTGATTTGCACGTTTTGAGGTGCCCTGAATGGATTTTCTTTTGTATCTCAGCTACTAATTAAAATAATTTCATAAGTAATACATCATTAGAAAGCTTTGTTGATTTGGAATCGAACAGTAGCTTACAGAATTTTGTACCGTCTGATGGCGATGTAATATTTTAAAATTTCAAAATTTCAATTTCTAATTATGATTAAATTATTTTTAATACATCATTCGAAAGATATTTTAAAGTTCTTTTATATTATTGAAAGCGGAATTCGAGATTTCAGCTGATTTACACGTTTTGAGGTGCCCTGAATGGGTTGTCTTTTGTATATCAGCTACTAATTAAAATAATTTCATAAGTAATACATAATTAGAAAGCTTTGTTGATTTAGAATCGAACAGTAGATTACAGAAAGTTCTATCGCCAGATGGTGGTATAATATTTTAAAATTTCAACATTTCAAATTCTAATTGATTAAATTATTTTTAATACATCATTCGAAAGACATTTTAAAGTACTTTTATATTATTTAATGTGGAATTCGAGATTTCAGCTGATTTACACGTTTTGAGGTGTCCTGAATCGGTTTTCTTTTTTATCTCAGCTACTAATTAAAATAATTTCATAAGTAATCAATATTTTTACCTAATATTATATAAATATTATATAATATTAGGTAATACCTAATACCTAATATTATATACCTAATATACCTAATATTATATCAATATTTTTACCTAATATTATATAATATACCTTAGTTCATTTAATTCGGGTAGCTACAAATATTGTGCCGAATCATATAATACAGATCATAAACACTTCTTTACAAACCAAAAATAATTCGAAAATAATAATCTAATAGCTCGACGATGCAATTCACAAGTTACTTAGTTTTCACTTCTATCGACAGTCCCCAAAGACTGCTTTGATTTTTTTTTTATTATTATTATTGTAGCATCACTTTTTGAGGCCGCCTGAATACAAAAGTTAAATTTTTAGAGTCTGATCTGTTTGTAGGCGAGTTTTCATCATGTCTTATACTTTATACAACTTACTTATTATAAGAAATACTGGTACTTTTCCTTTTGCGGGGCGCAAATGAAAAATCGCCAATTCAATATTATCGCCAATTTATATTATTATTGCTATTTATATTCAAATCGCATATTGCATTCTTTACCAGTAAACCTTTCTCTTGAAAAAAATAGACTGCATCTTTTTCAGTTGTGGGCAAATGCCAAATTTTCATCATTTTTGTAAAACAAAAATTCAGGTAGAAGAAAGAATGTTAATATATTTTACTACGAAAACAAAAATGTTCTAATATGTTCTAATGTTTTAAAATGTTCTAATGTTAATAACTGACGATATTTCGTTTGCGCCCCGCAAGCGGAAAAGTACCAAAATACTTGCAGAAAATATAAATTTGTGTTTTGAAGTTGATATGAGGTTGCCACTTGAACAGTTTGATCAAAACTGGTGAATTTCAAAGGATGTTGCGAAGTAAAGTTGTCTAAATAATTTGAAATAAACTTGTAAATCAACCTTCAATTCTTTATAAAGTATAACTGAATTTGGCGATTTTCTTTGGCGCCGTTTTGAACGATAACGATGCCGTTCTGGATTCTTTACAATATAATATGGCAGCCTGCATGCTGTTTATTTTATATTTATGATTTTTATTTTTTTTACTTTTATGATTTAGCCATGATCGCCAAAAATAAATTGCCAAATCCAGTTGTGGGGAGATCTATAGTTGTTTCCTTTATAAATGAGAACAACTGAGGAAACGTCCGAACTCCTTCGGTGTGAAATTTGAAATTTCGCCAAGAGGTTGTATAGTGAAGCTGTCCCGTTTCTTTAGCATGATTTTTCTCCATTTGGTTTTAATAATTTTTTTTAATTATTTTTACTCATTTAAATGGAAAATCGCTTTTTACTCATTTTTGGCGATTGTTTTAGTAAGACAGGTCGTACTATTTCTTTCAGACAGTATCCATTACCAATTTTTATCAATCACCTTTAATGAACGTGCAAACATTTTTATTTTTATCTAAATAGGTACAACTATAGTATTTCCCCTCAGCTCAATTTGGCGATTTTTCTTTGGCGACGATTTGAACAATAACGATGTCGTTCTGGATTATTTGCGATATAATATGGCAGCCTACATGCTATTTATTTTGGATTTATGATTTTGTGATTTATGATTTATAATTTAGCTTACGATTTTATCATTTATGCTATATGATTTATGATTTTTAGATTTATGATTTAGCCATAATCACCAAAGCTAGCTGAGGGGAAATACTATAGTTGTTCCTCTAAATATATCAAGTTGAAAGTTCGTCCTTGTATCAATCCGGATTACTAAATTTTATCAAAATTGGTACATTTACTATTCGGCACAAAATCTAGCCGACGATGTATTTTTTTAGTTGAATCGGACAATTGGTTCAAAAAATATTAAATGAAAACCTCAATTTAACTTTAAAAATTTTATAAAAATGAAATAATGCCAAAATAATGAATTTTTTTTCGGTACAACTATAGTATTTCCCACAACTGAATTTGGCGATTTTTCTTTGCCGCCGATTTGAACGATAACGATGTTGTTCTGGACTGTTTGCGATATCATATGGCAGCCTGCATGCTATTTATTTTGGATTTATGATTTTATGATTAATGATTTATAATTTAGCTTATGATTTTATCATTTATGATTTTTGGATTTATGATTTAGCCATAATCGTCAAAAATAAATCGCCAAATTCAGCTGTGAGGAAATACTTTAGTTAGTCCTTTTTTTCATGTCGGGTAAAAAAATAAATAAAATAACGTACAAACATTAAAAAATATATATAAATAAAAATAAAACAAAATGCAGAAAAATCGTGCTAAAGAAACGAACAGCTTCAGTATACAACCTCTCGACGAAATTTTAAATTTCATACCGAAGTAGTTCGGGCGTTTCTTGTCAAAATCTTCACTTATGCAACTGCGATATCCATTTTAATTCATCATCAAAATGACAACAAAAACATAAAAGCCGTCAAGGGGCTCCTATGTTAAAGCTATACCAAAGAAATTTTAAGAAATGAATATAATAACCGATGCTAGGGAAGGGAACACAGTTACTGCATTCTTTTATGTGGAAGAATAGATTAAAATAAGGCTTGTCGTACTAAATTAAATTCTGTTTTGGGCAGAATTTTATATCTATTGCTTAGAAAACAAAAATAGGCTTTGAGTTTTGGTGAAAATATGCTTTAGCCTACTGCTTGGCGATTTTTCCAAAAATCGCCAATTTGGTGAAGCTGCCACATTTCGTAGATCGATCGTTCAACAACTAAAAAGCATCGAGGTTATCAAGTTAGACACCTTTATCGCCAATGGGCTCTTCCCACCTGACCTCAGAAGCCACATGACATAAACAGAAAGCAGACGAAGTCTTCTATATCTATAGCGATTGCTAAAATAACACATTTTCTATTCTTATTTTTGATCAATCCGATTTAATCTGTGTTATTTTTTTATACATGATCATTTTAAATCCATTTTATATCATTATTTATCACTTTTTGTTTGCTGTATACATTTACAATGATCATTTAGTTTATATTTGTTAATAATGTTGATGGAAAACATGTTAAAATACTCTGATTTTTGGTACTTATATCATTAACGGTGCAACATCGTACGGTGTAAAGCCATTTCGGCCAGTAGCTAAGTTAATTAATTTGCTGTAACGCATTTTCAATGCACAATATTACTTTTATTTTATTTTATATAAAATATTAATACTTTTGTTCTTAAGAACAATATCTAACTGAATACGCTTCTTTGTTTTCTATGTCACGTGATTGAGCAGACGACGCTGGGAAGCGCCCATTGCAAACAACACGCCAAGTAGTGGGTGGGCTAAAGCACATTCCACCTACCAGGTTCTAGTCAAGAATGAGCGACGGTCGCCAAACAGGCGATAAGCTTGCCATATGTAGTGGTCCCTTTTTTCCTCAAATCGCGTACGTGGAAAACAACGCGACGTCCTGTAGGCATCATTGAAATTTGAAATTGCGCCAAGGCCGTCTCTCATTCTTGACTAGACCCGCTTGCCACACTAGATTGCCAAAGAATCTAGGACGATATCATTATGGCTCAAAACGGCACCAAAAAAAGTTCAATAAGTTTTGGACCAATATCTCAGTATATCCACTTTATATATATATATATATATTGGAGAATCTCAAAATCTCGCTTTGGTGCTATCGCAATTGTGCAAATAAAGACGTTGGCGAGAAACATCCCAACTATTTCGGTGCCAAATTTCAATATTTGCCATGGGAGTACTATGCTAAAGCTGTTTCCATGCGCCTAATAGGATGTTCATGTAATACTAAACTTTTCCCATTTATTATTTATTACAAATATCTTTATTGTTTTTCTTATGAATACTGTAAGAAAAGAAAATATCAAAAGGTATGGTATTCAGATAACACTGTCATTGGATTTTGCAATGTGAATGCAGGCACCAAATACACCATTTAGCATGCGGTCTTCAATCGGAAAAGTACTCAAAGTTAAATGCATTCATTTGTTTAAATAAAAAAAAAAAAAAAAAAATTTTCATTTATAAATGATATTTGAATTACTGATGATCTAAGAGGTATGAAATTGTTTTGAACAGCTTAAAAAATATATGCTATTACTTTTGCTACATTTCACATTTTATTATTTTAGCGCGTTATCGTAGAATGGGTGTCATGACTTAGTAAAAAGCACCGGGGATATTTCGGCTCTAAAATTTTAAAAGTCGCCAAGGGTGTTTTGTACTAAAGCTGTTCCGCCATGTTTTTTGAACGATTCTTTAAATCTTGGACACAGTTTTAGTATGGGACCCCCTTGACGAAATTTGAAATTTGGCGCCGAAGTAACACGGACGTTTCTCGCCAAGATATTTACTTATGCAATTACGATAACCATTTCAATTCCTCACCAAAATGGCAAAAAAAATATTTTAAGTCACCAATAGGGCTTCCATATTAAAGCTGTGCCAAATCTTGTTCACTATATATATATATTATTATATTCTTGCAAGGTGAAATAAGACAGGACATTGTGCCAAGCTGGTAACTTTTGAAAAATCATGCCAAGCTCTCCTTTAAATTTTATTTTTACTGACATTTATTTTTTCTAATAAATAATTATATTACCTTATACACTCCATTTTCTCTTGTTAGTATGTCCCGATCCAAGCCTTCTTTCAAAGCTAATTTTATTTCTTCATTATACTTCTCAACATCCAGGTTCTTGTCGTTGCGGAGATACTTTTTCAAATCCACCAAAGACACTCCTTTGGATTTTTGCAATTTCAAAATCGCATTTATGACTCTTCTTGAAATCGATATTTTCTTGGTTTGTTGTGCTTCCATGATTAAACAGTTTTTATTTTATTAATTTAGTAAGAACTTTAAAATTTTATCCAGGCAATCGACAATATGGAAAAGAAATTAAATGAAATTAGAACTGCTCGTGAATATTAAATAAACGATTTAATCACATGCACGAGAATAATAAATTAAACTGAGATAATTTTAAACTTAAGACTAAGACCGTGCTTTTTTGCTTTAAGACTAAGACCGTGCGTAAGATTTTTTTTCCTAAGAAATTTTCTGATATTAGTAAGATTTTTTAAAATATCAGATTGATAAATAATTCTTTATACAATAACAGATTTTATTGATATGCATTTGAAACAAAATTTTGTTGAAGTTGCAATCTATCAGTAACTATACGCAAGCGAAGTGTGACGTCACTGACCGTCGGTGTGGCCAAACAAAAGATTTCCTATGTTAATAATCCATTGGATTTTTTCCAAAAAAATTATTAAAAATCAAGGAAAATTATTGCCAGATTTTAATCCCTATATATGGATACAATTATAAATTAGTTATCGTGTACATGTGTTAGATTAA
The DNA here is from genome assembly GCA_963930645.1 of Salticus scenicus. Taxonomy (NCBI): domain Eukaryota; kingdom Metazoa; phylum Arthropoda; class Arachnida; order Araneae; family Salticidae; genus Salticus; species Salticus scenicus. Next base: position 179,250,991 of record OZ005650.1, read on the forward strand.
GTTATTTTGCTGTCAAATTCACAAAATTTTAATTTTAAATTTCAAAACTCTATCTTCCTTGGCATTTTTTGTATTTGGCGATCAAAAACATAATACGAAAATATACATGCCAGATGTACATTTTCGTAATACGTATTGTATGAAATATTCTTTCATATTTTTGATTGCTCTCTTAACTGCCACTCCCACCTCCTCCCAGGCTTCGGCTGCCATAAACCTTCGGGTTGGCGGGAGGTTGGGTTGTCCTTGCTCTCTTAATATACGTTGCTAAAATAACCATGATTTTTGGTAGGAATTATGTGTAGAAATGTTGCGTACTTGGGGGTTCGAGAGTTGACCGAGAATGAAAAGCCAAACTTACAAAAATTCAGTAATTTATTCACAGAAAGTTCCAGAAAAATACAGGTCTATAAACCAAGTATCAGCTTCAATTCAACCAGTAAACACAGCTTAAACAACAGCTGTCAATAGCAAATCCACAGTACAAACTGTATAGCAATAACACCTGAAGCAAGTCTCTTTCAAAGAGGCTCAAAGCAATGCAAGTGCTAGCGAAGCTGGCTGAAAACTGAACTGACTGACTGCCTTGGCGAGAGAGCGTTCCTTATATACCCCTGTAGAAAAGTGTGGAAAGTTCCGGAAATTTCCGTATCTCATCAGCCAATGAGATTAGAGATCCATATTTGGTATATCCCTTATAAGGGTATTCTCGCCACGGTCGCCAAAAAAATCGCCAAGGTGGGAAAAAGTTGCCAAATTTGGCGCCAAATCCATTACCTGTTGGGGCTTTTTAATGCGTTTTTATGGGAAAATAAGGCTATTTAAACGCTAAAACGACTAAAAAAGTACAAAATTAGCACTTTATCAACTTACTAAGCTTCTTTAAAAGAATTTATACAAAAATAAACACAATTATTTACAATTTTGTAACACTGCCCCCCTCCCAAGGACTGCACGTCCCGGGCAGTTCAACCCTTGGTCAAGAGGCGAAACTAAACAAATTTACACAATCTAAAATACAAAAACTAAGTTGCATACAACGACAAAATTGGAACAGAAATCAAGTGAGAAATCATGGTGCCACTTGAAAATTTCTTATCACGATAATTTTTGAAACACTTATTTATTTGAACTGAAGCTGGACAATGAACTTATCATACAAATATATTGGATAATTTCCCTAGGCAAGTTATTTCGCCATTTTGTTTCCAAGTTGCAGCTACTTAGACAGCCACTTTAAAATTTGCCATAACAACTACTTTTAAAACACTGCACTGATTGTAACCAAAGTTGGATAGTGAACCTATGCTTCAAATATCTTGGATGAGTTTGCTGAGCAACTTGCTCCTTTATATTGTTTCCAAGTTGCGGCCACTTGAAAATTTGTTATTACGGTAACTTTTGAAATATTTAATCAATTCAAATAAAAGTTGAAAAATGGATTTATCATTCAAACAACTATGATATTTTGGGCAAGTCTTTTTCCAAGTTGCGTCCACTTGAACACTGTCACTTGAGACTTTGTTATCGCGATAACTTTTGAAATACTGAATTTATTCTAATCAAAGTTTTACAGTGGACTTATCTTACAAATATCTTGGATTATTTCTGTTAATTTGAGTGAATTGCTGATTTTTACGAACATATCTGAAAAATACTAGAGCTGGGAAAATATCAGAGCCTTCCGCTTAATGAGCGGATGCTCTAAACCACTGAGCTAGCCTGGCTGAAAACCAGCTCGGCATTTCTCACATAATATACATTGGCAAGGGCCACCGAGTCTGCATTGGAGCAGATGTATCAAGTGACAAATTTGAACATGGCACAACTCCAATATTATGTGATTTCTAAATTATCCAAATTTTTTAAATTATCTTGGATTAGTTCACTGAGCAACTTTCTCCGCCATTTTGAACCAAATAGTGGCCACTTAAGTTTTCAACATGATGACTTTTGAGATTCTGAATTAATTCGAACTAAATTTGTACAGGAGACTTATCTCACAAATGCATTTGATATATTTGTTTGCCATCTTGGCCAGCCACCTTGTTTGCAAGTGTTTGCCACTTGGAAATATTAAATTCACATAAAAAGGTATTTATGAACCGATTTGCTTAAAACTCCATATGTACATAGCCTACATCAATATTTCTACCAAGTCCATTAATAATTTTAGCCGCCATTTTCAAACAAAATGACGGCTGCTTGATGAGGAAAAGGAAAGCAAGCAACCTACCCTTCCGAATGAGCCGGAAGGACTTTTTTTTTTTTTCTATGCAGTGATGACGGTGTGCTAAAAACTACAGAAACAACTACACTGTTACAAATTTCAACAGAAAACTCTGTGTAATCTATTATCTTAAGTCTTATGTAAAATCACAGAGAAAAATAAACGGAGATGTTAACAATCTCATCTTATACGTTCATGTTAATGACTAATATTAATTTAATTAATTATTGGGGAGAATATATTTCGGACTTGGAATGCTTTTTCTAAAGTAGAAATAGTCATTTTTAATTTTAATTAAAAAATTAAATAATAAAATTAGGTAAAAATACAGAATAGAGATTGAGAATCTCGATTATTCACTTTTACCTAAGAATTACTATAAATATATAGAGACTCTAGATAAATATTTACATTAAATTTACAGAAATTTTTAACAGTGTATCTACTAGATTATTATTTCCTTTTCGTGTTTAAGATGTTGTTTATATTATTTTTGACTTTATTTCCCTATATATTTGTAATAATATTTTAATAACTTTATCTTAGCTTCCAATGCTTTTAAATTTCAATAAACTTTAAATATAAAATCCTACAAAAAATCATGATGCTACTGTTTTGGTATGATTTATCAGGCAACTTGCAATGTCATGTCTTCATTTTTATAATTCGTTTAATATATTCAAATTCTTAAACCATTTTTTTTGGGATGGAATCACAATAAAGTTTATATTATAAAGCTTTTTATGATATACTACGCTGAATCCACTTTAAAGCATGTCAGTAAACACATAATGAAGCTGTCCCATGATTTCTGTGGCAGGTTTTTTAATCTAGCATTTAAAGTGCTAGTATTCACATTAATCTCAATGTAACTACATTAATTGGTAATAGAATTAATACGTTAAATATTAAAAGTAATATTAGTATAAGTTAAAAAAAAAATCTAAATACCAGAAATAATTTAATATATTTCACGTAAGTTTTGATATTTCATAAATTTTTGCTTTCATTATGCAACAAATAAAACATAAAACTTATTAATTTCTTACAAAAAGTTTAGAATTGTTCATTCTAATAACATTTACTTTTTATTTCTTTATTAAATTTTGATTTACATGCATCATAAAATAACTATTCTGACATCAGAAATGCAAAATTTTACCTTAATTCAGCATAAATGAAACCTTTGATATTTCATATAATAATTTACTGAATGTTACTCTAAAACAATTGTTCTGAAAACTTCCAAATGCTTCCGCTCCAAGGGATAATTTTCAAAACCACATGGCTTTAGTTAATGTGTGTTACGCAGAATTTAATGCATCAAGCTGCAAGTTCGCGGTTGGATATGGATTTATTATCATTCAGGTTTAATGTTATATAGATCATCATATATATTAGCTTGGAGAGCTGATATTTTAAAGGTAAAAGGAACGCTGGAAATATAATATAGAAATATAGCAATATTACAAAACATTTATTTTTATTTCCGTATAAAATACTATTACTTTCATTGCAAAAAATATGAAACTGGACAAAATAGGTATTATTACATCAATAGGTCTAATTAACAACTGTAAATCAAGTTAAAGAAAATAAGTTTTAGAAGAAAACAGTTAAAAATAATCATTATATATAATATTTAATCATCTCTATTAGTGCGAGATAAATTTTTTAAGGCTAAATTTACAAAAAATAAATAAATAAGTAAATATATGTCAAGGATTATTAACATTAAAATTTTATTATTAAGTGTTATCTCAACACCATTGGATTAAAGTCGTTATTCTTGCGTTTACTTTTCCATAGCCAATACACATACTTATAGATTGATTTAAATAATTATATATTTTCAACAGTGTTAATTCAGCATCTTAAAAAGAATTACCACTGCCTTTTGAACTTCACCTATTTAATCTAACATCCTTACCATTCATAAAATATGTCTTGAATTTCTTATTCATTCACATTAAACAATTTTCTTTCAAGATAACTGTTTAACTCAGTGAATAAGAAGACTGTACATTGTAAAAAATGTCGGTAAATGTACTAAAATATTTATTCAAAGTCTCTATAAAATTATAATAATTTTTAGTTAAAAGTAAATAATCGAGATTTTCAAACATTATTCTGTACGTTTATCTTTTTTTTATTGTTTAATTTCTCAATAAAAATTAAAAACGAATATTTCTACTTTTGAAAAAACATTCTAAGCCACAAATATATTCTCGCCAATAATTAATTAAATTAATATTAGTCATTAAAACGCATATATAAAGTAGATTTTTTAACATCTCCGTTTATTTTTCTCTGTAATTTTAAAACTTCAGATAAATAATTATGAGTAGTTTTCTGTTAAAATTTTTAACAGTGTAAGCTCTGATATAGGCTATCAGAAAATAAAATAAATAAATCGATGCTGATTTATGTCTAGCACGTCCATTATTGTAGTTCATGTGTTGTTTTATGTTCATTATAACATTCATCTCGTAATACAGTACAATCAAATAATTTTCCGTTTATTTTACAATTCTTTCTCAAGAATACGATATGGGTGCTGAGAGCTTCATTTTTCTTCCACATAATATTTTTTCTCATAGAAATAAATCTATTTTAAGTCGTATATAGCTATCTTTTCTATATATTTATTGTGTCAATTTAAGATATAATAAAGTAGATTTTTGCTGGAGTTTACAAATAAATATTATTTCGCCGTTATCAGTAAAATTATTTTAAAAAATTATAACTCTTTTAAATTATCTCATATAAATATTTCAAACATTCATCCTACAGGCACTGACGAGTTCTTTTTAGAGATATTCATATTGAAATATGCCCCTTCAAGGAAAGACTTCCCGCACAGTAAAGCATCGATAGCATATCCCGCACAGTAAAGCACGTCCATTATTGTAGTTCATGTGTTGTTTTATGTTCATTATAACATTCATCTCGTAATACAGTACAATCAAATAATTTTCCGTTTATTTTACAATTCTTTCTCAAGAATACGATATGGGTGCTGAGAGCTTCATTTTTCTTCCACATAATATTTTTTCTCATAGAAATAAATCTATTTTAAGTCGTATATAGCTATCTTTTCTATATATTTATTGTGTCAATTTAAGATATAATAAAGTAGATTTTTGCTGGAGTTTACAAATAAATATTATTTCGCCGTTATCAGTAAAATTATTTTAAAAAATTATAACTCTTTTAAATTATCTCATATAAATATTTCAAACATTCATCCTACAGGCACTGACGAGTTCTTTTTAGAGATATTCATATTGAAATATGCCCCTTCAAGGAAAGACTTCCCGCACAGTAAAGCATCGATGCTTCTACTCGCTCAAATATTTTTCCTGGTTGACTACTGTTATTATAAATATATATATATATATTTATTTAATTTCCTGACAATTTGTCAAAAACCATTCTCATTGTGCACATTTATAGAAAATTTTGTCCTATACTGACAGATTAAAATTTAGTAAAAACAGGACGGCAACGCTGACTGGGCCATTGTTCTCACCAAACGTTAATAGGCACTAATTTCTGTCACGTTCAACTGCATATCAATTTGTATGAAATTCTGTAGTGTAGTTCCTGAGATAGAGTTGCCACACAATTTTTGTCACACATAGATGGACAGACGCAGGCCCTGACTTACGGCAGGGCATACGGGGCAAATGCCCTGTGCCCCCCTTCTGGAAGGGGCCCCCCTACAGGCGAATACAGAAATTCTACAACCTAAAGACCTCTTATGCCACTGCAAGGGCCCCCCAGAATAGGCTTGCCCCGGGGCTGCAGGTAGTCTAAATCGGGCCCTGGACAGACGTCACCTAAAAATTCTCAAATCGCGTTCTAGATCTCACAAGACCTTCGAATTCCTCAAAAACCCGAAATCGAAATTTTTATGTAACCAGTATTTTCTTCTATTGAATATAGAAAAAAAATAAAAATGGCACTCAATTAAAGGACCTCTTAAAGTTCTGCAGTTACTGACTGACAACAGCAAATATAATTAACATAGCTACGGACGTCGATATTCCTTAGAAGTTTAAGTTTTAGAATTACTTAAAATCAAATTGTGTAATGAGTTTATGCAACGTCTTTATTCACGAAAAAACATGAAGTTGATTGGAATTATAAATAAAAAACTCAACTGTAGCGCAGATTCTTCGCATTATGCTTGACAACCTTTCTTATAAACAGTAAAAACATAATCTCATAAGGGGGCGTCCATTAATTACATGAGGTGTACAGGGGGGCAGGAGGGTCATCCAAATCTCACCCAATCTCACGTGGGGGAGAGGGGGGTTCTAGGCAAATATCACGTAACTTTTTCCCGCAAAAAAACAGTGTAAAATTGCCAGAAAATTGAGTTAAATTCTATTTAAGTATTTTATTGTTCAATTCTATTACTGTTGTTCTAGAATACGATCTATGCAATCTTAAAAACTAGTCTTAACTAGATTTCAATAAAAATAATTAAGCAAACTGTGTGTTTTGAAATAAATCTAACGCATTTACAGTAAAAATACGGATTTTGAAAATCTCACGTGCATCATATCTCACCAGGGGGGAAGGGGGTGGTCAAAAAATCGCCAAAACCACCTCACGTATTTAATGAACACTCCCTAACTTGAGATTTCACTAAAATGTCCCCGTGACATAATTAGCTCTTAGCTAGAAAATTTACGAAGTCTTCGTCGTCGACCTTCAACTGTGAATTCCTCCGGTGATGAGTAATATTTTAACTTACTGTTAACAACTATAACCGACACCTGTTCCATGACATCTAAATTGCTGGTCTACTATCATATAGCATTTGTAACTTGAATATACCTGAAGATGCCACATGTTTATGGTGAAAAGCTTTGTAAAATATGGTTTTAATAAATATATAACTTGTTTTAAATGTGTTGTCTTGGCTTTTAATGCTCTATTAATTTTAATTATATTTTTTATGAACTTCATCAAATACACTGATTGTACAATATTTGGGAACCGTGTTTAGTACTGTTGTTCTTTTATTACATTTTATGAGCTATTCGTAATATGTTACAATTTGAACTTTTGTTATTTATATATATATATGTAGAAAACTATTGAAATGATTTTATATATATATATATAAGTTTAAAGATTAGAAAAACCAAAAAGGTTAGAAAAATCAGAAGGACAATTACAAACCAATGCGCGAAATTGCATAAAAAGGAAATGCAAAACTTAAATGTAGGAATATATAAACAAAGAAATGAAATAAATGAAATTAAACCCCAAAAAACACTAAGATCTTCATCTAAGATCTTCGTTATATGCATGTTTGATTTCTCTTCAGTTAATGGCGTTTTCCTGTTTGGTGAGATGTTAGGGACTAAGGATAGTTATTAGCTAATTGCTACTGTCCTTTCAGAAACTTCTCTTTTATCCCTACACTGAGAGACCTGATGAAGATCTTAGTGTTTTTTGGGGTTTAATTTCATTTATTTCATTCATTTGTTTATATATTCCTATATATATATATATTACATATTTTCATGTTGCTTCAGATATATTTTCATTTTGTTTAGAGTCCCAAATAAAAATATCCTTAGTTTATTTGAATGAATTTTTACTTTCTCTTACCCATAAGGTAGAGAAAGTATTGTTTCTGGGTCAAATTTTCGAATGCGAGATTTTGTTATATTTACACGTTTTGAGGTACCCTGAATACGAAAATCATGTTTTTAGCAAATGGTCTGTGTGTATGTCTGTGTGTGTGTCTGTGTGTGTCTGTGTGTGTGTGTCTGTTATCAGCATATCTCAAAAACAAATTATCGCAGAAAGTTCAAACTTGGTATTCTAAATGTGTATCATATAGGGATGCTACAGTAAGCTTTTCGTTAAGATCAAGCAAATGGTTCGTGTACAGGGACAATCAAGAGAATTCTAATACATTACGTCTAGGGGGGAAATTGCAGGTAAGTAGAGTTTAACGTCTGTAGACTGCACTAAACCAAATGAAACGAATATATATTTTTTGTAATAGAGATAGTTAACTGGGGAAAAAAATTTTGTGTATGTAGGAGCCTCGCCTCCCCCCTGGGGGGAAGTCCCCCCTCGAGGGGAGTAAATTTTCATGATGGGTATCTTTCAAAAGAGCTCGCCAATACCTTTAAAACGAATGGTTGAACCATCGATATGCGATAATTTAAAACAAAGTTATCGATTTTTTTTTACTCTTAACGAAAAAAAAACAGAAAAAAAATGCGATTTTTTTTTTTTTAATATTGAAAATAAAATGGGCTTTTTTTAGATATTTTGTGTTATAATATGGAAATTCTCTAATATGGAAATCGTCTGCATTATCATAAAAGATATATTTTTTTAATTATAATATTAATAAATTATTTTTTAAAAACAGAATTATTTTTTAATAACCGAATTAAATTCTATATAAATGTAGGTGCATTAATGAAACGGGGGGTTGAGGGAGGCGGTAGCCCCCCCCCCCCCTCACACAGAACTAATTATCATATAAAACTCTTCAGAAGCCTAATATGAATTGTTTAACGCAGGTTTACATAACAGTACTCGTTATCTTACCTTTTAATCTGCGACCTGTATTTATAGTATTAAATTTCAGGATAAGAGAAAGTCGTGTGGGTGACACACCAGATTATTTAAATTGTTTGAGGAATTAAAACTATATATGAATGAGATGCAAGAAAAATTATTTGTTGAAGGGAAGAAAAATCTGATTTACCAAATTTTTCAAAAGAGAGTATGTTCGTAATACATTAATAAGAAATAAGCATTGTTATAACTCTACACTGTAAAAAATAAATCCTGTTTGCTGCCAGAAATTTTCTGTAATGACAGAAAATACGCATAATTTACGGAAAAATTACGTTGACAGAACGTATTTTTTTTTTTTTTTTTTTTACTTTAATTGCAGAAAATTTCTGGCGACAAATAGGGCTTTTTTTTTTTTTACAGTGTAATGTACTGTTAGAAAAGTATGTATTATTTTCGATTGAAAAAAAAAAGAAGTTTTTACGGTCAATATATTGTACAATATTGCAGAAATGTACCATTAAATGGCCGTTCTGAAATGAAAAATGAGGTATTGGTAACTTCAATGAACAGATATGAAACAATTTAATTCAAGTAATAATTTATTGAAGATCATACTATTTTAAACAAGTTTCCCGAAAACTCCAAGTAGTTTCTCTCCAAGTGAATGTTTTCGTAACCACATGGGTTATGTGATAATATACGTTTCACTAAATTTCATATCTATATATTAATTTGAAAAAAGTTTTTGTCTGTCTCCACTATATTGAGAGAACGGCTAGGTGTAAAAATTTGGTTGAGGTGTCTAAAGAAAAGTCTTGGTCTGTAGATGTGCTAAGAAAAGAGAAAAATAAAAAAAAGTCGAATGGTTTCCCCCCTGGGGGGAAACGGGTGGGAAACCGTTTCCCACCCGTTTGGTTTAAAAACGAATGACTTCATTTTCGGAAATGCAACAATACAGCGAGTTTATCTGAATTTTTATTGCCTTATAAAAACAAAGTTCACGTGTTATCATTTTATTTTTTAATTATTGATCCTTTTTTACAGTGTGGCAACATGAAAAAATCTATATGTTAATTTGAAACATGTTTTTGTTTGTCTCCACTATATTGAGAGAACTACTTGGTGTAAAAATTTGGTTGAGGTGTCTAAAAAAAGGTCTTGGTCTGTAGATGTGCTATGAGAAGAGAAAAATAAAAAAAAGTCGAAGGGGGGGGGGGGGGGGAGACCGTTTCCCACCCGTTTCGGGTTAAAAACACGTTTACGAGCTTAACTAAGCTTCAAATTACTTCACGGGGAAGAAATTGTACATATGGGGACTAGAGACGAATACTAAAAAATCAATATCTGCGAATTTGGAATTTTCGGTTTCAAAGGGGGAAAGTGGATTTGGAGGGGAGGGGAAAGGGGGGGAATTAGTTTGAGAGGGAAATCCGTACTAGACCCACACATGTAGCACCTCATTTTAAAGGTCTTGACATTTCATGTCGATTGGGGATGTTTGTATACAGTATAGTCCGACCCCTGGTGGTGAAAAATGGAACTAAGTGATTTTGCTGTAGACCCTATCATGTTACATCTTATTTTAAAGGTCTTGGTATTTCCTGACCGTTGGTGATGTTCGTACAGAACACAGTGCGCCCCCTGGCGGTGGAAAGTGCAACTAAAGGATTTGGCAGTTGACAAAACCATGTGACACCTTATTTAAAAGGTCTTGGAAATCCAAGGCGATTGGTGATAGAGGTCTTGAAATTTCATGTTGATTGGAGATGTTTCTATACAATATAGTGCGCCCCCTGGTGGTGAAAAATGGAACTAGGTGATTTTGTAGTAGATCCTATCATGTTATATCTTATTTTAAAGTTCTTGGTATTTCCTCACCGTTGGTGATGTTCGTACAGAACAAACTGCGCCCCCTGGCGGTGGAAAGTGCAACTAAAGGATTTTGCGGTTGACACCACCATGTGACACCTTATTTGAAAGGTCTTGGAAATTCAAGGTGATTGGGGATGTTTGTATACAATATAGTGCGCCCCCTGGTGGTGAAAAATGGAACTAAGTGATTTTGTAGTAGACCCTATCATGTTATATCTTATTTTAATGGTCTTGGTATTTCCTCATCGTTGGTGATGTTCGTACAGAACAAACTGCGCCCCCTTGCGGTGGAAAGTGCAACTAAAGATTTTGCAGTTGACACCACCATGTGACACCTTATTTGGAAGGTCTTGGAAATTCAAGGTGATTGGGGATGTTTGTATACAATATAGTGCCCCCCCTGGTGGTGAAAAATGGAACTAGGTGATTCTGTACTAGACCCTATCATGTTATATCTTATTTTAATGGTCTTGGTATTTCCTCACCATTGGTGATGTTCGTACAGAACTAACTGCGCCCCCTTGCGGTGGAAAGTGCAACTAAAGGATTTTGCAGTTGAAACCACCCTGTGACACCTTATTTGAAAGGTCTTGGAAATTCAAGGTGATTGGTGATGTTCGTATACAACATACTGCGCTCCCTGTTGGAGGAAAGTGGATTTTGCAGTGCTTGCATAGCATGACTGCTATACGGTGCCACAGCCGCAGGCAGCGGTAACACGAGTCAGAGGTTCGTTCGGTTCAAGGTTAATTTTTGAGAATTTTTTCATGTTAATAGCGGCCTGCATATACGTGCCACAGGCACTGGGATACGAATCCGAGTTCCGTTCCGTTTGAAGTAATTTTTTTTTTTGTTAGAGATTATTATTATTATTATTATTATTATTATTTGTGATGTTTTCATTTAAAAATAGAAAATCAAACAAAATCGAGTTAAAGATATAAAAACCATACATATTTAAGGTGCATTTAAGGTGCATTTAAGGTTATTATCATGGGCCGGCCAACACCGGGCGGGTTCTTTCGGTTGCAGGTTAATTTTTGGGAATTTTTTTTTATGTTATTAGCGGCTCACGTATGTGCTGCCGCAGACACCGGTGTCACAAGACTGAGTTTCGTTCGGTTCGAGGTAATTTTTTTGTTATAGCTGATTATTTTTTACGTGATGCCTTATTTTAAAAATAGAAATTCAAACAAAATCGAGTTAAAGATATAAAATCATACAAATTTAAGGTTCAATTAAGGTTATTATCATGGGTCCGGGCAACGCCGGGCGGGTCAGCTAACATGTAGCCTTAGTATTAAAAGAAACAGAAAATAAAAGATAGCAACTGTTTTATTTGGAGTCAGTTTGACGTCACATTGACAGTACTTTGTAGAAAGTGATTTAATATATAGTACTTCAATTTATAACCATTTTTCCGAATTTCTTTTTTTTTTTTTAAGTGAAATGTTGTAAATTATATTAGATGTTTTAACTTTAAATACATTTAAATAATGATACGACGATTTTTGAAACATTACGGTCAATAAACTGACCGTCGAAGTCGACGGGTTCCAGCTAGTATCATACTTTAATTCTATGGTTAGCACAGGAAAATATTTTCGTCGGAATATATTATTTTTTCATCTATATATATAAGTTTATTTTTAATGTGCCTATTTCATATTTTTGAATTATCTAATTTAAAGGTGAAGTACTTCTTTTCAATATAATATATATATTTATTTATTTGGGGGGGGGGGAGGGGGGGATTGAAAATAAATTAAGTATTTTCTAAAATAATTTTTATTTAAAATTCTTATACAAATCTGAATTTTTTTTACTCTTAAAAGGATTATTAGTATCAGATTAACATTTATGTGTTCGGTCTTTGTTTTGAGTATATAGTTTTCTACACATTACTTCTTGTTTAAAAACAGATCAGTAAACTATATAAAAATAATATTAATTAGTTAAAAAAAAAAAAAAAAAAAAAAGTATGTTCTTAGTACAATATTTTTAACATTCGAAAGTAGTCATTAGAATTTATTGAATATAATTTTCAGTGTTTCTAAAAAAGTAATACCTGTACGCTTAAGTAATTACGCAAATTAATCTTTCAAACATGAAATTAATTAAAATCTCCTTCAACAAAGGAATATTTAGTAAATTCATTTGTTTTAAAAAAATTGTCACTTTTTTTCTTCATTTTATTACGATAACTAAGCAGATAATAATCCCTGCGTTCTTAATTGGAATTTGAAATTTTATTTTTTTCCGTACAACAGCTTCAGAAGCATTTGAAAGTTAGTTTTCGTACTACAATAATTGAGCATTTATTTCCTCATAATATTTTTTTAATGTCTTCTTTTCCATAAAAGTAGCACTTAAAGACTTCCATATTCTTAAACAGCGGGTATTTACGGGTCTTCCTTCATGAACTAAAATTTAAGAGAAAACAAGTTTACTAACTAAGTAGATTTTTTACCTATGATGTTGTAAATTCTAAATAACCTATCTGATTTTTAAAACTCAAACACCAAATTAAAAAAGGCTTATGGCAATTTTTAGTCATTTTGAGTGAAAGTGAAATCTGACATGAAAGAAATGGAACATTACAAGCACTTCCGATACTTAATTACACAGTAATACTTATAAAGATATTTTAAGCCTCGTTAAATAAATTTGAAAACAGCGTCGAAACACTCTTTTAAATAAAAGCATACAAGTACATGAAAGCATAAAAAAATTCATTTAAATATTTATGTGAACTTTACATTTTTTTCCTCATATATATTATTTTCTTTAAACGTATATTTCGCATTTACCATAACATCAACTTCCAGAGCAATATCTTTTATTTACACTGATGTTTCAGGTCTACATATCGTTTAAAAATAAATAAGCTTTTTTTTGTGACGTCAGTTTTATGAAAAAGTTTTTAAAGATCATTTTTCTCACGTAAATGTATACTTATTTTTATTGTGATGAAATTTTTCACAGTGAAAGCTATTTCTTATATTTCATTATAACAAATATTCGAAAATAATCTGCTTTGTTTTACTTAGTGCTCTAGTATAGTTAACTAAATCTTCAAAATATAATATCATGTTGCGAATGAATCAAAACTTATTTATACTTAAAAAAAAAAAAAAAAAAAGAGAGAGCGAGGGCCTTGACACTGACTCATTGAACTAAATCGCTCCCATCTCTATTATCTATACTACCTGTAATCTATCATCGCTAGGTTCTTAGATTATGAATGATGATTTCTTATGCCGTTATTTAAAAATTAAAGCACTATTTAAAATCCATATATTTGTTAGTAAATTATACATTATTCATTACTCTTAATTAAATGGTCTGTATTTTGTTTAATATTATGTATGCAATATTCACACAAGAAATTAACAATGTTGTTTTGAGAGTTATTTTTAAAAGGTGTATACATACAGCCATGAAAAAAATTATAAGGACACATTTAAAAATGAGTATTATATATTAAAGTAATCATCAACTGAAAACCAAATCAAACATACTTTACTACTTGTAATTAGAAAACATTAGAAATCTGTTAGTATGAGATTAAATTACAATAAATTTGTTAAATCACATATTAAAATGTATTAATATGTATTATGTGAAATATGGAAAAAAAATATAAGGACATTATCAAATAAATCCCAAAATATATTAATAATCTACAAAATCACCTTTTCTTTTCTTCAGTTACCCTCATTAATCCTCCAGTCATTGACTCAGAAAATCCAGTTAAAGTTTGTTTCGAAATGTTTTTCCACGTCAATTCAATGGATGATGTCAGTTCTTCTTTATTTGCATATTGTGTGTCATTCTTATACACTTCTCTAGCTAAAATGCCCCACAGATTCTATATGGGGTTTAAATCAGGGCTTCTTAACGGCCAATCCAGAAGTTTAACAGAATTGGCCTCCAACCATGAACGTGATGCACAAGACACATGGCAACTTACATTGTTTTGTTGAAACAAATAATCACCACCTGTAATAAGTGGTGCTTCAGGTAATAAATTTTTAGCTAGCATATCAACTGATCATGATTCTGAATTCATGCTATCTTGAATGGACACTATTGGTGTTGTTCCATTGGCTGTAAAACATGCCCACACCAACACAGAACCTCCTCCAAATTGATTTTGGGAAAAAAAAAAAATTGTCTTTTCGCAATACCAATAAGGGCGAAAACCATCTGGTCCGTCCAAATTATTTTTTTCCCTCAGAAAATACGACATCTTTCCATCGAGACCCAAAAGAAATGTGTTTCTTAGCGAATTCCAATCTACGCTTCTTTTGAAGTTTTGTTTGTGGTGGACTTGACCGTAGTATAGCATATCTAACATCGGATTTCTTTTGCAGAACATTACGCACTGTTCGGTTAGTGCATGGTAAATTCATTTCCGTTTTAACTTAAGCAGAACTCTTCTTCTTTTTTTTTTTTTTTTTTTTTTTTACACAAATTCGACGGGCAATTGCACATTTCTGGCGCACAGTAAGAGTGGGAGGCCTACCTGTACGCTTTTTCTTGCCATATTCTTTTGGATTCTTTAAAAAAAAATTATAAATTACTCTTTTAGAACTGTTTATCTTCCTTTCAATTTCACGTTCACTCATTACACATTTTCTATAAGCACTAATTTGTCCCTTTTCCAAGTCAGGGAGTTTTGTGCTGTTCGGCATGATGAAGAATGAGATAAAGTGAACAATCTTACTGCGTTACACTTTTGGGTTATTGTAAACAATCATATGATACGACTAAATATGCAAATTTCAGTTTGTGATTTCAAAAGAAATACGTGTCCTTATAATTTTTTCCAAGTGGCAAACTATTAAATCCTTAAATATTCATGCATTTTAATGATTTTCAAAATTTTCGAAGTAAAGTTTGTTTGAAAATGTTTCGTTTCACGTATTTTATCAGAAAAATATTTGCATAATTTTCTAGCCGAGCGGATCCTAGAATTGGCGACTTTTCGCTTGTCCTTGTAATTTTTTCCATGGCTGTACATAACACATACGTGTTACGGTTTGTAACAACTTTGTATGCATAACACATGTAGAGTGTTTAAAAAGCAATTATCAGTTTTTGTTACAACTGGCTGACCTTTATTTAAGACCAGTTCGGCCTTGTTAGTCGATTAACTATTTGCTTTATTATAAGAGATTTTTAAGAAAGAAAACTTATCAGTAAATGGCGAGAAATGTATCATTAAAAAGCATTATGTTTGCCGTCAGAGACACTGTTCTACTATTAGTATAGATATATATATACATATATATACATTAAAAAAAGAAACAGATACTCAAACAATATGTCAAAATGTAATATTATTAATATTCAACGTATAATGTACGGTAATAATGTACGGCATAAATTGTACAGCATTCTTCAGAATTGAGAAAGTAATTAGATGCTAATTTTACAGTAAGTTTTATAAGCTAAAGACTAAAATTTAAAAGAGTGGTTAAACTTTTAATTTTCCAAATATCTATGCATGTAACCATTAAGTAATTTATTTCTATTAAAAATTTATTTCCATTAAAAATTTATTTCTATTATCTTTCTATTAAACATTCATGAGAAACAGACAATTGAATAGTTTGTATCATAAGTTTCATCAGGAGAAGTAAAATTTATTTCCAACTTTCTACTTACATTTTTATATGCATTGTGTAATAAAGTAAGTACTCTTAAATCAAATGGGTGAAACTTCAAAGTTTTCAAACAAAACTGGAACTATTTCATTTAGATAACAATAATTTTCTAAATATTACTGGGAGGAAATTATTACGAAGACTGCTTATGTGTTCCGTTTCAAAAGAGAGTTTTCAGAACTACACAGTTTGCGATAATGCTTCTTCCGCTGTATTTAACACGTCTAGTTTAGTTTCATGATCATAAAGTGGGTTTATTTTTATCTCAAAATTTATACGTCAAATGTCTATAATATTTTCTAAGAAGAATTATATGATTAATTTGGGAAAAATTACCTGTATTATTATTTTTTTTTTTTTTTTAAGAAAAATCGCTTTCAGTAAAGCAAAATTAAAAAAAAAAAAAAAAAAAAATATTTTCTTTTAAACATTTCGTTTAAAACTGGCATAAAAAGAATTAAAAGCTTTTTTTATAATAATACCCGCGACTTCGTTCACGTGGAAATTTTGATGTGTATGTGTGGGAACTGACGGTTTGATCATAATATGTAATGAAATGAAACCTTATCATCGTGGTGCTGTGCAAAACAGAGTCTGATAAAGTACACTCAAAAAAATTTGTAACTCATTGAAAGCCAAAATAATATGCCAAAATAAATAAATAAAAAGTTATCGCCAACATGGCGATAAAAATTTAAAATTCGTCCATAGGGATTCTGTACTAAAACAGTATTCCGTTGTGGAAGTATAAAAACTGGGTCGTCAATTATGAATTTTATTTCGAAACCTTTCTTTGTATGATTTTAGTTCACTATTGAGGCAGCGCCATGTTCGTCCTTGCAATCTCCGGTGCCTGTCCCTATTGCCTGCGACAATGGCTTACCTGTGGGCTTCCATTTGGTTGCTTATCATACATAAGAGTATAAAAGAGCTACTTCAAATTTTTCGATACTGTCCGTATCGAAAAATTTGAAGTAGCTCTTTTATATCTGAATCCCAGTTACATATGAACAACATTATATGTGATGTACATAATATTTGCTCTCAAGTTATTTCCTATATTTATTTGATTTAAAGCCACATATAATATTACAATATGCTATGATCGGCAACTTCTATCGCATGAGACAATTATTATTTTGTGGTTATATATACTTCATGCTTAGTTAATAGTAGTTGGTATATAGAAAAATAAATAAATTAGTATGTAAACTTGATCATGGTACAGCCTTAATGACCTTGGCGACTTTTAAATTTTTGTTGCCGTTTTAGACCAAAATATAATTTATGCGATTATTGTTCCTATACGCAAGCGAAGTGTGACGTCACTGACCGTCCGTGGATGCAAGAAAATGATTTCCTATGTCAATCGCCCATTGGATTTTTTGTAAAAAATGATTAAAAATCGAAGAAAATATTTCCCGATTTTAATCCCCATATTTGGGTACACATATGTATTAGTTATCATGTGCATGTGTTAGATTGAGTTATTTTGCTGTCAAATTGACAAAATTTTTATTTTAAATTTCAAAACTCTGTCGTTCTTGGCGCTTATTGTATTTGGTGATCAAAAACGTAATACGAAAATATACATGCCAGATGTATATTTTCGTAATATGCATTGTACGAAATATTGTTTCATATTATTCATTACTGTCTTAAAATAAGTTGTTAAAACAACCATGATTTTTGAAAGGAATTAAATTATGTTCGCCAAATAATTTGGCGATATTTTATTTTTCTACCAAGGATGGCCGATATCAAATCTATTCCGCTACAACATATTAGTATCTTATATCAGATACTTTATTTAGACATTTGAAAACAAATTTGACTTCAAATTATGATAGAATATTTATCATTTCCCTTTTAATCAGTATATTAGTTGGATATTTATTGTGTTAATATCATCCTTTGAAATTAAATGTTTGTGTTTTCAATCGAATATGGAAGTTTGCCATTTTTTTTTCTTCTAGAGTTTTGAAATTAAAAATTCAAATTTTGTCATATACATTGTTTTAAAATATACATTGTTTGTAAGTTATAAAACAATGTCTGAACAGAAGAATTACAAATAAATTAATCGGGATACTTTTGATTTAACTTTATTTAAGCATTGTGTTTAAAGAAAATGTTTGATTTGAAAGTAATTATACTCTCCTCAGGTGAACATGACAAAATTGCCCACTCAATTGTCACTTTTGTACACATAATTTTTTGCTTCATATAATTTATCGGTTGGTTTGTTGGTTGAAGGGGTTTTATGTAGCGCTAACTCTACACTACGAACGAATGGTGGCGGTCAGGGAGTCATCCCTAAGGGTAGTCCAACATGTAATGTATAGTAGGGATTAAAATCAGTCTGATTAGTGTTTTATCACTTAATATTTCCAACATGGAAAAGATGTTATTTTTAATTCTTACATTAAATATTGATATAATATAAAGAACGCGTAAAAATTTCTCTCAAAATGTGCATTAGTAGTTTTTAATTTGTTCTTAACATCTGAGATCGTCAAGTTTGGAAGAGCAGAATTGCAGAAAACAGGGCCGATTGGAATCATCTACAAGGGGCCTTCATCTTGAAGTCGATTGGTAGAGGCTGAGATTGATGATGATGAAGATGATGATATATAGATATAGATGGGAATAAATTAACAAATGTTTGAAATGAAATAAAAAAAACCCAAAAACCCTCCGTGTACGGGGAAAGAGAAGTTTCTCAAAGGATAGTAACAATCAGATAATAAATATCTTTAGTCCCCAACTTCTCAGCAAAAGGCATAAAAATACATCAAAGTAATATATATATATATATATATATATATATATAAAATACAATAATATAAAGAATTACAAAATGTATACAAGAAAGCAAATACAATATATGAAATAAACCTCCTACCTGATAAAAAAAAAAAACCTTTTCGGCCAACGGGGATGCTCGTCGGTATTTAAATATCGCCCTTGAATGAGGAAATAGAACAAATCGAAAGAGGTAAACACTGGAAACACTCGGTTAAAAGTTGGGACGGGTAACAGTTAATTTGCAAGGTTTTTTTTTTTTTTTTTTTTTTAGATCTTCAAGAGCTATTTTTAACCGACTTAAAAAAGGAGGAGGTTCTCAATTCAAACCGTATATATATATATATATATATATATATATATATATATTCCTTAGCTTATAACTTCTGAACGAATGCTCCGATTTTCATACTTTTTTGTTTTGTTGTAAAGGTCTTTTTGTCTGAAATATGTCCAATTGTAATATCTTTACGATCTAAAGAAAGTACAGGGTGCCCAAAAAAGTCAGTCCCTACCTTTTTAAATGCAGAACGTCTGAAGCTATGGTCATAAAAGTGGTATGTAGGAATAGTAAAGTGGTCATGCGGTACGCGATTCAACCGCCTACAGCGCCACGTGGAAAACAGCAGAGTTAGCGTTCCCATCCCGAAAACGGTTTAAGATAAGGGAAAAAAGGCAATTGTAAATTTGCAGAGCATGAACGATTTAATACGAAAAGACGGATTATAGACATTAATGCTAAAAATAGAACATTTAAAACGTGCATTTGTTTGTTTGCAATTTCCTATTTTGTGCACACTTGAACGACATTACATATGCTGTTTCGTATTGGGCGACATTTGTGCCATGGAAAACTCAAGTATGATTATTGTAAGCGGTCACATCGATTTATCATAGACGTTTTAAACCGACTTCATAAAGGAGGAGGTTCTCATTTCGATCCATATTTTTTGTTGTCATTGTTGAGGTTTGTTAGCTTATAACTTCGTAAGAGATGCTTTAATTTTAATACTTTTTTGTTGTCGTTGTTGTCGTAAAGATCTTGGCCTGAAATAGGTCTCCTTATGATTTCATTAAGATCTAAACAAATTACAGGGTTCTCACAAAACTCCGTTCTCTCTCTTACTGCTGAACGGCTGCAGCTACTCTCGTAAAAGTAGTATGTAGGTATCGTAAAGAGGCCATTTGCTGCGAGATGGAACCGCTTACAGCGCCACCTGGTAGGAATATAACGGAGTTAACAGTTCGCTCTCGAAAACAGCACAAGGTACGAGAGAAAACGTAAACTACAAAGTTGTATAGCATCATTGATTTAGTACGGGAAGGCCCCATGTGCACATAAATGTTAAAAACAGGGTGTTTAAATGTGCTTCTGTTTGTTCGCAGTTTTCTGCAATGTAAACAAATCATAAAACCTTTATTTCGATGTTGAATCTTCTGTCCGTCAGCTGCAATGCATATTTTGATTTTTGTTTGAACTTCACGCTGCGCACATTCCAGCGTAAAGGGCAATACGTATTCACTGTAAAGTTCAATATATGCCTAAAAAGAATTTTTGGTTACGAATACAGCGTATCGGTTCTTTACATTTCTAAAACTCTTTTAATTTAATGCTTGTTCATTCGATAGATAGTTTTTTTTTCTCATATCCGATAAAGGCAAAAAAAAAGTGACACAACTTAAAAATGCAGTATTTGAGAAAAATTAACTTAAACACAAAGCATTGAATAGAATAAAACTGACACAACTGCCTCTCGAGTGGATAATTTTTTAGATAGAGATGTAATCTTTTTTGTTCACGCTGGAGGCATTTCATATATTTTTCATTGACATAAACACAAAATTACCATTTTTTGAGTTGTGTCTATTTTCTTGTGGATTGTGATTTGTGATATCGCCGTCGAACGTCTTCTGATGCTCTGCAATATGAATAAGTTTTCACTAAAAACAAAAAATAAAATAAAATATTTTGTAAAAAAAATATAACCAACTCCAAAAAACAATTACTATTCAAACAACTAAAAATAAAAGAAAATTGGCATAAAATGAAACTGTAAATATCGCCTAAAAGTATAAAATAATTTCCTTCGCCAAACAACCTAAACAGTACAATTTATCATAACTTTTGAAGTCGGCGCAAATTTAATAAAAACTGATATCTATATTCAATACAAAAATCAAATTCTATTCAAAATATACATCTCGCTTTGGCATCTGCAAAACACAGCCGAAAACTACCTTGATTCAAATAAACAAATAAGATTTCGTAAACTGCAAAAGTTGGCAAAACTTCTGGTATCTAGCGTCCTTGCTGAAAAAAAAATCTCCAAATTATCTGTCAAACATATTAAATTCCTTTGAGAAATCATGGTTAGTTTAATAAAGTAAATTAATAGAGCAATCAAGAATATTGAACAATACTTCGTACGATATATATTATGAAAATATACATCTCGCGTGTATATTTTTGCATTGTGTTTCGATCGTCGAATCCAAAAACCAACAAGGATGATAGTTATCAGAGTTATGCCAAGTTTGCAAAGAAAACTCTAGCAACTTTGTAGAAGCATAAACATCGAATTGCGAAGGCTGTTCATTCTTTTATGTAGATGTTTCTATAATTAACGAATTGTATACAGTGATAAAATAATAAAGGAAACATGAAAATGGATCATTCGAGACAACAGCATATGTAGCTACCGCTATAAAAACAAATCTTTAAAAACGAATTAAACTTTATTTAATTTTGCGCCGACTTCAAAAGTTATGATTAATTGTACTGTTTAGGTTGATTTGCGAAGGAAATTATTTTATACTTTTAGGCGCAATTTACAATTTCATTTTATGCCAATTTTCTTTTCTTTTAAATTGTTTGAATAGTAATCGCTTTTTGGAGTTGGTTCTATTTTTTTTACAAAAAGATTTTATTTTAAAATCATTATCATTATTACAAATAGTGCTAATTCTTTTAAACTGTGCAAACATAATATTCTTCAAAACTTTTTTACTTATATTTTAAAACCAATTAGCGAGAAGGTTTACTTTAAAATTAAAATCTTTTCTTTTATCATATAATCCAACAAGCCATTTTTCTTTATTTCTCTTTATATTTAGATCTAGGTGAAAAATTTAATCTGTATCGATACAGTTTAAAATTAAATCTTCAGAATATATTTCTCAAGAAATACTTTCGAAGTTATTGCAGTTTAAAAAAATCAAATCATCAATAAACCTGAAAAAAGTAATATTTATAAAAAAAAAAAAAAAAAAAAAAAAAAAATTCGAAAAAATATAAAAATAAATTTGCGAAAGCAGTCGAGAAACTTGTTCCTATTGGGATTCCCCTCGTCTGTAAAAATTAATCTTTCCCGTTATACAAAATATTTTCAAAAATTCAGAAATTAATACGATTAATCCAGAAATTTTTTTCACGGTTTAAGTAACTGCCAAATACCTCATAAATGCTTTCAAAACCTTCTTTTACCACATTGTGCGGAATACTGCCAAACAAATTTTCAAAATCATAGATACTTACTGAAGTAATGCTTTTTGAGTAAACCTTGAAGTATTCAATGACTTTCAGGTTATTGTTTATTATGTTACAATTACTATCAGAACTTATCGCTTTTAAGACAGAATTTAGATATTTAAGCAAGATTTTACCTGCTTTATCATTATAACTATTAGTACCACAGGTAACAATGTGAAATTTAACCGGATTTTTATGAAATTTAACAGTAACCAAAAGGTATGGAAAATTAAAACAATTTCTGCTTAGATTTAGATTTTTATCAAAGGCAAAATGCGTTTTTTGATTATGGAGGGGTTTTCAGTTAACTTTTTAAAAGAACTATTACTTGAATTTCCTTTAGAAGCAGATTTTTATAAAATACTTTACAAATAACTGCAAAATTACTATTTTCTTTATCTACTGTAGCAATAATAAATTTATCTTTTAAGTTCTCAATATTTTTTTAAGCTCTGTACTATATTTAAACTTATCTGGATTAAACTTACTATAATAATTTCTAAAGAACAGTAGTTGTTTCTCAAAAAGATTCATAAATTTAAATTTCCATTGTTTGAAATCTTCAAAATGCCAGCTGTATCTACAGGAATTTTTTAAAATAAAAAAGTCTACATTTTTTTCTATAAAATCAATATTTTTGTTATTGCTGTAATTAAAATTCATCCTAAAGTTTGACCCCAAATTCATAGTACTGTTTAAATGATCATCTTCAATTATGTTTAAATTTCCAGAGACAATGTGACCATAATAAGGGATAAGTATGAAAACGAAAAGGATGTCGTATATCGGCAATGCAGATCAAATCCCCTTGGGGCTTGATATGCTGGAAGACACAACCCTTTATCCCGTTGGAGATAGAAGTCTGCAACTGTGCACGACAGGAGCAAACAAGCAACGACGCACCATTATGTTAACCGTTTCGACTGAGACTGATGACCGCAGGTTGATACCATATGTGATTTTTAAATAAAAAAATATTCCAAAAGAATCTTTTCCAGTTGGGGTAATTGTAAGTGCACAGGAAAAGGGGTGGATGACGGTGTAGCTCATGGAATATTGGGAGCGTCGCCCAGGTGCTTTCCATGTGCCATTGATGTTGGTACTTAACAGCTTCCATGGCATGTGACGCTTGTCATAAAAGCGAAAATTTCTCACTCAAGGGATTTCGTAGTAATACCTGGTGGGATGACGCATGATTTGCGAGGACATTGACTATGTCAGTGAAAACGGAGATTGTGGCTATAACAGTAATAGTGGCAATGAGAATTGTTAATAAATGTCAATAAATAATGTTAATAGCTTTTTTGGATAAAAAAAACTGCAAGGAATGAAGTAAAGATGCAATACATTTATTAAGTAAGTTTTTTTTCAGTTTTATTTTCTTCTTTAAATACATGCCTTGATTCATACATATGTCGTGTAATTACATGTAGTAAAAAAAAAAAAAAAAAAAAAAAAAAAAAAAACTATTCCGTGGTTGGTTGGTTGGTTGTAGGATTTAAGGCCGATTGACTCCTGATGTGTCCTAGGCCTAGGGGGGGAATGCCCTCCGTGGGGGTCTTTCTAAGGGGTCCTAGCCCGTATTTACGCGAGTTTCGGAGGAAACCACGGAAAACTCCGAACGGCTAGATAGATGAGCGCGACCTGGGATCGAACCCGGCACCTCCCATCTACCAGCTTTGAGCGCAGAACCGCTCGGCCGCTAAAACAATTCCGTGTATAACGCGCACCTGCAGTTTTTTGCCTTATATTTCTGAAAAAAAAGTGCGCATTATACACGCGTAAATAACGGTATATATATATATATATACATATACGTATATATACGTATATATATATACTTTCCCTTATTGTAGAAATATTTCAGAATATTTATGATTGCATCAGTATATTTACAGGTAATACATTTATTTCATTCTAACGTATTTCATTGTATTTAGATTAAAAAAAAAAAAAAAAAAAAATTCTGCAAATTTTGAGCATTTACGTTCTTAACTACATCTTTGACACGTTTAATTTTTATAGAACCACAATATTAATGTCGATTAATAAACGGGTATTAAAATCGGCTTTTAGCATGTACTACGTATAAGCATCAGCTATAACATCAAAATATTAAGTTTGATAAATAGATTTTTTTATGTTGAGAAAAAACAGTTAAAGTCTCTGAAACACTGTGTAAACTTTGTAAAAACCGTAAAAATGCAACATTGAACAAATTTTCGAAAACATATTAATACATTCATATATTTAGACCATCAATCTTTCTCCACAATATAATTGTTCTTAAGTTTCATGATTATCAACAGTTATAAGATAATTTGTGAGTTTACATTTTTACCTGTAAACTACTAGACCAAAATTTCTGCAGCTGAAGGTCTGTAAATGTTGAATCAGGATAGACTAGAGCTTAAAACTCAATAGCTTGTTTAAGCTTATGTAAAGGGGATTCTAATTTAGGTACTGAACTAAAACTATGTGCGATGGAAAAATATGTAAAGAGGCTTTCGTAAAATATTACTGGTGTCCAATGAAAATGGCTATATTAATAACATATACGTCTCAATTCTGAAATCACTCCAAATGCAATTAAACTCCCTCCAGAGTTCACTAGTAGACTCTTCTAATAACATTACAAGAAAAATCTCCCCTTCTGTAGAAAGTCTCAATACTCAAATAGGTCATACTGGAGTGACACTTTCAATAAACACTGTAACAAGATACTTTCCGATCAAATCATAAACCAAGACTTCACTGAAAAGCATAACTCCTATACAGATCGTAAATCCACTTATCATTTAATTCAAACGGCTCCACTTAATATAAGGAGACCAAATTTTCGAGGAGAGAAAGTGGGGACAAATCAGCCAGGTGCCTCTAATTTAAAATTAAGATATGATGGCATATGCAATACCTTAAAAAAGTGCACTATCATCGATTTAGAATTATAAATTGCGACAAAAGCTTTATTTGGAAAACAAGTTTAAGCGTGAGAGAAGAAAAGAAATTACATAAAGTGGGGATATTTGGTCGCCTTAACTTTTTACCATATTTAAACCAACAAAACCATTCGCAATTAGTGAACTTTTCGTAAACTTCGCAAATTTTTCCATTCCTACGAAAAAGGGCTACTGAGCTCTCACAAATTTCTATTTTTGTATGTTACATTCACACTAATAATTTCATTTAACATTTTATTAGACTGCATTGAGAAAATTTCATATTATACACAGGATCATTTTAAGAAACATTACCTTCTCAATTATTATGAATAGTTAAAATGGATGTTTAAAAAATAATCCACTGTTTTCCTTTTTAGCTTTGTCCAAAAATAGCAATTCGTCTCACCTCTTCGTTGAAATAATTCAAAGTTATAATTATGAATTTATTAGATTTTTTCAACAAATTAGATTTTTGAATGTGTGTTTTAGCATCTGATTGAAAAATACCACAATTGAATATTCTATAAAATTACTACTTTTCTGTTTTTTTTTTTTTTTTTTTTTTTTTTTTTTTTACATAATTACATTTTATTTTAAAAAAAGAATTATTTTCATTATTTTTATAATTAACAAAGCCGTCGATGTTTGCGATGTTGATTAATTTTGTATTCTTGAAAAATTTATAATTAATTTAATTATCTTGGACCGTACTTATTTTCAAAATTTATTATGATTATCAAATGCTATGAAAAGTTTTAAAATTAACACTTTTGTCTTCTATCAAAGTTCATTAATTATTTCAAATTTTTCTTCTTACTAAAAAAGTAATTGCGGTTTAAATTATCAGATGTATCATTTCTAAAAAAATTGAGAGGTTTTTTTTTTTTTAATCTATTTAGAAAAAAATTTCAAACATATTTATTTTCTAAAAGAAGATCTGTTTTAGTTTTCAGTTTTGCAATACAAAATAATGATGCATGTTCAATATCACGAAAGACGAATAATTAAATTTTCAACAAAATAACAAAACTTTTGTTTTAATTCCGTTAAAGCTTTTAATCCTGATTTGAATAATTAATTAATTTTTAATTAAAAATTTTCAGGAAAACTTCAGTTTCTATAATTATTTTCATGTTAAATGCTTTAAAATCTCTGCAATAAAAATAGAAATGTACAGGCATTCACCTACGCGTGTATTTTATTTCATTGTGTTCGTTAATTTCTTTTAAAGATAAAAGTGGAATTTTTAAAGAGACGTGAAATTTTTTTATCCTATAAGCTTAATTCAGTAAATTAAATTAAATTAAATTGATCGATGACAAAGAAAGAATGCATTATCATATTAAATTATAACATAACTATGTTATAGGACAAAAGGGGTGTTTATTAATGCTTAAGAAGTTACTGCAGACACACGTTGTTATTAATGAAAAAGGTAAAAGGAAACGTAATTATTTTCACTTGATAATTTTCATTTGGTAGAACAATTTAATGACCCATTAGTGGCTCAGCGGTTCTGTGCTCAAAGCTGGTAGACGCAGAGTGTCATGTTCGATCACAGGTAGCGCTCGTCGAACTAGCCTTTGGGGGTTTTTTAGAGGTTTTTTTTTTTTTTTTTTTTTTTTTTTTAATCGAAACTCGCATAAATACGGTGTAGGACCACTTAGGGTTAGGACCACTACCCCTACGAAGGACACTCCACGTCTAGGAGCCGTGTAGCTCGTGTAGTTAGTTGGTCTTAACTTTAACACACGCATAATTCAAAACTTAAAATGCATTTTATTGCTTTAAAGAATTAGGAGAAAGACACGTTTATTCACAAATATGAAATATACATATAATAAACTGTCGTACATATATATATATATATATATTTTTTTTTTTTTTGAGGGGGGAGTTGGGTTAAGGAGGATAAGTTCTTCTTTATACGAAATAAATTTGTTCTTTATAAAAGAACAAATGAAAGTATTTATTTATGTAACATATATATAATAGAGGATTATTCACAATAAAATATTTTATAAGTTATATTAATATATTATATTTTATAAGTTTTATTATAAGTCTTCAGCATACTCTTTTGTGCCATTAGTGTTAATAATCTTAGCTTATTTAATTTTCCATCCTAGTTTAAGTCCCATTCCCTTTAAAAATTCGTATTAATGTTAACTAGTGTATTTGTCACAAAACTAAGTATTCATTTTAAAATCAAGAAATTATTATTTTTAGTACGAACTCTCAAATTCAACCAGAAGATAAAACTTGATAAAACATTTTACACTGTTTCCGTTTGTAACTGATTGTGAAATTGAGATATAAAAAATTAAATATACAGAGGAATATAGTTACATAAAAGAAACGAATAGTAAAAGAATTGAAGATTTATAATAATTTAGAATTCGTATAGAGATTTTTGAAATTGGGTATTATTTTGTATTATTTTCTCCATGTATATATATAAGGTCTTTCCTTCTCTACAATTACTTTTTACCCTTTAAAACATGCTGTATGCATAAAAATAATAGATTTCGTGGTAATCCATTGTTTAAAAAGCGATAGAATCTAAAACAAAAATCATTAATTTGAACGTTCCGTGTACCCTTAAGTGAAAAAAAAATATAATAAGACATACTTACGGCTGTATTCACAAATAACTCCAACTCCCAGTTTCACACAAAAACTTGCAAAATTTTGCACTCTGCTTCTGTCATCTAGCATTGAAAATTTCACATAATCTTTGATTGGTTATTTTCAGCTAAAAAGTCTGAAAATTACAATGCCATTAGATGGCAGGAGCAACGGGTCAAATTTTGCTGAAAAGTTCCACCCTGGCTTTGTACGCTTTTTAAGTGTTCGTGTTCAACCGGCAGTTGAAGTTATTGGTGAGTACAGCCGTTAGACTATGTCAGCCCTTCACTACCACCATGCTCGTATATACTTCTATGGGTTATTATTATTATTATTATTATTATTATTATTATTATTATTATTATTATTATTTTAAATTCTCCAAAATATCAACAAATTCTGAAGTATGAGTTTTCCAGTTTTAACACAAATTTAACTATCAACATGTCTCAAATTATAGACGGCATCTCTTATGATTTATTGTCAATGGATATATACCCTTCATTTTTGTGTATTGTAAATAAGGACTCATTCATATTACTAGTCACTCTGTTCTACATGAGCAAGGAAATTCCATATCATTAACAATTGCTGCTGAAGGCATATTTTTATTTGTAACTCTATTTATCATAATACGTCTCTTTTCTCGAGTAGTTAAAGAACTTGGCCTCCGCGTAGATCGTTTTTGGAAGTCATATGCAGGATTCTTCAAGGAATTATAGTCTTTGGCTTTTTCATTTATCAGCAATAATACAAGAACTTAACTCATATTCCATAAATGCAAAAATCTGTTCTTGTTCTTATTCGACAATTGTTCGCCTGCACCCCCAGTGTTTGACAATGCTCACAATAACGAATGCTGCAAGCTAGAATGGAAGTTTTGTTTTTTGAAAATTTTCCACCTGAAATAAAATTTGCATAATGGCCTTATTATTTGGTCAAATGACCGTCTTGTTCAAACTTATAGGTCATTAATATATAAATTATGAAATTATATTTTACTATTGTTGTGTTGACTGTCGATTGCTGCTACAATAATACACTCTGAAAAGCCTTATTTACACACAATATGTTTTTCCATTTCGCATTCTTTTAATCAAATTATTTGAGATGGCCTATTATTTTTGGCCAGGACTATATTAAACTTTTTCTAGGCCCGATGTCGCATATCAGCTTACTAGCGACAAAGATTTTCTAACTAATAATTTTGACACAGCTACAATTATTATGACATTCCGTCAACTATTGCCTCAATAATTGTGTATTTTTACGTATTTTTTTCTGAGTGAGATAACTTTTCTTAATTGAATACTGAGGAACGCTACAATTCTGGCACATTACAAACTGGTTTTGCCTAATTTCTTAAACTATTAGGTCTTTGCATAAATTCGTGCGGTTTTTTATTGCTTCATTTCATAAAAATACATCAAATCAAATGACAATTTTTAATCAAAATACTCTCCATTACTTCCTACAACCTTTGCCCATTTTTTGGGTAACAAATCTATACCACGGCGATAGAAGCTCTGGTCTTTGGAGGCAATAAAATGATCCGCGTCTGCACGAACTTTTACAACGACCTAATGTTTCAAAGCAATTTTAAAAGAATATTCGATGTTATTTGTACCATATAAATTATTGAATTTTTATTGAATGCAAAGAAATAATATATTTTTAGGAATAAAGTTCAAGCCAATATGAACACAAAGCTATAATTATAGCCAAGTCGTTACAAAATGTTGCCAAAATTGTACACATAAGCAACAAATTTATCATCTAAAACATTTTTCTATATTCTATTTACATCATAAAAAAATGAAGAAAAAAAAATGTATATTTCAATAACTATAAAATATCAAAAACAAAACATTTTAGAAATCAAAATCCAAAATAAACATTAGACATCAATATTAAAACAAATATCTTTTGATACTGTTTGACAAATATCATTAATAATTCAAAAATCAATTTTATGTTTTTCTATATTTAGTTTTTATAAACTACAATAATAACACCCACAGACGGAGCTTACATTTGAGATATACACAGTGACCCCCTTCATGTGAGAGGTCTCCGCATTGAAAGTGTTATGTCATATTTCATAGCAGCTATTTTGAACTTTTCGAGTTAATTCATACCATTTTATGAATTCGGCTATCGGAGACTGAAATAAACCGCCTTCGAATCTACCTTTATACTTAAATAAATTATTCCAAATTGCATACATAATTTTATTGGCGTACGTAATTGCTAAAAAATGTTAATGGTATTTTAATTTTCCTGAAATACTACACAAATTTTCATGTATTCAGCCTCATAATGCAAGCTAAGAGAAGTATACTGTCATATTCTCTATGCTACAGAACGATTAACTGATTTTTTTTTTTTTTTTTTTTTTTTTTTTAAGCCAAAGAAAAATATTGGAATCCATGTGAATATATTTTTTTCAGATTGATATAAATCCAGTTTTATTGTAATTTAAAATTTCCCACTAAATTTTTACCTTAATAAAAATTATTAGAGAAGTAACATTTAGAATGATTGTTGTCAAAAGTAATTTCAAAAAGTTTTTATTTTCAACTACATATTTTCACTGATATAAAGCCAAAAATTTCCTATTTTTCATTTTATATAAATAATCAATACTGGCGTAACAATCAAACTAATGTTTAACCTATTCAAATAAGAAAAGATATTTTTGTTTTAAGTCATTTATTATTCTGCAAACGTCAAAAAATACATATAGATTTCTATCTGTTTAAATATATTCAAAACTTTAAAAATAAAAATGTCGTAAATTAGTTATACATTTTTTCTAATTGTCGGATGCCATTAAAATGTCAAGTTGATAAATGAAAAACATGTATAATCGAACAACAATTTATATTAGAAAAATAATGCATATATCCAAGTGCTAAAATTTCTATCAAGTAATGTTCTAAAGAAAAAATACAATTTATTATTTAAGAAATAAATCTGAAAAGGAAATAGCAAACAAAAATTTTCTATGGACAAACTGCTAAATTACATTTTTATTTATTTATATATTTTTATTTTATATATATATATATATATATATATTTTAAGTCAATAGTTATATTTCTGCTTAAATTCATTAAAAAAATAGAGATGAAATATTGTGTTTACATGCAATATTTTTCATTATACAGAAACTTAGTTTTTTATTATATATATATATATATAGAAAGAGGTACAGATAGATAAATAGATAATATTGCTGCAATGTAATTATACATAAAATATACTTTTAATATTTTCGAAAGTAGCAGTTAATTATATTTTACAAAATTTAATTTGTACACATTATTCATAATCTTAGATACAGGCACATATTTCTCCTAGCCAGTTTAAATTGGTAAGCATTGGTTTGCATGATTTTTTTTTTTCTTTTAATAAAATTATCTTTTGCATCATAATATTTACACATTTAAAGTCCAAACGGCTTCAGAAAATTAAATGTCATTGTAATCGTTTAATTCAAATTTTATAACCACGTGTCTATTTATTAATTTATGTTATTAAATTCACGTGATGTAGCTGAATATTCATATTTAATTTATTATTATTTATTAGGGTAGTTTTAATTAATTAGGATTTCCTTAGTTAACTTATGAAATTATAGATTAGAAACTAAAGTCATTCTAACTTACTGAAAATCTAGCACTGAATGAATTGTATTTCTTTAAAAAATTTAAAAATTAAATCTTAATATATATATGCTAAAACACAGTATTATCTGAACATCGTTAAGAGAGTATGAACATTATATTATAAATGTGGTTTATACACCGAATAACTATTACGTTATGACCACTTGCTTATGAAGTAAAACTATTTTTTGCCTTCAAAACAATCAACAGCCTACAAGGCATTGACTCAAGAATGTGCGGAAAAATAGTCTGGCGTATTCGGTACTATGCACTCGCACAATGTTTCCTCTAATTTTTGCACATTGCGTGGTAGCACGAATTTGGTTTTCCTGGTGGAACCATAAAAGTTCAATTGGTCTCATGTCAGGTGAATTTTGAGGCCAATACTTCAGTTTAAATTCTACAGAATGTTTCTCGAATCGATTCGGTATTTATGACATGGCGCATTATCCTGTTAGTAAACTCTGTTACTCACCGACAGCACTTTTGTTATCAAGAGGTGCACAATGAAATAATATTCACATACCGCACAGGCTTCAGGGTTTGTTCTATGGGGAAGATAGTTCCTACTATGTCTATTGAAAACATGGCTTACATTATAATACCGTTGCACCTCTATATATCCAGCCAGCATTTTGCACCCGGGAATCAGAGTTACCCATGTAAATCGACATATTCGCATTCTCTAGTCAATGTGATCGACCAGAAAATGTGATTCATTGGACTAGGTGACTTTCTTCAATTCTTCCTTGGTGATTCAGCCGCTGTTGGCGATGACTTGCCGTCAACGCAATATTTCTACCAGCTGCATAGGAACATACGCATCAGTGTATGTTGTACTGTGCGTTGAGACGCACCTTCTGAGTCATCACTGTTGTAGCTGTTGATGATTTCGACTGTTTTAGATCCTCCGTCATGATAAACAATGTGTTATATTATCCGCTCTGCTTTGAAGTCAATGCGCCGTGGCAGTAAATATACGGTTTAATCATCCATACATCACTTTTGATAATCTCTCACATTGGCTGCGCCTGAGCAGTTCATTAAAAATTCCTTTTCTAAACTAAATGACCTTATTTGCCGAGTCTTAAAGATACGACTTTTATCCAAATCTGATAAATCAGCTGCTTTTCCCTATTATGTCACTAAATATTTTATGTGCGGTCAAATAACGCATAGGCTATCTATATACTTCAGTATTAGCCGAATGTGTGCTATGATTTTATCTCCTTTCGTGCTCTTTGCTCAAGAGGAGGGGTTGACCTTCTGGTCTCCCCAACTTCGTTCCATGCGAAACCACATAACTGCACTTAAAAGACAATTAAAATATATAGATCCCTCCCTCAAACAACAACATAATCAGAAAATAAAACAACACTCGGCCATTTTCAAAAAACAAGTTAATCTAGCAAAACGTAACGCATGGAAGAATTTCTGCACATCACAAACACGCACTTTTGGAACAGCTCAAAAATTTTTCAGTAACAAATTCTTCACACCCACAGAGCTGAAACTTGAGCGTCCTCCAGCTCTTTCTTCAAAGAAAAATAACCTCGAATACCTCACCGAAATTTTATTTCCACATACAATTTACCCGCGTTTCGAAGAACCTTCCTTCTCGGCTCCCTTGGATGCGCCCTTCACGGAGGCCGAGGTAAAAGCCACTCTTTTTAGCTTCAATATTAACAAGGCCCCTGGTCCAGACAACATCGATTTTAAAATTTTAAGAAATTCATATAATACAATGCCACATATATTTTTAGCCTGGACAAATAAATGTCTTGAATTACAATACTTTCCAGAATCACTGCGCAGAGGCGAAGTGGTGTATTTTCTTAAGCAAGGGAAACTTCCCTCTGAACCCACATCATACAGACCGATCTGCCTGCTCCCCACTCTAGGTAAATTACTAGAAAAACTTATAGTAACAAGACTAAATTATTTTCTCGAAACCAATCAACTCCTCCATCAAAATCAATTCGGGTTCAGAGAGGGCAGATCCTGCGAACAGGCTTTGCAATCTATTAAAAGTTCCTGTGCCTTAAGCGCAAATGCCAAGAATTACACCACTATCGTCTCCCTGGACATTAAAGGAGCCTTTGATAATATAGAATGGCCCCACATTTTCAACACTCTCCAAGAAATTAACTGCCCGAGAAATCTTGCGGGAGTCATCCGTTCCTATCTCTCGGAGAGGAAAATCTTAGTCAACTGGGGCGAAGGAATGTCAGTCCTTCCCCAAACAAAGGGCTGTCCCCAGGGCTCATGTTTGGGTCCAATATTATGGATTATCATTGCAAACAAGATCCTCAGCAAGATGGTCTCAGAAGGCTTCGCAACTTTCGCCTATGCGGATGACTTCTCCATTATTTTCTCGGGTCCTCGGAGGAAAGATCTGGAGGACCAAGCCCAGGTGGCACTAAATCTCTTTAGTAATACCCTTAAAGATCTTGATCTACAACTTTCACCTTCTAAATCTAACGCACTAACTTTGGCATTCCCAAAAGCCCTCAAGAGAAGTCCCACGATGCGGATTGAGGGCGTCAGCGTGCATCATGTTCACCAGCTAAAACTCTTGGGCATTATCTTCGATGACCGCCTCAACTGGCTAGCCCATGTAAAATATTTAAAACTTAAGTCCCTCGCGCTATACCACAACTCCATGAAAATGGTTGGTAAAAGATGGGGGATTTCGTCTTCACTATTGAAATTCTGGTATAGCGCAATAATAGAAAAGATACTCACCTATGGTGCTGGCATTTGGGGTGGTCACCTCAGAACTGATGCTATAGCTCAATTAAACTCTGCACAAAGGCCCTTCCTCTTGCAAATCGCAAGAGGATACAAAACAATTTCTACTGACGCCCTCACCGTTATCACTGGTATTCCTCATGCCCACCTGCAGGTCTCCCAAATTTATATTAAAACTAATATTCTTCAACTTAAAGACACTGAATTAGCTTCAATAGTTTTTCCTCAGACCCCAATCCAATCTACGACCTGCAGTTGGAGTATTCATCCGGGAAAGGACGTTGCTTCCCTTCTTATCAATAGTTGTAAAAATAGTTTTACTCCCTCTGCTCAGGTGGCTGTCTACACCGATGGATCTAAGACTGTTCATGGTGTGGGTGCAGCTTTCTGCACCTTCGCATCGGGTGAGATTGTCCACCGGTGGGCGGGCCGACTTGAGGACTATAACTCGGTCTTTCAGGCCGAACTCTTGGCCATTAAGAAGGCTCTGGACTGGGCACTTTCAGCCTCCCAGTACCCTGAAATTTGTATTTTTAGTGATAGTCTCTCGGGTCTGCTCGCTATTGCCCGCCACAGGAGCAGAGATCCACAAGTTTTAGAAATCAAAAAACTTTTAACGAACCAATCCATAAAAATCTCCCTGGCGCACGTTTCTGCCCACAGGGGAGTCGCCGGCAATGAGCTTGCGGACTCTCTGGCCAAAGAGGCGACCGAATTTCCAACAATCAATATCTCCCTCCCAGCTCCTCCATCATTCGTTAAAACAAAAATTAAACAAATTCTAAATCTTAAATGGCAAAACCTGTGGAATGATTCTGAAAAAGGTAGGTATACCTTTAATCTCGTTCCACAGGTTAACCACAATTCTTGGAATCTGACCCCCCCCATCACGGCGTTCCTCACTGGCCATGGTCCTTTTCCATCGTATCTTCATAGGTTTCATTGTCGACGATCTCCACTGTGTCCCTGCGGCGAAGAG
The DNA here is from genome assembly GCA_963930645.1 of Salticus scenicus. Taxonomy (NCBI): domain Eukaryota; kingdom Metazoa; phylum Arthropoda; class Arachnida; order Araneae; family Salticidae; genus Salticus; species Salticus scenicus. The sequence goes on from OZ005650.1 coordinate 179,286,634, forward strand.
GGGACTCCAAGTCATTATTATTTCCACTGTCCCTTAACTATAAATTATCATTTAAGAAACCCAAATCCTCGCCCCCCAAATTGGCTAGAGGATATAATCACAAGAAAGCCGCTAGTCCACAAACTAAACAAAATATTTGATCTATTAATGGAACTTTCCAATTTAACTAACTGAAATTTATCTAATTTTCTCAATTTGTAAATTCTTGTATTTTTATTTATTTTATTTTATTTTACTTTATTTTATTTTATCTTTATTATTGTTTTAATTTTTATTTTTAAAACTCAGTACTTGGTTGCCTGTACTGCTGCTGATTAGCAGAAAGATCTGATATCACTACAGCTGCCCCTTGTCGCGTGAGGGAATACTCCCTGGCAACTGAAGTCAACCTACTTTTTCTTGATGAACTTTTTTCACCAGTTCTTCATGCACAGCATTAACCGTAGTCAGCATGCCAACTGTCGCGTGGGACCGGCTGGGTTCGGCATGCTGACCAACTTTGTTTTGTAATTTTTTTTTTTTTTTTGATCCTCCTGCGTGCAGGGGGATCTTCTCGGGACAGCCCTACGGGGACTTCGGTCCTCGTATAGCTCAACACTGCTCTGCGAGCGGTGAGCCGGGGCTGTTCCCCTGTTCAAGAGGAGGGGTTGTCATAATATAATGATTCACCGGTGAAATTATTAATCAGATGAATTATATTCTATGATACTAGCAACATGATGCAAGGATTTTATGAAAGTGCCTTTACTTATGGGCCCTCTTCACTCACCGCCGCCGGAAGCCGAAACTAATGCTATTCTATGGGAATTTTTTCTTTACAAATAACTTATTAACTAATACATATTTTTAAATTCTGTTTTCACATTCAGAAAATTCCTGACTGTAAAATTGACGCACCTTTTCTAAAAAATTATTATTTTTATTTTTTTATATTTTATTTTGAAGCTGCAAAATACGAATTTTCAATATGTGAATTTTTCTCATTTTGCAATTTCGAAATAAAATATTAAAAATTAAAAAAAAATACATTTTTAAAAAAGGCCCGTCAATTTAACAGTTGGGAATTTTCTGAATGTGAAAACAGAATTTAAAAATATGTATTAGTTAATAAGTTATTTGTAAAGAAAAATTTCCCATAGAATAGCATTAGTTTCGGCTTCCGGCGGCGGTGAGTGAAGAGGGCCCTTAAGTCAATACATATAACATCTGAAGTTTGATTTGTTCAGTTTATCACTCTGTGGTCTTTTTTTTTTTTTTTTTTTTTTTTTTTTTTTTTACATACTATGGCTAATTAAACCGAAACATATATTCCAAACCACTACCAACATACATTCCTGAACCGGAATTCAACTTTGGCACATTTGAACCAAAAACTATAGAACTGTTCATTCAGCTACCAGATGGGTTCGAAGAAGTAAATTAAATTAACATTCTATAAAAATAGAAATAACGCTTATTTTTTGACATTATTATATCTAGAAGAAATGTATCTTTAATGATAACATAAACATATTAAACAACTTAATATCTAGTAATGTCAGCGAAAGAGGGTGATTTTATTACTAATAAATAAAATGCATAATTATTCTTTATTATGCCATGTTTAAAAAAAATATATATATATATATACAGTCTGATTTTGCCGGTTTTGCTGGTCACTGTATTTAAATAAAACATCTTTATAATAATAAATCTCGATTTTTGTAATATCTTTATGTATTAATGAGTGTCAAAAATATAAACAGTTATCGTTTGCTACAAATGAATTATTATTATTATTACTGTTATAAATTCATTTGTAAAACATAACCCTGGAAAGGCAATATTCTTTAAAATAAATAAATAATAATAATAATAATAATAATAATAATAAATTGTTGTTTAAAAAAAATGATATTTTTTGTTATGCAAGCGAATAAAATATTTTTCTGTAACATGCAAAAGATTTTTGATATTATATTATGATTTGGAGTTATGATCAAAATTTCATACGACATATTCTTTCCCTAGTAAATAAAATTTCTCTCAACCATCGTAAAGTTTAGCAGTTTTCTTTATGAAAATGAACGTCACCCATTAAAAACTTCTAAAAAAATGAAATATTTTCAAAGACTATTGTACTTCATTTGGGAGATTTTTTTAAAGTGACGTCATTCTAACATGTTATTAAAAAAAAATCGGTTTTAATTAGTCATTATGTCATTTTGATGTATTAAAAGTAAAATGTTTAAATTGCATGCATAAAATTTTACCGAATGCGTTTATATATATATAACCACTCTTCACAGATTTTTAATTTAGAACTATTTAAAACTTCTGCTCAACGAAACCGTTGGAAGTGCACTACATTAGAAGTAAACTGCATATTAAATTTGAATATTATAGCGGCAATATTACTATTGTAATCATACAAAAATAAGAATTTAAGATTAAGATGGCTCTTAATCACTTTCTCATGCGTTAGAGACCTCTCATGCACATGCGCTAGAGATGTCAAACCTTCACAATAATTCAACTTTAATAATAGCTGTGACATGATTGGTTAGAATCGATATAGTTGTTTGGGAAGGTATGTAAAACATAAACACCCACAAAAATATAAAATTACTTTTGTTTATATAAAGATTTGACACTTGTTACAGACAAAAAACATAAATTAAATTAGTTATTCCAGGACGAATCCAATTTGAAAAATTTAACTTACCCATTTTTATTTATTTATTTATTTTAGTACATTTTTGTGACATTTTCTGATCTACGTGTTTCGGGATTGCCTTCTTTTGTAAAAATGTACAATTTTCATTATAACTAATTCTCATTACTTCCCTTTATTAAGAATAGCGTTCTTTCTAAATTATTAAACGTATTCGTCTTTGATAACGAAATAACACATACAACAATAAAATATATTATTTGCATTCAACACAAATCCAGTAATAAAGAAACCATTTACGTATCATAAAGTATGCATTTTAAAATAATGTAGACAAGAACCAATAAAGACATTATTAATATCAATAAAAATTAATCAACTTTTTCATCACCAGAAAATGCAAACAGTTTGATAAGTTTAATTATAAAAAAAAAAATTAAAATTAATAGATTTTTTTTTAATTGAAAGTTTATTTGTTCATATTTAAGTACCTAAAATTATATTTATAAAAATACAATATCAATAAATTGCTTTCTGTTAAAACACACTAAGCCATCAAAGTAATTTCCTTTTTAATTAAATTTTCTTAGATACAAAACTTTCCCAAATGAACATTTTTTGCATATGCTTCCCTTACATGGCTAAATTTTAAACAGTCATAACATAATGCAACAAAATACTTTTACGAAAATGCAAAGTTCAGTTTCTCAAACATAAATATATACCATTATTATTATTGTTTATCATATTTTTCTATTACCCATGTATGGAAAAGAAAATATTTTTTAAGGACATTTTTTAAAAATACATTTTTTGCTATAACAGCACGTTTTGAGGTTCATGAATGAGAAAATAAGGTTTGAAGCGGTTGTTACATTGGTGTGTTTATCATCAGCATAACCCAAAAAACAAATAGCACTAGAAACTCGTAACTCAAGATTTTTAATTTGTATTATTTGGGGATGTTGCTCAAAACATTTCATTGAAATAAAAAAAATAGTTCGTATACAGGAACATTCAAAAAAATTCCAATTCGTAAAATCTATGGATGAAATTTCTCGTCAGCACGTTTTAACCACATAGAGAATATATTATAAAAATCAGAGACCATTTGTTTACAGCGCCACTGAAGTTAATTTACATACATTAGGGCTATTGTTGGAAATATTGTGGGGAATGTTCGAAGTTCTTTTTACGTTGTGTCATGAATTTCATTCTGCCTCACGAAATACAAGTAAATATACGGTGAGATTGCAACGAACAATAATTATCTAGGGCTACTCAAAATCAATTAAAATTATTTCAAAGAGCAGTGTGGGCAAAAATTCTTTAAATAATTCGATTTTATTTTTTTATTTTTTTATAACAGCCTTTTTTTTTATGAAATTAACTACAATATTTAAACGGAGAATTGAAGTAGGCGGTAGCAGCCTGCATACAGATATGTGGGTCAAACTTTCTTCATAGGATAATTTGGGGTAAGATGCCGCGTTGGACAATATGCAATGCCACGTGGTTCTTTTGTACGCAGGTGTCATAAGGGAACGCTGACCTCTCATAGGAGAGTTACATCAATAACGAGACACTTTTGAGATATTTTTGGGATTTCTTTGATTAGTTTGAATCAATAATCCATCTCTCTTCATCTGGTTAGCGTAAAAAAAAAAAGGTCTTGCCCCTTGTTTAGTTAGTTATATAAACCGTAGTTTATAACAGTAAAAAGTAATCCGAATTTAAAATTACAGTGCCCAGTCTTTTGCCAAAACTAAAAAAAGAGACTGTTTCTCCCCCTCTTAAAAGTTGATAAGTGGACTTATGTCTTGTCAAAGTTTTGGAGTAAGATGCCGCTATTTTTGCATTGAGGAAACATGTCTGGTTGTTTTAAGATACAACTTAGTACTAATTTAGCAAAATATTATAAAGGGCACACTTAGATGGTAATTTGTTTCAGTTTTGTCTATGCCAGTCGTGTGTTTTAAAACACGTATATAATGTTCTGTAAAAATGTGTCTTCAAACCCTATGAGTAGACGGTCATCTTGCCCCAATACTGGGGAATGGTTCTGAAACGAAAGCGTTAAGTTAATCTTTTATTTCAATTTTTATTTTATATAACTTATATATATATATATATATATATATTTCATATTACTTTATATAATTTTTTGTATTGTAATATTTTATTTTATTTTATATAGTTGTATATGAGTTTTTTATATAATTTTGCTTTTTTTATACATGTTTCCAATTTTATTGATTATTTATGTAATTTATATTTATATTTTTTATAATATATTTAATGAATAATATGTTTTTAATATTTACTAAAAAGTATAAATTTTTATAAAAGAAAAATAAGTAACAATTATAACCAACAGAATATTTTACATAAATATTAAACAAAAACTACGGCTTCTTTCTCCAATCTACCCTAACTATTTTAACTGCTTTTGATATGTACTAAAAATGTTTAAAGTCAGCACCTCATATGTTACATCTAAAACTGTAATAAGTCTACAATAATGTAGGACAAGAGAAAGTACTATGAGTGCCACCCCATACAATTTATTTGTGTTTAATCTGTTTCAATACATCATCATGTTATAGGCAGAGGAAACTTTGATATTCATGAAAATTTTTGACTTAGATATTTTAATGATTTTACAAGTTTTAATGTGCGAATAATCCGAAAATTACAAGATCGCTCTAATAGTCTGTTACTCAATTAGTTTGTTTGTGTGTTTGTCAGACTACATAAAAGTTATTACAAGAACGAATGATCATAAAATCATTGGATTAGTTTTAAAATAATTTTTGGATCCATCTGGTATCCCAGTAGTTAGCACTCTGGTATTCAGTTGCAAGGTGCCAAGTTCGAATCTCAGTTTAGGCATGCAGGATGGTTGTAGTTCGAAATTCTCCTCAAATCGTATGTCCCAGTCTAATGATCCAAAATGGATCGTAGAGCGATACCCCAAATTTAAACCTTAAAATATTGTTTATAACACTGGCCAGAAAACAGTTCAATTTAAGTATTTTGCTTTGACATTTCGCAAATTATTCGAAATTTGTGCTTTTTATAACACAACAAGATAAAACAAAATTTTGTCTAAACAATTTTTATTAGGATTATTTTTATCGTAAAGAAGTCTTTTATTTATTTATTTATTTTATTTTATTTTATTTTATTTTATTTTTAATCGTCTATATTACTGCTTTTAGTATTAGTCTACATTAACATTCAATTTTTAAAAAAATCGTAAATAATAATAATAATTTAAAAAAATTATATTATATGCCGAATGGGGAAATATTTGGAAAAGATGAGTATTATGTGGACCATTGCAGAGTATGGAATTGCACGAAAACAAAAATGCGAAACATACACCAATTAAATTATTCACCAACATAAGATATATCTTTCGAAATAAAAAATGAGTAAACTGTAGGTTAAAACGCTAAGATTTCCGACCTTGCCTGACTATTACCCAAGCTAATTGCTTTTATTATGAATAGGATGAGACCTCAATTAGAAATTTTAGGAGAGCAAATATATAATTGAAACTAGACATATATCTAAATCAGTCTGTTAGCTAACCTTAGATTTTAGTTGATTATTTTTTAAATATTTTTATAGGCGATTTTTCCAAAACTAGCGTAGTAAGGTTAAAATACCTTAGACAGACCCCACAATAAACGTATTTCTCTGGTCTAGGACTTTAGCTTACACAAAAAATTTACAACACAACATCTTTAACAGAAGGTTTATTATCATTATTATCCCTTCCTTTACTGCTGTTGTGAATATAAGCCTAAAAGTCAATCAAGTGCATAAAATTGAAAGATTCTAGATTTTAATTTAAAAATAAGTATTCATTTGTATAATGAATAATACAAATCTCCATCTTTCAAAAACTCGAAAACTTCTTAGCGTAAATAATCACGATTTTCTGAATAAGATTTAAACTCTGTTTGAAAAAAAGTCGTATTTTATAAAATATTCAATTAACTAAGGTTTTAATTAAATATTAAAATTGCTTTGTCTTAATTAAATTATTTATAATTAATTCAGTGTTTTTTAAATTACACTCTCCAACGCCAATGTACTGAATTGTTCAACTATTCAAAAGTATTAAAGAAAAAAAAAAGTAAAGGAAATGCAAATTTTTGCCCAAATATATATAATTTGAAAAAAAAAAAAAAAAAAGATTACTAGATTTAATTTGAATGCGAAAGAACAGATAGAGTAGCTATTTAGAAATTTTATTTATTTATTTATTTATTTTTAACAAATTATATTTAAAAGATAGCCTTAAAATCTTTCTTTATCATTATTCATTCTCTCTTTCCATTTATGTGTGCGCATTACGTATAAACTTCTTTCTTAATTTCTTTTTTTTCTTTTTTTATCTGTATTGCTTCATTTTTTACGCGTTAATCATTAACTCTTTTTCCAGTGTTTCATACACTAAATAACTTTAAATAAATAGAAATCTAATGTAAAAAATCTACATAAGCCCATTTATTTTAGAAGCTAGAATATCTAAACTTTTTTTTTTTTTTTGCTGCTTTATTCTGTTTTGTTAGAAATAAATTGTTAAAAAAGGAAGTAAAGCAATTTTCAACAAACAAATAATCCTTTCTTTTATTCTCGTGAAATCTACGAAAATGTTTCTTTAAGTTTTAAAATTTTATAATTTCTTCCTGTTAAAAAAAAAAAAAAATCTAACAGACCCTTTTTTTTTTTTTTTTTTTTTTTTTTTTTTTTTAACTTTTACTAAGCATACATAAATTATTGAATCAAAACAATAAATAATGCATAATACAATTAGGTAATTGTTTTTTAATAATTTAAAAAAGCATTGTAATAATATTACTTTTGTAAAAAACTATATTTAGAAATTCAGTAACATTTTTTTATAGTAGAAATATGCATATGACTTTTCTTTCTTATGTATGCATAAGACTAATTATTTTTTACATTTTTTTTTTTTTTTTTTTGATGAATGTACCGTCTTAAAATACGTCCTGAACATGTGTGAGGTTAGAGGCAGTTTTCGTAGGAAGCTCGCAAAGTAAGAGCTGCGAAGTTGTCAAGTCGGATCATTTGTTTTTACTCTGATTATTAAAGCACTCTACGAAAGATGGGTAGGAACTATCTGAATTTTAAACGAACGCTCCGTATTTTGCGAAAATTAACATATAAATCAGTTTCAGTGTAAGTTTGTTGAAAATAAGGTTAAATGAAAAGATTTAAAAAGAAATATCGAAATCATGCTAAGGGTGGCTTAGGTGTGGTGTGTGTAGGTGACTAAGGAGGTTCTGTCTTAGTGATGATTGAGCCCGGCTCTATCAGTGTGATGCATCGGCAGATGTTTGGAGTGTACTTTCGGACACGAATTCTTTGGAATTAAAAGCGTCTAAGAGAATACATTTGAAGAATTAACAAGTTTGTAGCAGGTTACGTCATATGGGTAATATAGTTTACATTATTGATTTATAGCGAGATTACCAGGTCACTGACTTTTATTAAGCTATTGAAAATATGTAGCATTTTCATTTACATGAGGCAACACCACCTGTAATAATGCCACCGAGCTGAGCTCTACGTCACGGAAGATCGGCCGATTTCATCCAATCCCCACGATCCAACATGTATCATAGGAATTGTTGATTGGATAAAATCGGCCGATCTTCCATGACGTAGAGCTCAGCTCGGAGGCATTATTACAGGAGGTGTTGCATGAGGAGGGCAGAATATTTATATTTCAGAAGTCATTAGTAAAAGTAGTCCCATATCTTCCGTAAAATGAGTTTCAGTTAAAGTGTTTTTAAAATTGACTCTGTGATTTATTGATTGACTACACAGTAGGTATTGAGAATTTAGAAGGGCTACCATTCCCAACCAAGCGCCCATCTTTACACATAATTTGACAGTTTTTAGGAAATATCTGCCACTGTGTAGACGCTGAGTTTCACGAAAGTGTGCATTTTCTTGCACTAGTTAAAGTTTTAGGAAATAATTGCACAAGTTATAATTTTAGCAAGTTAATAAATTAACTATGGTTTTGAAAATGAATGAGACAGAAAAGGACAAGAAACAAAAACAAGTGAAACCCTTTAGAGCTCTGATATACATTAGCGGGCTCATTCAGTGTTTTTTTGAATAAGACTTTTTGTGACAAAACCATTTAAAAAAATTGTTCAATCAACAAAAAGGTATCATTGACCTAAAAAAGAAGAAAGGATCTATGTTCTCGAGAATGGCAAAGCAACAAACATATTAATATAAAATTTATTTTCATTAAGTCTGCGTAAGATCCCTGTAATTAAAAATATTCCTGAAATTAAAGACATTTTTGTGTTATCTTTTTTAGCTCTTCTGTGGATTATAAACGAATTCGCATATCCGTGTTTACCGAGCCGCATAATTTCGCCGATAATTAGTAAATTATTGTGTCTTCAATTCCTTTACACATCCACAACAATTAATTAGACAACGCTGATATTCTTTGGTTTCTGAAAAAAGTACAGCTAAATAACACTTTTTTTTTTTTTTTTAACATCTGAATAAATTTTCAGAATGTAATATGGTTTAGGTAACTTCTATTTTTCATGACCAATTAGTCTCAAAAAAATTTATGCATATAGCTTTTGGACGATTTTTTTTTTTTTTTTTTTTTCTGTTCTAATTATTTTATATGATTTTATTTGAATAGAACTTAGGAGAGATATCCAGTGTATGCCAAATCTAAAATATTTTACGCAGTGTTGTTCAATAGAATTCGAATATCATGTTTATGTAGTTTTGACTTGTCGAACATATATATATATATTTATTTTATCTAATTTAAAAAAAAAAAAAAAAAAATTGCATTTCTAAAAATATTGAACGAGATTATGTATTTTGTTTATGAATTTCTTTCTTCATCTGTAATCTAGCTATTGAAAACACATTACACTAGTTGTAGAAAAAAATTCATTAGAATCAATTTTAAAAGAATTTAATTAAATATAATGTACATGTAGTATTCTTATTATACAAAATAGAGTTAACATATTTAGAAATTTAACATAATAATATTTAGTACTAGATGCGTTAGAAAATATTAGAAATGACTTTAAATATAACTAGCGTGTCAAACACACGTAATTTTTTAATAATATTAAAAGTTAACTAATTTATAAAACCATTGTAAATTGCGTGAATGCTAAATGACTAAATACTGAAACGAATAAAACTGATTAATGTATAATATATAAGTGTTCTGTTTTTTTTAAATAACTACCAGTGGCAAATAGTTACAAATTAAAACTTTTAACTCTGAAATAAAAAAATATGCTTTCTAATTCATGCATAGGTTCGCTTCGCATTCAATGTGAGTGTTACAACCCATTATTAACGATTTTAATTACGAGTATTTCAATCCATCACTTTTAGAATGAAATCAAATTAACTTAAATAGTGCGATTGTTTAGCCATTTTATCGTTATTTCTTATTATTCTAAATAAAGTGAAACAAATTTTATTTATTTTACATGTATTTATTTCGAAGTGATCTCCCCAGACAGCACATGACATCCCTGTGATGTTATTTTAAAATCTCGAATGTCCTGTTTTTATCATAGGACAAAATGGATAAAATGAGGACATCCACAGGATGTCCGAACAGAAAATATGAGAACAAATCAGTTTGGATGTCTCTGAGATATCTTAAGTTATCCTAAAAAAAAACGTCCGCTTTAAGATGTCTCGAGGACATTTTTTTACGATGTCTTATGATACATTAAAAATATATATTCAGATTGAATGCTGTTGGTGTTGGTGTTGGGGATAAGGTCAATTGACTGTTCTTGGGTCCTAGGCTTGAAGGAGAGTACCTTACGTGGAGAACTTTCTAAGGGGTCTTTTCTGAAATTTAAAGTTGAGTTTGAGCGAAATGTGTTCTTTTTTAAATTTTATTTATTTATTTAAAAACTAGAATGAAGCAAAGATAAAAGATATATATATTATGTATAACAAATAAAACAAATTATTCTAAAAATACAAATTTTTCAATGATAAAATTACAGTACTCTTTTAATCAACTATCACCAATATTTTCAGAAGTATGATTTGATACAAATAATGGGCGAATAACCTTCGAAGCAAATAGTCAACTGTTACAGATAACATTTTGCGGTGGACATTAAAGTCCCTAAGTTTAGCAACGTTGGCCGGGGGTGTGGAATTAAATGGGAACGTATAACAGTTACAGGTGAAATATCACTGTTTAGGGAACATCCAATGATGATCCTCAACAGATTTCAGAATGTAATCCCTAGAATGTCCTCCGGATGCCTCAAGTTTTTAAAAATAGTCATAAATGTCCTTGTATCAGTCAAATTTGGGCCTCCTGGGACGTATTTTGAATGTCCCTCGGATACAGATTGTGCGGACATTTTATCATCCTGAGAATGAACAGAGGATGCCTGTGGATAAGATTTGGATATCCCGAAGACAATCGGAAATCCGAAAAAGTTCATCCTCGGACATCCTGAGGATGATTTTGTGCTGTCTGGGTCTTGTACCTTCTGCTTTTTTATGACTAATATATGTACAGTCGGCATCAAAAGTATCCGAGCACTAGCAATAATTCCTGTCTAAAAAAAAGTACACTTAGTACTGCTCTGTTAAATAAATCTTTGTCGGGTCATTTTCTTAGTCAGTCTAAGAACGATTCGACAAGAATTAATTTAACAAAATAGTATTAAGTGTACTTTTCTGATATCGGAACTATTGGCTAGTGCTCGTACACTTTTGCTGCCAACTGTATGCATAATTCATTCATGGTGTTAAATCTTCCTATTGCAATAACATATGACATTTTTATTGGTGTCCACAATGGTTCAACTAAAAGTCATTATTACTAGTAATGGACTGACCTTTTCCACTACTGGGACTCATTTGACTTTTAGGGAATGAAACAGTAGGGGACATAGCGCCGTATTCTCCTAAATTATGTACATGAAATGGAAAGTACATTCATTTCACTTAAAATACTACTTATAATTATAATCTCTATAAAAATAATTTTTTGTTATAATCTCTAAAGTTAAAAACAGTATTAAAAAAATAGCAGGAAATGTTATTAAAATGTCTACTACTGATAGTATTTCCTTAATTATCTTCGATTTTTTGTGAATTTCTTAAATTATTACATACAGTGTAAATGAATATAAGTGTAGGACTATCTACAGAATGTTCCAGTACTATGTTTCAGAACTTCTGGATGTGATAGGGGCATCATGACAACTCACAATCATATAGCAATGCCTGGTTTTAAATGCTTTCCTGCTACGTATGTGATTATTCGTTTTAATAATGAATGTATATCATTTTTATTTTTATAATTAATGAGTACTACATTCAAGTCGGTGGATAAAATTTAGAACACCATATTCGGTCCAAGTTCCTTTTGTTCATGCACATTTATTATTAAAACGATTTATTAGTAGCATATTTTCATTTCTGGTGTTTCTGTATATATCACGTCAGAAAAGTAATTCCGGCCCTACATTGCTATATGATTCTAAGTAGTCATGATGCTCTCTATCCCTTCTAGAAATTTTGAAATGTGTTACTGTCGATCTTCCTAAATTGCTAAGCTATAAGTAAGTAGGTATATTTTGCTCGCTTTTAATAATAGTCATTCAAGTTGAGTTATAAAATTAAAATTATGAAAATCTTTAATTTAAACAAAAGATGTTAAAGGTAAACGCGTAAATTCTTTACCTAAAGTAATGCACCTATTGAAAAAAATATTTCATATTTAAAAGTTTTTGAGATATTCAGAACATATAACGGTCATAGAGTGATATTTAAAATCATATAAAGTAAGATTAAATTAAAAGAAAGTATTTTAAAAGTTAAATGAGAATAATTAAGACTTTTTATCTAAGTCAAAAAATAAGATTAATATTTTGTACTTTAAATGTTATATTACAAAAAATAATAACCTGATTTTTTTTATGAAAATGTTCTTTAGTTTTCTTTTACCTAAAATTTTTATTTAAACAGAATCATGATATATACTAGTATGTTCCGTAGATATAATTTTAAGTTGGGTACAGACCAAAGCCTCTGCCATATGTTTCGGAATTCACAATTTATATCACAATATTGAAAACATATTTTTTTCATTCAAAGAGTTTTACTGTCAATACCTTTATTACGCATACGTAAACGTTTTTTGCCTCTACCTCTAAATATAATTAAATTTTGCAATGTTGCATAGATATAATTTTAAGATGAGTATAGGCTTAAGTCCCTGCTAAGTGCTGTTGAATTCCATTCAGCCATTTACCCGTGATACCCGAACTAAATACCGTTAGAAATACGCATACACAACGACGCACACACATAAAGAAAATTTTCTGGAGGCATTTTTTTCTTCCACGATGTGAGAAATGTGAAGATATTATAAAATGTTTCGATTATGATCAATTTACAGACAAAAGACTGATTTTATTTATATACACTAAGCGACAAAAAAAAAACTGCACTTGGATATTTTCCATTTTTCTTTCTGTAATCGCTAATTTTATTGTTTCAAAAGTAAATTTTTGACAGATTTTATTACGTTGTGTTCCACGTGCAATTTAGGATTTAGTCAAGTGTTAAAAACAAGATGCAATTGTTCGGAAAATTGTAATTTTAGAAAGAATTTCAAAAATGGCAAGAACATGGCAATTAATGGTACCACAAAAATTATTAATTTTACAGGGAAAATAAAAAAAAAAATATTTTAATACGTGGGATGTTAAAATGATTAAATGTTAACAAAATATTAATGATCTGCTTTTTAGCAAGATATAACATTTTCTGGCTGTTAAAACTACACATTTGTCCTTCTGCGGTCACGTTACTCATCCAGTCGAGATGACCACAAGTTAAAAAGCCAGTGCTTAAAAAATCATCTTGTATTACATTTAGAACATAGAAGGGATACAGAAAAAGTGTTTAGTAACATAAGTTATCTAAATACAGTGCAATAACAATTAAATAAAGCAGGTTTAATTGTCAGAATATATGAAAAAAATCCATTCTTAACGAAAAGAATTAGAAAACCAAGACTTTAAAGGGTTAAAAAATTAAAAAAAAATTGGGTTAATTGTTCAACTGAAAGGGTCTCTCTGATGAGTCAAGTTTAACTTATTGCGAACTGACAGAAACAAGCAGATCTGATCACGAAAATGTGACTGACTTAAGGAAAATCGCACTTTTAAAACAATGGCATATTCACCGTACATCACGATACGAAAATGCATAATTTTTCAGTGAGTCTGGCAAATTTTTATGCTCAAGGGATCAACTAACCCAAAATAAAACTTGGCATTAAAAAATTGATACCTGACCGACTACTTTAGAGGTATTTCAGACTCTTCCATTATCAGTCTTTCAAGATGATAATAAAACTTCTTACATGGCGCCTGCGGTTCGTTTATTTGGTTCAAGTTGTTAAAATTACTTATCCATTCTCATGATCATCTATCATTTTGTAAGTTATCATAACTTTTTTTACTTAAAATTAAATCCCACAAAGAATATCGCTGGCTTTCTTCTTTATTAGACCTGAAAATTGTCCTAATCTCAATCCGCTCGAAAATGTTTCGTCTATAAAAGAGTGTGTGGATTAGAAATTTGTAGCCTACAACTTTGCATGAACTAGAAAAAAATATTTGTGATATTTAACACAGTGAAATTTCTGAATTTCATGTTAAAAACTGTAAAATACTATGCCATTGCGCATTAAAGTAGTAATTCCATATAAAGGCGGAATTATCCGATCCAGAATACATATTTTTATTAAATAATTGTTTAGATCTAACAAATAAATAGTTTCATTTCATACATTAAAATAGTACTTGTTTATTTCATATAATAAATCGTAATAGAATACAAAATATATGTTTATTATATACGTTTAAAAAGAAAATTTTCTGTAGATTTTTATTAAATACTTCATAGAGTGTAATAAAACGAATTATTAAATCGAAAATATACATAGGTATCATGTTATGACTTCCATATTATACAAACATAACAATCTTATTTACGGCACTCATTTGTTTTTAAGTTATAAGAATCTCAAAAGGTATAAGTCAAATTTTCTGCAGTGCGGCGTTTTTTTTTTTTTTTTTCGCTTAGTGTAGATATAATGGAACTTAAATAAGGAAGACTTCATAATTTCACAAAACTTCACAATTCGGTTAAGCGTGAATATTGAGATGCGATTAAGATTTTAAATAGGATGATGATGTGTGATAAATTATATAAAACGCAAGTAACTCGAAATCGGTAACGCCGTTCGGCACAATTAACTAAAAAGTTCTTTTTTTTTTTTTTTTTTTTTTTTTTTTGTTAATTTATTACCCAACGTCATAAAAAAAATTTAAATTTATTAAAATTTATTTTTGAAATATTCAATTAGTTTTTACTTAAAAAAAAAAAAAATCTTTTTTGAAGTAAAGTCTTATATTAAACAAAATTCTAAATTGTTATTAAGTATATTCGAAATTGCTAAAACATTATAAACGAAACTCTTCAAGTAAACTTTGTTTTTGGGGACCACTGACTTTTTCCTAGCAGTTGTGAACTAAAATATGTAATTTAACAATTCTAATGCAAAATGTTATTAGATACATTCACACACACGCATACACACATACAAAGAAATTTTTCAAACATTACACTTTTGTTTCATGTTCAGTAGAAGTAGTTATATAAGAAGTAAGTTGGCTGTAGTACTTTAACACGTTAATCGCCATGTCAGTCATATGTGCCTGACGCATTTTTAACACGCATTTTTAATTAGGAAATAACCCTAAAAGGAATATGATATACGCCGAGTAATTATTAACACGTTAATCGCCATGTCAGTCATATGTGCCTGACGCATTTTTAACACGCATTTTTAACTAAATTGTCTAATAAAGTTACCATGGCCCATGTGAAAATTTTTCTGATATTATCGTGGCGATTAACGTGTTAAGGCTGATTGACTACGCAAAGGTCCTGGGCCTATAGGGGAACGCCTTCCGTGAGAGTCTTTCTAAGGGGTCCTAGCCAATATTTACGCGAGTTTTGGAGAAAACCACGGAAACCTTCGAACGGCTAGGTCGATGAGTACTACCTGGGATAGAACCCAGTACCTCCAATCTACCAGCTTTGAGTGCAGAACCGCTCAGCCGCTGGTGGGCATAACATGTAAATACCTTGACGTAAGTAACGCCTTTCCATCATAAGTAACTTAAAAGTTCTTTTCTTTTTGTAATGTATTAACCGTTTTGTATGTCACAATAAACGTTTAAATTTTATAAAAATTTATTAAAAACTAAAAGTGAATTTTATTGTAAAAGTAAAATTTATTTTATTTATATATTTATTTATTTATTTTAAATAATAGCTTTCTTTATATTAAACGGAATTTAAGCTTGGTATTAAGCGATATATTCTATATTGCTAAAATATTATAAACCAAAACTCATTAAACAAACTCTGTTTTTCGTGACCTTTCCTCTAACCTATCTCTATTTATACTTTATATGAACAGCTGGCTTTTTTGTAGGAATTGTTAACTAAAATATGCAATTTAACAATTCAAACGCAAAATGTCATTCTATACTTTTACACACACACATACACACACACACACACTTCAGGCATTACTATTTTGTTTCAGGCTTAATAGGCCGTATGATATTTTACCCTTCATCAAACACAAATCTTTTACTTAAGTATATTTGTTTTAACGTAGTATGAATTAGTTTTATCACGCTATAGCATAGCCTAATGCCAATTCTTTAAGCTCCAATAAACTAAATATATTCCCATCGTGCAAATTATTCACTTTTAAAGAAATAACTTACAAAACTGTCTGCATTTAATCTGACTTAATATGTCGAATTTTTATTGCTGCATTATGCCAGAGTAAATATTTCATCAACGATAAAAAAAATCACCCACTTATTTTAAAACTCTTTGGATATTTTTAGGCTATTAAATATTTTATTAAATTTGCAAAATAATTCAAAGAATTTTAAAATGTTTACAATCTTAAGTCTTTGGCGAAATGTTCAAACATTTATTTTATACTTAAAAAATTATATTTATGAAATTACTTACGCTTCATGTAAAATTTAATGAGTGTATTAAAGTTAATTTTAACTTTATTAATAATCATATAATCTAAAATAACAAAAATTAATTTCTGATAATTAATTCAGAAATAAGGCATGCTCTTACATCAAACATTTTAGTTGTTGTTACGGTGCTGATATTTTAAAACAACATTTTTTTTTAAGAAAAATAATGATTATTATTATTATTTAATAAAAACTTTTATAATCTTTTATTCTTTCTGCTATAAATTATTCTTACTTTACTTATTTCGTGTAAGAAAATTAATTGCTTATAATTATCTAAAAGAATTCCCGAATGTATGTTTCCGAGTCTGTTTTAAGCAGAGAATACCCGAGTTAATGAAGGTTAATGAGTGTTTCTAAATGTGAAATTAAATATCATGAACATCTCTAGAGAAAAGACGTGTTAAGTAATTTTATTATTCATTGCATTTTATATGAAATTGAGTACTATCAACAGTTAAGAAATTTATTATTCATAAACAGTTTATTTATTCAATATGAATGAATTATCTTCTATTGAATATTTGATAAGATAAACAATAAACATATATTGTATTATATATACATGTCATTTAAAAAAGAAAAAAATTGTAAAAATCCCCCTCTCAGAAAATTGTTTCTCAATTATGATTTTTAAGCGAACGGAGAAATAAATTACATCAGAATTCTCTGCTTCTGTTAATTTTACAGAACTCCCCGCCTTGCTTAGTAAAGATATGCCATTCGTTTTACACATACCTTTTTTATAAATACTCAGCGCTTTCCACGTTACTTTCTAACTGAGTTCGTTTATAGTCATCATTAAATAATATCGATAATTAAAAGCATTTTATGGCGAGAAGCATCATCTGTGTAGAAGTCTTAAATTGATAATAAGGTAATTAATAAGCAAATTACTATTTATTAAGCATTCCGACTTAAAAGTACTTTTATTCATAGATTTAGTGTTACCAAAACACGAATACAACTAACAAATAATGGGAGAAACGCTGAGCATTTATTAGAAATGTATGTGTAAAGTTATACTTTACATGCACATCTTCTTTAAGCAAACATTCATTTTATACTTTAAAAATTATTTTTATGAAATTACTTACGCTTCATATAAAATTTAATGGGCGTATTAAAGTTAATTTTATCTTTATTAATAATCATATAATCTAAAATAACAAAAATTAATCTATGATAATTAATTCAAAAATATGGCATACTATTACATCAAACATTTTAGTTGTTGTTACGGTGTTAATATTTTAAAACAAGTAAAAATTTTTTAAAGTAAATAATATTAATTATTATTATTTTCTTTATTACTGTATAGATGCACATCTTCTTTAAGCAAAATGAGAAGTTCCAAGGAAGTAATAGCGGCGGAGAATTCTGATAGCACACATTTTTTCGTATGCTTAAAAATCATAAAATGTGTTTTTGGCTAGGTAGGATGATTTTTGCAATAGTGTTGTTTATAATTAAATATCACATCTTTTTTTTTTTCTTTTTTTTTTTTTTTTTTTTTTTTTTTTTCAGATTATATATGTGTGTTTATAAATATCATATCTATATGTAATGTGTGTTTGTATAATATGTCTATAAAACGTGTGAATGAATATAGTATAGATTTTTTTAATGCGTATATGTCATGTGTGTGTGTAATATGTGTATATAATATACATGTATAAAACCATAATTTGCATTCATTATATTTGTATATTTTTTTATTTTACACATTTGTATGAACATTTGGAACATTGAACATTGACACATTGAAACATTGAATTAAACATTTACATGTTTCAATTCTGTTAAAAATATCTTGTGTCATTTTCAGTTCTTATAATTTTAAAATAATTTTTTTTTTTTTTTTTTTTTTTTTTTACTACACTTGACTTTCAGATCACCACGCATTTAAAAAAAAATCAATTACATAATTTAGTAAATAAGCAAAAGTGAGTAGTTTTCTGTTAAATTGCCGCACTTTTGATGCATTTGGTGACCCATGCACTTGTCTATACTCAAACATAAGACAATCTGTGAATATAATTCTTTGGCACTTTTTTTCTCTTGCGCAAATAATAAACCACGTGTCAATTTTATTATTATTAAATAATTATTTCAATTACTTATTTTTAATTTGCTATCAGACTAATCATTAATTTATTTATTATTTATATTGTTAAACTATTTTCATTTATTATAATCATTTTAGTTAATTTTTAGTGTTGCCTGTTTAATTTAGCTAAATGTTTTGACATAATTTGGCAATTTATCGCGAGGGGTTTATGATAAAAATCCGCCAAATAGAAAAATTTTAAATTTCTAATAAAAAAGCATCCAAAATGAAAAGGTAGAATGGAATATTTGAGTACATCTCCTCAAGTCCGTGTGTAAATATTATGATACACAGTGCATCCGAATTATTTTGTATGTTCCTGTTAAAGATCTATTAATAGTAAGTATGCACGCTGTAGCAAAATTCTTCAAATACTATTTTCAATATCTTTTAAACAATTTAATAAACTTTAGTTTATAAGACTGCAAGCCATAATGCGTGAAAAATTCCTGCATGCTTCCCAGAAAAAAAAAAAAAAAAAAAAAAAAACTTTAAGTAATACGCGCACCATTTCTCATAACAGCCAGACATTAGCAATCCAATGTAATATACAAAGTGGTTATAATTAAACTTCCCCTACAGACAGCATCCGACAGCGCAGACGGGTGAACGGAATGCAACGAAATTTGGTATATAGATTATACACGAGATGCGTTCACGGAATTTCGAAAAAAAAAAAAGTTTCAAAATGTCCACTAGAGGGCGCCTTTTCCGGTTGGTTGGTTGGTTGTAGGATTTAAGGCCGATTGACTCCTGATGTGTCCTAGGCCTAGAGGGGGAATGCCCTCCGTGGGGGTCTTTCTAAGGGGTCCTAGCCCGTATTTACGCGAGTTTCGGAGGAAACCACGGAAAACTCCGAACGGCTAGGTCGATGAGCGCGACCTGGGATCGAACCCGGCACCTCCCATCTACCAGCTTTGAGCGCAGAACCGCTCGGCCGCTGGTGGGCCGCGCCTTTTCCAGAAAAACATTAAATTTAACACAATAAACGACCGAAACGGAATACAGAAACAATATTAACAATCCAGAATAAGAAGTATGAGTAATAAAAAGTAAATGCGGGAAAAGCTGTCAGTTCTAGGAAAAAATTGGCGATATTTGCATGCTTGCTTAGAAGAGGAAGCTTTATGCAAAAGAGTTTTTTTTTTTTTTTTTTTTTTTTTTTCAAACAGCGTACTGTTATTCTTTCCTTACCTTTACTTAGTGTGGTTCTATGACAAGGTGATCAGAAACTAGACAATAAATGTTAATATTGTTTCTGTCTTCCGTTTTGGTTGTTTATCGTGTTAAATTTAATGTTTTTCCGAAAAAGGTGCTCTCTAGTGGACATTTTGAAACGTTTTTTTTTTTTTTTCGAAATTCCGTGAACGCATCTCGTGTATAGTCTGTATACCAAATTTCGTTGATTTCCGTTCACCCGTTTGCGCTGTAGGATGCTGTTTATAGGGGAAGTTTAATTATAACCACCCTGTATATACAGTGGAACTTGGATAATTCGAAGTTGAAGGGACCTGAGAAAAATTCGAAATATCCAAAAATGCGAATTACATATACTATTTCATGCTTGCCAACATACTAATTAAAATTCCGCAGTATTGTTAGCCCCGCCTTCTTTTTCACACCAGTATCCTTTTTAGAGTACTTTTCTTCTTACTTAATCGTAATTGCGTTTACAAAATATTACTTTAAACATTTACTGGTGTGAAAAAAAGGGCGGGACTAACAACACTGCAGAATATTAATTAGGATGTTGGCAAGCATGCTATTTTGTCAAAAAGAAGCGATAAATTTAAAAAAAAAATTAAAACTCTACAATTAAAGATTTAACATATAAACTTTATATCTAAGAAAACTGCTACATCCCCCCCCCCCTCCCATTAAATCAATATTTTTTACGAGCTTAATTATTCAACACTTTTTTAAAAAATAGTCAGATATTTTTTATTGCTTCTTCAAGCACAATCTTTGTGTTTATGTCATAGCATATGACTTCAACCTATATTAGTTCATACAAAAATAGAATCTTCTACATCAGACATGACTTTCAATTCAAAAAACCCTCGAAGTTCATGTATATGCACCATATCTTCTGTTGCACTAGGTAGAGGCTTTTCTTGTATTTCCTTATCCTTATTTTGAAAGATTACTAAAATAAATAATAATGCATTTTAGCTGATAAAAATCTTAGGAAAAAATTTTACTGTAATATTTTAAAATTAATCGTATGAGAAATTCGAATTATCCACGATTTTTTAACATTAATACAAAATTCAAGGGACCGGGTAAAAAACTCGAATTATCCAGAATTTCGAATTAAATAAGTTCGAACTATTCAAGTTTCATTGTATATGTATAACCACAGATCAAAAGAGAGGAAAGTTATACACTTGAAAACTTTGTTTGCCTGTGGCGCTGTAACTTCTAAATAAATAGACTGTTTTCAAACTTTTTTTTTTTAGTTAGAATGCTAATTTAATCTGAATGGATTTCTAAATAGTCCTAAAATGCTATCTGCAAGCTGCCAATTTTCCAACTCTTAAATTATGTTAGATTCTAAATCATGTTTTTTCTTCTTCTACTTCTTCTTCTTCTTTAATAAGAACATAAAAAAACGTTTTTGTTTTTTTATTTTTATCATTAAACCAAGTATGACAAAAGTTAAAAATTAGATATAAATATATTTGTGACAATGTTCACAGTTTAAATATCTTTAAATTATGTTGAATATTAGACATTTTTCATATATATATACTTTTTTATTACTTTTCTATTTAGGCCACTTTACATTGATGTTTTATAATTAGCGAACTGTCAATCTTTAAACTATCAACTTATCATTACACTACTTTCCATTTGCCGTTTACCTTTCCTGTGTTTTTTATTGCAAATTTTTATTTGTTTATTCTCGGTGTTTGCTTTTTCTTTGTAGAGCAGAACGTCTTTCTAGATATGTTTAATTATCTAAAGTTTCTTGTAAACAGGTTTAAAAAAGAATTTCAAATAAAACATAGAAAATATTTTTAAACAATCATGTTATCTTTCAGTTTAGTGTATCTATCGTTAATAATATTATAGTTCAAATTCAAATTTCTTCAATACCAATAACAAAATTTCTTAAATTAGACGTTTTTTAATGAAAGATCCGAATGAAGACAACATTTATATTGTATCAGAATTAAAAACATTAATTGAAAGTGTAAAATCATTTTGTAAGTAATTTTTTATAAAATTTAGGTCTATATATCACAGGTTATTTAAACATGTCTAATTAATATATATAGGTACATTTATTTATTTATTTAAAAATAAGGGATTGTGGTTGTTATTGTGATACAAAATCCTGCTTTCTTTGTTTAAGAAGAGCACTATTCTCATAAAGGAAGCATTTTACGTTTTTTTCTAAATGACGTTTTTCTTAATTCAAAGTCGTTGCAGAAAAAAAAAAAAAAAAAAAAAAAAAGGAAACATTTTTATAAATGTATTTATCTTATGTTTACCAATTTAACATTGTGCCTACAAAAAACTGATTGTATAAGCTTTTACATACATTCAAATGAAATATTTCCTTTAGAGTTTTGTACATTTAATAACTTTTTTTAACTGTAAAGAAAATAAATCAAGAAAAATATTAGTAATATTTTATTTTGCCCTAAAAATTATTCTAGTTTATCTATTAATAATTAATATAATTACAAATATTATAATATTCTGAATTTTTAGTCACAAATATCATGTCACACGCTGATTCAAAAATTTTTACAAATTATTTAATTTATTAATTATTTAATTTATTTTTTTCGGAAGATTTAGTTATATGTAAATCATACACATATACAAACATCTATAGCATATATCATTTTAAAATACATATATAAATCATAATAATTTTATCTTCTCACACAAGTAAAATTTTACGGATTTTTATCGAGTTCCTTATGAATCTTTTACATGCATAAATCATTACCCTAATATGATTTAATGCGACATGCAACGAACTGAAGTGAAATTCTAAATTAAAATTAAAAGTGTTGAATTACACAGCTCGGTATGAAAATTGCCTCTGACACCATTTCAGCATATTCTTATGTAAAATGACCTCCTGAATCCGAATATGACGCCCATTATGCTCTATCACCGACCGTTTATTAGGAATGGCCCCGTATTTTTAACATTTTTCAGTGATTTTATGGCTATAAATTTGATTTTTAGGGGGGAGGGGGGAGGATTATTTTAACCGTAAAATATCTTCTGAGGGGCTACAGAGTTGGAAAATTCTAAAACATGGACATTTGCGACAAGGATTTTTTTTTTTTTTTTTTTCCGGGGCGTGGGTTGCCACGGAAATTGTGCATTACATATCTTATATTTTTTTAATCTGTTATTAATGTTATTTTTTTAATTTAATTTTTTTAGGTGTTAAATTAATTATTTTTCATTCTTTAAATCAAATTCATAATCATAAAATTATCGAACAGGGAAAGAAACTAAGGGAAGGGGTGGTGTATCTAGAAAACGGCAATGCATTTGCACTCATTCTTTCTCATTTGCTCTCATTCTCTCATTTGCACTCTGCAAATGCATTCTTTCATTTCATTTCTTTTTTTTTTTTTTTTTTTTTTTTTTCGTTTTGATATGACTTTTAAATAAATGTAGGAAATATATAAATTTCTGACGCAAACAATACCGAGAAATTATGTTTAGAATTCTTCAAAGAGACCAATCAGCACAGATAAAAACAGGTATTTTCTTTTAAAAATAAGTAAAATTAAATTTAATAAATTTATTTTGTACTAGTATCATTCAGTAATCGAAATTCGACCACAAATTTATTCAAATCTCAGGATTATTTTAAGTAAACATTAAAAAAAATAGATTTAGAAATTTAAAATTGCTGTATAAACAATGTTCTGTGTAAATACTATATCATGCTTAGCTAAATGACCTTGTCCACTGTGCTCTGAAATACAAAATTTCAAACCACTGAAAGAACAGACCCGACTTGCTGCTGCTTTTTTTTTTTTTTCCAATTCTTGTTAATCACACCTTTCGAATGTTACACTTTCAATTATTTTAGGTTAAAAGTTTACGACAGTTTTCATGTTTACCTATAAATATATAAATCAGGGTTGGCAAGTTTTTGACACATGACAGTTTTTGACGGTTTAAACCTCAGTTTAAACTGTCACGTCAAAAACCCTGTGTCAAAAACTGTCAAAAACCTCAAATTTTACACATCTTGGCATATTTTAAACAATTAAAAACTCATATTTATTATAGAAAAGTTAAAAACTGTAGTCTTAAAAAAGTGCTTAGTTTATATATCTCCCAAGGTTAAAAATTTTTAGAACAGTATTATGTGTTTCTTATAAATGCCAATGAATTCTATTTAAATACAAAAAATTGATATTCATTAACCTTACAAAATGCAAAAATTTAAATATAAAAATTTGTATATTCTAAGGTGAATTACTTACTTATTGCATTATAAGGTGTCAGAACTTATTTTCAAAAAGGAAGTTCTAGTAAATGCATACTGATTTGATAATAAAAAGGTGCTGTAAGTAATTTATCCCAATGAATGAAATTACTTGTTATTGAATAATAAATCATGTCTTTTTATTTTGGATTATAATCACTAGTATGTTTTAATGTTGCATGATTAAAAATTTCTAAGGTATTGCATGACTAGTTGAACTAAATTTTTAATATGAATTAATTACATAATGCAATTTTAAATTATATATTTTTAATTAAGGAAATGGTGGACAGTTTACTTTTTTGTAAATTACAGTCTTAAAGGTGTGAAAATTTACATTTATATGCAGTGAAATGCAATTATATTAAATACATTAAAATTTCTCAAACTGTATTTCTAAAAAGAAAAAAAAAAAAAAAAAAATCAAAAATTAACATTTTTTTTTTTTTTTTATACCTCGATTTTACATTGTTATAGTTTAATAATATATTCTAAAATATCTGGATATTATTTTATTAATTTTTTGATAGATTAATTTTAAAAAAAAAGAAAAAAAAAGTTTGAATGCTAAAAATTTTCATTAAAATTTCAGCATTCTATTTAATTTTTTAAAATAATCTATAACTGAATGCACAAATGTATACTAAACCTAATATTTTAGTATATATTTTTAAATCATAATAATGTTAAAGTGAAAAGAATAATAAAATAATAATAATTTGCAGATTTTTTTTTTTTTAATTTTTCAAAAAATTAAAGAATTTGATTTTTTTTTTAAATTTATTTAATTAGTTTTAAAGAATTTTTAATATACTTAGTTATATTACTATAATAATTTTAATCTATGTATGCAAATTTTTATAGCTCTAAGACAATTTACATAAAAAGATTTCTAATGTTCACACTCCCCTTAAGACTATGCTTTGATACGTTTCCTAACACAATTTTTCTTCCTCTGGGGAAAAAAAAATAATGATAAAAATAAATCTATATCAGGGGTGAAACCTTTCAGGGGCTACACCTGAATTCAGGGTTTTTTATATTTTTGCTCTCTGAATTTCATGTTAAATTATTTTGTTTTTATAGAAATTTGTCATTTTGATTGTTTAATTTGTCATAAAATGTATTAAGAACTCTTTAAATATTACTTATTACAGGTAGCTA
The DNA here is from genome assembly GCA_963930645.1 of Salticus scenicus. Lineage (NCBI taxonomy): Eukaryota > Metazoa > Arthropoda > Arachnida > Araneae > Salticidae > Salticus > Salticus scenicus. The sequence continues at coordinate 179,312,223 of OZ005650.1, forward strand.
CATGTTATACCATTATTAAGTCCCCCCTATCTGCATGCAAACAGCAGATTTTAGGGTTTTTGCATGTTAGGTAGTTTCACCCCTGAATACATATATGTATTATATATATAATTAATGTTAATACATAGTACATTGCAACTTAAAAATATACATAAAATTATTTTAGATTATAGTTTCCATTTTTCTCCTGTGGTTTTTGACGGTTTAAACCACTTTTTGACAGTTTAAACCAGTTTTTGACACTTGTCTCGTCAAAAACTAGTTTTTGACGTCAAAAAACCAACCCTGATATAAATAGAAGCTTTCAGTCTTCCCCAAAATGGGATTAAATTGCAACTTTACAGCGCCAACTCTTAGTCGATATGCACTTAAACTGAAATAACAGAGTTTTACTTAATATATGTCACTTATAGTTTGGTACATTGTAGATGCTGAGCCTTTTTTTGAAAAGAAAGGAAATCGCAGCGTGGCAGCGCGGGTGATATAGCCTAAAAGCTAATCAGCAGCAAGTCAAACTAAAGTCCAATCATATATCAAGATAAGTTAAATTATGTTCATTGGTTCATGAGGTACAGTGCTCGAAAAGTTTTGCTTACTCAAAAAGACAGACAATTTCTAAAAAGTGTCTAATCGTGTTCAGGAAATCTCAAAACGTGTAAATTCATCGAAAACTGGAAATCGAAAAAAAATTTCCGATAAATCCACTTTTGTAAAAATAAGTAGTCACTTTCAGTTCATTAAAATACATTATGTTTTAGTTAAAAAATAGTTCATTAAATTAGAGCTGGCGCTTTTTTTTTTTTTTTTTTTTTTTTTTTTTAAGAAAGAAAGAAAGACAGAAATACTTAGATCATAAATAAATTAGAAAAAAAAAAAAAAATAGAACTTCTATAAATCAAATCCTTCTTTTAATTTGCGCATATGTTTAAAAGTATAAATTTTCGAGCCGTTGCTATAGGAACGCAGACGATTTAAAGGAAAGGAATTTCAAATACGAAAGATTGCGGGTATAAAATGAAAGTACATAAAAAAAAGTATTTTTAAATACCTTTTTGACACCGTAAGAAAATAATTCTTGTATTATGCAACTCTCGTGAATTAGACCTTCCGAACCACCAATTTCAGTTCTCAACTCCCTTAATTCTGTACTGATAAGTATAAAGGATTAAAGTCCATTTTCTTGATTTTTCAGGAGACGCAAAGTAAAGTTAAACTAACTAAAAACTATTCAGAAGAACCTATTAGGAAAAAGGGATTATATTGATTGATGCACTTTATATCATTCAGTGATTGTCAACCTTCATTTAATAAAGAGAAAAAATGGAATTAAATATTTTATATCAAAGATTAATGCTAAATTTCTGTCTTGAATCTTTTTTTACCAACTGATTTTCTGAAAGACTAAATGACATGGATTTAAATCCTTTATACCAATCTATAGAGAATTTTTTTCTGAGTCTGACTATGTACTTAACTCAGAATCAACATTTTTGGACTTAAATCCTTTATAATTATCAGTACAGAATTAATATGTTAAAAGCATACCACAAATTTCATGCTTGCTTATTAATAATATAGATTATTGATGTAAGCTACTTCATCAGTTTAATACATCAAATTATCTTTTTCGGTGTAAAAGTTCATTACTCATTATACAGTAATTGTTTTTTAAGATGTACAATAATTAATTTAAAATTTTGAGTAATATTGTTTAAGGTAACTATTATGTTTTCTTTTTTTTTTTTTTTTTTTTTTTTTTCTTTTAAAGAAATTATAGTTTCACAGAATGAATTTCACTTTTAAAGTGTAAATTATACATAAGGCTTTGATATAATTTTATTAATCAATAATATATTATGAATATTTTTGTCATTAAAAGAACCTTCTGAAACCTTAATAAAATATATTTGTTTTTGTTTTTGTTCTTAATAAAACATCTTTAAATAATTTAAAAAAAAAAAAAAAGAGTCTTACAAAACATGATTTTTCTAAAAAGAAAAGCCATGGAATTAACTTTTCCTCTCACCTTCCTTATCTTATAAAAGATCATTTTGTTCGCTAAGTTTCACACAACCTTTTTTTTTTTTCTCTACAAAGAGTTCATTATTAAAAATATTTTTTAATCAAGAAACAATGATAACCCTGTTATTATTACCTATTTAATAACATATTTGTTAGAAATATTATTTAAAAATTTGAACTACGCTGTAAAAAAACTTAATCGTTATTAAAAAGGGGGGGATGTTTCTTTTATATGAATTTTCAGAAAAATGAGACAAAAGAAACAGTTTAGAAAGGATGTCAAAAGTTAATTAAATTCTGTCGTAAAAAGTAAATATTTTTTTTATTATATCCTTTTAAATTCTATTTCATTCCTTTTCAATTATATTGCATGCAAATTTTCATCACCTTTTCAATGACTGTGTACATTTTTAACTAATCGAAAAAAAAAAAATAATGCAAAAAGAAATTAATGTTTATTTAGAATAAATCATTCGAAAATTATTATAATTATGATATACATACGTACAGGTATTTTAGTTTCAAATTTGCTGTATAACCTGTATTTTATAAAAATCTGTCTTGCAATACATTTGTACAAACTGTTTGGTGTAAGTCAGTAATATGATAGTATACCAAATTCTTACTTTTATTATATATTTCTAGAGATTTAACTCTAATTGTCAATTTTTTAAAGAAAAAGCTTTTAAAAAATGCTTTGTAGAAACTTAAAAAGAAGTAATGAAACGCTAATAGTGAAACATATTAGATAATAATATTCTTGTAAGAATATTCTTAAATATGGTATGCAATTTTAGGCACAGTATGTTATTTTTTAAGACGTTACTTTTTTTTTTTTTTCTGTGCGTAATTCCTATAGTTTTTTTAAATAACTTTTCTAGTTAACTCTAAATACACTGTAACCAAACTCACCTTCTATTGAATAACACGATATGTGTAAACAGCGCATTTAAGGCTTTAATAACTTAACAGCTCTAACTTTCTCAAGTTGAGAAGAAATTCGGAACTTTAGTGAGTTCCTATACGCCCACTTATAACTTTTCAGTGTATGTTGAGATTCTTATAATATTTTATTATTTTTGCTGATTTCAACGACTCATTCGCTTCAGATTTAATTTTAAATTAAAGAAATATTATATAAAAGTTTACATAATACCCTTGTGTTATATAAGTTTTTATATTTAAAAATTATATTATTTAAGTAAATTTATAAATATTATTTAACAATTAGAAATTTAATATTTATTGTTATTTTTAAGAGTTCTCTAGCTTACAAGACTTAACTACATAATCAACATACAGAGTTACATATTCTCATGGCATTTATAGACATTTAGAAGGCAATTATTATGGAATAAAGTTGTTGTTAGTATGATGTAAATTATTGCATATTATAGAATTTTTTTTACTCATACAGTGTTAGGTAAATAGTTTAAATAAACAAATTTATAAATTAAATTACATAATGTTAACAAAAACCCGCTTTAATATAATGAAATGATTATTTTGACCAGTAAATAATAACTTAAATTTATATACAATTCTTTATGTGTTTTTTCTAAATTTTTATATCTCCCCTTTCTTCTCACATATGTATCTCCTTCCAATGCAAAAAATGCGAAATCTTTGATCAGTTCTCATACTTTCTTTGACGTATGAAATCTAAATTCTAATTGTTCATGAACAATATAATATTACTTTTTACTTATGACTTTATTTTGATAATACGATTACAGTTGAATTGGCTTTCATTTACTTTGGGTATAAATGTAAAATTCAGAGCCCATTCGTCGTATTCTGCACCTCAAAAAAATATTTAAAGAAAAAAAGGAAGAAAAAATAAATCTCTCCTTAACTTGCTGATTCACACAATGTAATTTGGTGAAAATATGCTATTTATTAATAACCGTTTTAATTGGATTTTTTTTTTAAACCTTCTCAAAAAATTGTATGCGTATACATATAACAGAACAGCAACCCAGTTTTTTTATAGAGTTTTACATTTGGCGAGTATGAGAAATGTAACGATTACAAGATACAACGTGGTGGTTAGCGTCCCTAACTTCCACAAAGTACGGCTTGGGCTCGAATCCCGGTAGGCATCGACGTTTCACCTAGTGTTGTCTCCGTTATGATATCCGACGGCCGCCCATTGGATGTCAATTCACAAATAGTTCTCATTTCGTCGTGTTCCGGCCAATACTCAAGTAGCAAGTGCTGCGCCATTTAAATAAATATATATATTTAAATGGCGCATATATATATATATATATATATATATATATATATATATATATATAGAAAGGCAACAGAATTTGAGAACGTGGTTAAAAGAATGTATATATATATATATATATATTAAATTCAATATAAATGACAAGAATTAAGTTGTATAGAAAAGGCGCTCAAAGCAGCACAAAATTGTATACAAAAACAATAATATTGTTGCGTACTTCGGGGTTCGTGAGTTGTCTGAGAATGAAAGGCCAAACGTACAAAAATTCAGTAATTTATTCACAGAAAGTTCCAGAAAAATACAGATCAATAAACCAATTATCAGCTTCAATTCAAGCAGTAACCACAGCTTAAACAACAGCTGTCAATAGCAAATCCACAGTACAAACGGTATAGCAATAACACTTGAAGCAAGTCTCTCTCAAAGAGGCTTAAGAGCAATGCAAGCACTAGCGAAGCTGGCTGAGATCTGAACTGAACTGACTGCCTTGGCGAGGAAGCGCTCCTTATATGCTGTTCCATGGAACCCAGATTTTTCGAGAAAATCCTTATATGGGATATACCAAATATGGAAGCTGTAAATTGATTGGTTGACCACTTTCTAGAGTTTTCTCGAAAAATCTGGGTTCCATGGAACAGCATATAAGGAGCGCTTCCTCGCCAAGGCAGTCAGTTCAGTTCAGATCTCAGCCAGCTTCGCTAGTGCTTGCATTGCTCTTAAGCCTCTTTGAGAGAGACTTGCTTCAAGTGTTATTGCTATACCGTTTGTACTGTGGATTTGCTATTGACAGCTGTTGTTTAAGCTGTGGTTACTGCTTGAATTGAAGCTGATAATTGGTTTATTGATCTGTATTTTTCTGGAACTTTCTGTGAATAAATTACTGAATTTTTGTACGTTTGGCCTTTCATTCTCAGACAACTCACGAACCCCGAAGTACGCAACATTTCTGGTGTCAGAAGTGGGATTCTCTGTGAATGGTGATAACGAGGGCTATGGAGCAAGAGATGAAAAAACTTCTAGAAACCTTAGCTACCCAGATGAATGAAATGAAAGCCGGTCAGGAAAAGATGGAAACCGGATTGAAAGAGAAAATGGAAACATCGCAAAGAGAGTTGAAAGACGGTTTGACTGAAGAAATGAAGCATATGAAAAGCAGTTTGGGTGAAGTTCAGGAAGAAATTAAATCTAATCAAGATGAGATGAAGAGAGAGCTTTCAACGGTGAAAGAATCGATCGAGGGTAAATTAACGGTGATGGAAAATAGAATGGATGGAATAGAAGAGAAAGTTATAAAGATAGAAGAAAATTTTGAAGAGAAAGTTTTGAAAATTGAAGAGAGTTTTGAAGAGAAAGCTATGAAGATAGAAGAAAATGTTATGAAAGTAGAAAGGAATTTTGAAGAGAGATTTGTGAAGATAGAAGAGAACTTCGAGAAGAAAGTCATGAAGAAAGTAGAGGAACATCTTGAGAGAAAAGTAGAAGAGAAGTTGATCTCCTTGCCCCAGGAAACGGAAAAGAGAGATAAAAGAAGCCAGAATCAGGAATCTATTAAGCTATCTACCTACGACGGCAGTTCCTCCTGGCATGTATATAAGACCCAGTTTTCCATTGTAGCTGAAGCTAACGGCTGGGACTTTACCGCCAAGTCAGTCCACTTAGCAGCAGCATTACGGGGAGATGCAGCCGAGATACTGAGAAATGTTTCTAAAGAAGAAAGGAACGACTTCGAGGCCCTGACTAGAGCACTGGAGCTACGCTTCGGAGAGAAGTGTTCTAAGGACTATAGTCGCCTCCAGCTAAAATCCCGTTACCAGAAAACGGGCGAAAGTTTGCAAGAGCTGGCAGCGGACATTCAGAGATTGTCACATCTAGCATTCTCAGACTGTCATGCTGACACTCGGAACGACTTAGCTCTTCAGTACTTTATTGATGCTGTTCGTGATCCAGAAATTCAAAAAGCGCTAAGACTCTCCAACATCAGAGACGTAGAATCAGCTTTAGGCTATGCACTTAGGATAGAGGCAGCCCAACAAGTCTCCCGTAAAGACCGCCATACCATAAGAGCAGTCTCATTAAACGATACCCCTGCAGGTGAAAATGAAATGAAGAGAAGTATCGAAGAGATCTTAATGAGATTGCGCAGCCTGGAGAATAAAAAGGAAATAAAGGACCGGAAGATAAAGTGCTGGGGCTGTGGAGGGGATGGTCACGTGAAGAGGAACTGCCCTGTACGACCAACTATAGGAAATCACCCGTCTTCACCATCACTGCAGGGAAACTAAGAGGAGGCCGTCTCGCGGGGCGGAGGTTGCCTAAAATTAAAGAGCCCCAATTTACAGTATTTCATGTTTCATCGATGAGTGGCGGCGATAATGGACTTCACGTCTATGGCCAAGTCAACAACGCCACCTGCCGGATGATTCTGGACACAGGAGCCAACGTGACCATCATTAGAATGGATTTGGCTCAAGAACTAAAAGAGAAGATCATCTGGACGCCGCCCTGCGTTAAACTCCAGACTGTGACCGGAGACGAAATCAAAATATATGGAAAAATGAACTTGACCATCACTTTTGGAAATGCCAGTTACCATCATATGGCATATATGGCTGACATAAGAGATCCTCTAATCATTGGAATTGATTTCCTAAGAAAATTTAACTTCAAATTGGACTTCAAGAATAATGAACTGCATTCGAGTTCGGAAGACATAGCTGTGTTCAATACTGAAAATCAAGACATTCAGCAAATTTGCCAGATAACAGCCAAGTCGGAAGTTTCCATTCCCCCACACACAGAGACAATAGTTTCAGGAACCCCTCCTACCAAGCAATTCTTCCGCTATGGACTGATTGAATATCCGAATATAGACAATAGCCCAAGAGGAGTTCTGGTAGCTTCATCTCTGGTGGATCTCTCCAAGAGTACTATTCCTGTGAGAGTCGCAAACATCAGCGATAAGGTCCGGACAGTGAAGAAGGATGAGGTGTTAGCAACCTGCACTCCTGTTACATGCATCAACCGTCCCACGCAATCAACCGCATCCAAGTCTTCAGAACAATTAATAACGGAATTACTAAAGAATGCAGAGTTAGGAAAGGAACAGAGATGTGCTGCGGAGAAGCTACTCCAAGAATTTAAAAACCTGTTTTCTCGAACACCTGAAGACGTCGGGAGAACGAACATCACCCAGCACAGAATTGATACAGGAAATCATCCTCCAATCAAACAACATCCAAGAAGACTTCCATTTGCTAAACAGGAAGAGGTCACTGAACTTCTAAGTGAAATGCAGCACAATGATGTCATCGAGCCATCAACGAGTCCTTGGGCCTCTCCCATAGTACTGGTGCGGAAAAAAGGATGGTTCAACAAGATTTTGTGTGGATTATCGTCGTTTGAATGACATCACGAAGAAAGACAGTTACCCTCTTCCCAGAATTGACGACACATTAGACACACTTGCTGGCAATAAATGGTTCTCGACTTTGGATCTGAAGAGCGGTTACTGGCAAGTAGACTTACATCCTGATGATCGTGAGAAGACTGCATTCACCACGGGACAAGGACTGTGGCAATTTAAAGTTATGCCGTTCGGATTATGTAATGCACCTGCCACCTTCGAACGCCTGATGTAGACAGTGCTAAAAGGACTTTCCTATGAAGCCTGTCTGGTGTATTTGGATGATATTATCATTGTGGGGCGCACCTTTGAAGACCATCTACGAAACATCCGAAAGGTGCTGGAGAAACTCAGAATGGCTAACCTCAAATTGAATCCAGGCAAGTGTAACTTGTTCCGTCGTGAAGTGAGCTACCTCGGCCATATCATCTCTGCCGAAGGTGTGAGAACTGATCCTGAGAAGATCTCTGCAGTCGAGAACTGGAGTCGCCCTGAAAATATACACCAACTACGAAGCTTCCTGGGGTTATGCACTTACTACAGGAAGTCTGTCAAGGGTTTCTCAAATATTGCCAGACCACTCCACAAGCTGACGGAAGCCAAACAGAAGTTCCTGTGGACAGATGAATGTGAAAAAGCGTTCAAGCGACTTAAAGAGGCCTTAACATCATCGCCTATCTTGACGTATCCACAGCCCGACAGACAGTTTATACTTGATACAGATGCCAGCCATGAGAGTGTCGGTGCTGTTCTGTCGCAGGAAATTGATGGTCAAGAACATGTCATTGCCTATTGGAGTAAATGCCTGTCTAAACCGGAGCGAAATTACTGTACCACCAGGAAAGAGCTACTCGCCATCGTAAAAGCCATAGAACATTTCCATCATTACCTATATGGCAGAAGATTCCTGCTCCGGACTGACCATGCATCTTTAACGTGGTTGCTCCAGTTCAAGAACCCGGAAGGACAGATTGCCAGGTGGATACAACGCCTGCAGGAATATGACTTCGAGATACGTCATCGTAAAGGGACTCTACATGGTAATGCAGATGCCTTGTCACGGAAGCCCTGCTCGGAAAGCTGCAAGTACTGCTCTAGAGCCGAACAGAAATACCTGCCGATAAATCCGGGTGCCTGCCAAGTTACTGTCTCAACACCATCAGATCAAGATCCCGATCCCTGGAGTGACGAAGAACTTAGAAAATCCCAGTTGGAAGATCCTGACATAAAGCCAATATTACGGCTGAAGGAGACGACCAGCAACAGACCTATCTGGCAGGACATTTCCAGATTTAGTCCCATTACGAAAAGTTATTCGGCACTTTGGGACTCTCTTCATATCAGAAACGGCGTATTATACAGAAAGTGGGAATCTGATGATGGGAAAAGCTTCAGATGGCAGATTTTATTACCAAGATAAAAAATTCCAGCTGTTTTAGAACAACTGCATAGTAGCTCTACCGGAGGCCATTTTGGGGTAATGAAGACTCTGCAGAAAGTTCGGGAACGCTTCTACTGGTGCAAGGCAAAGGAGGATGTGGAAAAATGGTGTAAATCCTGTGATGCTTGTGCGGCACGTAAAGGCCCGCAGAAACGAAGTCGAGGAAGACTGCAACGGTATAACGTGGGAGCACCATTTGAACGGATTGCAATCGACATCTTGGGTCCTTTGCCACGGACCTCCAGTGGAAATAAATACATTCTCGTCGTGATGGACGATTTCACCAAGTGGCCGGAGGCATATCCCATTCCCAATCAAGAGGCATGCACAGTCGCAGAAGTCCTAGTGCAGCAATGGGTGTCAAGGTATGGCACGCCCCTACAACTTCATACCGACCAAGGTAGGAACTTTACCTCTGATGTTTTCAAAGGACTGTGTCAACTACTCGGCATAGACAAAACCCGGACAACACCCTTACATCCCCAGTCGGACGGCATGGTCGAGAGGTTTAGTCGTACCATTCTGAATAACCTCTCCCTTCTAGTATCAAGGAACCAGCAAGATTGGGACTTGAAGTTGCCATTGTTCCTGCTGGCTTATCGAAGTGCTGTCCATGAAACCACCGGCTATACTCCAGCCCAGATGCTGTTTGGACGTGAACTTCGTCTCCCTTGTTATCTCCTGTTTGGTTGTCCACCCGATGCGCCTTCATCGCCCGAGGAGTACATCCAAGATCTTCAGGCAAGATTTGAGGACGTTCAGAACTTTGCTCGAGAGCGAATTCACGTTGCATCGGAGAAAATGAAGACAAGGTACGATCTAAAGGCTACGCAACATGAGTTTCAGGAAGGAGAGAAGGTCTGGTTGTGGAATCCTGTTCGACGCAAAGGACTCTCTCCCAAGTTACAGTGCAACTGGGACGGACCATACACAGTCTTAAAAAGGCTTAATGATGTAGTGGTGCGGATCACTAAAACACCTTCATCAAAACCGAAGGTGGTGCACTATAACAGGCTAGCCAAGTACCACAATTACCGGTAATATTAAAATTAAAAATGTAAATACTGATAAAATTTGCGCATGCGTAATGTAAATATTTGTATATAAATATTTGTACATATTTGTGAATTTTGTAAATAGTTGTATATAAATATTTGAACATATTTGTGAATTTTGTAAATATTTCTCACTTGATTTGTATTTCTATTTTATCGTTATATGCAACTTAGTTTTTGTGTTTTAGATTGTGTAAATTTGTTTAGTTTCGCCTCTTGACCAAGGGTTGCACTGCCCGGGACGTGCAGTCCTTGGGAGGGGGGCAGTGTTACGAAATTGTAAATAATTGTGTTTATTTTTGTATAAATTCTTTCAAAGAGGCTTAGTAAGTTGATAAAGTGCTAATTTTGTGCATTTCTAGTCGTTTTAGCGTTGAAATAGCCTTATTTTCCCTTAAAAACGCATTAAAAAGCCCCAGTAATGCAATTGGCGCCAAATCCATTACTTGCATTACTGGGGCTTTTTAATGCGTTTTTAAGGGAAAATAAGGCTATTTCAACGCTAAAACGACTAGAAATGCACAAAATTAGCACTTTATCAACTTACTAAGCCTCTTTGAAAGAATTTATACAAAAATAAACACAATTATTTACAATTTCGTAACAATATATTTAAATAAAGATAAATGATGACATGAAAGTGAAATGTAACAAACAACAAGAAAACTTAGCAAACAATGTTAATAAACAAGAAAATTAGTTAAACACTATTTAAGCCAGAAAATTAAATTATGCTGTGCCAATCTCTTCAGCAGGTGGGAACACAGCTATTAAAAACTATGTAGTACTAGCAGGTTTCAAAAGATATGCAGGCTAGCATACTCCAAATGTAATTCAAACTGAATTCAAACTGAATAGTAATGAAAAACTTAAAATTGTAAAACAGTGTTTCTATTTCTTGAAAATTAAATATTGAGTTTTGAAAACCAAAAATATTTCTATTTATTAAAATTAAATATTGAAAATCATAGGTTACAGCCTACAAAAAACTAAAAAGCTGTAAAGAATAAAGCTTATATATAAAGATTTTTATATGAAAATGCTAGCCGCACATACCCCCACCCGTATGTGCAGCTAGGGGGTACGGGTGGGGGTATATGCGGCTAGCATTTTCATATAAAAATCTATATATATAAGCTTCTAGTATATTAGCTTATCTATACTTATATTATTATAAGCGTTACATTGAGTGTACTAATTTTAAATTGCTACGATACATAGATGATATAATTATATTGTATTTGGATAAACATCACACCAATCTAGACTTACCTGTTAATTATCCTGAAAATCTGTCTCTTGGTAGTACTGATTCGGAATCTAGTGTTATTAGTTTCTTAGATTTAAAAATTATTCTTAATAGTAATAGCCAATTAGAATTTGACTTATATGATAAAAAGAAAGATTTCCCCTTTAAAGTAATTTTTTTTACTAATTTTAAAACATGTTTACATAAATCTGTTTTTGTCAATATTCTTCTTAATTTTAATCTACGGATCAAATATTTAGTGTCTGATAAACATCAAAAAGTACAATTTCGATTCTTTAAAAATTTAGCATTAATTAATGGCTATCACAAACACTTAATTTAAAAAAAAATTTATTTATTATTTTTTCCCGCTCAATTTTTATTCCAATTTAAATTTAGGTCTAAAAGAAATAGGTATTATTTTATGGTTAGTACGTATTCACATTATCTTTCAATCTTCGTAGCAAATTACAATCGTAGATGGCAGCACTATTCAATCATCTACATTGATTATCTTAATATAAAAAAAAAAGTTTTTGTCTTCTTTTACTTTGTTCCATGCTTCCTGGCCATTTTATATGTATTTTATTTCTTTTTATTTTATTATCTATTCATTTCATTATTTATTCATTTTATTTTATTTTATTTTATTTATTTAATTTTTCCATTTTTTTCATAACATTACTGTAGATGGCAGCACTATTCATGTTACAGTAATTATGAATAATAATCTGTATCCTTATTTAAGTTAGGATTCTACCTGAATAGGTCTGTGAACCCTTTATTTTATTCCATGTTCACTTCCATTTTGAACTGACTAACTGTGCTTTTTAACTGATATCTGATTGTTAAATTTTTACATGTGTCTCGTTTATTATAACTTTGAGTTGCATCCCTTTCAATAATAATTTTTTAAGTAAATTTGAATTATTATTTGTAGCGGTGAGTTTATTTTGATCTACGATTTTAATGGTTTTGGATTATCATTTTTAGTGAATTGTTTTATTTTGATCTTCGTTTTTTCTGTTTTTACTATTGGTGTCTCGAGCCTGTGAACAAAGAAATTCTTAGCTTTTGCTTTCTTTGTGACAGAAAAACATCCATTTTTTAGCATACTTGCTTTCTACCAGGCCCTTGAAAACGTTAGAATGCAAATAATGCTTTTTTCTCTTTCCAATTTCCTATAATTCATTTCGATTTTACTTTATTTCTTTTTTGGTTTGATTTGGATAGTCTTCGATTATGCTCCGAATAATTGTTTTAATACTGAAATTTAATCATCTTTAAATTTCAAATTTTTGGACTGATAATATTGTATTACTATATATATATATTTCTAATTTAATCTAAATGAAAGTCTTTTCTAGATTTTCAATTTCTGATTTGTTAAGATAATTTATTTTACGCTTTTGTTTACATATAATCACTTGCATGTAAATAAATGAAAACATGTTTATTTTTCAATTTACCAGTTTACTTAATTTTTCTGGAGAAATTTTACGCAGTTATCCATTAATGCTTCTATGAAATTTCTGTTATAACACACCACGCTAATCTTTGTTGATTCAATAATTTAGCAGCATCTTAAACTCTGAAGAATTAAGTAAGTACGACAGTTAGGATTACATTTGAAGCTTTTGAGATTAAAACAGCATATGCTTTGTACAGTAGTTAATTTTCCGTTGTCCTTAATACCACCAGATGTTTAATTGTGTTGTTTTGAAATGGTATCTTAATTGATTTCCTTTAATAATAAAGTATTCTTTACAGACTGTTTTGAGAAATTGTTATCAAAACAAAACTAATCTTTATTAATGCTACTGCATATCTCATTATTTTCTCTATTTTAATGAATGCATAAAATTATAATATCATTATTATTATAAATAATCTGGTGTGTCATTCACACGACTTTCTCTTACCTTGAAATTTAATACAATGAACATAGGTTGGAGATTAAGAGGTAAGGTAACGAGTACTGTTATGTAAACCTATGTTAAACAATTCAAATTAGGCTTCGGAAGAGTTATATATGTTAATTAGTTCTGTGTGAGGGGGGCTACCGACCTCCTCAACCTCCCGTTTCATTATTGCATTTACATTTATATAGAATTTAAATCTGTTATTAAAATTAAAAGTTCACGTAAAATTATACGGACAATTTTCACACGCAACATTACTTGAAACTTATCAATCTTGATCAAACTTTTCTCCAGCGACAAACTTATATTAACTTCAAAATACAACATTTGGATCCCCTAAAATTATTTGTTTTTAAGTGATTCTAGGAGACACAGACAAAGATTAAACGTTAAAAAACTTGACTGTGGTAATCAGGAAGCCTCAAAACGTCTAAATATACAAAAAACAAGCGATGAATATTTAACTTAAAAACGTACATTATATACCATATCTCCAAACTGCTTTCCTGGAAATGGTAAAATATTATTAGTAAAGCACATACACTAACAACAAAAAAAAATGTTATCGCTTAAACATTTTCAGCCCTGTATATCTTTCGAAGATTATATAGAGAGCACATGGTGCATCTAAATATAATACTACAATAATCATACGTGGCCCAACCTGAAATATACTACCATCAATTTGCAACGATTGTCGCACTTTTATCTAGTTCTTTTGTGCAGCCCTATAAACGAACAGTAAATGATTTCCCTACTATATTTTACATGATACATGTTTTTACGCATATAAAAAATATATAGTCGTTTCATTTGGTTTAGTGCAGTCTATAGATGTTAAACTCTACTTACCAGAACTTTCCCCCATAGACGTAATATATTTCAATTTTATTGGGCGTCCCTGTACACGAACCATTTGCTTCATCTCAACGAAAAGCTTAGTCTAGCATCCCTATATCATACATATTTAGAATACCGAGTTTTTCTACTATTTTTTCTTGAGATATGCTGATAAGACACACAGATACACAGACAGACAGACGCACACACAGAGAGACCATTCGCTAAAAACATGATTTTCGAATTCAGGGTACCTCAGAACATATAAATATAACAAAAACTCACTTTCGAAAATTTGACCCTAAAACAATACTTTCTCTACCTTATGGGTAAGATAATGTAAAAAGTTATGAATCCTTATATTATATTTGAACTATATTTACATTCTATTATTATGCTAATATGTTATAAGTTATTAAGTACTTTTTATGCATAAGCTACAATTTTTATTTTTATTTTTTTAAGTTTATGTTTTTTAATTACAGCTTTGAAAACTAAATAAAATTCAAAGTCAATAAAAAATTTACTTTTATGAATATTTGAATTAGAACACAGCCTATTACATAAAACAATCTTCGTTATATTAGTTTTAATTGTTTAAGTTTCCTAACATTTTCAAAATTAAAATTTACTAATTATCAGACCTTATGTCACTAAACTAATTCGTGAACAACAAGTTTTAAATCATGAAATTTTAGTGGAAGTAACAATGCAGTTTGCAGGAAAATTACACTGCTCTGCAAAAAAAAAAAGAAAAAAATATATCGAGATCTGATATTATTCTTGCTGATTGTTATGTAAAATGTCCTGAATCCAAATATGACTCCATTTTGCTCTGTCACCCACCGTTTTTTAGATAAACCACCCCCTCCCTCAATTTCTTTCCCTGTTCGATAATTTTATCACCATGAATTTGATTTGAAGAAATTTAACACCTAAAAATAAAAATATGTAAAGTTTAAAAAGTAGCATTAATAACAGATTAAAAAATTTAAGATATGTAATGCATAATTTCAGTGGCAAATCCCCCAAAAATTTTTCCCTTGTCGCAAATGTCCATTTTTTAGACTTTTCCAATTCTGTAGCCCCTCAGAATTTATTAAAGGTTAAAATAATCCTTCCCCCTCCTAAAAATGAAATTTATAGCCATAAAATCTCCGAAAAATGATAAAAATAAAGGGCCATTCCTAAAAAATTGAGGGTGATATGGCAAAATGGGCGTCATATTCGGATTTAGGAGGTCATTTTATATAAGAATATGCTGAAATGGTGTCAGAGGCAATTTTCATGACGAGCAGTGTTATTGAAGCAGATATCCACACTTTTCATATATTAGGGGTACCGGAAAGTTCTGTCGTTTTGAATTAAAATACTGACATCGGAAATTTATCCTGGATAAAATTTAAGATATTCTTAGGTAACTTATAAGATGGTTATTTGTAAAGTACCATGTAAACACTGTTAAACAGAAATTTCCGGTTTCATTTTATTAATTCAAAACGGCATAACTTTCCGGTACACCTAATATTTTGTTTTAGTTTTGTCGCTAATTTTTATCATCAGCTTACTTTCTAATACACAGTATAAGATTAAAATCATGACTAGACAAATATATACTAAACAAAGCAGTATTAGGTGCCCACCTTTTAAGTAGGTGTGAACGCCGCACCTCTGATTTCGAGAGTATTAAAAAACAAGAACTAAAAAGTTTGGTACGAAAGTGTGGCAACAGTGTGTGCGTATGTGAATCAAGATGGACTAACGTTCTATTCTACATGTTTTTTTTTAAAATACTTTACTTGATGTTAATTTCTGTGTTCGTTATGTATTTTATGTTTGTGCCGTAAGTAAATATACGTTTAAAAGTAAACCAAGTGTGAACCAGTGTCTTGATGCGTCTCGAAATGAATTTACCGAAAGAAAAGAACCAGGTGCGAAAAAGCAGGCACCACAATTGGCGCAGTCGACAAGCATATGTGAAATAGCTATAGTACTCGTATGGATTTTTTTCATGATAGTGATGAAAAAAAAAGGGTATGTTTTTTTTTTTATGTTCCATCAAGAGTCATATTTTGTATAAGTTTTAAATTAAATAATTAGGATTAAGCATTTAGATATTTTGTTCCGATTTTGTATTCCAACAAGGTAAAGAGTATGTAAATGAAAATTGAATATTTCGTAATGTTGAAAAAATAATAATTCTAGTGTTTGAAAAATGAAAAATAGAAATATATTTGTTTATTTGTATTTAAAAAGCCGGAAAATAGTAAAAAGAATGATGAAAAGAATATGTTTTTATGCTATTCAAGATAATTGTGATTAATTTCTGTGTGTTCTTTTTATTGATCACGTGATTTAGAATAAATAAGATTTCATTAAAGCAGATAAAAAAAAAAAAAAAAAAAAAAAAAGAGAGAGAGCTCTGTTTTGATTTATTTGTTCTGTTTTATTGAATGATTGTGTATTTGTTAGACCTTGATAATTATTTATATTTATTTATCTTTATTATTATTGGAATATTAATGAAATATCTCAGTAAAAAAAAAAAAAAAAAAAACTAGTGAATTATTCTTGTGAATGTCCGGTTTTGTTTATTTTTTTTACTTTGAGGAATGAATCGGAAATTGTTTTTTTTTTCTCTGTTTAAAAGTAAGTTTGATTAAAGGTTGCTATGGCAACATTATTTCTAATTTATTGAAAGCTGGTTATGCAATAAAGTATATTCTGATTTATTTAATGAAAGAGTTGATTGTGTTGCTATGGCAACATTATTTCTAATTTATTGAAAGCTGGTTATGTAATAAAGTATATTCTGATTTATTTAATGAAAGAGTTGATTGTGTAAACATTTTTTTTTTATTTGTTATTTCGATACATATTATTTTTTTTTTCTCCTTTTATGTATGCATTCCGACTTAATGATTATTTTATTTAATTTGGGGGAAAATGTTGTTTAAGATAAAAAATAAGATGTCAAATCTGGCGTTCTTAAGGAAAATTTGAACTTGATTTGATTTCATCCATCCGAAGATGGCATTTTTGGGTAAAGGGAATAAAAAAGATTTGCAAGAAGTTGCTACTGAGCTTGGAGTGGAAGGAACTCAACATTTAAAGTTATATGAGTTAAGAGATGCTATTTTGGCTTCAAAGAATTACGATGAAGAATTTGTTAAAGAAACATTAGCGAACGTACTTGAAGCACGGAAGAGGAAAGAAGAGATGGAGGAACGCATAAGAAGGGAAGAAATAGAGGAACGTAAGAGAAAAGAAGAGATGGAGGAACGCCTAAGAAGAGAAGAAATAGAATTGGAAAAAATGCGGTTGGAAAATGCAAGAATAGAACTTGAGAAGAAAGGAATTATAAATGAAACTTCTGAGAAAACGCGCGTAAAATTACATAACATCTTACAAAAATTTGATCCTAAAACATGCGAAATTAGCCTGTATTTAGTTCTTTTTGAGCGGCAGGCAAAACGTGCCGAAATTAAAAGAGATGATTGGGTTTCTCATCTCATTGGGCTACTGCCATACGAAATCGCGGAAGTTATAGCTCGGGAAGACGAAGAAATCACGAATGATTACGGAAAAGTAAAAGAGTTATTGTTAAAGAGATATAAACTTACTCCTGAAAGATTTCGACAACTTTTCAATAAGCATACTAAAAAAGCTGATATCACATGGAGAGATTTTGCTTACGAATTGAAAAACTATTTTACTGAATGGATTCGGGGATTAGAAGTTAACACATTTGAAGAATTATATGATTTGATTATTACAGATCAAATTAAAAGGAAAGTACCTCCAGAAATTAAAGAACATTTCATCGATGAATGGTCATTGTTTAAGTCATCTGATATTATTTCCAGTAAATTAGATGATTATGAAAATGTCAAAATGACTTTCAATAAAAAACCGAAAGAAATTTCTCATAAAGAAAATTGGAATCTTCCATCCAAAGGGGCGAATTTCGGAAATAACAATAGAGATGAGAAAAGGGTTTTTACTAAGCCACAGCAAGAACAAAGAGACATTCGTCCGAAATTCTCCTGCTATTTGTGTGGAAAGGAAGGCCATGTGAAAAAATCCTGCCCCAAATTGAATTCAGCAAGTACATCTTACGTGAAAACAAACAAAAAGAGTCAAGAAAGTAAGGGCCTTAATAAGGTCAGTGTTAATCTAAATAGCGCTTGTTTCGAGTGGGAATTTCCAGTCCACGAGAAAGATGGCGAGCTTCTGAAAGTGGATTTAGGAATCGGAGGTCAAAAATTTCAAGGCATCGTGGACAGTGGTGCAGAAATCACCGTACTACGAAAATCAGTTGTACCTGAGGAACACTTACAGAAAAGTGGGAAAATTCTTTTGAGACCTGCTATAGGTAATCCAGTGGAAGCACAACTTGTGTCAGTTCCGCTAAGTCTTCATACAGATGAAGAAATCATTCCATATGTTCAAGTGCATGCTGCAGTAGTAGAAGGGCTGCATGAGGAAGCTTTAATCACTCCCAGGGTATATGAATGGTTGAAGGAACAAAAGCGTTCTTATTTGGGAGATGATACAGGAATCACTTCAGTAAAAGAAGCTAATGAACAATCCTTGTTCAGTGTGGAGGGAAGGTCTCCCGAAAACATTTCTTTAGGGGATAAAATGAATATCCCGAAGAAAGAAGTCGATGAACAATCCTTGTTCAGTGTGGAGGGAAGGTCTCCCGAAAACATTTCTTTAGGGGATAAAGTGAATATCCCGAAGAAAGAAGTCGATGAACAATCCTTGTTCCATGTGAAAGGAAGAAATCCTGGAAATTCAGGGGTTGAGGTTAATATCACCCCAGTGGAAGAAAACAATGAACCGTCCTTGTTCAAAGTGGAGGGAAGGTCTCCCGGAAACTATTCTTCAGAAGAAGAGGTTGAAGTAATCACAATAAATGAAGTCGGTGAACAATCCTTGTTCAGTGTACCTGAGAATAATTCAAACGACAATTATCTTGGGGATGAGGCAATTAGTACCCCACTCACAGAAGATAATGAAAAGTGTATGTTCTGTATGGAGGGAGAAAGTCACGAGACTATTCGAAAGGCAAAGCTAAACAACAGCGAGTCCCATCATCCAGAAACCAAAGTCTTTAATAACTCAGTAGTTAAACAGACATTGACCGAAACCGATAGTAAGGATGAAAGAAATTAAAATATCCCTGTTCCACAAGCACAAGTGTTTAGGGATGAACAGTTAGCCTGTCCTACATTGGAAAAGTGCTTCGAAGAAGCTAGACAACATAAAAATGGTTACTGGATTGAAAGAGGTTTATTATATCATATGGGTAAAGTAGGCGGACAGAAATATATTCAATTGGTCGTACCGGCAAGCAGAAGAAAGGACATTTTGAAATTAGCTCCTGAAACTCCTAGTGGTGGACATCTGGCAGCTAAGAAGACCAGAGACAGAATTGCAATGTCTTTCTGGTGGGAAGGAATGCCAAAAGAAGTTAAACAATTATGTGCTTCGTGTCATGATTGTCAAATGCGCAGGAAAGGAAAAGTAAACGATAGAACACCTATCGAGTCTGTTGGAAGGCCAGAACTCCCATTTCAAGTGGTTAATGCCGATATTTTAGGCCCAATAGAGCCAAAGTCATCACGTGGCCATCAGTATGTACTGTGCGTTATGGACCAGCATTGTCGTTGGCCGGAAGCAATACCTCTGAAGTCTTTAACAGCAAAGGCAGCCTGTGATGCATTTATAGAAATATTTGTACGAACTGCAATTCCTCGAGTAATTGCAATGGATAACGGAAGAAATTTTGCCGCACAGCTGACAAAAGAATTTTTAAAACGATTAGGATGTGTTCCTAAATTTTCCACTCCAGGTTATCCACAATCGAATGGTTTGGTTGAAAGATGGATAGGAACTATGAAATCCATGCTACATCATGCAATTAATTCACAAGGTCGAGGCTGGGATAAACAGTTGCCATTCTTGTTATGGGCATACAGAGAAGTGCCTAACGCTACAACGGGTGTTGCCCCATTCCTACTAGTTCATGGGCGACCACCTGTAGGACCTCTAGCCATCCTCAAATCAAGTTGGGAAGATGAAGTCGTACTTCCTCAAGGGATTGGAGAATCTGTAGCTGACTACCTGTTGAAACTCCGGAAACGTTTAGAAGACGCGGCACAGTATGCGAATAGCATAGCTCAAGAACAGCAGCAGAAATATGTACATTATCATAATTTACGGTCAAAAGATACCGAATTTTCTGTTGGGGATGAAGTTGTAGTGTTAATCCCTGATTCAACAAATCGTCTTTGTTCAAAATGGAAAGGACCAGGAGAAATAGTAGAAAAGAAGTCTCCACATTCTTTTTATGTCAAACTACCTGATGGAAGTGTTCGACATCTTCATCAAAATAAATTGCGTAAATATATTCAACCTGTCAGAGCTGTAGGAATTATTTACGAAACCGATGAAGAGTTTGGAGATATACAACATGCGCCCGTAGAATCACGGCAAGTAACAGATGAAGAACTAAAAGCTGATATAAAATCAAATTCGATATCAGCAAAGCAATATAAACAGCTGTTGAATCTGATTAAAGAATATCTAACAATATTTGATGGGGAATTAAGGAAAGCCAAAGTTCCGCCACATGTTATCCAGTTAAAGTCTGGAGTAGAGAGGAAACAACCTCATCTTTATAAAGTTCCAGAAACATTAAGATCTAATATAGAAAAACAGATAGCAGAATTATTGGAAAAAGACCTGATAGAACCCTCTTCAGCAGAAATAGCATATCCATTGGTATGTGTAGCCAAGAAAGATGGAACTGTCCGACTTTGCGTGGACTACAGAGAGCTGAACTCAGTTAGTAAAATTCCACCTTTTCCTATGCAGAATTCAGAAAATCTTAGATTTAAAGCTGGTGGAGCTCGTTACTTGACAACTTTAGATATCCTTAAGGGATATTGGGAAATACCCTTAGCAGAGCAAAGCCGAGAATTAACCAGTTTTGTATCTCCAAAGGGTCAGTATCAGTGGAAGGTGATGCCATTTGGGTTATCCGGAGCACCAGCAACATTCCAAAGAATAATGAATCAAGTATTGCGACCTCATAGTGACTACGCCGAAAGTTTTCTTGATGATATTATCATATTTTCTTCAAACTGGGAAGATCATCTTAATCATATTAAATCCATTTTAGAAACTCTGAAAAAATTGAATTTTTCGGCAAATTTAAAGAAATGGTCGTTTGCGATGTCGAAAGTAAAATATTTAGGACATGTCGTAGGCTCGGGAGAGCACGGCCCAGATCCGGACAAGATATCAGTTATTAAAGATTTGAAAGCCCCTAAAACTAAGAAAACATTGAAGTCACTCCTAGGATTATTTAACTATTACAGAGACTATGTGCCTCGGTATGCTAATATAGAAAAACCTTTAACGGACTTAACTCGAAAAACTGTGCCAAACGACCTTCCATGGTCAGAAGAAGCCGAAAGCGCATTTAATTCGTTAAAGAATTGTTTGTGCTCTATAACCTCTCTGTATACACCTGATATGTCGAAACCTTTTGAAATCGATACTGATGCTTCAGTGACCGGAATTGGAGCCTGTCTAATGCAGAGAGATGAGCAGAATAAACTGAAACCAATAACTTTTGCAAGCCAAAAACTGACCCCTGCTCAATCAAAGTGGAGCACTATTGAAAGGGAAGCTTATGCTGTAATATGGGCATTAGGTAAATTCGAAATGTGGACTTATGGAGCCACTATTATCTTACACACGGACCATAACCCTTTAAAATATTTGACAGAAACAGTTCCTAAGAACGCCAGATTACAAAGATGGGCATTGGCTCTATCTCGCTATCAAGTGACTATTGCTCATAAGCCAGGAAGCAGTAATACTATTGCAGATGCTTTATCACGCATTCATGAATAAAGTCATAAGTTAGTTCAATATTGTATTTGTTATTACATATATATATATGTGTGTGTGTTTATTTTGTTTCTTATATTCAAGTATATTAATTCATTAAGATTATTTAAAGTGCATAAGAAAATCCATGTCAGGATAAATGTTTATTCATATATATTATATATATATTTTATTTCTATTATGTGTTTAAATGTTACTTATTTTATACCATAGAAAATATTTAAATATTAAGTGAAATATAAATGTTATTGCTCTTGATGGAACATCGGATATTAGGTCAAAGATGAGACAATAATTAACAATTTAAAAGGACAATTAGACTTTCATGAACAGTTATATAAATTATCCACAAATTTTGGTTAGTAGTTTCACTGTGAAGGCCATTGTCCCTCAAGTGAAACTGGAGGGAAGGTGTGAACGCCGCACCTCTGATTTCGAGAGTATTAAAAAACAAGAACTAAAAAGTTTGGTACGAAAGTGTGGCAACAGTGTGTGCGTATGTGAATCAAGATGGACTAACGTTCTATTCTACATGTTTTTTTTAAAATACTTTACTTGATGTTAATTTCTGTGTTCGTTATGTATTTTATGTTTGTGCCGTAAGTAAATATACGTTTAAAAGTAAACCAAGTGTGAACCAGTGTCTTGATGCGTCTCGAAATGAATTTACCGAAAGAAAAGAACCAGGTGCGAAAAAGCAGGCACCACAGTAGGAATTATTGCTAGTGCTTCAATAATTTTGCTGCCGACTGTACCTTCCTCTTTCAAATATTTAGCATGATTTGAACTTATCATACATGGATGTATATACAAATACAGCTTTGAACAATTTGAAAACACATAAAGAATTTAATTCAAAGATATTATGTAAACAATTTGCACAAATTAGACACATTAATATTGTTTATAAAAGTTTATTTTATTTTTTTTTAACATTACATGAAACACAACATATGTCATAAGCATTATGAGAAAACCGAGCTTAATTGGTAATTTTAATTTACAAATTGGGTTATGTTTTTCAATATCATTAAATATAATAATTTTTAAATATTTTATAAGAAATTCTCAGAATTAATTGTCAATATTTGTAACAACAGCTGTATTTGAAAATTTAATCCAATTATAAATTTTTATGCCTCTACGATAAATATACAGGGTGTTCCAAAAATCCCACCCCCTCCTAACTCGAAAATGAGTCGTAATTTTGAAAAGGGCGAAACACTTATTTAATGAATTCGTGAGGGGCCTCTTTTGTTGAAAAAAGTTTGGGCCCGGGGGGGGGGGGCTAGAGGGGCCGCTAGGGAGGGCAACTTTAAAATTTCAAATAGGAAGGCATGTCTTGTGATACATCCCTGGAAACGTCTCTTCAAGACAATGAATTTGATATAAATAGTTTTGCCCTACGATGATTATTAAAGGAGATACATGAGTTTTTAGACTTTTGAAATGTGGACTATATACTTATGTATTTCCTTTAATAATCACTGCAGGATAAAACTATTTGTACCAAATTTATTGTTTTGAAGAGACGTTTCCGTAAATGTATCACAAGAGTTAATTTGCCCAAAAATGTTTGGGCGCAGGCAAGGAGGTGGTAGGAGTGGCTTAGGGAATGCAAATTTAAAATTTCTAATGGGAAGGTATGTCTTGTGATACATCCCGGGAAACGTCTCTTCAAGACAAGGAATTTAGTACAAATAGTTCTGTCCTGCAGTGATTATTAAAAGGGATACATAAGTATAAAATACACATTTCAAAAGTCTAAAGACTCATGTATCTCCTTTAATAATCATCGTAGGGCAAAACTATTTATATAAAATTCATTTTCTTGAAGAGACGTTTCCAGTTTCCAGGGATGTATTACAAGACAGACCTTCCCATTTGAAATTTAAAGTTGCCCTCACGAGCGGCCCCCTTAGCCCCCCCCCCCGTGCCCAAACTTTTTTCACCGAAAGAGGCCCCTCTCGAATTCATTAATTACGTGTTTCGCCATTTTTCAAAATTTCGACTCATTTTCAAGTTAGGAGGGGTTGGGACTTTTGGAACACCCTGTATATACGTGTGTGTGTGTGTGTGTGTAGTATGTGTGCATGTACGTATATACACATAAAAATTTATATAGTTATATCGAATTATGTACATTTTTATTCGAAACAATGTTTCTTGACTGCAATGAAGATTGTTTATTGGTCGGTTTTAGAGTTGTCTAAATAAGGTAACTGTACAAGTAGTGGATATTTTAAGGAAATTTTGGTAAATTCTTCTTAATTTAAGGGACTGTGACAATAAACAGTCTTCGATAATTTAATTACATCATTCTGTACATACCTAAAGCGAAATATGCTTAATGAAGCATTTTTACACCGAAAAATTATTTTTCCAGACAGCTTAATATGTATTGTATTGAAAACTTGAAAACCCAGTAGTTGACACATTTTCTGTTCCAGTAGCGGAAACCTTTGAATTTTTTCAGAAAAGATTAATTAAAATACGATGTGATTGAAAACACATATTTAACTATCAAAATGTATTTTCTGTTTCATTTACAAGAACAAAGAAAAAATTGAAAATATAACTAATTAGTTAAACACAAATTTTCTCTGAAAATTTTGAAGACTTAAATCACATATGGTTAATTTTTAAATCTATCTTAATTTCTATATAACACATTAATTACCACTTAATGTGATAATTTTTGCCGAAACGTCAGTGGAGGCCCTCTTTTGAGACTCAAATCGGTTTTGGGCTGTGTCTGTGTGTCTTTCTGTCTGTCTGTCTGTCGCGCGATAGCGGCCGCAAGAATCCCGCTATTGACTTGTAATTTGGTACACATGTTTGTGTGCCCCACGGAATCAGCTGTATAGTTTTGGGTGTGTATTCCATTTGTAGTTCGTGTACAGGGACACGCCAAAGTTTTTCTTATCATTACGGCCAATGGGAGGAATTTGTATGTACCGCGATAGCGGCCACAAAAATCACGCTATTGATTTGAAATTTAGTACACATATTCATGAACCCAACGAAATTAACTGTATAGTTTTAGGTGTGTATTCCATTTGTAGTTCGTGTACAGGGACACGCGAAAGTTTTTCCTATCATTACGGCCTATGGGAAGAATCTGTATGTACCGCGATAGCCACCGCAAAAATTAAGCTATTGACTTCCAATTTTTGCCGAAACGTTAGTGGAGGCCCTCTGTTGAGACTCAAAAGCATTTTGGGTTCCGTCTGTCCGTCTGTCTGTCTGTCTGTCGTGCAATAGCGGCCGCAAAAATCACGCTATTGACTTGAAATTTGTTACACATGTTCAAGATACCCACGAAATTAGCTGTATAGTTTTGGGTGTGCATTCCATTTGTAGTTCGTGTACAGGGACACGCCAAAGTTTTTTATCATTACGGCCTATGGGAAGAATTTGTATGTACAGCGACAGCGGCCCCCAAAATCACGCTATTGACTTGCAATTCGGTACACATATTCATGAGCCCAACGGAATTAGTTGTATAGTGTTAGGTGTGTATTCCATTTGTCGTTCATGTACAGGGACACACTAAAGTGTTTCTTAACCTTACGGACTATGGGAAGAATTTGTATGTACCGCAATAGCGGCCGCAAAAATCCTTCGATTGACTTGCAAATTGGCGTACACGTCCCAGCTTTGTATATAAGTAGCTGTATAATTTTTATTGCTATATTGTTTATAAACTGTGTACAGGGACACGCCAAAATTCTTAGCATTACGGCGTATGGTGTGAATTTCGTTTAAATGCATTTTAATATCATTACTTTGCATTGAAGAAAACGAAACTAGCGTACGTGAGTAAGATGCTTAAATTTATGTTGTTTGAAGAAAATATGTGCTCTTAAGCATTCTAATTATTGTACAGGACCTCACAAAAGTGTTCTGACAATGTCACGTAGTCACCCAAACGATGTTAAATTTGGAACAATTATTAATTTTAAGCGCAAAATAAGATGAAAAAATTTTACTGGTGTATACAATGTTTATGGTTTGTTTACAGAGACACAGGAAAGAATTTCGAAACATTAGAGCCTATGGACAAATTATTTAAGCGTGCACTTTAATTCGTTTATGCTGAATTAAACTTATTAAAATTAACATACATTATAAAGATTCTTGAAATCATGTTTACTCTTAAAAAAGGTTATGTATAAACTAAATAATTTATGGGACCACACAAAATAATTGTACTGTAATCGTCCAAATGATGTCAAATTAGTTTGAAAAAAATTATGAGCTATAATTAATTAGGTTTATTCTTATTATTGGCGTTAATAATGACTGTGGCTACTTTTACAGGATACATAAAAGAATTTCGTACTATTACGGTCTATAGTCGGTATTTTTTAAAAGTTTATTTTAACACGGTTACACCCCATCAAATAATGAAATTTTATTAGAATTTTAAAAGCATGTTTTCCTGTTGAAAATTGTGGGCATAGAATTAGAAATTAGTTTAAAGGTTACGTATAATATTTCTGATATGCTATGTAATTTTTTTTTTTTTTTTTTTTTTTTTTTTGTAGGAAATTTGGTAGTTATGAAATTTGGAATATATGAATTTTAGGGAAATAATACAAGACTGTCGTTTACGGTTGTTGCGTACATGGGGGTTCGTAAGTTGTCCGAGAATGAAAGTCGAAATTTGCAAAAATTCAGCGATTTATTCACAGAAAGTTCCAAATAAATACAGATCTATAAACCAAGTATCAGCTTCAATTCAACTAGTAAAGACAGCTTAAACAACAGCCGTTAACAGCAAAACAACAGTACAAACTGTTTAGTAATAACACATAAAGCAAGTCTCATCCAAAGAAGCTCAAAGCAAAGCAAGCATTTGACGAAACTGACACAGATCTGAGACTGACCGCGTTGGCGAAAATAATGCTCCTTTTATACTTTTCTATCGAACACAGACTGATCTGGAAAATTCTCGTATCACATTAGCCAATGAGATTAGAGCTTCCATATTTGGTATACCCCTAATAAGGATTTTCTCGCCAAGGTCGCCAACCAAGGAGGGAAACAGTCGCCAAATTTGGCGCCAAATCCATTTCTTCCGTTATTGGAGCATTTTAATGCGTTTTCAAAGGAAAATTAGGCTATTTTAACGCTAAACGACTAGAAATGCACAAAATTAGCCTTTTATCAACTTACTAAACCTCTTTGAAAGAAATTATGCAAAAATAAATGCAATTATTTACAATTCCGTAACACTTTATATGATATACAAATAGGTATACAAAGAGAAATATAGCGGGGGGGTTGAGGGGGGCGGTAGCCCTCCTCAGGAATGTATCTGATTATGGTAACAAGTCGATTGAATCAATATATACTATTATATAATAAGGAATAAATAAAAATGGCCTTTTGAATAATGTCTGATGCAAATAGGACTTTGAGGCTCCTGATCTGCAGATCCACTAGTGTAAATACATAGGTATTTTTCCGTTTTTTACAAGAGACTTCATGCCGGAAAGTTTTTATAAATGTTTTCTGTTTAAATAATCGTGGAAAGTTTGATTCACTTTTGCATAAAGCTATATATATTTTTTTTTCAGTTTAAAATTCAAAATATTCACTACTAGTACAGTGATGAACATCGGTGCATTTACCTTAATATAAATATTTTTAGGACTGAGTCTGAATATTTAATATTCTTTTAAATTATCATATGGTATTTTATAAAGGAATATTTGTTTATATACTGTTATTTTCAATTCAAAATTTAACTACTGTATGGAGTAAAGAAGTAATACTATAATATGGTTCAACCTCACTTTTTAGTTTTCTACTTCTTGAGATCGAATTTAAGTTGCGCCAAAACTTGGAGCTACCATACATCCACTCACAAGGGAAGTGTTTCGGCGTACATGCAATTGTAATTCCTTTTGTATTTAGAAGACGGCGCCAATAGCGCGCTGAAAAGGGAGTGTATGTTTTCACACTGCGTTTTCACCTGCTGTAAGCCGGAGAGTGAAAATAAAATCTGTGAAATGTGATCGCGTGTGATTGTGTTCTTCAAAACCAACATTCGTTATAAGAAAAAAGGAATTATTTTTTCAAAGGATTGCGAACCACATGTTAGTATAAGAAAGTTTATTGAAGTATATCCTCTTTAGAAGTGAGAAAAATCTATTATACAGTTCGGGAAGTATGAATCAGTAAAATTCTTTTTGAAACCAAACAAAGCTTAAATTCAAAAGCGTGGTCGAAAACATAGGGTAGAGTGCAAATTTTGTGCAACAAGTCACCGATAGATCAAAACAAAACCCTAGAAAATTTACGTATTTTATCAAAATCAACGAAACACACACACACACAGAATTAGCGGACAAAAAGGCAAGAAAGTGTGGCACAGTGCCAGGGTGTTAGACTTGAGGCAAGAAGGTTTAATTTTATTATTTATTTATTAAGTTAATTTTATTTATTTATTTATTTACTTACTTTATTTTAAACATATTACCAATATTTGTTCAACATAAAATTACCAAATCATGATAAAAGGTTAAACCATCGAGTGGTTGCAGTTGGAGCTACCAAGTTTTGGTTCAAACTAACACCAAATTTTTAACAATGTTCTTCATGATCTTAATATGTATCAGAACCACTCAAATTAAGTTTGTCTATTAGTATTTGTTTCAAATATTAGCCAAATGCACAAAATATACAAGATTATGCAGCTTCTCATCAGCCATTGTCAAAAAGTTAATCATTTTCTCAAAAATTAAATATTTTTCCACTCTATTCTGTTAAGTTTTCTGAAATGTTTAATGAGTTTTTGAGCAGAAATACCCGAGACTGTAGACACTAGAAAAATTATGATGGAATAGTGATTAGAATTTTCTGCCTTACATGGAACATTTGATATAGAATAAATATGAATATATTATGTGTGGTTAATTCTGCTTAATAGCCGTCTTTTTATAAAACGAAATAGTAATTATCTTTTTATTTCACTTTAATATGCTATTCTTGGCGTTTCATTGATGGATTGAAAAGAACATTCATTTTTTTTAGTGTATGAATTAAAATAACTACAAATCTCTGATATTTATTTTAAAAAAAAACTTATTAACAGTTAATTAAAAATAGACAGTTTTTTATTTCAGAATATTTTTTCATGCTGATTAATTCTTTCATTCTCATGAATACTGTATTTTACACCATTATATCTGAAACCAAGGGAACAGTATAAAATTATCATTATTTAGTCCTAGAGCGTGTCGATCTCGCGTTCTTTTCTGACTATTTTATCTAAAGCTTAGAATAAAATTCTTCTAGGTCCTGTTATACCATTTCATATTTTTGTTTTACTCTACATTTCATGCCTCTGAAAATTTAAACGTTATTCTCCTGTGAATAATGTTTTTCTAAAACTCTAAAATCTGGTACACCATAATAATAAAAAAAAAAAAAAACTACTGAAACGTGAGGGGAACAAAAGAACAGTAAAATCAGGAAAGAAAGAAATTCTAATATTTTCAAATTTAGAAATCCTGAAATAAAATATTGATGATGCTGACGTTTCATATATATATACACACTTTTCTTTTATATTAGACGAGTTAATCACGTGAATTGTTATATATGTATTTATATATATGGCTTGAGGATTTCGGAAACGACTCTTTACCGATTTTGATGAAAGCTTGGGTTTAGTTTTTTTTTTTTTTTTTTTTGTGTGTATGGGGGGGGGGGGACACATATACTTATTTTCATCTTCAGGAAAATTCGTGTTCGTTGTTAACCCTTTATTGGGCACTTGCAACATAAGCCAGAAATTGGGTTTATTCAGAAATGGATACAACAATTTTGATGAAAGTTTGAAGAAAGAGGTTTCTTGCAGTTAAAAAAAAAAAAAAAAAAGGATTGGACTTGTCTTCATCTTCAGGAAAATCCGTGTTCGTTATTAACCCTTTATCGGCTATTTTCAACATATGGCAGAAATTGGGTTATAAAGATTTTAATGGAAATTTTGGGAAAGGTTTTTTTTTTTTTAAAGGTAAAAAACGCTTGGACTTAACCCAATCTTCAGAAAAATTTGTGTTCGCTATTAAACCTTTACTGACCACTTGCAAAGTATGGCTGAAATTGAGTTTACTCGAAAATGGGTCTAACAATTTCGATGAAAGTTTGGAATTTAGGGCTTTTTGGAATTAAAAAAAAAAAAGAAAGAAAGAAAATTTGTCTTACCCTTATCTTCAGAAAAATTCTAGGGTTTACTCGAAAAAGGACGTACCGATTTTGATGAAAGTTTGGGGCTAAGTGTTTTTTGGAGCGATAATCAATGAGACTTAACCTTATGTTCCAGAAAATCCGCGTTTACTTTTAACTTTTAACTGTCATTTGAAAAATAAGGTAAAGATTAAATTTACTCGAAAATTAATATAACGATTTGTAAGAATGTTTGGGGTTAAGTTTTTTTTTTTTTTTTTTTTTTTTTTTGAGTAAATAATCGATTAGACATATCCTCATTTTCATCAAAATTGGGGTTCTCTGTTAACTCTCTTTATCTGTTGGTTAGAAAATATGGCAGAAATTCAGTTTAATCTGAAATGGATTTTACGATTGTAATGAACGTTTGAGGTTAACAGTTATTTGGATGAAAAATTAATTAGACGTATGCTCACTTTCAGGAAATCTTGCGTTCACTGTTAACCCTTTATCCACCGGTTGCAAAATATGACAGAAATTTAATTTACTCGTAAAAAACATAATGATTTTGATAAAAGTTTGGGGTAAAGGGTGTTTTTAAGTGAAAGATCGATTAGATTCATTCTCATATAGGAAGAGTTTTGCTTGCTGTTAAACCTTTAGCCTCCTGTTGCAAAACTTTACAAAAATTGGGTTTACTAGGAGACAGATATAAAAATTTTGAGGAAAGTTTTGGATTAAGGGCTCTATGCAGTGAAAAATCTATTGGATTTACCCTCCTCTTAAGGAAAACTCGCATTTGATGCTGACCCATCAGCCGCTAGTCGAAATTTGTGGCAGAATATAGATTTACTGGGATGTTATGGCGATTTTAATAAAACCTTAGGGTTAAAGATTATTTTGAAAAGACGAATTCATTTAACTTATAATCTTCTTCACGAAAATTATCGTTCACTGTTAAATCTTTTGCGCCCATTTTAAAATATGACAGAAGTTTGGTTTACTCGGAAATAAAACGAACGATTCTAATAAAAACATACAATTAAGTTTATATAGATATAACAAATCTATCTGACATATCCTCATCTCTAGGACAGTTAGCATTTACTGTTGTGTTCACCCTCACTCCATCGTAGCCAAATATGGCTGGAATTTCGTTTACTTGTAAACTGCTCGAACGTTTTTGATATATTTAAGGTTTGGGATGATTTTAGGTAAAATTCAAACTGAATTCTCCTCAACTTTAGGAAAGTTAAAATTTACAGTTAACCCTAACTCTGCCCGTTGCAAGGCTACGGCGAACATTTTTCTTTCAAGGAAATGGCTCTAACGATTTTGATAAAAATATAGCATTAAGGATTTTTAAGATGTGAAACCCATTTGATTTATCCCCATCTTTACAAATATTAGCGTACACTGTTAACGCTCATTTCGCATATAACAAAATATAGCAGATACGTGGTTTTCAGTAAAAGCTATTTGAATGATTTTGATAAAAGTTTAGATATAGGGAATTTTCGAGTTAATTTTTGGACATTTAGCGGGTAACCTTTCCCGGGGAAAAAAAGGCAGAATTTATTATTATTATTTTTTTTTTAAGTACTCAACTGATTTTGATAGACATTTAGAGTCAGTGTGTTTTTGAGATAACATTTCGATCTGAAATATAATAAGTATAATTAGCATTCAGTGGGAAGTACCCAGAAGAAATATGACATAAACGTCAATAGTTGATAGACTAATCATTTTCCAAACTTTCTATTTTATTATTATTATTATTATTTTATTTTATTTTGCCAAAAAAAATAAATTTATATAATCAGAAGAATATGGAGTATGTGGCGTGAATTTTACCCTTTTTGTTGAAAGTTGGCTGACCAATATTGTTGTTTCTGACGTGGTGTTGTCAAGAAGCAAAGTAATTTAATTTTTTGGGGACTCTTTTATGACCTATAAAAAACAAAGCCGGATATTTTTTTTAAAGTTTTTTAGAGTAGATAAACCTAAAAATATCCACTTGCAACTCATCATGTGGCAAAATACAAAATTAAGTGTCGATTTAAAAAAAAAAAAAAAAAAAAAAAAAAAAAAACTCGCCTTTGTAATTCGAAAGAGTTAAAACCTTACTTTAAGCATCATCCTTCTCATCAAAACTCGTCTTTATTTTTCTTCTCCTGAGCTTCGTTAATATGAACTTCATTAATACGAACTTCATTCATCGGCTATGAAAAAATCGCGCACTTTGGCAATTAAACATAAATGAAGTCAAACAGCAGTGAAATAATTCGTCTGAAAAAAAAATATTTTTTTTCTGCAGATTTCGCATTTTATTTAACAATTTGTCACAAAAAAAGCACAAATTTAATCAATTGACATTTTTTTTAAATTTCTTAAAATTAAAGATTTTTCATAACATGGCACAATAGTATAATGTTTCGCTTAAACTTGCAATATGGGAAAAATGTGTGGGAAATATTATAGGATTTCAAAAAATTAAAATAATTAACTAACACGAAAAAATTACATAGAAATTTTAAATAAGGTAAATGTATCGGAGAGTAGCCCTTGTTGGTTGGATATTTCAGTTTTTCATAGCCGATTTTATTGCTCTTATTATGCATATAATGTCCCTTTCAGTAGAAATTTATAGAAAAATTATAGAAACATTTAGAGAGATCTGTCCAGAAAAATATTGAGACAACGGTCCAAACTTGAAAGCAATTTTATAAGGATCTCGTTTTTCAGAAATGACTTTTGTGAGACGGCGCAATCGCAAAATTCAGCGTACATACAATATAAATGTACCTTGCACAAAAAGTTCAGCACACTTAAAACAGACAAAAGTGTGCCAATTTAAAGACTAACCTTTTATGAAAATTGGACGATTTTAAAATTTTAAAACGTCTTCATAAGTAAAAGGACGAGAATAGTTTTATTTTTTTTTTTTTTTTTTTTAAATAAGTCAAAAAATTTGCAAACAAAAAATATAGCCTGTAAACAAAAGGGATCTTCCGGCCGGTGCCGAGTACCTTAAAATTTTAATTTTCAGCTCTAGGAAAGAGTTTGGTCATCTTACTATTTGTCAATTTTGTCACAACCGTAAGAAAAGGATTATAATTTTAAAAAATTAAATACAATTTCAGTATGATTTAACTTATTAATGTTTAACATATATATGGCGGTAATATTTTTCATTAAGAGCTTTTTAACTTGCGCCACAGAGTCTTTTCTACTACTTGTCAGGAAGACCTTATAAAAATCATCATATTTCTTTTTATGTCATTGTTCTAAAAATAGCAAAATGATTTCATTGATAAAACAACATCATACTTAAAGGGATTTTTCATTGTATTATATAAAACTAGGATATCTTATGTTTTCTTTTTTTTTTTTTCATTCTGTTGCTAGCATACGATTAAACTTTAATGTCATTTTAGGAACTAATATCGTTTACCTTCCATAAATAAAGTAAAATTATCACGTAGTTCCTAGAAGATAATAATAACTGTCCCACTAACTTTCTCCGATATTTCATTTTCTAATGGTAACTTCTGTTTGTCATACCTAACACTTTGCGGTCCACTGTCTAGTGGTACAGAACAACGCATTTCGATTTTTATTTAACCCTTTGCGGTCCACTATTCAGTGGAACTAGACAGTGTATCTGTTCAACCGAAATACGATGCCCAGTACCAGTAGGCAGTGGACCGTAAAGGGTTAAGAAAAGAAATCACTAACTAGATATTCATATAATTGCCCTAATTTTAATTATTTACAAGAAAATATATTTTTCTATATGTTGTCATCTAATAAATATTTTATACTGTGGTTATTAGTAGCAAAGGGGAAATAATTTTTTGTGAAAATCTCTGACTGTATTGGATAATATTATAGATGGTATCTATTTTAGAATAAACAATACATTGGGAAAGATGTAGCAAAATAATGTTTAATTAACAGTACTTTATTAAGATCTTCTATTGTATTTAAATAATGTTTCATCTTTTAAAAATCTAACTTTATTCTTCGTGGAATTCTTTTTTTTCTTTTTTTTTTTTTTACTTTTTGCAATATTTCGATAAATATCTGACAAAGAAAAAATTTTGTCGGACTTTCCAATTAGGAAAATTCTATTTCTATAATTATTTACGCCAACACTTCAAAAAATTCAATATTTCTTTCCAAATATAATAATGAAATTCTCAAACAACTTTCTCCTTCCGTCGAAGTCAAAATATTTCCATGCCGATGTCTTAAAACCAATAACAAATTTAACTATCGACGTTCGTCTCTTAAAGGGGATTAAAAGAGATAAAACTTTCAGATCAAAGAAAGATAAATATATGTACTCGCTTTGATTTTTCTTCAAACTTTCTAGAATTAAATAAATGTTTTAAAAGGATGTAGTCCCTCTAGTTTAATGCAAATTTTTCGTTACAAAATTACATTAGCTTATTTCAAAAACTTCGATTTGAAAACGAATGAAGCAGTGCAAAATTTATAATGCGCATATTTCAAACTAAAATATATATATATATATATATATATATATATATATAAATCAGGAAACATAAAATATAAATTAAGAAGTGTCAATTTATTCCGTTATGATATAAATTATTTGTTTTAAGATTATGAAAAATGCAAAAGAAATGTTTAGACCAAAAACGAAAGTTCGATTTGTAAATACACATAATATTTAAACATTACAGTATTTATATGTAAAAATGTATTACCAAAATTTTTGTATAATATTAATTATAATGCAATGTGTTTACTAGATCAAAATTGTTGACTAAAATTAGATTTTTTTTTTTTTTTTTTTTTTTTTTTTTAATAAATTAAAAAAAATTTTGAAAAGTGCACTCGGTATTACTGCTTCTTTAATAATTTAATATCTCATATATTATTATTATTATTATTATTACTATTATTATTATATGATGTTATGTTTATATATATATATATATATATTTATTCATGTATGTGTGTAGTATATATATATATATATATATATATTGTCCTTTTTAACACGCTTTTATTAGCTTCACCTGTATGTATGTTTGTAACCGCTCTGGGAGCAAACAAAAAATCTATATTGTAAAAAAAAGACTTTCCCTACGTGAACGCTGTGGCTGTGAGGTAAAGCTCCTGGCTACGAACCTAAAGGTCTCACGTTCGAGCCCAGGCAGGGGATATTTTTTAAAAATGGTTTTTGTTTAATTCTAAATTATTTTATAATCACCCTGTAATATGGCGTGTCACTCACACAATTTTTTCTTACCCTGCATTTTAATTCTATAAAGATAGATATTTTGTGTTTTTTAGTTCACATTTAAATAAAAGCGTGTTCTTTAATTTTTTAAAAGTATAATTTTATTCATTACTTAGGTTGGATGCCCGAAGGGTTAGTTGTCACGTGCGGGGTAGTAATACCTCAACCATAGCATCCATGCCCGGTTTAGACATGAATGTGCATCGCAATCTGACCGTTAGCGACAAATAAACACCAGCCCCTGCTCCTTTACTGGAGCTGTCATCGCTGTTTAAATTGTCATATTTATTACTTTAGAAAAAGATCGATTGATTGCTAGTGCCAAACAGCGTGGTTTATGGCAGTAATGTGGCCATGGGGGAAACATCTAATGATCCCAAAGGATCTCCTAACCAGCTACTCATTTCTGAGGACAGGCTGAGGAAGCCTCGGGGAGGATCGGGGACCCAGTTTGTTGAACTTTAAATTAGTCACTAGTATAAAGAACACTTTAAACAAATTTGAGATCTTTTGTTCGTGTTAAAATAGTAAATTCAAGGCCATGAACTAAATGAATATGATAAGCTCACATAAAAGTTAGAATTTATATTTTATATTGGAGAATTGGAGCATTGGGAAATTGGGAAATTAAAGTGTTTTAGTTATATATTAGTGATGCATAGTTTTTAGGATTATAAGCAATTTGCAATAAATTTTCCCGTATATTTAGTTTTCTGTTAATTTTAAAATGGTGTTTTAATGGTGGACATTTTTCCATTATGTAATGATACGGGGAACCTCTTTTACCCCATGTGTGAGGTATAGCAAAGTGCTGCAATTAAAATTCGCACTTTGCGAGTAAAACACGTGAATGTGAAGAATTTAGGATTCAGTTGATCAATAGAGTTAGTTCCTATAATAAACGAAATTGTAACATGCAAATATTTTGGAAAGTAAGATGGATAAAAGGCGATGCACTTCATAGTGAAAAGGGTTAGTTAGTTGGAAGGAGAGTAAGAGAGTTAGTTAGAGGGAGGTAGCCGATTAGAAGGTAGGCTGTTGAGTTAGCTACTTAGAGTAGTGTATTAGATGATGGTTGTCGAGTAGTACCGTGGTATAGGGAATCTTCCCGCGTACGAAAGATTAGTAGCAGCAGTGAGAGCCAACGGAGTTAAATAAAGTAGTTGAGAGTAATTGCGGTTATCTATTTAAAGTTAGAATATTTGTGAAGGCTGTTCATTTAAACTTATAAAGATATTAAATATAATTAAAGTCCAACGCCCACCTTTTTATTTAAGCTCAAAATAAAAGCTCATTTATTTTGTAAATCTGACTTTGTCATTTCTTCATAACTTTATTAAGTAATTAAGTAAGTTTCAGCTTCAACCTAAAGTTAAATAGATATGGCGAATACAAATCGTTCGTCACACATGTGCAAAGATCGTTTTTACTAATCTTATGTAGGAAAGTCGGAAAACATCCGTGACCCGTAATGTAATAACCAATAATCTGATTTGCACAGATATAAGAGGTATCCACCTTTTTAATGAATTCGTAAGTTCCCCTTCTTTTAGTAGAGGACGACCATTTTGACTGCCAATCCAACATTAGTTTATCTTTCAGTATATTTCTAAGATAGGTGAAGACGGGACTGGTAGGTGAAGACGATCGGTTGTGCGCTCTGCCGAGATCGCTTCCCTCGTTAGACGATCCGCTAACTCGTTTCCAAATGTGCCAACGTGCACCCTTGTCCACTGAATGGGCTCTTCCCACCGTTGTCTGCTCAATCACGTGATAGAGGAAAACGAATAATCGAATTCTGAGAATCGAATTCAATTAAATATTGTTCTTAAGAACAAAAATTTTAATATTTAATATAAAATAAAATAAAAGTAATATTGTGCATTTGTAAACAGTAGAATAATTGTATTTGTAAATTTAATAATTTTTAAAAAACATTTTATATGTGTATTTATTGTTACCTATAAGAATCGATTTTTGTATATTGTAGTGTAACTGTAACATTAACTGATGTAGCAATAAATAATAGCTTCTTGTGGAATGTTTACGGATTATAAATTGAAATTTTAAAATGTTTTATTTAATTTAATTGCATAAAGGTGTTACAACAAGTTAATTAACTTAATTACTGGTCTAAATAGATTTACGTAGTACGATATTGCACTGTCACTGATTTAAGTACGAAAAATCAGAGTATTTAAACATGTCTTCATGAACGTCAGTAACAGGTATAAACTAAATGATGGTTGTAAATGTATACAGCAAACAAAAGATGATGAATAATGATATAAAATGGATTAAAAATGATGATGTATAAAAAATAACACAGATTAAATACGATTGATCAAAAATAAGAATAGAAAATATGTTATTTCAGCAATCGCTCTAGATAAACAAGACTTCGTCTGCTATTTGTTTTTCCTCTATCATGTGACCTCTGACGTCAGGTGGGAAGAGCCCATTGTTACTTGTTTATGGGGATTATTTAAAAATTTATTGTAGCAGTTTAGGATTATTTCAAATTTGGGGAATGTATTACTACAGAGGGATATTACTGTGTAACTGTTTGAAAGAATTAGTATAGAATTTGGTTGGGTACGTAGTGAACAGAACCAATCTATGGCTTCTATTATTGCTAAAAGTTCTTCCTGGAAAACCGTATTTAGGTGATGCTGCTTAATTTGTCGTTGAGCTTAAAAAAAAAAAAAAAAGAGAAGAAAGAGAGAATCCCCATGTATTATTCTAGTGCTCTAATTAATTGATTGTTATTTTAACATGATAAAGATTTTCAAGATGACAACTGTTAAAAATAATAGTTTTTTTTTTTTTTTTTTTTTTTTTTAATTCTTCTTAAGTTACATAAATTAAAAACGTATTGTTGTTTAATTTTCCATTTTATTTGCTAAGCATTAATTTTTATTGTACACAGATTTAATTGTGAAAATTGTTCTTTTATATTTTATCTTTCTTTTTTTTTTTTTTTTTTTTAATTCCATTATTACTTTTTTATTTTTTTATCATTATTATTATTTCCAAATAAATTCATTTTCTTTTATATTTACTTTTTTTTTTCTTTTTTGTATCCAAATATTCTCAGTTTTTGTACAAAAAATAAAAAATAAATAAAAATAAAAAAATATCTAGTACTTATAATATAAAGCCTATACTTTTTCCCAAAAACTTGTACTTTTTTCTGTTGCCTACACTTTTTAGGTGAAGAATTTTTGTTTTGCCATAATAAGAAATATGAAATGTGTCCCAGAAATGTCTAATTCTGTAATGTTAAAAAATTATCAGTGCGAAATTACAAGATTTATAAATGAGTTTAATTTTGACTCTGTTTGGAACAACTTCACACAGAAAAATAAGTTGGTCACAGTGACCTGACAAAATGCTCAACTGACAATACAGAATTGACTAACCTAAATTGCTGACTAGCCAAAAAGTGTACTTGCTGAACTAGTCACCAAATCTGAAAAGTGTACCTGTTGAACTAGTCTCAAAAACTAAAAAGTGTACTTGCTGAACTAGTCACCAAAACTGAAAAGTGTACTTGCTGAACTAGTCACCAAAACTGAAAAGTGTACTGGCTGAACTAGTCACCAAAACTGAAAAGTGTACTAGCTGAACTAGTCTCCAAAACTGAAAAGTGCACTTGCTGAACTAGTCAAAAAACTGAAAAGTGTACTTGCTGAACTAGTCACGAAAACACTATTCCAGACTAGGAAGGTTAATATTATCAGACAAAGAAGGCTAGTCGACAATCATAATTATCTGACCAGGAAGGTTAGTCAACAACCGCAGTTGCCAGACAAGGCAAGTTAGTCATATTTTATACTTGATTAAGAAAGTTAGTCAACAGATCCCAGGTATACTTCTATTACCAGACAACCGTAGGTAATGGAAATATTGTATTCGATCTAAAAATTCAAATTCGAGTTTTCACTTGATTTACACGTTTTAAGGTCTCCTGAGTCCAAAACAGTAGTTTTTGGCAATTGGTCAGTGGTGTATGTATGTGTGAAATTTTCTGGTTATCATATCTCCTAAACTAATAAAGATAGAACTACGAAACTTCAGAATTGAGGCAGGTTTGGTGTACAGATGGAATTTTCTAAATTTTGGTGAAAATTGGAAATCCGGAAGTGAGACATCGGAAACCGGAATTGGGAACGTAAGTTAGTATCTCAAAAATGCCTCCAACGATTTTCTTCAAAGTTGCCATATAAACACACTATTAGATGTCCTTTCGAATGATATAGTTGGTTAGTTCAGGAAAATTGATAGGCGCCCTATATAAATAGCTTAATTTCAGGTCTCCTTTAAAAACGGCTGTACTGAATATCTTCAAACTCGCCATATTCAATCTCTTTTATATATGCTTTTGTATGTAATTATTGTTTTGCAGTCAACAACTGAGTAT
Source organism: Salticus scenicus (assembly GCA_963930645.1). Classification (NCBI taxonomy): domain Eukaryota; kingdom Metazoa; phylum Arthropoda; class Arachnida; order Araneae; family Salticidae; genus Salticus; species Salticus scenicus. The sequence goes on from OZ005650.1 coordinate 179,352,199, forward strand.
GCTAAGTTTTGCTAAAAGTTGGTAGCTCAAAAACGGCTCTAACGATTTTCTTAAAAATTGTTACATAAATCCATTTTAGATATTCTTTCTCATGTATTACATGGTTATTACAGGAAAAATGACAGTCATCCTGATTAGGTAGGTCAGTTTTAGATCTCGGAAATTGGTGTTTGAAAAAATAACTCTATTATTTTTTAACTCGCTATGTAAATTCTGTTTTACACACACACACATACACATATATATTAGCTTTCTCCTACAGGAAATTTCTTTTGTGTATACTTCGCTAGGTCAATTTTATGTCTTCGCTGACCACATTATTTCTAAAACATGCATATAATACGTGTAATAGTGGGTAGTGGAAGTCGTGTGGTTGTTTCACACCAGATTTTTTTTTTTAAATAAAGTGATCACAAGATATAAAAGTGACTTAAAGAAGTAGAAACCTAAAATTTTTCCAGTAAGAAAAATTTTATACACATGTAAAGACATATGAAACGAAGCTTACATATAGCGAGGTTAAAAAAAAAAAAAATATATATATATATATATAGGTAGTTATTTTTTTGAAACACCAATTTCCGAGATCTAAAACTGGCCTACCTAAGCAAGATGACTGTTAATTTTCCTGTAATAACCACGTAATACATGAGAAAGGATATCTAAAATTGATTTATATGTAACAATTTTCAAGAAAATCGTTAGAGCCGTTTTTTAGATAACAACTTTTATCAAAACGCAATTATTGACTGGCAAACAATAATTACATACAAAAGAATATTTAAAAGGGAGTTAATATGGCGAGTTTCAAAAAATTCCGTGCAGCCGTTTTTAAAGGAATGCGCTTGCGAGACCTGAAATTGAGCTATTTATACTCCTTTCAATTATCCTAAACCAACTATATCATTCGAAAGGACATCTAATCGAATGTTTATATAGCAAATTTGAAGAAAATCGATAGAGCCGTTTTTGAAATACGGATTTACGGTCCCACTTCCGGTTTTTCAATTTTTACCAACATTTGGAAAATTCATCTGTACACCAGACCTGTCTCGATTCTGAAGTTTTGTAGTTATATCTTTATTAGTTTCGGAGATATGATAGCCAGAAGATTCCACACATATACACACACACACTGACCAATTGCCAAAAACCACATTTTTGACAGGGGACCGTAAAACGTGTAAATCAGGTGAAATATCGATATCGAATTTTTGGACCGAATACAATACTTCCATTACCTATGGTAGTAGGGTGATGAAAGTAACCCCCCCCTAAAATTTAGGTATATTTTGAGATAATTAAAATCAGTATTGTAATTTTTACACATACATTTAATAAATCTCATTTCATTATTATATTTATTCTCTGCTTATTTTCCGTCTATATATTTTACAAGAAAATTGTTCAATTTTACATTTTTCTTGTAAGTTCCTAAAAATAGTAAATTTTTAACAAAAAACAGTAGGCCAGTAGAAATAACCAAAAAACAGTAGTCTACTGGTAAACACAGTAGAGTTGGCAAGTATGCAGATTAATAAAAAATTTAATTGGTTAAAATCTTTCATATTTTATGAGGAATAAGAGGTTCATATTTGTCTGCAGAGGTTTTTGCAAAAGCATTGTTATTAGTCTTAACCTCTTTACTTTTGTAATTGTTTAATTCCCCCCCCCCCCCTTTTAAGGTGTTCAACCTTGAAAAAACATTTAAAAACTTTTCTGAAAAATATTACTTGTCCATCAACTGGAATAAAATACTCATAGCTGCCAACTTTTTCAATTTATTCCGGAATGTTGTTAACATTTGCCCTTTTCCTCATACCACATTCTTAATAGAATAATTTTCTTTAGCATGTAATTACAATTAAATATGAAGACAATTACTCCTCAAAGAATATGGGCGAATATAGGGCGATATACTAACAACATTCGAGAATCAATTAAAAAAGTTAGCAGTTATGAATACTGGAAATTTAACAAACTACTGAAACAAAGAATTTGCTAGTTTAATCATTCTTCCCTATATTTATTTATAATTAACGCACGCATTTATCCAACACTTTTTTATCAAGTCATTCCAAGAGGATTGTGGCGCCACATGATTTAGTCCACTTTTTTTGCACATCCTCATATATGGATTTAGAAATATATATTTTTTTTCTCATCGGTGCTTTCGGTTTATACGCTGTGGTTACAAAAATAAATGTAAACTTTTTTTTTTTAAGTTCCTTTTTTTTAATATTTAAGCCACCTGAATATATGTATATATTTTTTTAAATAATGGATTTTTTCCACCTGATTAAAATTACAGATAAGTACGACGATACAATGTGCTTTAACAATTGATACAGACAATATAAACAGTATGTACAGTATAGACGATACAATGTACTAAACTATAAATAACATCGAACTCCAAATTTCAGGTTATTTAAAGTTTTAAAATCATAAATATTAATGATATACTTTTTTTTTTCAAGGTGAGGGTGGACATAAAATTTGCATTAAAAACACTTTAACATATATAATAAGAATTTTTATTTTTAATCATCTCTGTAAATTTTATGCCCAGAGAAATTTTAATGCATAACAATAATTTATAAGTATTTGATCATCCAAAATAACTCTCACTTACCTGATAACATTACTTTCAACATTCTTTAAATCAAGAATTTATTTAAATAAGATTTCTCCTTCATTGAAACTATGTAATTGAAATAATACATAAAAGACAAAAATCAAGATAAAAATAATTTTATTGAAAATTATAAATGTTTTATATTCATGAAGAAGATTGCTCTATAATTTACATAAAAATTAGTCATAATAATAATATAAAAGCACAAATATAATTAGGTAATAAAACGTAATTTTTTTATGCATAATAGCTCTCCATGATGGCAAGCCACTGAAAATTGTAGGAATAGCACCACCTTTAACAATTGGTTTATTTCTTGGGACTTCATATAACTTTCCTTCTTTTTCATCAAAATATGTTATTGTTTGTATAATTCCACCAGGTTTAAAATAGAGCTCACAAACCTTAAAAAAAAAAAAAAAAAAAGACATCAGGACATTACTAAGAAATACGCTATATGAGGTGTAAATTTCACCTCATTGCATAGGTTGCATTCAATTAAGAAGTTGCATATATCATAGATGGCTTCATTGGAAATCAAATAAATCAATGAGGAGACGAAATATTCTATCAAAACCTTTCTTAATCTATGCATAAATTATTATATATATACTAGCAGGCAACGCCCGCTTCGCTGGTCCCTATTTTTAAATGAATCACTATAAATCACTGAATTCTCAAAATTGCATTAATTTTTATCACGTGAAAAAAAAAAAAAAAAAAAAAAAAGATAAACAAAATCTGATTAGGAAAAATGTCGCACCGTGTTCTCACTGCCTTCGGAAAAAATTCCCAAAATACTCCAACTCTTATTTCTGTTATTTTCCCCCTTCGCCCCCCCCCTCCCGGCTATCCTAATAATTTTACAATTTCGAAAATATCCGCAATCGATTTGTAAGTATCAAAAACCTATCTGTACCAATTTTGAACGGCCTAGCTGTATTTCTATTTGTTTTTGCCTATAGCACCCCTTACCTCCCCACCCCTCCTAATAAATTTACAAATTCGAAAATATCCGCAATCGATTTGTAAGTATCAAAAATCTCTATGCACCAGTTTTGAACGATCTATCTCTATTTTTATTTTTTTGCCCCTCCGCCCCCCCTTCCTGCCCCTCCCAATAACTTTAAAAATTCGAAAATATCCGCAATCGATTTGTAGGTATCGAAAACCTCTATCTACCAATTTTGAATTATCTAACTCTATTTTATTTTTTTTTGCCTCTCCGCCCCCCCTTCCCGGCCCCCCTAATAACTTTACACTTTCGAAATTATCCCCATTCGACTTTCAGGCCTCTAAAACCTAACTGTAACAATTTTTAACGGCCTAACTGTATTTCTATTAGTTTTTGCCCATAGTCCCCCTTACCGCCTCACCCCCCCCTTCCCTCCCCTCCTAATAATTTTACAAATTCAAAAATATCCGCAATTGATTTGTAAGTATCGAAAACCTCTATGTACCAATTTTAAACGATCTATCTCTATTTTTATTTTTTTGCCCCCCCTTTTTGTCCCCTCCCCCCTTCTCGTCCTTCCTAATAACTTTACATTTTCGAAAATATCCTCATTCGACTTGTAGGCCTTTAAAACCTATCTGTACCAATTTTGAACGGCCTAACTGTATTTCTATTTGTTTTTGCCCCATAGCCCCCCTTCTTACTGCCCCACCTGGGGGCTGAATTTCTAAAATTCCTGAAATTAGTTTTTAGATATTTGTATTAGCTATATTTTAGAGTAAAAATTTCATGTCTATCTATTTTTTTGTTTTAGATATATAGGATTATGCGAAATCACGTTTTACGCATGTGAAATCACGTTTTGCCCTCCCGCCCCCCTTGGGGACCGAATTTCGAAAATTCCAAAAATTGATTTTTAGACGTTTGTATTAGCTATATCTTAAAGCAAAAATTTTACGGATATCTGTTTTTTTGTTTGAGATATGAAGGATTTTGTGAAATCACGTTTTACCCCCCCCCCTTCGGGGGGCGAATTTTGTAAAACCACTTCTTAGTGGATGCCTACGTCATAGAAAGAACATTGTCACAAAATTTCATGCTTGTAGGTCCAGGGGTTTGGTCTGGGCGATGATGAATCACCCCCTCACTCACTCCCTCAATCAGTCAGTCAGGAAGAACGATTTTATATATATAGATATATGTATGTGTGTGCGCGAAAACAGGGCAGTTTGGAATCGCCTAGCAGAGGCCTTCATCCTGCAGTGGATTGATAGAGGCTGAAATTGGTAATGATGATATATATATATTGTCATATAACACCATACCTTATAATTCGTATAGTTACTTTAGAAAAGCAAGCACGAGATTTTTTTAAAAAATCAATCTGGTTTTATTGATTTCTTTTAATTGAATTATTATTTTTTTAATGAATTTACCCCTGTTAGAACACTATTGTTAAGCATTTTTGAAAGTTGACAACCATATTATTAATGCTATCGCTGCATAGCAGCGCCACCTTTCGAATGATTGACACCAAAAGTTGATAGGCACTAATTTAGGTCAAGGTGCATCTACATATAAATTTATATGTAATTCTGACCAGTAGTTCCGTAGATACAGTTGCCACAAAATTTTTGTCACACATACACACACAGACGGACAGACAGACATTTACTAACTAGTATGTTGTGGCCACCACAAGACTTTCTTCTATATTTACCTATACATATTCAATCAGTAACAATATTAAAAGAAAAAAAAAAAAAAAAAAAAAGTACGATTTTTTTTTTTTTCTAAGTTTTTTTTTTTTTTTTGTTAAAAGTGAAAAGAATCGATAACTTTGTTTTAAATTATATTATCACAGATTTATAGTTCAACCATTCGTTTTAAAGGTATTGACGAGACCTTTCGAAAGATACCCATCTTGAAACTTTGCCCCCCCGGGTGGGAACTTCCCCCCCCCGGTGGGGGGGGGAACCGATGCCCCCACATGCACAAAAATTTTTTCCTAGTTAACTACTACTATTATCAACCTGATCTTTCGAAAGATACCCGATGTGAAAATTTACCCCCCCTGGGGGGGTATTTCCCTCCTAGGGGGGGGAAGCGATGCCCCCCCATGCAGAAAATTTTTTTCCTAGTTACATACTACTATTATCAATAATTCATATTAATTTTACAATCACAAGTTTAAAACAACTCTAATTATGCACATTTATACGAATTTTTGTCCTATGCTGCCATGTTAAAAATTTAGATAAAATGCTATCACAGTGCCACCTGTTGAGCTATTGATCCCCAAACATAATCAGCACCAGTTTATGTCGGGGACCAACTAAATACCAAGTTTGGTTAAATTTCGTTAAAAAAAAAAAAAAAAATTGCGATATTTTTCTGTTTTTTTTTTTTGTTAAAAGTAAAAAAAATCGATAACTTTGGTTTAAATTATCACAGATTTATCGTTCAACCATTCGTTTTAAAGGTATTGACGAGATCTTTCGAAAGATACCCATCTTGAAACTTTGCCCCCCCGGGTCGGAACTTCCCCCCCCCGGTGGGGAGGCAACCGATGCCCCCACATGCACAAAAATTTTTTCCCAGTTAACTATTACTATTATCAACGAGACCTTTCGAAAGATACCCATCTTGAAAATTTACTTCCCCGGGGGGGGGGATTTTCCCCCCTGGGGGGGGAACCGATGCCCCCCCATGCACAAAATTTGTTTCCTAGTTAACTACTACTATTATCAATAATTCATATTAATTTTACAATCGTAAGTTTAAAATAACTCTCATTATGCCCATTTATACGGTATTTTGTCCTATGCTGCCATGTTAAAAATTTGCATAAAATGTGATCACAACGCCACCTGTTGAGCTATTGATCCCCAAATCTAATGGGCACCAGTTCATGTCAGGGTGCAACTAAATACCAAGTTTGGTTAAATTTCATTCATTGGTTCGTGAGATACAGCGTCCACAAAAAAATGATACAGAAACACAGACAGACAGACAGACAGACAGACAGACACACAGACAGACAGACAGACAGACAGACACACAGACAGACATTTTTTAAAAACTATCAATTCGTGTTCAGGACATCCCAAAACGTGTAGATCCGTCAAAAAACGGAGGTCGAAAATTTTCGCGAATCCAATACTTTCTCTATATTACACATAGAAGAAAGTAAAAATGGTCAAATCGTGGTCTAACCTTTCAGAACTTGTAAATCCGTCGAAATCCGGAAGCCGAAAATTTTTACGAATCCAATACTTTCTTCCATTGAACATACAAGAAAAAAAAAAAAAAAGGTGTAATTACTAACTGTATTGCGTTAGAAATCTGAAAAAAAAAAAAAAAAAAAAATCTGGAGTGACTCCACTCGACTTTCCGAACATTGAGTAACTAACAGTTTTGTAGATAAAATAAAGAAAGAGGAATTGCTAAACAAACAAAAGAGAGAAAACCATAATAGAGTGTTTTTTTCTCCATATATCACACGAGGTTTTATTTAACGCTACTGAACTTTGAGCCCTTAGATCATAATGATAAAGAATTTTTCGTTTTGTCCCTGTAAAAATCTATAGATGCTAGATTCACCAAAATGCTTATAGTTAGTGCAACAGTGATTTATAATATTCATACAAATTTTCAGCTCAATTGAATAAGGCGTTTAGATGCTATCGCACTTTTAAAAATTTGGTCTCATAGGCCATAATGATAAAGAATTTTTCTTTGTGTCCCTGTAAAAAAACTGTAGTGCTAGATTCACCAAAATCTATACAGTTGGTGCAAATGCGACCTATAACATGTGTACAATTTTTTTGCTCAGATTAATAAGGCGTTTAGACGCTATCACACTTTTAAAAATTTGGCCCCATTGGCCTTAATGATAAAGAATTTTTCTTTGTGTCCCTGTAAAAAAACTATAAGTGCTAGATTCTCCAAAATCTATACAGATTGAGTATCTGTGACCTATAATATGGGTATAAAATTTTTGCTCAATTGAATAAGGCGTTTAGATGCTATCGCACTTTTAAGATTTTGGTCCCATAGGCCATAATGATAAAGAATTTTTCTTTGTGTCCCTGTAAAAAAACTATAAGTGCTAGATTCACCAAAATCTATAGGGTTCGTACTATGGTGACTTACAATATACGTACCAACTTTCAGGTTAATCGAACAAAGCCTTTAGACGCTAGCGTGTTCACAAACATACACACATACACACACACATACATACATCATCGTAAAAATAGTGAAAACGGACTCAGGGGACCTCAAAACGTATAGAAACATCAAAATCTCGAATTCGGATTTTTGACATGATTACAATACTTTCCTCACTATAGTGTTCGGAAAGTAAAAATGACTAATAATAATGATTAAACACTTATGTGAGTTGTGAACTTCGAGATTGCAAAAATCTGCTTCAAGGTCAGTGATAGTAGTTCATTGTTTAATGCTTATATTCTGAAAAAAAAAAAAAAAAAGTATCTTTATTTATTTCATTTTTTCGACGGGAATGTTTATTTACTATAATAATTTGGATTGCACGGATATATATGATTCGCAATTAAACATCTGCTTTGCTTTTATTTGTTCTAGAAAAGACGATAAAATAAAGAATATTATTATTATCAACCTTGATGGAATCCGTTTCCTAAATATGTTTATTTTACATTTCTTTTTACTTTTGCAATCGTAAAAATGTTCAACTTCCGCTTTTCAATGGATTTACACGTTTTGAGGGCTCCAGAACACGATTTGACCATTCTTAGAAAAATATGTGTCTGTGTGTGTGTGACAAAAATTTTGTGGGAATTATCTCAGGAACTACTGCAGATAACTGCATATAAATTTATATGCAGATGTACCTTGGCCTAAGTTAGTGCCTATCAACTTTTGGTATCATTTGCTCAACAAGTGACGCTGCTAGACTGCGATTTTCACAAATTCAGGAAAGGCTATATCTCAGAAACTACTAATCGAATTTGCATATAAATTTATATGCAGATAAACTTTGACGTAAGTTAGTGCCCACCAATATTTTTTGTGAACTGCTCAACAGGTGGTGCTGCTATACGTCGACTTTCGCGTTTTCAGGGAAGGCTGTATCTAAGGTTCTGTTGTGTATAATCAAACAAAACTTGACACGTATCAACGTAGCCATTATATGACATTACGCAGATTCAATTTGGATGCATATCAGCCAATAAGTGGCGCTGCTATACTGCAATTTTCTCTGAGAACAGGATATGGCTATATCTCAACTTCTGTGTCATATAACTGTACAAAACCTGATATATGAGGTAACCATTATGAAGAAGCATTTATTAAGACTTTATTTATAGAGAATTAAACTGTCTTTCTTTTCTTATTATTAGTGTTAGTTTTTTCTAAAATGAAATTATCTGCATTCATCATGGTAGATAATTTTAATAAATAATAGTTTTAAGAAAACATTTTTAGTGGGCGAATGAATTTTCCTATAGGAAAATATAGAAGAAATTTTTGCGGTGGTCACAACATAATAGCTTTAAATGAAATCACGACAAGTATTTCCTCTATATTTGCTGTATATACAAGTATGAATGGAGGAAAATTCAAAATTTCGTTCACATAAAAGCGAGGATTGAATTTTATTAAAAATAAAGGTATTTAAAACAACAACAACAACAACAAAAGTATGTTGTAGCCACCACAAGACTTTCTTTTTATATTTTCTAATACAAATTCGCTCAGTACAAATAATTTATTAAAGATCTTATTTATTTAAATTACCTACCATACTGAATGCAGACGATTTTCATCTTAGAGAAAAATTGCATTGAAAATACAAAGAAAGACAGCTTTATTCTTTATAAATAATACATTAAAAAATGCGTTTTCATAATGGTTATCTCATATATCAAATTTTGTACAGTTATACACCATAGAAGTTGAGATATAGCTTTTCCGTTCTCGGGAAAAATTGCAGTACAGCAGCGCCACCTATTGGCCGATATGCATCCAAATTGAATTAGCATAATGTCTGATAATGTTCTTTTCACATATCATTTATTATTATTATTATTATTATTATTATTGTTATTATTATACGCAATAGAACTTGAGATATCTCTTTTCCTTAAATTATGGAAATCGCTATATAGCACCGTCACCTATTGAATTATTGATACCAAAAGTGGATGGACAATAATTTATCTCGAGGTAGATCTACATATAAATTTATGTGTAGTAGTTCCTGAGATATAGCCTTCCTTTGAATTGTGAAAATCACTGTATAGCAGCGCCATCTTTTGAGAAATTGACATAAAAAGCTGATAAGGACTAGGTTATGTCAAGGTGCATCTACATATGAATTTATATGCAATTCTCTGCAGTAGTTCATGAGACATAGCATTCCCTTAAATTGTTGAAATCGCTAGAGATCCTGTACAATATAGTTTCCTAATATATGGTCATGGTCTCTAGAAATCGCTGTATAGCAGTGCCATTTCTTGATGGATGGGAACCAAAAGTTGATAGGCACTAATTTATGTCAAGGTGCATTTACATATAAATTTATATGCAATAATGTGCAGTTGTTACAGAGTTGCAGTCGCCACAAAATTTTTGTCTCTCTCACACACACAGAGGCATATATAATATTTTCTAAAAATAGTCAAATCGTGTTCTGGAACATTCAATACGTGCAAATTCATCGAAAAACGGAAGTCGAAAATTTTTACGAATCTAGTACTTTCTTCTATTGAATATAGAATAAAGATTTAAAAAAAAAAAAAAAAAAAAAAAAAATGTAAATTGCGAAATTTTTTCAATTTCCAGGATGTAAATACGAGGTTATTCTGTATTTATTTAATTTAGATATTAATAACAGTCAAAAAAGATTTATAATACTTTTCTAATTTTCATACAATTTCTACAAAAGATACATATTACTTTCGTTGAAGAAAAGAAAACAGATCCATACAAATACGGATCTATTTTTCTGGATACGAATAGGGAGCTCCGATACATGTCTAGCATGTGTTTAATGTTTAAATTAGTTACAGTTATAAATATGCCTATAGATTTAGATTTATAATTGTAAAAAATATTTTGAAAGGTGAGCAGTACGATAGCTGTGAATTGCAGTCGTAGATCGAATGTGCGCTATCGAAGATAAACAAACACAGAGAGAAAAAACACAGAGAGAGAGAGAGAGAGAGAGAGAGAGAGAGAGAGAGAAAAGGTCTGATCGTCTGTCTGTTGTTTCAGAAAGAAAATGAAAAAAGGTTTATCAATTATTCGCACCACAGAACTGGCACTGCAAAATAATACTTACAAAACTTTGAATAAACACCATAAAATTAAAAAAAAATCGCAACAATGGTTTCGGGTCGAAAGAGCACACGACCCTTCGTCAGGCGACCAAAGTAGGCACGAGTACAGCAGTCAAAGCCGTGCATTACCACTTTGACTGCTGTACTCGTGCTTACTTTGGGTGCCTGACGAAGGGTCGTGTGCTCTTTCGACCCGAAACAATTGTTGCGAGATATTTTATTTTTATGGTGTTAATTTAAAGTTTTGTAAGTATTATAATATTCATGCCCACTTAAATAAATTATTTTAAATTACTTGTTGTAAATTATAAAAAAATTTTATTGTTAAAATGGAAATGTTTAAGTTATTTATACCATTAATGATAAAGTTTATACACCTTTACCGTGTCTTGATACTATTGTGGGGGGAAAATGTTACGTATTAATGAATTTAAAAATTTTTCTGGGGGAACTATATTTGACAATTTATAAGTAAATCATTCATAATTACCTGTTGCAAATTACTAACATATATTTAACCCACTATATCTAAAATTAGTATATGCTGTAGCCATTACAAAATTTTCTTCTATTATTATTTAATATAATAGCACCATATATCTGTTACAATGCACAAAGTAATTAACACAGCTTCTCACAAATAAAGATTTTACAAACTAATTTAACAAATAGATGCTGTGATACTATAACTATCTGGAAATTTACAAAGAGTAATAGTAGCGCGGCACGTCATCTGATGTACACCCAAATTGATTCGGCATAGTTTTTAAAAAGCTAGTTTGGCATAGTTTTTGATGTATAACATACACCTTACATATCAAATTCGGTGCACATACATATCATAGAAGCTGAGGTATGGCTCTCCTATAAACAGAGAAAATTGCACCATGCCAACGTCACCTGTCGGCCGATATGCGTCCAAATTAAATCAGCATAATAGTTCATAATGGCGGTTGCACATATCAAGTTTAGTGCATTTATATATCACAGAATCTCAGTTACAGTATTTTCTTAAATGTGGAAAATTGCAACATACTGGCATTACCTGATGACCGATATGCACCTAAGTTGAATAAACATAGTCTTTCACAATCGACTATTTGAACATTAAGTTATGTGAAGTTCTACACAATAGAAGCTAAGATATAGTTTTTCCTTAATTGTGGAAAATTGCAATATAGTAGCGCCACTTCTTAGATGATATGTACCAAAAGCTATTCAGCACGAATTTATGTGAAAGTGCATCCAAATATAAACTTTTGTACAATTCTGTTCATTATTTTGTGAGATACAGCACCCAAAACATAAAATTTTGATTATACACAGACAGACATCTCCTAAAAATGGTTTAATCGAGTTTAAGGAAATCTCAAATTTGTAAATGCACCAAAAGCCAGAAAAAGAAAATTTTTAAAAATCCAGTACTTCATTCTTATATATGTAGAAGAAAATCAAAATGAATTTTAAGTTATTGTGGAAATAGCGTATACAACTAAATGCAGGGCCCTATTAAGCTTTGAAGCTAGGGGAAGCTTAGTATCATTTCGGGGCTCCCTTTGATTTCGGGAAATCTTGTTTTCCTATTACATATTGTAATATAAAAATGCAATTGATAAAAAAGTTTTGTGTGTTTATGTGTATATATATAATATATATTTTTTCATTCATATATCTAGGTGGTTTCCACCCACAACTTTAAAATCGTATAACTTATTAATTAAGAACATTCAAATTTTTGACGTTAAATAATAGAATTTTCCCAAAATAGTGGTTATTTTACCTTGCTTTAGGTGAACTTTCTCAGAAAAAATTCAATCTCAGTGTGAAAATCTAAAATAGAAAATTCAAGACCCTGTTTTTAGTCATTTTGTGGCCCCCTGTTAAATTTTTGAGGGGAAGCTTGTGCTTCCCGAGCCTTTTGGGTAATCAGGCCCTGACTAAATGTTTGCAATCGACTACTTAATTTATAGAGAGCATAGTTAAAAGAAAAAAATGTTGTTTAAATTGAAATATCAAATAGTTTTTAAATTTAAATGTGTTAAGAATGAAACAAATAACATGAAATTAAGTACATATTTTTAACAAGATATCCTTTGTTTATCACGAATACTTAATATGCTGCGCATGAACAATTTGATTTTGAATCGAGAATACAGTATCTAATAATTTAAACTCATATTATTTTTGATTAAATTTGTATTGAAAAAATAATAATAATAATAATTAAAAATATCAACCTTTTATTACAACCATCAATCATTTGAATGAAACAAGTAACATGAAGTTGAATATATATATATATATATATATATATATATATATATTTACCAAGATATTTATTATTTATCGCTAATAATTAATATTGTGTACAAGAACAATTTGACTTTAAATTGAGAACAAATTATAGTATGCAATATTAAATTCATATTATTTTTGCTAAAAGTTGTTTCGAAAAAAATTGGTATCAAACATTTAATGATAAAAAGTCTTTTTTTTTTTATTATTATTACATACTATTATCAACCATTTGCCAAAATTATTTAAATTAAAAAAATTATTTATTACAGGAATTAAAAAATAAATAAATAAATAAAATAACAGATAAACGAGAAACCTTTAAATTCTTTTAATTTATCTCATTAAAAAGTTTAAATATAAAAAAAGTATTAATATTATTTTTTATTGTTCTAAGATAGATATAATGTTGCAAACGATAATTTAAAAAACATACCTTAAAATTCGGAGTTCTTTCAAAATCACCATGGATAGCATTTTTCTATATCTTTCTTAAATTGACGTCCTTTGGAAATCCAAATACCTTCTGAACCATCTTTAGGGAAAAATAAATCATTACTATTCTGTGTACAAAAATATTAATATGAGCTTAATGTTAAAAGTGTATGTAAACAACTATAGCTTAGACAAATTAAATATACTTATTTTTTTATAATACAACGATACGTAAAACTAGATTTAAAATAACGTGTTTTAAATTTTATACATTTTAAACAACTTTATAAATTAGAACAAATTCTAAATACGATTCATATTGTTAGAAGATTGCCGAAGCTTTAGAATTCTACAAATTTACAATTTACTATTCTAACAAAGCTTACAATAAAATAAAGTATTTAGCACTTACTTTTGACTGTAAACTCGATTCGCTGATTCTGATTACTAAAAAAATCTCTTGTTCTCTTTCTAAAATGAAAGTCACTCCAACGGCAATTGCACTATCCCGCCAAATGCGATGAGTTTATTCTTTATTTTTCGATTTCGGTTGACTAACTCAAGTTGTCAGAAGGAGACAAAAAATAAATAAACAAATAAAAAAAAAAATTAAAGGAAAAAAATAATAATGCTGAGCTTTTGGACTAGCCAAACAAATTTTTCTTAGTCAATTGACAAAATAGGAATTTTTTTTTTATTCTCTCATCTGACTAACCTGGTCAAATTTGAGGAAAATGAAAACTGTACCTGGAAAGTTAGTCATCTGACAAGTTTTAGAGCCAAAACGGATCATCAGACGAAACACATTAAAGATACATGGTAAAATAAAACGACTTTTGTGTCTCATGACTAGATGGGATTGTCAGGTAGTGTTTTGATTGTTTAAAATTTTGCGTAATTTTGTGCAAATTTGTCAATGTACTTGACAAACGTTTAGTGTCACAAAGATGGCACGTCTCTTGACAAGTTTCGATTTTTCATTTTTCTGTGTGTTGCATGTTGGTCCATTTGGCGATTTTCTTTTGGCAATTACGGCGAAATGCGATGAAAATGCGTTTTTCAAAATGCGTCTGTTTTGTAATGTAAATAAATAAATTAAGCTTATTTTTAACATTAATAAAATAAATATTTAAAATTAGCTTTCATTTCTTTGCATGAAAAAATAACAAGGATCATCAGTATGCAGAACAACTTTAGTATATCCCCACAACGATGTTTGGCGATTTTCTGTTGGCGATTATGGCTAAATCATAAATCTAAAAATGATAAATTATAAATGATAAAATCATAATTTAAATCATAAATCATAAATCATAAATTATAAAAACATAAATCCAAAATAAACAACATATAGGCGGTACAACTATAGCATTTCCTCACAGCTGAATTTGGCAATTTTTCTTTGGCCCCGATTTGAACGATAACGATGTCGTTCTGAACTGTTTGCGATATAATATGGAAGCCTGCATGCTATTTATTTTGGATTTATGATTTTATGGTTTATGATTTATAATTTAGCTTATGATTTTATCATTTATGCTATATGATTTATGATTTAGCCATAATCGCCAAAAATAAATCGCCAAATTCACCTGTGGGGAAATACTATAGTTGTTCCATATAGGCTGCCATATTCTGACGCAAACAGTCCAGAACGACATCGTTATCGTTTAAAACAGCGCCAAAGAAAATCACCAAATTCAGCTGTGGGGATATACTAAAGTTATACCCAGTATGCATATATATATATGCTTCCCGGGAACTAATAGAGTGTTGGTCCACAAGTGCATTTGGCGAGTTTTCTTTTGGTGATTATGGCGAAATACCATTTTCGCAAACGGTTGCCATGGATTCCAAGCGTAAACAAAAGCAAAAAACGTTTTTCAAAATTGCGTCATTATTAATATACAAAATTAATGAAGCTTATTTTTAATTATTTATACCGTTATCGTTCAAAATGGTGCCAAAGAAAAATCACTAAATCCAGTTGTGGACCAACATTATACTTGTACCCCACATTTTTTTCAAAAATTCCAAAAAATTTTCTCTCTCTCTAAACAACTGACTTTAAAAAAATAATAATAATATATAAAGTCCATTTGACAGTGACATGTTTAGAGTTTTTTTTTTTTCTTTTTTTAGCATTTTATATTGTATTCTCATTGTAATTTCTTAATATTCGACTTTTCTTTTTAGTTTTGGTGGTACGAGGGACAAACACTTAAAACATGCAAAATCCCAAGAACCAGTTGCCAAGAAAGCGATTATCGCCAAAAGAAGACGCCCATTCACCCCAAAACCATAATGATGTTCGCGGAATTTTTCTCCATAGCCAGTATAGGGGTTCCGACCTCTACTTCTGCCAGTACTCAATGGGAAACAAAAAAATAAGCGAGAAGAAACTAATATTTGACAACTTTTTTTACAGCTCTAAGTCATGATTTATGAATCAACTTTGCTTAGTTTTTATGGCGATGGTACTCTTCATTAATGCATAACTTTTCAATTTTGATCGAAAAAAAAAAAAAACCTTTGGAGAGGGGCTCCAAAGCCACTGTGAAGACTCAAAAGAGCCCGTCTCCAAAGGTTAAGCCTCCCCCGTTGTTTATTGCATAAGCAAACACCAAAAAAAAAAAAAAAAAAAAAAACTACATTTAAAGGGAATTAATGTGCAAGTTGCACCTGACGGGACTAAAGTGAAAGTTGTACCTCAAGGGACTAATGTGAAAGTTGTACCTCACGGGACTTATGTGCAAGTTGCACCGAACGAACAAACTATTTCTTTCAACGAAAATGCCTACTAACCTTGAAGATAGGTCTAATATATCGTATTTATCGTAATATAACTCAATACTTATTTCGCTTCCTTCTTCGACTCGTTTTAATACGCATTTTTTATATGCATGAGCAACCCCCGAAAAACAAAAACATTAAATCATTAAATTCATTTTTTTTACTTATTTTTATTTCATATTATTTCATGCGCACTTTTTATTTCCTAATTCAAAATTATTGAAAAAAAACTTTTTCGGTATCGCTTGTAACGATACTGATTATTATTAATTTTCTTTTCTTTTTTTTTTCAATAATAATAATAAAAAAAAGATTTTGATGAAATTCTGGCAAAAGCAGAATTTAGTTTAGGACGGAGGACTATTAGTTTTTTTTTTTTTTTTTTTTTTTTTTTTTTCAAATTATAACATCGTTTTCAAATTATTCAATTATATTTTTGATAAAATTTAGATTTCGACAAATGTCCAACTATCGAAATTGAAAACGCAAAAATCCCAGATTGAGACTAATAGGCCCTCAGTCCTAATAAAAATAAAAGTGAGTCATGAGCTCAACAACTTTCCGTCGGAGAAAATTGCGTTAAAAAAAAAAAAAAAAATGTTTTTTTCTCTTTACTTTGTACTTAGTTAAATATCGACTAAAGCTCATTTTTTATAAAATATGCCACAACAAGATATAGGAATAACTTTAACGTTTTCCATTTCATTCCCTATCACGCAATTATGTCGGATATTAAAAAAATTATCCGATACGTAAATGTCATCAGATGTAATCTACATCCGTCTTTTACATACAACTTACTATTTTCTAGAATCTTAATTAAATTTTGCTTTATTAACGAAAGGAAAACTTACTAATTAACAAAATTTTGAATAAGAAATTTATAATTCTTCAATCATTTAAAATTTGATTTCATCCACTTTGATCAATTATTTAATTAACTTAAACGTCAAAATATATTGAAACTTTATTTGTTAAAATTAATGCGAAAATAAATTATGCATAAAAAGCAAAACCTTAAGCTCACTAAATTAAGTCTGTATATATGTTGATCTATTTATCTATTTTTAACAAAAGTATTGCTTAAATGAAGCAATAACATTGCATTGTCTGTTACGTTTGACATGAATTATATGGACGTTACTTAACCCATTACCTGCCATTGTCCTTTCATAGGACATTATACTTTTAATTGTTTTTTACAGCATTTAAGACAAAGTATTCCGCTATTGTCCTTAAAATGGTAACTATGTAAGTAAAATACTTAATTATTTGAAATTATTTTGATCCTATAATATCCTTTATTCTAACTTAAAATTTTCAATAATTAAAAGAAAAATAGATTTAAAAGTTTTGACAAATAATCTGCTAAATGAAAAAGAAAAACAATATATATATATATCATTATGAAATAGGTTTTCATTTCGAAACGTGTATATGGGATATCAACACTCAAATTACAGAAGCAAAAATTAGAAACTTCTAAGCATATCATTTTGCCACTTTATCCATCTTTATTTTTAACTACTTTATATTACTTTATTTATAATCAGTTTGAAAGTTCAGTAAATGTTACTTGTAAAAAAACAGATTTTATAAAATAAATGTTTAAATGCTATAGGCCTAGTTCTAAGACTTTTTTATATAGAAAAAAAAATTAAATTATAGAAAATGTTTCGTCAGCATGAAATATATTGCCACGAAAATCTCGTCAACTTGTTAGTGTGAGAAAGTAATTCGTAGCGAAGCATCCAGGATCTAGTCGATGAATGCTCTTTATTTAGCGAAACTTTTTGAATCAGCTAAAGTGTGATTACAACGAATATTCTCGAAACCGTTCAACAGTACTGTTAATCTATAATATATAGGCTATATTATTAATATTCTGGTAGCAGTCCAATGAAGTTGTCACACGTACTGCAAAAGTCATTATTCGACGAAAGTTCTCGAACAGTCCAAGAAAACAATTACTTAACAATTTACTTAACAATTACTTGTTCCAAGAAGTAAAGCATATAACATCAAATTTTCCAGAGCAGAAATCTTCGCTAGTTTATGAAAGTTGCTTAGAGCACAAACTCCAAAGTACAATTGCTCGTAATAAGTCTCTGGATAACTCTAAATAGCAGGGACTTCACACAGTCTCTCAGAAGTCAACTCACTCCTGCTCCCTTTAGCGATGGGGCTTGGCGAATTTCCTACTGAGAATCCCATGGAAAGTTCAAGATCTAGGCTCCTCTGCATCGGAGAGCTTCGAAACTTCGGGAACCTTAAACTACTATTTTTTGCCAAATTTGGTCAAGAAATAACCAAATTGGTCGCCAAGTCGCCAAGCTCTTCGCTAAGACTGACTTCACTAAAAGTGAATAACAGCCCCTTCATTTTCACATTGCCTGTAAAACTACTTTCACTGTAACAAAACAATTGATGCAGAGAAAAGACTTAATCCGATGTAACAGTATAATAAGAAAACTATTACAAAAATTATTGAAAACTGATATATTTCGTCAAAAAATATTTATTAAACATCAGTTTGATTTTAACATTTACAGTGCTAGATCATTGACATGAATAAAAGATTTTATTAGTAAGATACCTCTGATGAGAAAAACAGCTTACTTGTAAAAAGCAAGGAATTAAATGCTAGCCGGATTAGTCATTTACAATAAGTTGACAATCATAAAGAATATCAAAATGAAAGCAGTTCAAGATCAATGCATTTGCATATTAGATTACTAGCAGGCTACGCCCGCTTCGCTGGTCACTATATTTAAATGAATTTTAGAAAGAATTATCAATATTTATTTTTTTACACCGCATTATACACAAAAACTAAAAAAAAAGTAACTAAAATTGCTTCAAACCTCGCTTCGGGTACTCGCTGTCTACGGCAGCTCTTTTCCCTCCCGCACTGCATCAGGTCTAGGTTTCTTATGCCTGCAGAAAGATCTTTCCCAGGCATTTTAATATGGATATTTATCGACGACAGGAAAGATCTGCTACTATTTAAGAACTACGATTTTAAAGATGACTGTATCTCAGCATCTATTAAATATTTAATTTTGAACCGTGTATTTTATAGCCCATGCTATTTACACTATATTACGATTTCATTTCCACCAATGTAATAAAATAAATAAAAATAAAAAGTAGATTAATATATATATATATATATAAACAAATAAATTTTAATCAATTTAATCCTTTTTGCTATGTATGTACTTCCATTTTTCCTGATAAATACTGTAAATAATAATTAAAAAAAAAAAAAAAAAAAAAAAAGTTTTTTCTTTTAAAAGAATTAATTAAAAAATGAAAAATAAGAAGTTGGTCTACTATAAAAACTTAAACGTAACTGTTTAAAAAAGTTTTCTAAAATTAAAACTATTAATTATACTTAATTTTTTCTACTGCATTACAATTTTGTTTTCAATAAAAAAAAAAAAAATCGCCTTTAAATGAATGTGTTAAATAAAAATAAGTTGCGTAATAGCCGTTGCTAAGATACGCAGACGATTGAAGCAAAATATTAAATTTATGAAAAATGAAACAAAGAAGCCAATATTTAAAATCGGAAAAACATTAATATAATAAATTCAAATTCGAAATTCGAAAAAATCTCGATTAGGTGCACACTTGCAGGGACCCAGGGACCCATATGCCAAAATCTAAAAATTTAATATGTTTAATTTTTTCTACTGTATGTGTATAACTATTTGATTTCAATAAATATAATAAAAAAGATTTCTTCCTCAAATGAATTCAAATAAATAAATAGTTTAATAGCCGTTGCTAAGATACGCAGACTTTTGAAACGAAACAAATTTCTGAAAAATGAAACATTGAAGCCAATATTCAAATTCGAAAAAACATTAATTTAAAAAATTCAAATTTGAAATTCGAAAAAATCTCGATGAGGTGCACACCTGCAGGGTCCCAGGTACCTATATGCCAAATTTGGAGGTTCTGCGATTAGTAGTGTGAGCACCAGAGCGCAGATACACACACAGACACACACAGACACACAGACACTTCTCTTTATTTATATAGAAAATAAATAAAAATAAAAATTAGCTTAATATATATATATATATATATATAAACAAATAAATTTTAATCAATTTAATCCTTTTTGCTATGTATGTACTTCCATTTTTCCCGATAAATACTGTAAATAATAATTAAAAAAAAAAAAAAAAGTTTTTTCTTTTAAAAGAATTAATTAAAAAATGAAAAATAAGAAGTTGGTCTACTATAAAAACTTAAATGTAACTGTTATAAAAACGTTTTTAAAATTAAAACTATTAATTATACTTAATTTTTTCTACTGCATTACAATTTTGTTTCCAATAAAAAAAAATCACCTTTAAATGAATGTATTAAATAAAAATAAGTTGCGTAATAGCCGTTGCTAAGATACGCAGACGATTCAAGCAAAATATTAAATTTATGAAAAATGAAACAAAGAAGCCAATATTTAAAATCGGAAAAACATTAATTTAAAAAATTCAAATTCGAAATTCGAAAAAATCTCGATTACGTGCACACTTGCAGGGACCCAGTACCTATATGCCAAAATCTAAAAATTTAATATGTTTAATTTTTTCTACTGTATGTCTATAACTATTTGATTTCAATAAATATAATAAAAAAGATTTCTTCCTCAAATGAATTTAAATAAATAAATAGTTTAATAGCCGTTGCTAAGATACGCAGACTTTTGAAACGAAACAAATTTCTGAAAAATGAAACATTGAAGCCCATATGTAAATTCGAAAGAACATTAATTTAAAAAATTCAAATTCGAAATTCGAAAAAATCTCGATGAGGTGCACACCTGCAGGGTCCCAGGTACCTATATGCCAAATTTGGAGGCTCTGCGATTAGTAGTGTGAGCACCAGAGCGCAGATACACACACAGTCACACACACAGACACTTCTCTTTATTTATATAGATTATTACAAAAAGAATGATGAAACAGTATTACTGAACAACAGATCAATAAAAACGAATTCAGCCCTACAGAAAAAATTTAATTGTTAAAAATGACAATTTATATTGTTCTAGACAACAATTTATATTGGATATTCAATTAAGAGATATGTATTATTAGTCTCTCAATAATATCAGATATGGACAAATATTTAACCCAAATCTCGCCGAAAGCTAAGTTATTAGTTTTTTTTTTTTTTCAATTTTTGTTAGCTTTGAAATTAATTGGCGCAGGTGGACTCTGCTTTTTTCCCCTCTTTTATTTGTTTTCAGTAATTCTACTCCCCAACGCATATCATTTTCATCTTAAATAAAAAGAATGTGAGCAATTTCTGGATACGGTCACACACTAAAGAGCTTACCTACAAAACATTAAGTAAACGCCATAAAATGTAATAACCTCGCAACAATTGTTTCGGGTCGAAAGAGCACACGACCCTTCGCAAGGCGAACAAATTAGGCACGAGTGCTGCAGTGAAAGCGGCAAAGCGCTTTGATTTTTCTTTCTTAATACACTAAAAGGGCTACTCACTTAATAGGCTTCACACGTAATAGGCTACCCACAATTCATTTCAATACATGTACCTTATCTAACTTTGTTAATTTTATTGTGGTCAGTTTTATACTTTAGTTTTCATGCAATTTCATACTACATCTAATGCGAGGTGGGCCCACCAGCGGCCGATCGGTTCTGCGCTCAAAGCTATTAAACATCATGTGCCGGATTCGATCCCAGTTCGCGTTCGTCGGCCTAGCTGTTTGGAGTTTTTCATGATTTTCTCCCAAACTTGCGTAAATACGGGCTAGGAACCCCTTAGAAATGCCTCCAGGGAAGGCACTCTCCCTCAGGCCTAGGACCCTCGAGCAGTCAATCATCCTTAATCCCAAACACCAACACCATCCACATATAATCTATATAAATAAAGAGAAGTGTCTGTGTGTCTGTGTGTGTATCTGCTCTCTGGTGCTCACACTACTAATCGCAGAGCTTCCAAATTTGGCATATAGGTACCTGGGACCCTGCAGGTGTGCACCTCATCGAGATTTTTTCGAATTTCGAATTTGAATTTTTTTAATTAATGTTTTTTCGAATTTAAATATTGGCTTCAATGTTTCATTTTTCAGAAATTTGTTTCGTTTCAAAAGTCTGCGTATCTTAGCAACGGCTATTAAACTATTTATTTATTTAAATTCATTTGAGGAAGAAATCTTTTTTATTATATTTATTGAAATCAAATAGTTATACACATACAGTAGAAAAAAATCAAACATATTAAATTTTTAGATATTTGTCCATTGATCCCCCTAGCAACAGCTATTATATTTTTTATTATTTTTGGGTCTTCGAATTTAATTTTTTAAAATTATTATTATTATTATTAATATTATTTTAGATTTTATTCTTTGATTTTATTTTGTTTTATTTTCCTAAACTTACAATCGTCTGCGTATCGTAGCAACGGCTATTACACTAATTATTTATTTAAATTCGTTTAAAAACAAAATCTTTTATTTTATTTTATTTAGTTTTTTTTTTTTTTTTTATTCATTTTATTTATTGAAATCAAATAGCAGTATGCATGCAATAGAAAAAAATTAAACATGTTAAATTTTTAGATTTTGTTCATTAATTTCTCTAGCAACAGCTATTATACTTTTTATTATTTTTTGAATTGTGGAATTTAAGTTTTTTAATCTTTTTAGAATTTATCCGTTGATTTTTCTGCTTTTTTTTCGAAACTTATTCTTTTCTTTTAATCGTCTGCGTATCTAAGCAACGGCTATGTAACTTTTTTTGTTAGTTATGATTAATTAATTAAATTAAACTTATTTATTTTTAAATTTAGTTAAAATAATTATGGATTAAACTTTAAATATTTATTTTAGTTAAAATTTATGATAGTGCAGTTTTTCTATATATTATTCACTTTTTATTTATTTAATTAATGCAATGAATAATTTTTTTAAGACAGCTGTATCCGCGATTGTAATGAAATGCTCGCCCTCTGGTGGGCTAAGGTGAAATTATCACACAACTGCATATCCTCATATTATGCAATCGACTTTCCATGATGAAATGGCGGAGAAAGAATAATAATTACACGTGTCTGTTATATTTACTAACAACTGCAGTGTTCAGAGAGCGCCATCTATCGATCATTACAAACGCGGATATGTGGAACAATAAAAATTCGTTACAAAGGGAAATATCGTTTGCTCCCATAGCAACGGTTACTATAGATATATATTTTTCTTTTTGCGTTTTAACTCGGTGTTCTATTTACAAACGTTCTTTCATTCTAATTGACTGCATGTCGTTTTCATACGCACTTCTTATAAATACTTCGATTTTATCGTTTATAATTTAATTTAAATTACTAAAATGCCTCCCCCGAAGAAAAAAAAAAGTCTGAGAAATAAAAGAACTGAAGATCGTAAAAGACATCGAAGGATAAGAGAAGTAGAGACAGATGAACAGAGACAAGAAAGATTAGAACGTAATAGAATTTCAACATTCCAGTCGAGAGAAATGGAGACAGATGAACAGAGAAAAGGAAGATTACAGCATAATAGAATTTCAACATTACAGTCAAGAGAAATAGAGACAGATGAACAGAGACAAGGAAGACTGGATCGTGATAGAATTTCAACGTTTCGATCAAGAGAAATTGAGACAGATGAACAGAGACAAGAAAGATTAGAACGTAATAGAATTTCAACATTCCAGTCAAGAGAAATGGAGACAGATGAACAGAGACAAGGAAGATTAGAGCGTGAGAGGATTTCAAGAGTAAAATCTAGGTGGACTGACTGGGGATATAAAGAAAATGCAGCATTTTCTTATAATCCATTAATAGATTACACCTCAGATTCATCATGCACAATTGGTACTATGACTACAGATTGCACATTTTGTCAAGCTTTGAAATGGAAAGATGAATGTCCAGGTATGTGTTGCAGTGGAGGTAAAATCCAACTGCCACCACTCTCTGACACTCCAGAACCGCTTCATACTTTGTTATCTACAGATTCCTCAGATGTAAAGCATTTTCAGTGTAACATAAGAGATTATAATTCATGTTTCCAAATTACATCTTTTGGAACAACAAAGCAAATACGAGAACCAGGATACATGCCTACATTCAAGATACAAGGACAGGTATATCATAAAATTGGAAGCCTTCAACCTTTAGGGAAAGAACAACCAAAGTTTCTACAGATTTATTTTGTCGAAGACAGCATTTTACAAGCTGAAAAACGTTGCGTAAAGAATCAAAATACAAAATTTGAATTGGTATTGCAGCTGTAAGAAATGTTTCATCGAGAAAACAGCTATATCAACAGTTTTAAATTAGCTATGGAAAATATTACACCAACAATATCTTTGCGTATTTTAGAAGATAAAACTCCACCTGGTGAGCACGATAGACGTTTCAACACGCCAATGACATCAGAAGTTGCAATAATTATGTCAGGAGAACAAAGTGGAAGCAGAGATATAATACTAGAAACTAGAAAGTCATACTATTCAGAAGATTGCTGAAACTCACAGATTCTACGATGCCTTACAATATCCAATATTGTTTCCAAGAGGAGAAGATGGATATCATTTTGCACTATTTCAGACTAACCCAGCTACACGAACGCTCACTGGAAAAAAAATTTCAGCGATGGATTTTTATGCATTCAGAATGATGGTCCGTTCTTCAAATTTCAATTTACTCTTGCGAGGAAAACAACTTTTTCAACAGTTCGTAGTGGACATGTTTGCTAAAACTGAGTCTGAAAGACTCAAGTATATTCGAATGAATCAGAAATCTCTGAGGGTAGACAATTATGTTCATTTGAGGAATGCTATTCCCAATGATGGCAATACTGCTGACATTGGACAACTGGTCATATTGCCTTCAAGCTTTACTAGTAGTCCCCGGTATATGCATGAACGTACACAGGATGCTATGGCATACGTTAGGAATTATGGTCGTCCTGACCTTTTCATAACTTTTACATGCAATCCATGTTGGTCAGAAATTAGTGATGAACTATTTTCTGGACAGAAGCCTCACGACCATCACGATTTATTAGCTAGAGTGTTTCATTTAAAACTAAAGTTTTCATGAATCTAATCACAAAAGTAAAAATTTTTGGTAAAGTTAGGTGTTTTATATATACCATAGAATGGCAAAAGCGGGGACTTCCTCATGCTCACATTTTAATATGGCTAGAAAATATTTTACATGCTGACAAAGTTGATAGCTTTATCAGTGCAGAAATTCCAAATTCGGATGAAGACCCGAGCTTATTTAGTGTTTTAACAACGCAGATGGTACATGGTCCATGCGGAAATATTAATCCACGTTCTCCTTGCATGAAAAATGGAAAATGCACGAAGAGATATCCACGTCAGTTCTTAAAAGAAACACAAACGGGTCAAGATGGATACCCATTGTATCGACGCCGAAGTATAGAAGACGGTGGTTTTACAGCCAACATGACTATTCGAGGCTCATCCGTTGTGGTTGATAATACATGGATTGTTCCATATTGTCCACTGTTATCAAAAATTTTCAGTGCCCATATCAATGTCGAATTCTGCAATTCTGTTAAATCCATTAAGTATATTTGCAAATATGTGCACAAAGGAGCGGACATGGCTGTTTACGAAGTAGCCAATAATGAAAATGATCAAGATGAGGTTCGTCAGTATGAAATAGGGAGATATATAAGTAGTAATGATACTGTTTGGAGAATACTTGATTTTCCAATACACAAACACCAACCAGCAGTTATGCACTTATATGTCCATCTCGAAAACGGACAGAGAGTCTTTTATAATACAGAAAATGCAGCTGAACGTGCAAGAATACCTCCACAAACAACACTAACAGCTTTTTTCGGGTTGTGTTCAGAAGACGAGTTTGCACGAACACTATTGTACCATCAAGTGCCAAGATATTATACATGGAACAGCACAAACAAGAAATGGAATCGTCGTAGAATAGGACAAACAGTGGCAGGTCATCCAGGAATTCATTCCAGCGATGCTCTTGGACGAGTGTATACTATTCACCCGAACAATTCTGAGTGTTTTCACCTGCGATTGTTACTGCATGAAGTTCAGGGTTCAACTTCTTTTAAAAATCTGAGAACGGTTGGTGACACGGTTTGCGCAACCTACAAAGAAGCTTGCCAACTTAGAGGACTTCTTCAAAATGATGACCACTGGAATATAACTCTACAAGAAGCAGCTTTAACTCGGTCACCAAAAATGTTACGTAACCTTTTTTCTATTATCATGCTCAATGTCTAATCCTCTACAATTATGGAATAACCATAAAGAAAGTATGTCTGAAGATGTACTTCATGAAATTCGACTTCAACAAGATAACAGAAATCTTAATTATACTGATTCTATCTTCAATAAAATTCTAATTATGATTGAGGACAAGATACTATCTTTAGGCGGATGTAGTTTAGAAACTTATGGCTTGCCAGAATGTACACGAGACCAATTCTCAGTATTACATAATGAACTGCACGGAGAATCAAAGTACAACAGAGAACAGCTTGCACAATATTTAGAACAAAATGAATCAAAACTGGTTCCGGATCAAAAAGAAGCATATGAAAAAATTATGACAGCAGTTTGTACACAGAATGGCGGTATATTTTTCTTGGATGCTCCTGGTGGTACAGGAAAAATGTTTCTCATTAACCTACTTTTGGCCAAAGTACGTTTCAGAAATGAAATTGCTTTGGCTGTTGCTTCATCCGGTATTGCAGCTACGCTCTTGACGGGAGGTACAACAGCTCATTCTGCCTTTAAATTACCTCTGAATCTAGCAATTTCAGAGACACCTACTTGCAATATATCGAGGGGATCAAATAAGGCGAAATTCCTTCAGAAATGCAAGCTTATTATATGGGATGAGTGTACCATGTCTCATAAAGCTGCATTTGAAGCCTTAGATATCACTTTAAGAGATCTCAGACGCAGCAACATAATAATGGGAGGTATCGTATTGGTATTATTTGGTGATTTTCGACAAACATTGCCAGTTATTCTCCGAGGAACAAGAGCTGATGAAATAAAGGCATGTATAAAATCTTCTTATATTTGGGATACCATAAAAAGGCTAAAATTAACAACGAATATGAGAGTTTATCTTAATACAGATCCTTCATCGCAAGACTTTTCTGATATATTTCTAAAGATTGGTAATGGTACTATTATTTGCAATGAAGACGGTTTTATATCAGTTGAAAATATTGGAAGAGCTGTACAGACCCAAGAAGAACTGAAACGAGCAGTTTTTCCAAATTTAGCTCAGTACTTTGCAAACCCTACTTGGCTGAGTGAACGAGCCATACTTGCTGCAACCAACGATGCTGTAAATTCCACCAACCAGCAACTGCTATTACAATTACCAGGTAAAATGCATATTTACAAGTCTATTGACACAACATGCGATAGAGATCAAGTTATCCATTATCCAACTGAGTTCTTGAACTCGCTTGAATTACCTGGAGTACCATCACATATATTACAACTCAAAGTTGGCGCACCCATCATGCTTCTAAGAAATTTAGATCCACCTTCAATGTGTAACGGAACTAGATTAATTATTAAGGAATTATTGCCAAATGTTATTAAAGCCACTGTTACGACAGGACTCTGTGCTGGTCAAGACGTCTTCATACCGAAAATACCCATTATACCTTCAGATGTACCATTTAACTTTAAACGCATTCAGTTCCCCATTCGTTTGTGTTTTGCAATGACAATAAATAAAGCACAAGGACAGTCTCTAAAAACAGTTGGACTTAATTTACAAAATCCATGTTTCTCGCATGGACAATTGTATGTTGGATGCTCTCGAGTTGGAAATAAGGAAAATCTTTATATTTTAGCTCCGAACAGAAAGACCATCAATATTGTATACCCAGAGGCTCTCCAAGGACAAATATTATGAAGAGTAAATATCTTTTGAAATTGTGCTTGATTTTTTTTTTTTTTTATTATTAAAAGTGTTTATTTATTATATAACTTCAACTTTTATTTTTCAATGTAAATATGGTTTTTACGCATACATACATTTGATACTATATTTATATATTGTATATATATGTATTGCACATATTTTTTTGTGTTGTATATCATATCCTACTACGTATTATATATATATTATTATTTATTGCAAATGTACATACCATATTTATATATTGTACATATATGTTTTACACATATCATTTTTGTATTGTATATCATATCATACTATGTATTGTATATATATATATATATATATTATAATTTATTTATTGCAATGGTAAATATATTATTATTTATTGCAAATGTAGCAAATGTACTATGTATTGCAAATGCCAATACAAAATGGGTACTGGATGACAGTGTGTAGTAATTCACGTGTTGCTTTGTCACACGATCTACACTGTAAAAAGCAGCGAAGTTTTCTTTTCTATTTGTTGTAGAGGGTCTGCCCAGCTAGGCGGGCAAAGCCCGGCTAGTCTATATAAATAAAGAGAAGTGTCTGTGTGTCTGTGTGTGTGTCTGCGCTCTGGTGCTCACACTATTGATCGCAGAGGTTCCAAATTTGGCATACAGGTGCCTGGGAACCTGCAGGTGTGCCCCTCATCGAGATTTTTTCGAATTTCGAATTTGAATTTTTTAAATTAATGTTTTTTCGATTTTAAAAATTGGCTTCAATGATTCATTTTTCAGAAATTTCTTTCGTTTCAAAAGTCTGCGTATCTTAGCAACGACTATTAAACTATTTATTTGTTTAAATTCATTTGAGGAAGAAATATTTTTTATTATATTTATTGAAATCAAATAGTTATACACATACAGTAGAAAAATTAAAAATATTAAATTTTTAGATTTTGGGATATAGGTACCTGGAACCCTGCAGGTGAACACCTCATAGAGATTTTTTCGAATTTCGAATTTGAATTTTTTAAATTAATGTTTTTTCGATTTTAAATACTGGCTTCTTTGTTTCATTTTTCATAGATTTATTATTTTGCTTCAATCGTCTGCGTGTGTTAGAAACGGCTATTACGCAACTTATTTTTATTTAATACATTCATTTGAAGGCGATTTTTTTTTCTCTTTTTTTTTTTTAAATTTGTTGTATTTATTGAAAATAAAATCGTAATGCAGTAAAAAAAAAATTAAGTAAAATTAGTTTTAAATTTTAAAACGTATTTATAACAGTTATGTTTAATTTTTTTTACAGTAGAACAACTTCTTATTTTTCATTTTTTAATTAATTCCTTTAAAAGAAAAAAAACTTTTATTCATTATTATTATTTTTTTATTTATTTACAGTATTTATCGGGAAAAATGGTAGTATATACATAGTGAAAAGGATTAAAATGATTAACATTTATTTGCATATTTATTTATTTATTTATTTCTTAATCTACATTTTATTTTATTTTATTACATTGGTCGGAATCAAATCGTAATATAGTGTAAATAGCATGGGCTATAAAATACATGTCTCAAAACTAAAATATTTAATAGATGCTGAGATACAGTCATCTTTAAAATCGTAGTTCTTAAATAGTAGCAGATCCCCCTGTCGTCGAAAAATATCCAGATTGAAGTGCCCGGGAAAGATCTTTCTGCAAGCATGGGAAACCTAGATCTGATGCAGTGCGGGCGGGAAAAGAGCTGCCGTAGACAGCGGGTACCCGAAGCAAGGTTTGGAGCAATTTCAGTTTCTTTCTTCTTCTTCTTCTTTTTTTTTTTTTTTTTTTTTTTTTTTTTTTAATTATCTATATAAATAAAGAGAAGTGTCTGTGCGTCTTTCTGCGCTCTGGTGCTCACACTACTGATCGCAGAGCTTCCAAATTTGGCATATAGGTACCTGGAACCCTGCAGGTGTGCACCTCATCGAGATTTTTTCGAATTTCGAATTTGAATTTTTTAAATTAATGTTTTTTCGATTTTAAACATTGGCTTTTATCTTTCATTTACTCAAGAACTTATTCTTCGATTGTAATCGTCTGCGTATCTTAGCAACGTCTATTACGGAATTCATTTTTATTTATTTTTCATTTTTTTAATTAATTCCTTTAAAAGAATTTTTTTTTTAATAATATTTATTAAGTGAAAAAAATGGTAGTTTATAGTAGGAAGGATTAAACTGATTAAAATTCGTTTGTTTAAAAGAATTAACTTTTGAATGAACTTTTAAAAGAAAATCTACTTTTTTATTTTATTTTATTGCACTGGTCGGAATCAAATCGTAATATAGTGTAAATAAAGGGGGCTATAAAACACATGGTGCAAAAACTAAAATATATAATAGATTCTGAGATACAGTCATCTTTAAAATCGTAGTTCTTAAATAACAGAAAATCCATAAGTCGTAGATAAATACACAGATTGAAGTGCCCGGAAAAGACCTTTCTGTAGACAGTGGGAAACTGGACCCGATGCAGTACGGGTAGAAAAAAGAGCTGCCTTAGGCAACGGGTACCCGAAGAAGCGAGATCTAAAGCAATTTCAGTGTTTTTTTTTTTTTTTTTTTTTAAGTTTTTGATTTCAGTTTTTTTTTTTTTTTAAGTTTTTATTTGTAGTGTGATGTAAAAAATAAATACTTATCCAATTCTTTTGGAAATTCATTTAAATATAGTGACCAGCGAAGCGGGCGTAGCCTGCTAGTAAATTTATATGTAAGATTCCTGGATTCTGCTATGTTTTAAAAAAAAAATCTTTAATTTTGAATTACCTGTGAAATTTCCAAATTAGAACATTCGTAGTCAATGATATTCAAGCCAGTATCATAATAGATATTGTAAATGTGGTCTTACATCTTTACGTTAAAAGTATCCCAAAACATGGAGGTTTATGAGAAATTTGGCTTTATTCTGCCATGTTACGAAAATCGTACACTTCTAATAACTTACGAAATTTTTAAATTAGAATATTCATAGTCAATGATGTTCGTAGTTCGAAACCTTTACTATGAAAATAGCCCTAAAAATGGGCGTTTATGCGAGATTTTGTCGTATTCTACCATGTTAAGAAGTTTGTAAGTTTCAAATAACTTACGAAGTTTTCAAATGTGAATTTTTATACTTAATGATGTTTATGCTATAATCACACCCGATATTTCAAAGCTGGCCTGACATCTTTACAGAAAATAATTATAAGATTAAAAAAAAAAAAAAAAAAAAAAAAAAAAAAAAAACGTTTTATATACTATGTTTCAAATTTTTGATGAATCATAGAGCTCTTATCGATGTGCACAAATTTTTTAAAGTGATAATGAAGCCAATTTTTGTGAGATGCATAATTTAACTTTTTATATTTTTTTAAAGCTCCGTTTAATTAAATGTATTTATTTTTATGCCGAAAGAAAATGAACTGGTAAATGTTTTTTGGCAACAATTAAATTATAGCTAATATTTTAATGTCAATTTAAACGCTATTAGGATGTTATTATTTTCATATTTTAATTAATTATAAGAAAACTAATCAAACATTCGAAAATTGGACTTCGAAGTATTGTGTTGTCATCGGGTTCTGAGCTACTGTGAAAGTTTCAAATGTCTAGTTAGTAGCAAAGTTAGTTAAAATTCGATTGCAAGATTTGTACCGGATAAACAAACAAACAAACAAAAATACAACAACAAACAAACAAGAATAGAAGTTAATGAAAACATTATAAATTTTTTTTTTTTTTTTTTTTTTTTTTTTGCTGCACGGTTAAGCAAAAATTTTTCCTATTCTCCCAAGTTAAGAAAAACGTAAATTTCAAATAACTTACGAAATTTTTAAACTATAATGTTGCAAACTAATATAATTCTTACCAGTATGCTAAGTGATATTTTAAAAGTGGTCTGACATCTTTGCGATCATTTGTTCTCAACATATCATGTGCAAAGACTAACAAACTAACAAACTAACACACTGATACACTAACAAATACCCTACAGGTGATCACTATACCAATTGTATGATTTTCGGATTCCTCACCCCTCAAACCGTATAAAGCAGTCAAAATTCCGGCGTCAAAATTTTTAACAACCACCTAAATTCCTGATATCTATAGTATGATGGGTAACTAAAAGGATATGACGTTTGAAGGACAAAATTGGCACCAATGAGTGTCTCATGAGTTTGAGTGCAAATGCCAATAAAAAAACACATAACATATTTTTTTAAATGTTTGTTTATATATATATATATATGCAAAATAATTAAAGTCACATGAAAAATTAATAATAAAATACGTGAGGGCCTTCATCAGGGGAGCTCCCCATGTAGGGAAAAGAATATGAGAAGTTTCTGACGAAACGCTGGTAATTTAGCTAAAAGACAAGTTTCTAGCCCCCAGCTTCTCACAGATCGAATCAAGACCATACAGCAAACGAATTTTAATTAATACAAAGCATAAAAAGTAATTAAATTCAGAAATTAAGCACAAAATATAATACATCAATATAAAATACAAGAATATAAATAATACAAGAATATATAAATACATACCTGGACAAACTCAAATAGTCATTAGAATATGGAAAATTGAAAACCACCCCCATTATAAACATAGAACCCGCTTCAGTTAATAGGGTCACTTACCAGCACTTAAATGTCGCCCAAAATGGAACAACAAACCTTAAGTGGGATTGTGATCCAGAATACTGAAATGTTTATTGATTAAAATAATCTGGTGTGTCACTCACACGACTTTCTCTTACCCTGAAATTTATTACTATAAATACAGGTTGCAGATTAAAAGGTAAGATAACGAATACTGTTAAGTAAACCTGTGTTAAACAATTCATATTAGGCTTCTGATGAGTTTTATATGATAATTAGTTCTGTGTGAGGGGGGCGGTAGCCCCCCTCAACCCCCCGTTTCATTAATGCACCTACATTTATATAGAATTTAATTCGGTTATTAAAAAATAATTCTGTTTTTAAAAAATAATTTATTAAAAGTATTATTAAAAATATATATATCTTTTATGATAATGCAGACGATTTCCATATTAGAGAAGTAGTATAATACCAAATATCCAAAAAAAGTCCATTGTATTCTCAATATAGAAAAAAAAAAAAAAAAAATACGATTTTTTTTCTGTTTTTTTTTTTTTTTTTTTTTTTTTTTCATTAAAAGTAAAAAAAATCGATAACTTTCTTTTAAATTATCGCAGATCGATGGTTCAACCATTCGTTTTAAAGGTATTAGCGAGCTCTTTTGAAAGATATCCATCATGAAAATTTACTCCCCTCGAGGGGGGACTTCCCCCCCAGGGGGGGAGGTGAGGCTCCTACATACACAAATTTTTTTTCCCAGTTAACTATCTCTATTACAAAAAATATATATTCGTTTCATTTGGTTTAGTGCAATCTATAGACGTTAAACTCTACTTACCTGCAATTTCCCCCATAGACGTAATGTATTAAAATTCTCTTGATTGTCCCTGTACACGAACCATTTGCTTGATCTTAACGAAAAGCTTACAGTAGCATCCCTATATGATACACATTTAGAATACCAAGTTTGAACTTTCTGCCATAATTTGTTTTTTAGATATGCTGATAACAGACAGACACACACACAGACACGCACACAGACACACAGACATACACACAGACCATTTGCTAAAAACATGATTTTCGTATTCAGGGACCTCAAAACGTGTAAATATAACAAAATCTCGCGTTCGAAAATTTGACCCAAAAACAATACTTTCTCTACCTTATGGGTAAGAGAAAGTAAAAACAGGATAGCGATTAACAGTTAGTATGTTTTTCAGACATTTTATAGCCAGATTCAGGTCTAAATTGTTATTGCAAATAATTTTAATTCTGTTTATTTGGGTAAACATAATATTTTTTAAAAGTTTAAGATTAATACAGGAGAACCAATTTGTTAAATTACAAACTTTAAAGTTAAAATCTTGCCTTTTATCATAAATCCCAATAAACCAGTTATTTGGATCGATTACTGAGAAATTACTGAGGAATAACTGTTAAATCGATTGCCGAGAATAAAATTAACTGATATAATCCCAAATGCATAAAATTATGTCGTTAAATAAGAAACTTTTTAATGAAACGCCAAAAGGCGGGGTTTATTTTTCATAATAAAAAAAATACTCGACGGCAATAAATTAATGGAATAGATTCATAATTAAATAGAAATATTTTGAAATTTAAAATCTGTATAAATTATATTTAAGTAACTCTAGTACAACAAAAGACTATATTATCAATATTACTATTCTTGCTAAATCCTCTCACTTAAGGAAACAAGGGACGTTGAAATTAAATATTTTTGTTTACATTCTATTGTCTTTCGAAACACGTACTGCTATGGAAACTATCATTTTTATGCATATAGTATATTTTAAATAATAATAAGTAAGTTTTGAGACGAAAAGTCTTCCTTTGTGGGAATAATAATACAAAATAAGTCTGAATTTCAAAATGCTCCATGCAAAATTATAATTAATGTTAAAACTCTAATTTATTTACTGAATGCCTTTTGCATATAACTGAACATGTCTGTGCATTTAATACTTTCTCTTACCAATAAGGTAGAGAAAGTATTGATTTTGAAATTTTCGAAAGTGAGTTTTTGTTATAATTACATGTTCTGAGGTCCCCTGAATACGAAAATCATGTTTTTAGCGGCTGGTCTGTGTGTGTGTGTGTGTGCGTGTGTTATTAGCATATCTAAAGAACAAATAGCACCAGAACGTCCAAACTTAGTATTCTAAATGTGTATCATATAAGGACGCTACACTAAGCTTTTCGTTGAAATGAAGGAAATGGTTCGCGCACAGGCACACTCAAAGTATCCGTATACATTACATCTACGTGGGAAATTACAGGTAAGTAGAGTTTAACATCTGTAGACTGCACTAAACGAAATTAAATGAATATTTTTTTATATGCGTAAAAACATGTCTCGTGTAGAACATGGCAGGGAAATCATTCACAGTCCATTTACAGGGCCACACAAAGAACTACATTATAGTCCTACAATAGCTGCAAATTGATGGAAGTGTATTTCAGGCTGGGCCGTATATTATTACTGTGGTATTCTATTTAGGTGCACTATGTGGTTTATACATAATATTCAAAAGATATACAGGGTTGCAAATATTTAAGCAGCAACATTCTTTTTTGTTGTTAGTGGTTGTGCTTTACTATAACATTTTACTATTTTCAGAAAGGATGTTCAGGAATTGAAATGAATTCCTCATAGAAATATGGTAAATAATGTATGTTTTTAAGCTAAATTTTCATCACTTGTTTTTTTTTTTTTTTTTTTTTTTTTTTTGTATATTTACACGTTTTGAGGCTTCCTGATTACCGAAGTCAAGTTTTTTAACGTTTGATCTTTGTCAGTGTCTCTTAGAGTCAGTGTCTCGTGATTTCATCTACTTTGATCAATTATTTAATTAACTTAAACGCCAAAATATATTGAAACTTTGTTCGTTAAAATTAATTCGAAAATAAATTATGCATAAAACGCAAAACATTAAGCTCACTACATTAAGTCTGTAACATTAATTTGTACTGTATATATGTTGATTTATTTGTGTATTTTTAACAAAAGTATTACTTAAAAAGAAGCAGCAACATTGCATTGTCTGTTACATTTGACATGAATTACATGGACGTTACTTAACCCATTACCTGCCATTGTCCTTTCATGTGACATTATATTTTTAATTGTTGTTTGCAGTGTTTAAGACAAAGTATTCCGCCGTTGTCCTTAAAAGGGTAGCTATTAAAGTAATACACTTAATTTGTTGAAATTATTTTTAACCTATAACATCCTTTATTCTAACTTAAAATTTTCAATAATTAAAAGATAAAAAGATTTAAAAGTTTTGACAAATAATGTGCTAAATGAAAAAAGAAAAACAATATATACATATATATATATATATATATATATATATATATCACACATTTTATTTCGAACCGTGTATGTGGGATCTCAACTCTGAAATTACAGAAGCAAAAATTTGAAATTTCTAAGCATATCATTTTGCAACTGTATTCATCTTTATTTTTAACTACTTTATATTCCTTTATTTATAATCAGTTTGAAAGTTCAGTAAATGTTACTTGTAAGAAAAAAGTTTTTATAAAATAAATGTTTAAATGCTATAAGCCAAGTTCTAAGACATTTTTGTATAGAAAAAAAAATTAAATTATAGAAAATGTTCCGTCAGCATGAAATATATCATTACAAAAAAAATTGTCAACTTTCTAGTGTGAGAAATTAATTCGTAGAGAAGCATCCAGGTTCTAGTCGATGAATGCTCTTTATTTAACGTAACTTTTCTAATCAGCTAAAGTGTGATTACAACGAATATTCTCAAAATAATTCAACAGTACACTTAATCTATAATATATAGGCTATATTATTAATATTCTGGTAGCAGTCCAATGAAGTTGTCACACGTACTGCAAAAGTCATTATTCGACGAAAGTTCTGGAACAGTTCAAGAAGACAGTCACTTGTTCCACAGGAGTAAAGCAAATAACATCAAATTTTCCAGAGCAGAAATCTTCGCTTGTTTATGAAAGTTGATTAGAGCACAAACTCCAAAGTACAATTGCTCATAATAAGTCTCTGGATAACTCTGAATAGCAGGAACTTCACACTCTCTCTCAGAAATCAACTCACTTCTGTTTGTACCCTTTGGCGATGGGGCTTGGTGGAGTTCGTACCAAGATTCCCATGGAAAGTTCGATATCTAGGCTCCTGTGCGTCGGAGAGCTTCGAAACTTCGGGAACCTTAAACTACTATTTTTCGCCAAATTTGGTCAAGAAATCCCCAAATTGGTCGCCAAGTCGCCAAGCTTGTCGCTAAAACTGACTTCTTTAAAAGTGAATAACAACCCCTTCATTTTCACATTGCCTGTAAAACTACTTTCACTGTAACAAAACAATTGATGCAGAGAATAGGCTTAATCCGATGTAACAATATAATAAGAAAACTATTACAAAAATTATTAAAAACTGATATACTTTGTCAAAAAATATTTATTAAACATCAGTTTGCTTTTAACACTTACAGTGCTAGATCATTGAACTGAATAAAAGATTTTATTAGTAAATCACAAAATTCGTCGCCAAGTTATCCAGCTTGTCGCTAAGTTTGACTTCACTAAAAGTGAATGAACAGCCCTTTCATTTTCCCTTTGTCTATAAAAATAATTTCGCTGTAACAAAACAACTGATGCAGAGAAAACACTTAATCCGCTGTAACAACATAATAAGAAAACTATTACATAAATTATTGGAAAGTCGCATATTTCGTGAAAAAGACAGCTTATTTATAAAAAGCAAGGAATTAATTGCTAGCCGGAATGGTCATTTACATTAGGTTGACAATCATAAAGGATATCAAAATGAAAGCAAATCAAGATTAATGTAATTGAATATTACATCATTATTACATAAAGAATGATGAAACAGTATTAGTGAACAACAGATAAAATAATCTGGTGTGTCACTCACACGACCTTCTCTTACCCTGAAATATAATATTATGAATACAGGTTGGAGATTAAGAGGTAAGATAACGATGTTATGTAAACCTCTGTTAAACAATTCAAATTAGGCTTCCGGTGAACTTTATATGATAATTACTTGTGTGTGAGGGGGGCTACCGCCCCCTCAACCCGCCGTTTCATTAATACACCTACATTTATATATAATTTAATTCGGTTATTAAAAAATAATTCTGTTTTTAAAAAATAATTTATTAAAATTATTTCTTAAAAAAATTACCTTTTGTGATAATGCAGACGATTTCCTTATTAGGGAAGTAGTATAAGACCAAATATCCAAAAAAAAAGTCCATTTTATTCTCAACATTTAAATATATATATATATATATATATGTGTGTGTGTGTGTGTGTGTGTGTAAGGTTTTTTTTTTTCTTAAAAATGAAAAAAATCGATAACTTTGTTTTAAATTATCGCAAATCGACGGTTCAACCATTCGTTTTAAAGGTATTGGCGAGCTCTTTTGAAAGATACCCATCATGAAAATTTACTCCCCTCGAGGGGGGACTTCCCCCAGGGGGGAGGCGAGGCTCCTACATACACAATTTTTTTTCTCCTGTTGACTATATCTATTACAAAAAATGTATATTCGTTTCATTTGGCTTAGTGCAGCCTATAGATGTTAAACTCTACTGCAATTTTCCCATAGACGTAATATATCTGAATTCTTTTGAGTGTCCCTGTGCACGAACCATTTGCTTGATCTTAACGAAAAGTTTAGTGTAGCATACTTATATGATACACATTTAGAATACCAAGTTTGAACTTTCTGCGATAATTTGTTTTTGAGATATGCTGATAACAGACATACACACAGACATACACACAGATACACAGACATACACACAGACATACACACAGATCATTTGCTAAAAACATGATTTTCGTATTCAGGTTACCTCAGAACATGTAAATATAACAAAAACTCGCCTTCGAAAATTTGACCCACAAACAATACTTTCTCTGCCTTATGGGTAAGAGAAAGTAAAAAACTAATTGAGTATTACAGAATAAATCTAATTGTAAAAAATGACAATTTATATTGTTCTGGACAACAGTTTAGAGTGGCTATTCAATTAAGAGATATATTATTAATCACTCAATAATATCATATATCGACAAATATTTAGCCCAATTCTCGCCGAAAGCTTCGTTATTAGATTTTCTTTTCTTTCTGCTTTTTTTTTTTTTTTTTTTTTTTTTTTTTTTCCTTCTTTTTTCAATTTTTGTTAGCTTTGAAATTAGTTGGTATTTATGGACTCTGCTTATTTCTCCTCTCCTATTTGTTTTCAGAAATTTCTACTGCACGGGGCATACCATATTAATTTTAAATAAAATGAATTTGAGCAATTTCTCGATACGGTGACACAGTGAAAGAGCTTACGTACAAAACATTGAATAAACACAATAAAATGCAATAATCTTGCAACAATTCTTTCGGGCCAAAAGAGCATACGACCCATCGTCAAGCGACGTGTACTGCATCCAAAGCGGCAACACACCGCTTTGACTTGGCTTTCTTATTAAACTGAAAGGGCTACGCACCTAATAGGCTAATATAGTGGATGTATAAATCTGATTCTGTTATTTATTTAACACATTTCTTGCAGGTCATGTAAAATGTACTTTTCATTTTTAATAAAAATGAGCCCTACCTTTAAACATTTCTCTAAAACAATACTTTGTAAAACGATCTTGCATATTCGTGTTAAACACTCCATGTACCGCTAGCATAAATTTTATGTCAATGACATTTAAAATATCGATTATCATGTAACTGATATAATCCCAAATGCATAAAATCATTTCGTTAAATAAGGAACTTTTTAAAGAAACGCCAAAAGGCAGGTTTATATTTCATAATAAAAGAAAATACTCGACGGCAATAAATTAATGGGATAGATTCCTAATTAAATAGTATTATTTTGAAAATTAAAAAACTGTATAAATTATATTTAAGTAACTCTAGTACAACAAAAGACTATATTATCAAAATTACAACTCTTGCTAAATTCTCTCACTTAAGGGCCCTCTTCACTCACTGCCGCCTGAAGCCGAAGCTAATGTTATTCTATAGAAAAATTTTCTTTACAAATAACTTATTAACTAATACATATTTTTAAATTCTGTTTTCACATTCTAAAAATTCCCAGCTGTTAAACTGACGGACCTTTTTAAAAAAATTATTTTTTTATTTTTTTATATTTTATTTTGAAGCTGCAAAATACGAATTTTCAATATGTGATTTTTTTTTTCATTTTGCAATTTCAAAATAAAATATTAAAAATTAAAAAAAATACATTTTTAAAAAAGGTCCGTCAGTTTAACAGTTAGGAATTTTCTGAACGTGTAAACAGAATTTAAAAATATGTATTAGTTAATAAGTTATTTGTAAAGAAAATTTCCCCATAGAATAACATTGGCTCGGGCTTTCGGCGACGGTAAGTGAAGAGAGCCGTTAAGGAAACAAGGGAGGTTGAAATTAAATATTTTTGTTTTACATTTTATTGCCTCTCAAATCAAGTACTGCTATGGAAACTATCATTTTTATGCATATAGTGTGTTTTAAATAATAAGTAATTTTTGAAACGAAAAGGCTTCTTTTATGGGAATAATAATACAAAATAAGTCTCAATTTCAAAATGCTCCATGCAAATTATAATTTATGTTAAAACTCTTTTTTACTGCATGCCTTTTGCATTAAATGAACATGTCTTTGCATTTATTACTTTCTCTTACCCATAAGGTAGAGAAAGTATTGTTTTGAGTAGTCAAATTTTCGAAAGTGAGGAAGTGTATTTCAGGCTGGGCCGTATATTATTACTATGGGATTATATTTAGTTGCACTATGTGGTTTGTACATAGTCTTCAAAAGATATACAGTGCTGCAAATATTTAAGCGACAGCATTCATCTTTGTTGTTAGTGGTTGTGCTTTACTATAACATTTTACCATTTCCAGGAAAGTTGTTCAGGAATTGAAATGAATTCCTCATAGAAATATGGTAAATAATGTATGTTTTTAAGCTAAATATTCATCGCGTGTTTCTTGTATATTTACACGTTTTGAGGCTTCCTGATTACCGAAGTCAAGCTTTTTAACATTTGATCTTTGTCAGTGTCTCTTAGAGTAACATAAAAACGAATAATTTTAGGAGTTCCAAATACTGTTATTTGAAGTCAATATAAGTTTGTTTCTAGAAAAGTCTGATCAAGATTCATAAGTTTCAAGGAATATTGCGTGTGAAAGTTGTCTGAATAATTTTAAGTGCACTTTAAATTTCACTAACAGATTTAAATTCTATATAAATGTAGGTGCAGTAATGAAACGGGGGGATGAGGGGGGCGGTAGCCCCCCTCACACAGAACTAATTTTCTTATAAAACTCTTCCGAAGCCTAATTTCAATTGTTTTAACATAGGTTTACATAACAGAACTCGTTATCTTACCCCTTAATCTCCAACCTGTATTTATAGTATTAAATTTTAGAGTAAGAGAAAGTGTGAGTGACACACCAGATTTTTTTTTTTTTTTTTATCGCAATTACAGCATCCGTTACAAACGAAAAATGTTTAAAACGTGAAATCTTCATAAGTTTTTCTAGTGCGACTAAATTAAGAGTTCATAATAACTGTAATAATTTCTTGATTTCAAAATGAATGTCCAGTTTTTGACAAATACACTTAATGATATTCACACAAATTTACAATTTAGCAAGGAACATTATAAATAACTAATTATTCCTGAAACATAGAATAATAAAAAAATATGTTTAAAATTCTGCAAAAATTTTAAATAAAGTTTGAAGAGCTACAAAATCATATTATTAAGTCACTTACCCATTTATTATATGTTAAAGAAAGTTTTTTTTTTTTTTTTTTTGTCAAATTTTCTGAAATGAGTTTTTGTTATATTTATACGTTTCAAAGTCCCCTGAATGCAAAAATCATGTTTTTAATGTTTGCTCTGTGTGTGTGTGTATGTGTGTGTGTGTGTGTCTGTCTGTCTGTTATCAGCGTTTCTCAAGAACAAATAATAGCAGAAAGTCCAAACTTATTCTAAATGTGTATCATATAGAGATGCTACACTAAACTTTTCGTTGAGATCAAGCAAATGGTTCATGTACAAGGACACCCAAGAGAATTCAAATACATTACATCTATGGTAAAAATTGCAGCTAAGTAAAGTTTAACATCTATAGACTGCACTAAACCAAATGAAACGAATATATATTTTTTTACATGCGTAAAAACATGTTTCATGTAGAATATGGTATGGAAATTATGCACTGTTCGTTTACAGGGCTATACAAAGAACTAGATTATAGTGCGACAAGACTTGAAAATTGATGAAAGTGTATTTCAGGTTGTGCTGTGTGTTATTAATATAGGATTATGTTTATGTGCACCATGTGCTGTGTATATAACCTTTAGAAGATATACAGGGCTGCCAATATTTTTAAGCCATAACATTCTTTCTTATTGTTAGTGAAATTGCTTTACTATAATATTTTACCATGTCCAGGAAAGCTGCTCAGGAAGTGAAATTAATTCCTCATAATCATATGGTAAATAATGTATATTTTTAAGCAAACAATTCGCCGCTTGTTTTTTTATATATTTACTACATGTTTTGAGACTTTCTGAATACCGAAGTCAAATTTTTAAAGTTTGATCATTGTCTGTGTCTCTTAAGTTAAAAACAAATAATTTCAGAATCCAAATGTTGTATTTTAAAGTTAATACGTTTGTTACTAGGAAAGTTTGATCAAGTTTGATTAAGTTTCAGGGAATGTTGCATGTGAAAGTTGTCTGGATAACTTTAAATGAACTTTTGAATTTAATAAAAGATTTGAATTC
The DNA here is from genome assembly GCA_963930645.1 of Salticus scenicus. NCBI lineage: Eukaryota > Metazoa > Arthropoda > Arachnida > Araneae > Salticidae > Salticus > Salticus scenicus. The sequence continues at coordinate 179,395,080 of OZ005650.1, forward strand.
TATATAAATGTAGGTACAATAGTGAAACGGAGCGTTAAGGGGGTGGTTGTCATCCCCCCCCCTCCTCACACAAAATTATTTGTCAAATAAAGCTGTTCCGAAGCCTAATTTGAATTGTTTTAACATAAGTTTTTACAACAGTACTCGTTAACTTACCCTTAATCTCCAATCTGTATTTATAGTATTAAATTTCAGAGTAAGAGAAAGTCGTGTGAGTGACACACCAGATTATTTTTTATATTGCATATAATATATTAAATATAGTCTAGTGCATTCCATAAAAAAAAAACTATCTGAATATTTTTAATGGCATATATTTTAATAATTTTCATCATTTCTTGTCCCCTTAAGGATCTGAATTATTCATTTTGTTTTATTTTCAACTGTTTTGAAAGTTGTAAGTCTCGAAAAGAAATACACTATAAATTTCAGATGATTAAATAATCCCTTTTTTTAATGTTATGCACCGAATGAACGACGTTCTCGGACAGTTTTTTAAATTTCATAACTTCTCACATTAGAGAAATTTATATTTCGAGGACTATGATTTCACTATTTTTTTTTTTTTTTATCCAACTATTTTTTAATATTTTACTTATTTATTTTATTTTATTTGTTTATTTATTTTATTTTATTTATTCATTTATTTATTTTAATTTTAATTAACTATTCATTTATTTATTTATTTATTGAGCGTTTTGTATTTCTTTATTTCTTCTATTGTGTATATCATGAAAAGTTTTCATATTTAAACCTGTTGATTTTATTTATTCATTTTACCAAAGGTGAGATGAATTCCACTAGTATACCTCTGGTCAACCCCAAGGCATAGCTGTCAACTTGTACGGTTTTTTGTTACAGGGAAATTTTTTTAAATATTTTTTTAGCAGTTTTCTTCAATTGAGCATGATAATTTTTTTACAACGAAATATTGGTGTTTAAAAAACTTACACGCTGGCACCTATGCTAAGAATTAATTCCAGAATCTCGCCAATTGTCCATTGCGACGTATTGCGTTGTAAAAACGGCTTAATCTGAACCTCAGACTTTGAAGTACAAGATAAGTAAGTGATAGTCTTTGCAAAAATGCAAGCTTTGAAAATAAAACGAAAAATGTAGAATAAAATGACACTGGTGACTTGGAGATTAACATATACGTAACTGTCTATTTAAAGATAGAAACACCTTTAATTAACAAAACCATTTTTTGTCTATTTTTTTGTTTATTTATTTTATTTACTTATATTGCTACTTTTTAAAACGAATTCAGCATGTCTGTCGATTTCTGGATTATTAATAATTTTTATAATATTTCTTGTAACTGTTTTTTTTTTCTTTTTTTTAATCAACATATAAATTAAATATTTTAAAATAACTTTTTATTATTTTTTTGCCAAATCCTAACATTTAATGATGGGAAATCATTTCTTTTGTTCCATTTTTAGCTCTTTTGAAAGTTGCAAATTTCGGAAACATAGGCAATGATTTTCAAAAGATTAGATATATTTTTTTCCTGTCCTCATTCTCCAAGAAAACTTCATTCTGAGTTTTAAAATTAGATGTCTTCTTACAGAAGAAAGAGGCTTATACTGAGTATTACGGATTCAATCTTTTATTTCCTGTCTTCTTTTTTTTTTTTTTTCCTATTGGATATCATACAACTATAGTTTGTAGATTGAAAACTTATAATTTTATTTTCTAGTTTATTTCTTTTTAACAATAACTTTTTTTTTTTTTTGAGTTATAATTTATATATATATATATATTATTTGAAAACACCTAAGGATGGATGGTTGGGTTTTACGTCGCTCTAGTGTTGCGCTGATGGGCAATTGGCAACGGTCTGGGACACACCCCAGGAGGTGGTCCAGTGACATGCCATCACAATTTTGATCCTCCACATAAGGGATGGCTCTTCCGCTTCGGTGACTCTCAGAGGTATAATTTTTGATGGGAACATGGAGGACATTGCGGCCACGACAGATTTTGCGTGCACCAGCCACCATTAGTGTACACGACGGTCTTTGGCCGGCTCGAGTACCGAACCCGCAATCTTCCAATTACGAGGGCGGCGCTCTACCGACTGGGCTACCGCGGCCCTACAGCACCTAAGAATTTTAATTAAACATTCTTTGTCGATTGATTTTCAAAGCTATCAGAACTTAAATATTGAATTTTAGCATTTTTGTTTAGTTGCTGGTAAATAAACTCTATTTCTACAAGCTTTCGGAAAAAGAAAGAAGAAACGAAGTTTGTAAATACAAAAGGGCAGTGATGACTTGTAGATGAACTTGTGCGTAACTCTCTACTTAAAGAACTTAACAAAACACACCCATTTTGCTTTTTCTAATTTTCAAAAGTCTTCTAGTATATTGTTTTATTCCTATTTTAGTGATATTTTTTATCGTATTTCTTCTAAAGTTTTTCGAAAATCAGAATTTTAAGAAATAATTTTTAATTACTTCCACAACGAAAGTCTAAATTCCAGAAAAAAATGTATTATTATTATTATTTTTTAAATACTCCAACTTAACGGTGTTGGGTTGTTTACTATGTTTCTATTTTCACTTATTTTTAAAGGTTTAAGTCTCGAAAAATAGATTCAATGATTTCCACAGAAGATTAAATAATCTTTCTTCTTACTCTTATGTACCGGAGAATAACATCCAGGACTTAAAAACTTCATGACTTCTTACAGTAAAAAGAGTCTTATTTTGAGGATTACCGATTTCACTCTTTTTTTTAGATATTTTATTTTCTATTTTATTTATTTATTTATTTATTTCTAAACTATATATTCTGAAACTATATAGGGTGACCATAATTAAACTGGGCCTATTCAAAGCACTCTGTAGCTCTAACTAAAAATAATATTCAGTCGGATATTTGTATATAGACTTTTCAAAGGGTGCGCTCCAGGGATCTGCAAAAATAAATAAATTAATTAATTAATTAAATTTAAAAAAAAAAAACTAATTTTCCCCTCCGAGATGACATACATACATAAAAAAAAAAATCAAACAAGAATTACAGTCAATATGCTTGAAAAGTTTTCTAATAAATAAATGTGGTATATTTCAAGCCATATCGACATTTAAAACTGTTATTCTTACATTTTGCAAAGACTTTTCTGGCAAAATTTTGCAGTTGCCCCGATCTTAATCTGTGACAATTTAGTTATGAGGTCATTTAAAGAGCTTGGTTTTTTGAAGAAATGTTGCAATTTTGGCTAACTTGAAGGACCGTATAACGTTGTATGTGCATAGGATCCCTGGCGACCAGCTGCGATTCGCAGCTGAACACACTATTCATCGACTGCAGGTTTTACAACTCAATGATGGGGGCCTACGTTGAACAATATGATCTCCATCGATAAACAATCTGCAACTTGTAACAAATAACAATAAAATTTGTAATAAGTAAAGCAGTTTCTGTTACATTTGTAGCTTGTTCTAATTTTGGTGCATGTCCCCTCGAAGGGTGTTGGGAGGAAACAAGCCAAATTAAACTACCCTTACGTCCGTGGCTCTAAGGTACATCTAAGTGGTAGTACATTTTGAATATCAATTCGATATTCGGGCACTGTAAAATGCCCTAAAATTAACCTACGTAAGAATGTGAACATTAATCTGAAAAGGAATATGATTGTTAATAAGTAAAATTACTCTTATCAAATAATTCCAGACTCATATAATTTTAATTAATTTCTTTATTAAATTTCCCTTTTTGAATGTTAGTGAAAACGATGATTTTCATAATTTCAAAATACGTAACATATATGGGATCGCAATGATCACCTTTTTAATCACAATTATATCAATTGCATCGAAATAGGATAAAGATGAGTACTTAGAAACAGGTATATGTTTAACAAGCGTTTTACAAAAATTTAAAGATTACTGACCAATGAATAAAATGAGTTTTCTTACCAGATTACCAGATAGTGGGAGGCGCCAGGGTATGAGAGGTAGATCCTCACATGGAGCAATTCTTTAAACATCTTTCTTGGGCACCTAATCCACATTTTTTTTTTTTCTTAATAAATGCACTACATATTTTATATAATTTCATCATGGCCAAGGCTAGGCCTTTTCTTATAGTAAGCTCAAATGGCGAGCAACTTCTTAACGTAGATGACATAAGTCATAACGATGAGGCAGTAAACAGCTTTTATATGGTTTCAGCATGAAGACAATCGACAGAATCTACTCTTGAAAATTTCTTATCATTTTCCTTGAGGTCTCATTATAATTTTTTGAGGAGGTTTTCTTCTTGAATTTTTTTTTTCTTATCATTCGGTGCTTGAGTCTCACTTTGTAATTTCTTAATTGGGTTTTTCTCTGATTGGACCAGGTTTGCGCCACTCTTTTTGAGTACTGGTCATAAATATGCCTCGTAATTCTGTCAGAGGCTTTTACGAATCTTTTTGTAGTTTTTCTTTTTAAATAATGCCCTTTTTTATTTTTTTATTTTGCTTTTAACAGACGGCTGCTTTTCACATACGGCTGCTTTCTGCCCAGCAAAGGCTAGATTTTAAAAATTTTATTTTTATTTTATTTTATTTCATTTTATTTTATTTTTTGCATATCCCTAGAAATGTCTATGAAATGTCTATATACAAATTTTCAACTTGATATTAATTTTAGTTAGAACTACAGAGTGCTATGAATAGGCCAAGTTTAATTATGGTCACCCTGTAGTTTGAAGATTCAAAACTTCTAGATTTTATTTTGCTGATTCATTTCATTTCAAAAGTTTATTTATTTATTTATTTTGAGCTTTAGTTTTTTTTCTGAATATTTTGATTTTGTTCTTCTTTCATTTTTTATTTAGATTTTGGGGTACAAGACAAGAAATAGTTTTTTTGCGAAACCTAAACGTTCTACTGAACGTTTTTTGTTATTGATTTTCAAAACTATCAGAAACTAAAAAATTGAATATAAATGTTTTTGTTTAGATTCTGAAAAACTTTATTTTTGCAAGCTTCGAAAGAGAAAACAAAGTTTGGAGGGGGGAAAATGGCACTGATGACTTGCAAATTAGCTTGTATATAACTGCGTATTTGGAGAAAAAACAGCTTTATGAAATACACCCCTCCAAAAAAAGTGGGGAGATATGTACTTATTTTCTAGAATATTTGTAAATTGCTAATTTTGTAATGTTTTTATTATATTTCTTTTATTATGTGTCTATTTTCTCGAGACTTTCAAATTTCAAAACAGTTAAAAATAGAAAAACAGAAAATAATTTATCATCATTAAACTGGATGTTTAAAAGAGATAAAAAATTTCGGAATTTTATTTTTTGTTGTATAGGAATATTTTAAATTAACTTTTTTAGATTTTGATTTTCGAAAAGCATAATAAAAGAAACATAATTTTTTTTTTTTTTTTTATTATGCTTTTCGAAAATCAAAATCTAAAAAAGTTAATTTAAAATATTCCTATACAACAAAAAACAAAATTGCGAAAATTTTTATATCTTTTTAAACATCCATTTTAATGATGATAAATTATTTTCTGTTTTCCTTTTTTTAACTGTTTTGAAATTTGAAAGTCTCGAGAAAATAGACACAATGACTTTGCGAAGATTCGATAATCCCATTCTTTACTCTTATACTCTTAGAGAATGTCATTCTAGGTTTTAAAATATTCTATCTTCTTATAATAGAAACAGTCTTATATTCAGGATTACGGTTTTTTTTTTTTTTTTTTTTTTTTTTTTTCCTTTCTTTTTTTCGTACTGAAACTATAGTTTAAAAATTTAAATCATCTTACTTTTATTTGCTGGTTTATTTCATTTCAAAACGTAACCTTTTTTTTTTTTACAAATTTTAATTATTTTATTTTGCTTTTTACAGAATATTTCAATTTTTCTCTTTTTATATATAAGTAAGAATCTTTGCAACACCTAATAATTTTACTGAACAAATTTTGTTGAATGATATTAAAGCCTTTCAAACTGAATGTTAATGTTTTTATTTGTTTGTTTTATTTTATTTTAATTAAAGAGGAAAAAAGCTCTATTTTCGCAAGTTTTGAAAAAAAAAAAAAAGTTAATGTAAAATATGGCACGACTTAAGGATGAACTTGTGTGTAGCTGTCTATTTAAAGAAAGAAACAACATAACAAAAATCCCCTCCTTGTTTCTTTTTTTTTTTTTTTTTTTTTTTTTTTTTTCAATCATAAAGCTTGATTATTTAAAAATAATTCTTCCCCAAAGACTTTTTCTTTCTTTCTTCAAATTGTTACATTTAATGATATGAAATCGCATCGTATGTTTCCATTCTCAATTCTTTTAGAAATTGTAAATTTCAAAAAATTACACAACATGAATTTTAAAAGATTAAATAATTCTTTTCCTTACTCTTATGTACTACGAGAACTGCATTTTGAGTTTTAAAATTTTATACTTTCTTAGAGTAAAATAAGTCTTATTTTGAGGATTACTGGTTTCATACTTTTTTTTTTCTTTCCATTAACATTATTTTCAGTTATATTTTTTCACCCTATCTGCAAATCTTTAAACCATAGTTTGAAGACTTTAAACTTCTGAATTTTATTTTCTGCTTCATTTAATTTAATTTTTTTTTTTTTTTTTTTTTTTTTTTTGCAATTTTAATTATTTCTTTCCCGTTACATTTTACTAAATATTTTGATTTTATTCTTCTTATATGTAACTTTCTTTTTCTTTTTTTAATTACGTACCTTTAGGGGTTTCCAAAGCAAGGAAATCATCCCCTCCTCAGAGAATCAAAATTGTAGTGACATGTCTACGGTACACCTCTAGGACTGAATTCAGACAGTTGCCAAATGCGAAGTGCAAAGCTCTAGTTGGACATGAAAACCCACTGAACATCAACCAGAGATTTTGAACTAAAAATAAGAAATAATCCTTGCAATACCTTATAATTTTATTGAAAAATTTCTATCGATTGATTTTCAAAGCTATCGAATTTTATTTTCGTTCTTAAAAAAAAAAAAAAAAAACTAAATGCATTTATTTAAATTCTGATAAATAAACTATATTTCTGTAAGCTTTAAGAAAGGAAACGAAGTTTGAAAAAAAAAAAAAAAAAAAGAGAGAGAGAGAGAGAAAGAAAGAAAAAGAAAAAGAAAAAGAAAAAAAATCAGCTAAACACAACAAAAATGATTTTTTTTCTTTCTAATTTCTTTCTATTTCTTTCTTTTATTTATTTATTTACTATTATTATTATTATTATTATTACATATCGTTAGAAAAAAAAAACTTTTTCAGTGTATTTATAGTTTTATAGTTTGGTAATAATTTTTCTCATCATTTTTCTAACTATTTAAATCCAATATAAATAACAAATTATTAATAATTTTACTTTATTTTTCTGTTTTCGTCAAATTCATACAATTATTGGTGTGAAATTGTTCCTTATGTTTCTAATCTAAACTCTTGAATGTTACATGTCTCGAAAAAATAGACACAAAGATTTTCAGAAAATTGTATAATCCTTTTCCTTAATCTTATGCACCGGGAGAACGTCACTCTATGTTGTAAAATTTATAACTTCTCACACTAAAAATAATCTTATTTTGACGATTACCGGTTTCATTCTGTTTTTTTTTTTTTTTTTTTTTTCGTTTTTTTCTATATTGTATATGTTGAAACATAGTTTGCAAACTTTACAATTCTTGGTTTTATTTGCTGTATTATTTCCAGAAGTTTTTATTATTATTATTATTATTATTATTATTTACTTTTTTATTTTTTTATTATTTACTTTTTAATGAATGTTTTTATTCTAGCATTTTTATATATTTTTTTAGACTTACCTCTGGGAGTTACCGAATTAAGGGACTCATACCTCTGCGAAGAACCAAAACTGTCATATAGCATTTCTCCTGGCCACCCCTGAGTATATAATCTCACACCGTTCCTAATTACCCATTATGCAGCTATATTGTGAGTTAAAATTTATTTAACCTTTGAAGTACAAAATAAGTAATAGTTTTTGAAATACCTATTTAAACATTGAATCCGAATATTGTTTAGTTACTCGTAAATAAGTTCTACTTCTACAAACTTTTAAAAAGAAAACAAAGTTTGTAAAAGAAAAAAAAAGAAAAAAAAGAATAAGTAAGAAAAATAAAATATAAATAAATATAAATAAATAAATAAAGTCAGTGATGGCTTTTAGATGTGTTTGTGTTAAAGATAGAAACAACTTACCAAAACATACCCAAAAAATTCTATTTCCTAAATATTAAAAGTTTTTCAGTATATCGATTGATTCCTAATTTTCCAATAATTTTTATCATGTTTCTTCTAACTTTTTCTCAAAAATCAAAATCTAAGTAAATTATTTTTAAACAGTTGTACGACAAAAAAAAAAAAAAATCCCAAAATTATACATATATATCCCCTCCCCCCCTCCCCAAATCTTCCTGTTAAATGTTGCTAGATTATTTCTATAATCCTATTCTCAACTCTTTTAAATGTTGTAACTCTCAAAAATAATAGACTCGATGATTTTCAAAAGATTTAATAATCCTTTTCCTTACTCTTGTGTACCGAAAGAACGTTAGTCTGAATTTTAAAATTTTATAACTTGTTACCAGTAAAAGTAGTTCTATTTTGAGGATTATCGGTTTCACTTTTTTTTTTTTTCAGTTAGTTTATTTTCAATATTAAATATAGAAAATATTGTTATATATATTGTCATAATGTGATGTCATATTATGAAACTATAGTTTGAATATTTTAAATTTCTATACTTAATTTACTGATTAGTTTCATTTAAAAGTAATTATTTTTTATAGATTTTTTTTAACATTTTAATTTTATTCTTCTTATGTTTTTTATTCCTTTTTTTTTTTTTTTTTTTTTTTTTTTACTTTGTATCGCTGTGGATTATCAAAGCAAGGAAGCCATTCCCTTTCACCAATAATCAAATTTTCAATGGTATGTTTCCGAGCCAAACGTAGGCGTGAATTTCAGGCAGTCGTAAATCGTCCAATCTGTAGCTCTAGTGCGACGTAAAAACCCACTGGATCACAGTCTTAGACGTTGAACTACAAGATTACACTGTTAAAAATAGTTTCTTAAAAATGAGCTAAATTGTCCCAAAATAGCTCCGAAACAATATATATACTTAAATTTGAAAACCCATGTACTCATTTTTGAGTATATTGGCATGTCAAAAAAGCATGGGAATATTAAAATTCGTATTGGTCAACCCCATTTTTGAGCATGTCAGTATACTCAAAAATGAGTACAATGGTTTTTAAATTTAAGTATATATTGTTTCGTAGCTAGTTTGAGACAATTTAGCTCATTTTTAAGAAACTGTTTTTTACAGTGTAGTAATAGAATTTGAATTGCCTAATAATTTTATTCAACATTTTTTTTTTTTTTTTTTTTTTTTTTTTTTCAAATTAAATATAGAATTCGATATTATTGTTTAGTTACTGAAAAACGAGTTCTATTTCTGCAAGATTTTAAAAAAGCATTGAAGTTTGTAAAATAAAAGGCACTGATTAATTGCAGATGAACATGTACTCAACCGTCTATTTAAAGAAAAAAACAACTTAACAAAACTCACACACACAAAAAATAAATAAATAAATAAATAAATAAAATAAAATGAAATAATTCTTAAAATGTTTTCAGTACATCAATTGATTTCTAATTTAATAATAATTTTTATCATATATAAAGTTTCTTTCAATTACTTTTAAAAAACTGAAATTTAAATTAAATATTATAAAATACTTTTACAACATTTTTTTCCCTTAGAGACGGGGGCGAAGAGGGTCAAATTATTATTTTAATTGTGTGAAGTTATTTTTTGTGTATTTTTATTTTTAAATCTCGAAAAAATAGAAACGATCTTCGGATGATTTAATAATGACTTTTTCTTTAATCTTATGCACGGAATTTCATTCAGGATTGTAAAATTTTATAACGTCTTTCAATAAAAAAAAAGTCATTATTTTGAGGATTACCAGCTTCGTGTTTTTTTTTTTTTTTTTTTTTTCTTTATCTTTGTTTTTCTATACTGTATAACATAAAACTACAGTTTGAGGATTTAAATCTTCTAGATTTTATTTGGTTGTTTATTTCATTTCAAAAGTCCTCCTCCTTCTTTTTTTTTTTTTTTTCCTATTCGAGTTTTAATTATTTCTTTTTTAATTTTTTACTTTTTTCTGATTTATTGTTTATTCTTCTTTTATTTTTTATTCAGATTTTTTAGTGCAAGGTTGTGAGGTTTTCGTGGATGCAACCTCCATCTTAATTAAATAATTAAGTAAATAAAGGTAAATCATCATCATCATCACGTTGCTTTAGGGAGTTCCTACGACGGTCAAAACCGTCGTTTACCTCCACATGAGAAGGAGAAGAACAATGGAGCTGAAGTGCATGATCAAACACATCGGAACATTGAACTTGGGGAGTTCAAAGAACTCGGGCGTGATGATTAGATGATAGAACATGTCTGTGGACAGAGGCGTGAGACTTCAAGGAGTAGGGGAGAAAAAGAATGGAATTTGTACAAAACATATTCTGGCAAACCAACTAAAACAAAAATCCTAACACAATTATTTTTTTTTTTTTATCCTGAGAATTAAACATAACTATCTTTTTTTTTTTTTTTTTTAAATAAATTAATACAAGAACCAAAAGCCTAACCAGCCTGTTAGGCAGTCAAAATAGAGATAAATACCAATTAAAACTAGTATGTTGTGGCCACCACATGACTTTCTTCTATCTTTTCCTATACAAATTCACTCAATAACAATAATTAAAAAAAAAAAAAAAAAAAAAAAACTGGGACTTTGACAAAATTTTGGGTAAAATGTGAAAATTATTCTAAGTTTGTCAAAGCACGGAAACCGTGGGACTTTGACAAAATTGGTGGAAAAATGCAAAAATTTGTTTAAGTTTGTCAGAACACGGAAACCGTGTGAGTTAGATAAAATTAAGGGGAGAAAAAAAAAAAAAAAAAGATTTTTTTTTCTAAGTTTTTTTTTCGTAAAAAGTAAAAAAAATCGATAACTTTGTTTTAAATTATCACAGATTTATGGTTCAACCATTCGTTTTAAAGGTACCGACGAGACCTTTCGAAAGATACCCATCTTGAAAAATTTTGCCCTATATCATCCTGTTAAAAATTTAGAAAAAGCGGGATGGCAACGCAACCTGTAAGACGATTTTTACCAAAAGTTGATAGGCACTAATTTATGTTAAGGTGCAACTACATACCAATTTGTATGAAATTCTGTGCAGTAGTTCCAGAGATACAGTTGCCACAAAATTTTGTCACACACACACACACACACACACAGACAGACAGACAGACAGACATTTTCTAAAAATGGTAAAATCGTGTTCTACATCTCTCAAAACGTGTAAATCCATCAAAAACCCGAAATCGAAAATTTTTACGAATCCAATACTTTCTTCTATTGAAGATAGAAGAAAGTAATAAAGCAAGAAAACTAATTACAAGCTATATACAAAAATATTTACAAAATTAAGTTAAAAATAAAAAACCCCTACGAGTAAGGTAACTGGTAGGAAGGCTGACCATACACGACTGGAGATAAAAACTCACAGCAAGGTTGCAGATGTCAGGGGGTAGCCAAAGGTAGCTGAAAAATTTATTCAGTCTACGGAAAAGAAATTTAGAGTGAGAATTCTGCGTTATGTGACGCCAGAAGGATTTCGTCTTCTACGCTTGGAGACTGGAACGAACCCATCCTCCCTGTATAGAATGGCGAGAGGGCGTTTCTTTGCCCTTCCAAATCTTGGATCATACCTTCTGATAGCGTTTAGCGTAGGATTCTGGACTTTTGGGATAGACCTGTGAAACTTCTACACAAGTCTCTTAATTTCAGAATAAATAGGCCAAATTTCAGGTCTTCGTGAATGACATCATTGCGAACGTAGCGAAAAGCCTGAGATAAAGGTAAATTAGAGCACAAGTCTGTGAAGTAAAATCAAATAACCTTTTATTTAACTGAGTCAATGGTGGGTAAATCTGGCTTTTCAAACTCAAGCAGTAGAAACTTTAAGTAACTTAGGAAAATAACTACAATAAATAACTTAGATAAATATAAAGTAACTCTCGCCCAGAGAATATAACAGAAGTAGGTTAAAGGCTGCACTCATTGATCACTCAACGATGTGAACACAAACTTGCCGGCTGGATTCCCACGGCACGACAAATTTTACACACCACTTTTCTATATCTATAACTCCACTATACACATCAGACAAGCGAACTCCAATGGCTGTGATGTTTCGAACCACACAAACAGAGTAGACGGAAAGTCTACGATTTTGACACTATTGAACAAAAGGATAGCCGCCTGTTTACGCCCCTGACGGGTGTTGCACTTCCCGGAGAAATGTTGGAAGAAGGATTGCAGGCGACAGATTTCTCCGCCCTGGCGCCACAAGTTGGCAAATGAGAGATGAACGGGTCACCTCCTTCTAAAATACTATTGGAGATCTAAAGGACAATTTCACCCCCCTCCAAAAACCGAGTCTTCTTGGGAAGAGAGTGAAATGAATTAAGTGTGTACGAGCTGAGGCTCGGAGCTTTTTCTTCAATATCATAAACTTTGCCTTGTAAAGGCAGGCGATATTATTTGTGCATAAATCTAACGAGTTGAGAACTCTCACTACTTGTGGACTCCATCACCTTTTTCACTGTTGAACCTAAATTATTGTTAAGCTATTTAATCGAGAGTACGCTTTAGTGTATTTTAAAAATAAATAATTGTATTTTTTAAAGTTGTGATAGTCTCAATGTCCCGTTACCTCATCGGAGACGTCACATGGCGAATAACTTCACCCTTCGTATAATAATTCAACTTCAGCAATACACCACAAACTATAGTTTAGTCTAGAATAAGAGCTAACCCATCTACACCACACTCTTTACGAAAAATACCTTCCTATTTATCCTTCATTCCACCGACTCATATCTCTTCACTTTAACAAAACTTTAAAGCCGCTTCGCATTCACCAACACTCCGCAACTTACTTCCTTCATTGCAGCACTATGCTGACGCAAAACCATTCCAACCTAAAATTTCGCCGACTGCTGGTGTCGAAGCATTCAATTCTCCCATCCATTGTGCCAGCTGGATCCAACTGTGTGACCTACCATAGTCTCAACCTTACAAGGTAAATAATTGTCTTTGCAATACCTAATAATTTTACCGGATAATTTTTTTTCATTGATTTTCAAAATTAACGGAACTGAAATATAGAATCCGAATATTTTTGTTTAGTTTTTTTTTTTTTTTTTTTTCCCCTTCTACTTTTTAAAATGTTTCCAGTATATATCAATTGATCCGCACACAGGTACATGCAATCTACCTAAGCGTATGGGAATATTCGGGAAATATTTTATTATTTTGGATTAAAAATGTAAATATTGAAGCATTATATAATCTCTCTTCTTTGAAGACGGTTGAAAGTCTTTGATCAAATACATCAACAAATTAAGTGAGAATGAACGAAATTGAATGAATATGTAACGATTTCTAATCAAAATCGTGATGTTTTGTTTATGAACTCAATCGTACGAATTCAGCAGACTGTGTGAGGTTCAGACGACAGAACGTCACCACAGTTTGTGTGAAATTAAGCTGTATCCAGCAAAGTATAAAGTTGGGACGGTTAAATCGCTTCGACGCCAGTGACTCGGCGAAAGTTTTGGTCAGATTAGTTTCGTGTCGACATGGTGCTGCAACGAATGAATTAAGCTGTGGGAGGTAGATGAATTGGAAGTGATTTTAAAAGTATTGATTGAAATGAAGAGAAAGGAAGTTGGTAGGAAGTAGTATAAGATGGAGATGGTTGTGGAGGAGATTGCGGTGTATATTATAGGAGATTGTGGTGTAGATTGTGGAGATTCTTAAATTGGCGAGTATTGAGGTGTGAGGTAGTGGAGATTTAGTTGTGTGAAGATTAAGTAGTGATGAGTGTTGGTGTGCGTATCTACTAGCATTCGTGAAGGTAACATTGGATTTGTCGGGAATCCGCCGATCCACACTGGAGTCACAGTAGCGGAGATAAAGAGTGCATCCGTCTCTACACCTTCGACTGTAGCTGGGGTGAGATATTTAAAATTATCTAATTTAATTTCTGATACATATATATTGATAAAGTAATTAAATACGCTGACTGAGTTATCTTGATTGCCAGACCGCCCTCCCATTAATCTGTTGAAATAAAAGTCTTATTTATAGTATATTCAAGTCTCGTGCTCTCTTTACTTATCATCCATTTAGTTATCTAAGTAATTAATTAAGATGAAGTTTGCATCAACGCAAACCTCACAACCGCAGCAATTGAATATGACAACGACAACAGTTTACCATGTTTAATAAAAGTTGTATAACTTTTTTCTTTTAATAAAAAGCGAAAATCTGTATATATATATAAATTACGTGTCACGATGTTTGTCCGGGGTAAACTCCTAAACTAAGGAACCAATTTTAATGAAATTTTGCACACTGTATGCAGTTTGGTCCAACTTGAGAGATAGGATAGTTTTTATCTCAATTTATTGTCACAATATTGTTTTATTGTAATTATTTGTTAATTATAGACCTTTATTAAAGTTGCTCCAAAATATCTGTGAGTTCCATTAATTTAATTGTTGCCAAAAAAAAAAAAAAAAAAAAAAAAATACGAGTTCATTTTCTTTCGACATAAACATAAATACATTTAATCAAACGTGAACGTTAAAAAATTATAAAAAGTTAAATTATGCATCTCACGAAAATTGACGTCATAATCAATTTAAAGATTTTATACACATTGATAAAGTACTAATGTAGTTCTATCATAGATATAGTAATATATATAGATCTCTCATCCCCATGTTATCGTACAAAGATTTTTGATGCCGAAAAAAAAAAAAAAGTAAATAAAAGCTTTGGAAACAGCCATTAAGTGGTATTGAAAAAAAAAAAAAAAAAAAAAAGAAAGAAAAGAAAGAAAGAAATATGAATTTGAAACTGCATCTGGAGTCTTCCATTCCCCTTTAGCAAATAAATTATTCATAAATTTTATTTGCTAAACTATTAGTATGTATTCCCGTGTGTATTCACTCGGGGAAAGACGGCCACATTTTGGTAAAAACGTCGTCTTTTTCCAAATGAAAAGGAATAACTTTTTTCTCCCCAATGATCACTCTATTCTATATATGCTATACTATATCTATGAGTTCTATAAGCAAGCGAAGTGTGACTCACTGACCGTCTGTGCAGCCAAGAAAAAGATTTCCTATGTTAATTGCCCACTGGATTTTTTGTAAGAAATTATTAAAAATCGAGGAAATTTATTTCCCGATTTTAATCCTTATATTTGGGTATAGATATGTATTAGTTATCGCGGGTGTTAGATTGAATTATTTTGCTGTCAAATTGACAAAATTTTAATTTTAAATTTCAAAACTCTGTCGCCCTTGGCTTTTATTATTATTATTATTATTATTTGGCGATCAAAAGCGTAACACGAAAATATACATGCCAGATGTATGCATTGTACGAAATGTAATATGTATTATTCATTGTACGTATGTATGACATGTAATATGTATTGTACGAAATATTGTTTCATATTATTCATTACTCTTTTAATATAAGTTGTTAAAATAACCATGATTTTTGAAAGGAATTAAATATTTTCGCCAGATAATTTGGCGATATTCTTTTTTTTTCGCCAAGGATGAGAGAAATGAAATCTATTCCGCTGCAAAATATTAGTATCTTACATCAGATATTTTATTTAGACATTTGAAAACAAATTTGACTTCAAACTATGATAGAATATTTATCATTTTCCTTTTAATTAGTATATTAAAATTTAAAAGCATGGTATATAAAAAGTTTTTTTTTTTTTTTAATCTTATAATTATTCTTATCTTAATCCTCAATGTTTCCCATCTTTATTAACTTGAATTTACTATTAAAATTTTAACATACTCAAAAACTTCTCATCACTTCGTTAAAATACACTAAACTTTTCCAAAATCTTTTTCTATTTAAAATGATAAATGTATTTACTTTAAATGTCCAATATTTCATAAGATTTCCAATTTTAAAGTTTTAAAATATTTATCAAATTTACTTATTTTTCTGGTTTAGCCTTATTGTTTTCCTTTTTATAACTACAGCTGTTGCCCTCTTTAAAATATTTAAAATGATGAGGTCATTTTATAGTAAAATTATCCATTATAGCATATATTATATTTCACTCCTCCATAAAAATTTATTTTAAAATCGTCTGTTTCTTTTATACTTTTATTTTAATAGAATTTTAATAGAATTTAATTTATATATTAGTCATTTTAGCAATTTTATCCAAAGTAGCATTAGAAATAATATATATCACTTCTCCATTAAAATTTATAGGACCCTACAATAAAATTAATTTGTGCTTAATAGCAACACTACGAAAATTTTTATGAATCGCTTCCAAATTTTGACCTAAATTTCAAATCTCAACCCTGTGGGTTTTTACATCGGCTACAACGTTTTCGTCTTTGTTCGTAAATAATAATTTGACTGTACTAAATAGTTTACAGCCGTATAATTCAACGTATAACTTAGTCACAGCAACGCGTGGCCGGGTCTGCTAGTACTTAATAAAACGCACACTTTTTTTTTTTTTTTTTGCTAATATATTGATTGGTTTCTAACTTAGTATTAATTTTTTAATATTTTTTCTGCTTTTCGAAAATCAAACTCAAAGTTAATTTATTACAAATAGTTCTGCAAAAAATAAATAATTAATTAAATAAAATAAGAATTTTATTTTATTTATTTATTTTTATTTATTTATTTATTTTTATTTTTATTTATTTATTTATTTATTATTTTATTAATATTATTATTATTATTTTATTTGTTTTTTTGGGGGGGCTCCAGTTTAATCTCTATTCTCAACTTATTTGAAAGCTGTAAGTCTCGAAAAAAAATAAACACACTTTTTTTTCAGAAGATTAAATAATGAATTTCTTTATTCTTGTGCACTGGTAGAATGTCATCCTAAGTTTCAAAGTTCTATATCTTCGTAGATTTGAAAGAGTCCTATTTTGAGGATTATTGTTTCACGTATTCTTTCCCAGTTATTTTATTTTCTATTTCTTTCTTTCTTTCTTCTTCTTCTTCCTTTTTTTTTTTTTTTTTTTTTTAATAGTACATATTAGGAAGTTTTAGTTTGCAGATTTAAAACCTCTTGATGTTATTTGCTTATTTATTTCATTTAAAAAAGCAATTTCTTTTATTGGAGTTTCATTTGTTTATTATTTTGCTGAATGTTTTTATTTAATTTTTGCTACACAAGATGAACCTTTATAACATCTAATAAATTTATTGGACTGTTTTTGTAGACCGATTTTTAAAATTTTTGGAATTTGAAAAAATAAACAGAAATTCTTTGCTATTAAGTAAAGAAAATTCTTTATAAGTAAAGAAGAAAAGTTAAATAGATTAAATTTTTCATAAATTACTAATTGGACACTGAGTAACAAAGTTACTTATTTCATTTGCGGGTGTAAATAAAATTGAGAAATAAAAGTACGAAAAATAAATAAAATTCAAAATATGGATTTCTTAAAGCAAACAATAAACGAAAAACATATATATATATTGTAGTCATTATGCACTTTTTAATTTACCCCTGAAAAAGTGAGGCACGTTTGTAATAAGCAAAAAAGGTAATTTGACGTCTCGAAATATTCTGCATAATGAGATCGTCCTAATTATGTAATCGGTAAAATAATTCACAGGCTACATTTTATAAAGAAAATAAAAAGGAACATTTTATAGAGCATTTTTGCAAAGTAAAAATACTATGCGTGTTCAATGTAAAAAATAGAAGAAATAAAAAGTACTAAATAGTAGTCAATACTGGAAACCAACTCATTGCACAAACAAATTATTTGAAAGATATGCAAATTTACAAACTTTTGTCTTATGTGGCAAAAGATAAGTTAGAATATTTTCTTTATGAAATGACCAGGCGTAGGCTTCACTGCTTTATATCTTGTAGTTGTTTCAACAATACTTAGTTCAAGAAATCTTTTTGTATTTGTCTTGTAGAACGATTTAGTTACAATGGTTTCATTTTTATGCTTCTAATTTTGGATAACATTATATATCGCTAATAAAACAATCAAAAATTATTCGTTTATATTTAGGTTATAAACTCTTAACTTGTTTCGAAATTTCATGATATTCTTTTAATTATAATTTTTTTATACCACAAATTATATTAAAGAATTGTAAACTACTACTAATTCATTATTTTTTTTTCTTTTAACGAATATTGACTTTTAATACGAAAAATGTTAAGTACTTTAAAATAACAGTGACATTTCCTTAATAATTGTTTACTTTTTAAATTATAAACCACGAAAAAAAAAATTTTTTTAATAATAGCTACGAAAAACTAATTATCATTGTACAAATTTGTAAATGTATTTCACTTTGTAAGATATTTAAAAAATTTCGCCTTTTTTTTCTTTTTTTTTTTGTGTGTATAAGTATTAATACACACACACACATACGTATATATATATATATCTTCAGAGTTAATAGAATGTGGAAACTCTTCCATAATAGTATTAGGTGTACTTAACACAAACTCTTCTGATCACTGTAGAGTAAAATCCTACATTTTATATTATTTCTTATAATACAAAAAAAAAAAAAAAAAAAAAAAAAAACTAACAGTCTAGCTTCAAAATTCTTTATTATACCTTATAGAACCTCCCTTTTCTTTTTATAATATAATACTTTTTGTTTTCCAGAAAATGAAAATTTTAAAACACTTTGAGAATTAAAAAATTGTAATTGTTTAAGAGAATATTTTATCATTTTTCCCCATACAATGAATTTTTTTTTCACGTTCTAAATAAATTTAATAAGAACATTTATTTCTTGTCCTCCTTAAGTTTATTCGTAATATGATAATTAGTAGTAAAAAAAAGAAAGATTTGAAATAAAAACTGCCTAAAAATGCAAATTTCTTTCCGAGCCCAAAACAAAAACATTCATACTAAATAAATTCTATAAATTATATTTTCAAAAATATATAATATATATTTATTTGTATTTAATTTTAACGCAATATTTCTTTCTTATTTTCTACACTTATTTTAAATATATATCTCAATTCCTTTATAATCATAAGAAGTGGAAAAAAAAAATTTATAAACATTTACAATATTCTGTTGTTAAGGTAATAGTTTTTCAATGTATCTAAAAAACATTATCTGTTTTAGATACATTGATGACGACATTGTAATTAACTGTGAAGATTTTGAGAATTATGCTAGTTAAATTTAGCCCTTTGATCTCATTTCAAACCGTATTGATACCGATAAAATTTCTTTCCTGGACTTAAAAGAATTAATGAATAATTACAAGATAAAAAGAACTTTTTATATACCGTGTTTTTAAATTTTCTGTTGAATCATATAAACGCTACCGAAGGCAGCGGGAATCCAGAACAATTGGTTAAAAGTATTAAAAAAAATTCATTGTTGTGCTTTGAGCTATTATAAAAGTTTCAAATGACTAGCTAGCTAGCCAGGTAGTTAGTTAAAAATCGATTGCAAGCTTTGTACTGGTAACGATGCCGAAGGCAGCAGGTACCCGAAACAGTTAGTTAAAAGTATTTAAAAAATACATTTTCACCGTATTCTGAACTATTCTGAAAGTTTCTAATGTCTAGCTAGTCGGGATATCACTTAAATAAATTTTCTGTTGAATGATAAAAACTCTGCTGAAGGCAGTAGAGACCTGAAACAATTGACTAAAACTATTTACAAAATGTATTGTCACCGTGTTCTGAGCTATCGTGAAAGTTTCAAATGCCTAGCTAGTCGGGAAGTTAGTTAAAAATCGATTGCAAGCTTTGTACTGGTATTGCTGCCGAAGGCAGCAGGAACCCGAAATAGATGGCTAAAAGTATTTAAAAAATGCATTGTCACCGTGTTCTGGGCTATCCTGAAAGTTTCAATTGTCTAGCTAGTCGGGAAGTTAGTGAACAAAAAATGTCTGTCGAATCATATAAATGTTGCCGAAGGCAGTAGGGACCTGAAACAATTGACTAAACGTGTCTAAAAAATGTATTGTCATCGTGTTCTGGGCTATCCTGAAAGTTTTAAATGTCTAGCTAGTCGGGAAGTTAGTTAAAAATCGATTGCAAGATTTGTACTGGACAAACAAACAAACAATCTAGAGTCGAAGTTAATAAAAACATGGTAAAAATCGTTAATTGGTATTTGCGATAAAAGACAAGATTTTGGTTTAAAGGGTGCAATTTAATGAACTGGTTTTCTTGCATTAGTTTTAATTTATTCAAAAATATTGTGTTTACGCAAATTAATAGAATGCTATTTGCAGCTGTAAAATAGACTTGCATATGGCTCTGGAGAAACTTAAAAATAAACTAATTGTTAACCGTAACCCATCTTCTTACTATATAAACATTTTAGTCTGCATGAACAAAATCTAGTGTAAGATTTTTTACTAGTACCTTTTGGGCGATATTGAAGTATTGTAAATGGCCTACCAGCCGAAGAGGGATTTCTCTTTTTAGGGGGGGGGGGGGAGATTTTCTTTTTCATTCCTTTTTTTTTGTGTGTGTGTGTGTGTATTTGTCTTTGTGTGTGTATTTGTATTTGTGTGTGTATTTGTAACAAAAACAAACACATTAATACAAACATATATAGTTTGTATTAATGTATTTGTTTATGTTAATGTATTTTAATTCTGAATCTGCTTTATGTTAATATATTGTATCGATTTATTTTAATCATGAATTTGATTGCTATATCCTTTTTGTTCTTTGATCCCTGAAAAGTTGGGAGGCTAAGGATGTATTTTTTTTTTATTGCTTACGCCTCCGTCCTTTCAGAAATTTATTATTTTTTCATTCCCTGCATGGGAGGTGGGAGGCTTTTCTCAAGAAGACTTCAATGTAGTTTGGGATTACTTCTCATTTTTCAATTTCTCAAATTCTGTATCAATTTATTTTCATATTGTTTTCACTAGTATATATATATATATATATATATATATATATATATATACTAGTCCAAATCTCATATAAAACTTTGTAGTTCTTGAGATGATGACGTACGATATGCTTACTAATTTCTATCTTAATCAAATGTAGAGTTTAGGCGCTGGCCCATTTCAAATAATTTGTGTTCCTGAGCTGTAATGGTAAAGAATTATTTAACATTAGCATCCTCATATTTGGAGAAATTATAACTCTATGAAGATTTTTAGAAACATATAAACTATAACATTTTCCGGGCTGATTTGATCCAAATAACCCTAAAAAATTGTCGAAAATGGGGATTGTTATTGAAAAAAAAAATGAAGCTGATGCCAGTTTTAGTATGTAGACGACCCCCTAAGCAAATTTTAACCATAACGTTATAAACTAGGCGTTATTAGCACCAGCTGTATGTTTGTACGCTAAATTACGGCAAAATTAGTTTGGAGGTGGTAATTATTATTTTTTATTTTATTTTATATTTATTTTTATGTATTTATTTATTTCTCTATATATTAGAAAAAATAACTGTCGCTGGCGTCAAATTGTTTTGTTTGTGACAGCAACTTCTCGCGGAGGGCAGGGTTCTCCGCGTCATGAGATATATCAGTATATTCCGACGACTTCAAGGAAGGCATTTCAGCTGCTTAGAAATTTCTATCATTTTAATTAACGAAGTTATTAACTAAAAACGTCGGGTTTATAAAGGTACTCTATTTGCCACCGTTCAAAAATTTCTATTATTACGTTTTTTTCTCTGTCTCTGACGTCACTTTTCTCAGAAAAATGAAAATGTGATCAATGGTGTAAATAAGAAAAATTGAAAAAGTGGCATCTTTGAGATGCTCAAGAGAAGAAAAAAATTATTTAGAATAGCGAAACATTTGAAAGTAACCGATTTTTTAAAAAATATTAAGTAAAAATTTAATAAAGATGAAATGAAAATTAGTTTATAGTTTTATTTTAGTTTATACTATTAGTTTATATTATTATTTTATACTATTAGTTAAGTTTATACTATTAGTTTAGTTTACATTATTAGTTTTTATTTTAACGTTAGGCGAAAAAGATTTAGTATATCGTGATTATGTTAAACAACTATTGGTATAGAGTTAGAGGTTAAGCCCAGAAATTTTTAAAATGAAATTTGCGAGACAAAAATTTATATTAGTTTATATAAAGATTTAGTTTTTTAACTCAAAACATATTTAAAAGAATAGATTTTTACTATGACCAATTTAAGGACTTTAAAATTTAGAAATGAAGAAGTTCGTACGTTTTTCGCGAAGGAATTCATTTACGCAACCACAACAGCCCTTTTAACTCTAGCCATGCCTTAAATATAGAGATAAATTATAAAATGGTACAATAATAATGATAATAATAGTAAAATCCGAAACCTATTTTTGTTTTTTAAACATTGATATAAAACTTTGCAGAAATCAGAATTTAATTTAATGTAACAGGACATATTTTTTTGTCTATTTTTCAATATAAAGGAATGTAGTAACTGCATTGCTAAAATATTTTAGTTACATCTAATACAGGCAGATTTTTTAATTTTCATTTATTTTGACGATGACTTAAATTATCTATCGCAATTATGCATGTCAATATTTTCGCGAGAAAGGACTAAGCAACTTCGGTGCCAAATTTAAAATTTCGCCAAGAGGTTAAACTGTACCATTGCTTTAGCACGATTTTTTTTTTTTCAATTTTATTTTAAATATTTTCAAACTTAATTCAAGAGAGATAAAAAGAAGAAAATTCTTTTATTTGGTCTAAATGTAAAAATTATCTCCAGGTAAAATATTATCCGTTTTTCGTTCTGTTTATTATCAGAAAGAAAATGACTAAAATAGTTTTTCCTGTGCCATTGATGTCTCTATAAATTAAATTAAATTAAATTATCCAGTATCATTATATTTCATTCTCCACGAACATTTTTCCTTTTCTAAATTCAATATTACATAATATATATGTAAAAAAATCAAGGTGTAATCAGTCTAGAAGTTGTAGCCAACAAATATTCAGAAGCCATCATCAACACAAGTTCATGAGATATTGCCAACAACTATTAAGGTGTCCTGATCAATATATATCTAGTAGATATCGCCAACAATGGTAAATTATTCAGAAGATATCGCCAACAAGTATTCAGGAGTCATCATCAATACTTATTCAGAAAATATTGTCAATAAATATTCAAAAGCCATCCAATTTATGAATGGTGATAGTCTATCTATAATACTTCAAACCGGCAATTCGTTTTTACAATACAATCAAGGATGAATTTTTCACTAATCAGTAGGTTTCGAAATAATGTGATTTTTTTTCCCGGTTTAACTTAGTATTTAATATAGTTTAAGAAATTAAATGGTAAAATTAGATATTGACGGGCATCTTGGCAAATTCATGGTGTAATACAATGAATGGCGACAATGCAAAATCGCTATCGGAAAGAAATTGTCCTGTCGTACTACTACTACTAATGAAGTGTTTAAAATAATTGCAATAATAACATAAGGTATTTATTTTCAACTTATCTGACTAAATCATATTCTAGAAAAAATGCACTTTAAGAAGTTGCATCTCTACTGTTGTAAGCACCATTTTAAACCTTGCTGCACATTGGAAATAAATGCAGAGTGTTACATATTGTCCTAAATTAACTAAAAAAATTCAAAAGTAAAAAATATAGGCATTAGAAAAAATAAGTTCATAATTTCTTTAATCAAGCAATAATACCCGAAAAATTCATCGTGAACAGGGACAAAAATTTAACCAATGAATCATATACTAAAGCTGTAACGCTAAATGGTTTAGATATTAAGAATTTCTCTCTGTCCTAAATAGTTAGTGCTATCGTTGTTTATTTTGTGTGTCTAGCTGTCTTGCATATGTTTTCTCTCAAAAGAATAGCAAATTGCTATTAAATTGTCGAACGTTAAAACAGTTTTTTCACATATTATAAACGATATAATATTAAATATTGTGCATTTCAATGTGATACCAAATACGGTGGATTTCTGTAATATTGTTCAACTTTTCTCTTTTGTTATGTATTATTAATATTCCAATTCAATGAAAGGCAAAGTTGCGAATAGTCGGGTAGAATCCCGCAGGGGTTAATGAGCAAAGCAAGTCGGGGGGAGGCGAAGCCTTTCTTGAGGGGTTGGTGAGCGGAGCGAGTAGGGGGCAGAGACCCTAGTATTATATATATATATATGTATATATGACTGTACTACCACTATGCAATATTATATAATTTCATACTTAGGACATATTAGCTGAAACTAAATTGGAAAGAATATGGGTTAATAATTTTAATGCATGTTTCTATATAACTTTAAAATATTCGTAAAACAGATATCAAGAAATATCACTTTTTTTTTTTTTTTTTTTTTTTTTTTTGTTAACCAATTAAAAATAATCTTTTTTTTTTTTTTTTTTTTTGTAAACATTACTAAAAAAAAAAAAAATATCTTTCAATCAATTGCTTTCTCACGACGTACACTAAAATGTTCTTATCTAGGGTCAAATGAATGAAATCATAATCTTGTGACACTTATAAGAAGATAGAAACACTGTTCAAATCTTTGTCCCTGGAAAAAACTATTTGGATATTTGCCCAAACAGGAATTAAATTAAGTATCGAAATATATCATTAATATTTCATTGTTCAACGAAGTAAAATCTAAATTTAAGAAAACTTCTTTAAGTGGACATACGACCCTTAGAACTTCAAAAAGCATCGATTTAATTATAGTCTTTTTTTAAGTAAATTATTGTTAACTAAGCTTCATTGAGCATGTCTAATTGTTACCTATAAGTTTATTATGTATTTTGGAATATAATTTAAATTCTATGGTGAATTTTTTAATAATTTATGTGTTAACAATATATATTTTTTAACCTTGCGCGCAGGATATCTCTGAAATTATTTAATATTTTTTCTAGATATTTTCACAGATTATGTAACATATCAGATCCTTTAAACTGAACCTAAATTTGTATCCCCCCCCCCTCTTTTTCATCCAGGTGATACTTCAGATTTTATTAAAAAATTAACGATCTTTAAACTTTTTTTTCTTTTTTAATATATTTTTAACCTAAATATGAACAAATTTAGGTTTAGATTGAAAGATCTGATATGTTACATAATCTGCGAAAATTTCAAAAAAAAAAAAAAAAAATTAAATAGTTTCAGAGATATCCTGCGCGCAAGGTGAAAAAAAGACATTTATTATTAACACATAAATCATTAAATAATTACCACAGAATTTAAATTATATTCGAAAATACATAACAAACTTATAGGCAACAATTAGCCATGCTCAATGAAGCTTAGTTAACAATAATTTACTTAAACAAAGGCTATAATTAAATCGATGCTTTTTAAAGTCCTAAGGGTCGTACGTCCCCTTAAAAGTAACCGCCTCCTTAGAAAAAGGGGGGGTCTAACATTTAATCATTCGTTGCATTAAAGTATGAATCTATTTACAAATTTAAAAGTGGTCAAAATCTTATTCACCGCTGTCTGTTTTCTAATTCTGAAGAGTGAAAAACAAATGAAGTTTTTTAGTACTGAAAAATTAAAGCTAAGAATTTCCCAAAAATACTATATCAAAGAACGTATTAAAATATATATATAAAAAAAAAAAAAAAAAAAAAAAAAAATGAGTAACTCCTTCTGACTTTCCGAACATTAAGTAATTAATGGTGGTTTAAATATATTAAAGTAAAAGAAGTCGTTAAATAAACAAAAAAGAAAGTTTTAATAGGATGTTTGAGTATTTTTCCACAAATAGTACGATTTTTAATTTAACGCTATTGAACTTTAAATAATTTGAGCCCGTAGGTCATAATGATAAAGAATTTTTAGTTGCGTCTCTGTAAAAATCGACAAGTGTTAGATTAACCAAAATATATAAAATTTGTTTGACTGTGACCTAAAACATGCATATAAAAATTCAATAAGGCATTTAGATGTTATCACACATTAAATAATTTGAGTCCATAGGCCGTAATGATAAAAAAAAAAAAAATTCTTTGTGTCCCTGCAAAAAGGTCGATAAGTGCTAGATTCACCAAAATCAATATACTTCGTACTACAGTGACCTATAACATACATACCAACTTTCAGCTCATTCGATCAAAGCGTTTAGGCGGTATCATTTTCCCTCGTACACATACATACAGACATATATATATACATAACCGTAAAATTAGCAAAAATGATGTCAGAGAACCTCGAAAGTATAAATACACCAAGATCTCAGAGTCGAATTTTTGTCATGATTACAATAATTCCTTGCATATGTATATTAGGAAAGTAATAATGAAAAATTAAAAAGTATAAAAATATACATTCGCTTAAATCTTCGGAAATGAATTGTTTTTTCACATTTTTTTTTTTTTTTTTTTTTTTTTTTTTTTTTTTGTATGTATTTTGGGAATTTTTTTTTTCCCTTAGAATATTTAAATATATTTCAAATTTAAAGATAGAAAATAAGGAATGGCAGCTTAGCTTTTTATGCGCTTCTTTCAAAATATTTAAAAGAACTTTATGGGTTTCTCTTCTTTTCTTTAGTTTAAAAAGTTAATTTTAACAATCTCTGAAAATGTCACGTTCGCGTGTAACGTCACGATTTTTTGTAAAGATTTCTCCTTTTTGACTTAATTTATGTATAACCAAAAAAAAAAAAAAAAAAAAAAAAAAACTTGAATTTATGAAAACTTGTTTTTATTGAAAGAAAACATGACATTTCACAATGTAAATTACTACTAATTAATTTTGTTTTTCAATATAGGCGTGATGAAACAAACAATGTACCATAAAAAAGTACATATTTTTGTTATTTCACGTAATGTACACAATAGTAATTACTTATCTATCTATATGAAACAGAAGAAATAACACGGTGTGTCACTCACACGACTTTCTCTTACCCTGAAATTTAATACTATAAATACAGGTTGGAGACTAAGAGATATGATAATGAGCACTGTTATGTAAACCAATGATAAAACAATTCAAATTAGGCTTCGGAAGAGTTTTATATGATAAATAGTTCTGTGTGAGGTGGGCGGTACCCGTTTCATTACTGCAACTATATTTATACAGAATTTAACTCTGTTATTAAAATTAAAAGTTCACTTAAAATTATTTAAACAACTTTCACACTCAACATTCCTTGAAAGTTATCAGCCTTGATCAAACATTTCCAGCAACAAACTTATATTAACTTCAAAATACAATATTTGGATCTCCTGATTTTTTTTTTTTTTTTTTTTTTTTTTTTAAGTTACTCTAAGAGACACATACGAAGATCAAACTTTAAAAAACTTGATTTCGGTAATCAGGAATCCTCAAAACGTGTAAATATATGAAGCAAGCGTTAAATATTTAGCTTAAATATACATTATTTATCATATGTCTATAAGGAATTAATTTCCATTCCTGAGCAGCTTTCCTGGGCATGGTAAAATATTATAGTAAAGCACTTCCTTAACTATAAAAAAAGAATGTAGTCGCTTAAATATTTGCAGCCCTGTATATCTTTTGAAGATTATGTACAAACCACATAGTGAACCTAAATATAATCCCATAGTAACGGCACAACCCGAAATACACGTCCATCAATTTTCAGCTATTGTCGCACTATAATCTAGTTCCTTTGTGTGGCCCTGTAAATAAACTATGAATGATTTCCCTCCCATATTCTACATGAGACACGTTTTTACGTTTATAAAAAATATATATTCATTTCATTTGGTTTAGCGCAGTCTACAGATGTTAAACTCTACTTACCTGTAATTCCCCCCATAGGCGTAATGTATTTGAATACTCTTAAGTGTCCCTGTACCCGAATCATTTGCTTCATCTCAACGAAAAGCTTAGTGTAGCGTCCCTATATAATACACATTTAGAATACCAAGTTTGGACTTTCTGGTACTATTTTTCTTGAGATATGCTGATAACAGACAGACACACACACACACGTAGAGAGAGAGACCAACCGCTAAAAACTTGATTTTCGTATTCAGGGGACCTCAAAGCGTGTAAATATAACAAAAACTTACTTTCGAAAATTTGACCCAAAAACATGACTTTCTCTACCTTAAGGGGAAAAGAAAGTAAAAAGAAAGACTTTGATAAAAAGTCTTCAACGTAAATGTACAAATCAAAAGTTTAAATTGTACGAGCGCTAATTCATGTTTGAAAATTCATCGAAAAATAAAACGTTGTTCCCTATTCTTGCTTATGTATCACATTTAGTATTTTTAATAAACACTTTTATACATATATGATTGAGAAAGTATTGTTTTTGGAACGAATATCTGAAACTGAGATATTGTTATAATTGCGCGTTTTGTGGCCTACTGAATTTAAAAATAAGATTTTTGCAGTTAGTCTGTGTTTCTGCGAGTCTTTTTTTTTTTTTTTTTTTTTTTGTTTTTTTTGTTTCAGCGTAATGAATAGCATATATTAACTGGAAGTCTAAGCTAGGTGTTCTAAATCTGTATCATAAGTGGATATTATTTGAAAGATCGGACAAATTTTCGCTTAAAAAATATAGAAAAGAGATTAAATTTATTATACATATCTACGAGTGAAATCTCCTTTTGCTACTTTTTAACAATTTTTGACTGCACTAAACATAATAAATTATCATGTACTTTTTATATGCATAAAATTATGCCAGAATGGAGCTGTGTCACCCTACAGAATGAAAAGTCTCTTTTTAAAAGATTAAGATTTTTCACTTTCCATTACGTGTGATATTATTCCAAGTTATTCAAGATTTTTTGTTGCGTTTTTTTTTTTTTTTTTTTTTTTTTTTAATTTTACGACGAAAAACAAAATCGCATACACCCTGGATATATAAGGTAATGTTTTTAACACTAGTTTTGCTACCTTTAATTCAAGGTAATTTAGGGGGGGGGGTTGTGTTACTGCACGTTTTGTATATGAAAGTCGCAATATATTTACTGTCATCTGGTATAAAAAAAAAAATCTGGAGTGACTCTACTCGACTTTCCGAACATTGAGTAATTAACAGTTTTGTAGATAAAGTAAAGAAAGAGGAGTTGTTAAAGAAACAAAAGAGAGAAAACCATAATAGAGTGTTTGAGTATTTTTTTACATATATTACACGATGTTTTATTTAACGTTACTGAACTTTGAGCCCATAGATCATTCGTTATGATCATATGATAAAGAATCTTTCGTTGTGTCCCTGTAAAAACCTATAAATGCTAGAATCCCCAAAATGCTTATAATTAGTGCAACAGTGATTTATAATATTCATATAAATTTTCAGCTCAATTGAATATGGCGTTTAGATGCTTACGCACTTTTAAAAATTTGGTCCCATAGGGCATAATGATGAAGAATTATTCTTTGTGTCCCTGTAAAAAAAAAAGTAAGCGCTAGATTCACCAAAATCTATACAGTTAGTGCAACTGTGACCTATAACATGTGTACAATTTTTTTGCTCAGATTAATAAGGCGTTTAGACGCTATCACACTTTAAAAATTTGGCCCCATAGGCCATAATGATAAAGAATTTTTCTTTGTGTCCCTGTAAAAAAACTATAAGTGCTAGATTCTCCAAAATCTATACAGATTGAGTATCTATGACCTATCACATGTGTGTAATTTGTTTGCTCAATTGAATAAGGCGCTTAGATGCTATTGTACTTTTAAAATTTTGGTCCCATAGGCCATAATGATAAAGAATTTTTCTTTGTGTCCCCGTAAAAAAAACTATAAGTGCTAGATTCACCAAAATCTATAGGGTTCGTACTATGGTGACTTACAATATACGTACCAACTGTCAGCTTATTCGAACAAAGCGTTTAGACGCTAGCGTGTTCACTCATAGACATACACACACACATACATACACACATACATACACACACACATACATACATCATCACAAAAATAGTGAAAACGGACTCAGGGACCTCGAAACGTATAGAAACATCAAAATCTCAAATTCGGATTTTTGACATATGATTACAATACTTTCCTCACTATAGTGTTCGGAAAGTAACTAGTCTTGGATTTAATTTTACTGATCTTCCTTTTTTCACAAAACATAATTAGATATTTTTTATTCTGAGTAAAGTTTTTGCTTTCCTTGTTAAAGGACAATATTGTTCAAATAGATCTTAATCTATCTTCAATGTCGATTCAAAATTCGGCTAAGTATTTGCAGGCCCACCACTTTTTTTAGGATAATTGATCACGCCAAATCTCATTAAAGTAAGTTTTAATACAAACACGAACTATTTTCTTAAAAATTTTAGTAATTTTAACAAGTATAAAATTTTAAAGTTTGAGTTCAATTATATTTCAAGTATCACAACACATTGAGGAAAAAATTATGTTTGATCATTAAAAAAAAATTAATTCATTAATTCATTTTCAAATTCTAAACATTGTTAAAATAACCTGACAATTTCCACTGAATTTCAAATAACATAGATCTTTACATGAACATTTTCATTGCGTCGTGGATACAGTCGTCAGCAAAAATATCCGAGCACTAGCAAAAATTCCTATGTAAAAAAAGTGCACTTAAATTTATATAGGAATTTTTGCTAGTGCTCGGATACTTTTGCTGACGACTGTATCTGTCTCTTTTGAGAATTTTATTGCTGACCATAGAGAAAAAATAGACATACAGACGAACATAACTTTTATCGGATTGATTTTTTGACTCTGCATATTTTTTGACTTATTATATTTGAATTTTAATCTAAATTTCATACAATATGTTTTTAAGTTATACATGTTTTTCTCAGTTTTCGTTGTTCAATATCATCATTGCATCACTGCATTAACTTGGTTTAAATGAGTCCAACCGTACTTATCTTTGATTAAAAAGAATTTTACATTGTAAAATTGAAAAATGCTAAGACTCCTTTACGTCGAATTTGGGCTCGGTTTGTGCCTTTTTTTCGAACCTGGTGAAAAGTCATGCTTATTTATTATAATCAAAACATCTTTTAAATTAGTTTTAAATTTTATACTGTTTGTTTATGAAAATCTTATCTTTCACTGTCCAATAAAGAGGTTTCGCTTCTTTTTACTTCGATTGTCATATTTATTTTATGCAAAACATACATTGTTTAAAATATTACCTCTTGCTCATTATTAATTTAGAATTTTTTATTTAATTGAATTTTTTCTTTTTACTAATAATGCATTAAGACTGTTTAACTAACTAAAAAGTTTTTAAAGATAATTTTATAGAAATTGTTTAATTTTAGAATTTCTACATATTATGAGTAACTTTTAATATATTTTTTTCTTTTTTTAAGAATTTCAACCTCATTTATAAAGAAAAAAGTGATAAAAAGGTCTTATAAGCAAAAGTTTTTTAATTTTAATTCTAAAAGCTATGAAATCCCAGTCTTATAATGTGACCTCATTAAGCTTTTATGTTTAATATAATCCTAGAAATTGTTGTTTCTTCAAAGAGAGTCTTTCATCTAACTCCTGCCTCTGTATATGATATATTAGGTCGCTTCGCGGGGATTAACTGAAAATTACGAGCTAAAATCTCCAAAACAAACATAATAAATTAGAGGGAAGGGAATTCTGTGTTTTCGTAAGTATCTGAAAATTCTCTTTGAATGGCATTTTTACTTCGTAATTATGGAAAGGATTTGAGCGAAAAAGAAGTAATTTATTAATAACTTTCTGAATAATCTCTATAGAATTCTACGAATTTATTACGTTAAAAAAAAAGTTTCTTTTGAGAGCAGTGCAGTTATAACGTAATATAAATAAAGGAAACAATTTAAAAAAGGTAATTAATATTAAAAGTATTATTTGTTTCCGTTCCAATGTTTGTTTTAATCAAATATTATTGACTCTAGAAATTAGAGAAATATCACAGTATCATTCTGTTTAGTTGTCATTAATCGTTTATATCGCTTAATGCGATTATTTTAGAGCTTAATTTTTAACCTTCTTTAAGATAAAGTTGGAAGGAAAGAGATTTATTGTAACGATAATGTGTACAGGATTATATTAAATTTTTTCTTTATATATATATGTGTGTATGTATTAAAATGTTTAGCTATAACTAAGCTATGAATTCATAATACTTTTTTTTTTATTCCCAGCTGTTAATAGATGACTAACGAGGTGGAGCTTCCACTGTTTATGGAGAAAAGCTGCGCTATGATTGGCTATGTTACATTATTTGTGGGCTAGATTAAGACTTCTATAGGTTAAATTTGAAAAAATCGTCATCGTGACGTCGAATGGCGTCAGAGAGTCAAGTCGTGAATAATTAACCTAATTCAAGAATGTTTGTGTTATTCAAAAATGTGTATTATTAAGTGACAGTATAAAATGTTGATAACGTTCTATTAATAATTAGCGTCTAACTGAACGTTAATTTTATAACAGAATGTTAATTAACGTTTAATACACGTTTTAACCATTAAATGTATAGTTATGCATATTTGCATCATGTAAAAAAAACGGTTTTTGTAATTTCTGGTGAAGTTTTCATTAACTAATCAATATATAACATACAAATTAGCATACTACACGCAAAAAAAAAAAAAAAAAAAAAAAAAAAAAAAAAATCTGATATTTTCTGTGCAGTAAAATTAACTTACAGTTTAATACAATCTTTTGGAAGAAATAAAAATCATGTATTTATGGGTTCATAAATGTTCTATTAATAACGTTCTCAACTTTTCGCAGATGGTCCTGGTTCGATTCTTAGCCATCCAAACATCACCATCAATATGTGTGTGTTTTTGAAAAAATTCACAGCATTTTATTTGGTAAAATTGTAAGAGAATTTATAGTGCTCGTTAAAAATTAAAATTTAAAAATAAAAGGTTGAAATTTACCACACCAAGATCTGTGGGGTATTTTTACCCGCACATACTATCTGGCGTATTCTACTAGGCTAATCCAGAATGTAAATTCAATTAATGAAAGACCATTATAAAACAAAACACTTTTATTCCATAACGATGTACAGTTCTTAGACTACTTTTCAACATAGTTTCCGTGATTTAATTATTTATGATAAATGGGCTCAGAAAGATGCCGCCTGTAATTTCACAAATCATGAAAAGTGAAACATAATTTGATGAAGAGATGAACGGAAAATTTAGAAAAAATGCATCGACAGAGTCGTAATGGTATATCTTCAGTTCCTCCTAACATTCTCTTCAACTTTCGTAAGCAAATCATCATTAATAAAAGATGACTAACAACTTCGTTCTTCATCTAGAATGTTTTCACCTCTTTCAAGTAAGACTTTGCATCGAATCACTCATCGCGTTTTTTCCGTAAGTTTCACAAATTTTTGTCTGTAATTTCATTTGGTTTACTGTTCCTAGCATTCAGAAATCGAATGATTCATCATAATTCCCTTGTAGAGGGATTTTTTTTTTTTTTTTTTTTTTTTTTTTACATTTTAATCGCTTAACATGCAGCCGACACAATACTCACTCAGCAGTCTGCAAATAACTTAAATAGTTTGCCAATGAATCAGCTAAATGAACGCGCATGTATAAAATCACGAAGGCTGCGTTTTTGCTTTAAAACTTAAAAATGGGATTTATTTTCTGGATTGCCTTCAAAGCATATGTGTTTTTTACATTGTAACCTGTAAACAAATTTGTGACAGTGGTTCACGTGAATTCATTAATAGATCCAGCTTTAGAGTTTCAAATGGAAAATCTGTCAGATCTAAAAATGTCTCCTTAAAAAAATAATACAGAAAAACTGTTATACGATATATTTTAGAAAAGATAGGACTCAATAGAATTTTACCACTAACTTCTGGAAAAGGCTTTTTTTTTTTTTTTTCTTCTTTAGCATAACCTAACTGAAAATTTTTCAGATTATCACCTTTCTCTTTTTGCAGTAAAGCCGTTTCAGAAATTTCTTTCTTGGCCAGCGAGGTGTTATTAAATATTCCATTATTCAGCTCTTTTAAAGTGTCTACAGAAAAAAGACATTAAAATTCTAGATGTGAAAAATTATGAAATTCATTAAAAAAATTATCCCCGTATGACCTTATTGACTTGGTTAATTTCAATCAAAATAAACTTTCATCCTTTTTGTAATCAATAGTTCAACAGGTTTGGATGGTGAATGTTTCTTTGGCAATAATCTAATTGCATAAATTACAGAAAGCGATGAAACTGAAAACTTGCGCATGTTTTAAAACATTTAACTTGAATAAAAACCGATCATGTTAACTTCTAGAATTCTGTCTCGATATAAATTTTTCGTCCCTCAATATAAAATTACATTGAATTTTGTTGTCTTTTATACATTTCGGTGGAAGAGGGGAATCCATCGGGTGGTCTGTATAACAATTTAATTAATCAAAATTGTGAAACTTATCAAAACTATAAAGATATCACTGTATTTGTAACAAGTATGTAAAGATTCTATATATTTTATTTACTACATATTTTGATTCATTTCCTGCCCTATAGTTAAGTAAAAAAGAAAAAAAAAAAAAAAAGAAGCATTTTTTGTCATACTTTTCCTTTTTTTTTTTATGACTACAGGCTAACAGCTAACCTAGAAATATATAGGAAGTGCCAATTACTAATGACAATGTAATAAAAATTTTACCTGTTTTCGAGATCATCTTGATAAGTTCTTTCAAATAAAACTCCACTAAGATAAATTATTTGAAAAAAGTCTATGTATGAAAGCTTAAGTCTAGTGTAAAACATATGCATCATGATTCGTATATATAAAGATCCTTTAAGGTTTTATGTGTTTTTCTCATTTATCAAAAGTATTTAATCCTTTAGTGCATCGTTTTGAATATATGCAAAGCAACTTATCCATACTAAATCTCCTTCTCCTATTGAACAGTGTTGAAGCTTATATACGCAATTTGCAAAGCAGTACCTGCAATGAAGTGCTTTTGAATTTATTACATAATGTTTGCAATAAATGTTGTCACTGTAAAACTGTGGAACTTTCGTTAAGACAAAGGGTTAAATATGTTAGTAAGCGTGTTTGTGCTGAGATGGTTTGATTTAAAGGTAAGAAAAGCTGTACATAATCATAAATACATGTTTTTAAAAAAATCTAGAGTGACTCCACTCGACTTTCGGAACGTTAAATTATTAATGGATGTATAAATAAATTAAAGCAAAGACAAGTCATTAAATAAATAAAAGTAAAAATTATAATAGGATGTTTGAGTATTTTTCTATATTGTTTAATTTTACACTATTTCACTTCAAATAATTTGAGCCCATAATGATAAACAACTTTTCTTTGTGTCTCTGTAAAAATCTATAAGGGTTACAGTCGGCAGAAAAATTATTGAATACATCTACAGTTTTTATATATTTATTTTTAGTTTAATTGCTAATTTTTATCATCAACTTACTTTTTTATAAACAATATAAGACTAAGATCATGACTCGACAAATATTTACTTGAAACAATATTAGGTGCTTATCTTTTAAGTAGGAATTATTGCTAGTGCTTCAATGATTTTGCTTCCGACTGTAGATTCCCCAAAATCTATACAGTTCGTGTGACGGTGACCTGTAATATGTAAATAAATATTAAGCTCAATCGGATAAGGTGTTTAGACGGTGTTGTTGTTTTATAAGGTGTTGTTGTCTCATTTTAAATAATTTGAGCCCATAAGCCACAATCAAAAGAAATTTCTTTGTGTTTCAATAAAAAAAAAAAAAGAAAAAAAAAAAGAAAAATTAAGTGCTACTTCGTATTTTAAAAAATTTGAACCCATAGGGCATAATGATAAAGAATTTTTCGTTGTGTCCCTGTAAAAGAACTGTACGTGCTACATTTACCAAAATTTATGCACTTTGTACAACGGTGACCTATAGCACGTGTATAAATTTTCAGCTTAATTGAATAAGCGTTTAGAAGCTATCACAGATTAAAAATTTGAGCCCATATAAACCATAATGGTAAAGAATATTTCTTCGTGTCCCTGTAAAAAAACTGTCAAAGCTAGATTTACCAAAATTTATACAATTCGTTCAACTGTGACTCATAACGTGTGCATAAATTTTCAACTCAGTCGAATAAGGCATTTAGACGCTATTGCACTTTAAAAATTTTGAGCCCACAGACCGTAATGAAAAAGAATTTTTCTTTGTGTCCCTGTAAAAAAGAAAAAAAAAAAAAAACTATAAGTGCTAGATTCACCAAAATCAGTAGGATTCGTGTTATTGTGATCTATAACATGCTTATCAATTTTCAGCTCATTCTAACGAAGCACATACATACACACATACACACATACATACACACATAAGGCATCGTAAAAATATTAAATATGAATTCATTGGACCTCAAAACGTGTAGAAACACCGAAATCTCACTCTCGGATTTTTGACATGATTACAATGCTTTCCTTACATATGTATATTCGGAAAGTAATAACAATTCAGACAGTTTGTTCATGTTTAATATGTTTATGTAAACTCCATTATCTATGTTCAACTGTGGAGTAAAAGCGCACCTTTACATATACAGCAATGCAGTCACAGATTCGTCAATAAAAACCACACGTGTAAAAAGAAGTTTTTTTTTTTTTCTGAGGCTTGGGTTCCTAAGTAACCAGCAGGTCAATTCAGGGCTGCTCGGGTTGAAGTAAGGCTTATAAAACTTTTCAATTAAAGAAAAAGCAAAGTAAAGAAAGTATGAGATGGAATTAAAACTTGAATCTTCCAGCTTTATTATATTGCGAATGTCAATTATTTATAGGACTGTTGAGTTTCAGTAACAAAATTATTTAAACGCTAAAATTAAGAGAAAAGTGTAATAGAATAAAAATAAATCGGTAAAAGGAATCACTACATCATCCCAATAAAATACTAATTATAACAATTTGAACTCTTTGTGAGAATTTAAATGAATAAAACTACAAATAAACAATTAGCCTAATTAAAAAAAAATATTTGCAGTTATTTTTTCTTTTTTACATAACTTTGCCCCCAGCCTGCTCCACCCGCGAGGGAGACTTCGCCTCCTCTAGTCTCGCTTCTCAGAATAGAAAGAAATTCGTAATATCTAGATCATTTTGCGTTACAGCTTTCGTATATGAACCCCTTGGCGACGAGCTTTTTGGTGTAATATCTTGTTGAAAAAACAAAAAAATTCTAGTACCTAATGCCTATACTTTTTCTAATGCCTGTACTTTTTACTATTGAATTTTTTAGTTACTTCAGGACAGCATTATAATACTCTCTATATATTTTTTATGTACAGCTAGGTAATAATTTTATACATTCGAAAATATCTGGAAAGAAAAAAAAAAAGTTTATTATTATTACTATTTTAATTTGGAAAAGTCTACAGCTTCAATTTTTAATTCTCGGTACTTTTCAATTTCGCCGGCACAGGCAATAAAGTCGCCAAAAATGGTACAACAGACGCCAATCATTAAGCACCTAAGAAGAAGTGATTATTTCAAAACACTTCGAGTAATTATAAGTAAATAAATAAATAAATCTGAGTTACAAATTAACTTTTAATCCATTATTCTATTGTTTTCGTCAATAAAGTTTGCTTGGCGAGAATGAAAAGTACATAATTTGCTCCTATATACTTCTTGAATTAACGAAGAATAAAATCTACTCGATTGATTATAAGAGTTTTGGTGATGAATTTTTTTCTTGCCAGAGTTAGAAATATTAAATGTATCATGGAAATGTCTAACTCTGTAATAATAAAAAATTGTCAATGCTAAATCAGAAGATTCTGTCATTTATAAATGAATTTGAGTTTAAATCTAAAATGTTTTTTTATGCCAAAATATATCCGAAGTATTCTAAAATATGTTTCTAAATAAAAAAGATAAATACACTTTAAAGGCAAAAAGAAACGCAGTCAGTTATACAGACACGGTATTATCTCTTTATTCACAAAAAAAAAAAAAAAAAAAAAAAAAAAAAAAAATATATATATAAACAAGATGAGCAATTCCTAGTAAGAAAATTAATTTTCTAAACGTAGAAAAAAAAGGGATATTTGCAGATGGCAAATATAGCAACAATGACATATTTTGTTTTTTTTACAGCATTGATCACATTTCAATTTTCCTGTGGAAAATGACGTCATAAGATTGAAAGAACAACGATTTCATAAACATTTTGTGCGGTGTCAAATAGAGTACCTTTATAAACCCGACGTTTTTAATTCATAACTTCGTTAGTTAAGAAGACAGAAATTTCTAACTGACTGGAATGTCTTCCTTGGAGTATTCGAAACACATTGATACCTCTCATGACGCGGAGACTCTGCCCTCCCCTAGAAGATGCGGAAGCAGACAAAGAAATTTGACGCCAGCGACGGTAACTTTTTTTTAATATAATATATTTACTTATTCATTTTTGTCAACATTTTTTTTTTTTTTTTTTTAAGATTTTTTAGGTTAAAATAGTGTTTTTTATTTGATATATTTTCAACCAATTATCGCATTGAACTATAAAATACGGCATTAGCGAGACTTTGTTTTAATTAATAGTGTACCAATTTTTACAATTGGTTGAATGCTGTAGCATTGAATAGAATACACTTTCAAATTCACATATTTTAAAAAAAAAATGTTTGCACGTTCGTGTTTTTTTTTTTTTTTTTTTCTTTTGACATAAAAAGAAATATATTTACTCGTTTATTTATTTATTTTTGACATGACTTTTTTTTTCTTTTAAATAATTTTAAAGTTAAAAAGTGTTTTTTTCTTTAATACCTTTTGGATTATTTATCCGACTGAACTAAAATATACGCTGTTAGCTAAAATTTTTCCTGATTAATAACTGTACCACTTTTTTTTTTTTTTTTTTTTTTTTTTTTGCAATCGGTTTAATGGTATACCTACGTGTAGCGAATTGAAAATCCGGGCAGATCGTCAAACTTTTAGCTTTATATAGATAGGTAGATTATTTTTTAAATATTGACATTTCTAGAATGATGTGTGCGTAAAAAAATAATTTGTTGCACTTTGATAAAGTTAATATTGCTTTTTCTTAGAAGAAGAAAAAACTGAATTTTTTTTCTTATTTTATGCACACAGACTTTTTTCTAAATCTGATATATGATTTTGAAATTGCTCCTGGACAGTAATATTTTAAAAGCAATTTAATACTTTTTTAGTTACTTCAAGAAAAGTCTTTAATTTTAAAAACGGAAAGGATTTTTTTTTTTTTTTTTTTGCCCTTTCAAACAATTCTAAACACTGCAAGTAAATAACAAACACGGAAACACGCAACACTCTTATTATTCCAAAGTTGTCTGCCTTTGAATTTGAGGAGTTTGTATACCAAAAATATTGCATCAAAGCTGTGATATTTTTCTTAAATAATTTTTTTAATGTTTGCATGCAACGAAAAATACTTTTATTTTCTTAATTAGAAAAAACAAAAAGATTGCTTAAATGTATTTAAATGATTTGTTTTCGAAATGAAATACGACTGAGAGATGTAAAAATAAAATAAATTTTGAATGTAAAAATAAAATAGTTTAAAAAGTTTTTTCCAGAAACTTCATTGAAAGAACATTTAATTTTTCTGTGCTGCTTAATTTATTTTTTATTTATTTATTTTTTATTTTATTTTTTATTTTTTTTTTTGCACTTTAACTTAAGAATAATCTTGCAAATAAAAATTTTGGATATTATTGTTAACTTTTATACGTTATAGCTTATAATAAATTAATATATATACCGGGTGTCCCATAAATCTATAGACATTTTAAAAATTCAAACAAATTGAAAAAATTAGTAGAAAGGTTTGCGAAAATATTATTGTCATAAAGGGGGCTTTTTTTTTTTTAGGACTGAGGGCCTATTAGTCTCAGACAGGGATTTTTGTGTTGTCGTTTTCGATAGTTGGACATTTGTCTAAATCATTTTTCGATAGTTGGACATTTATCGAAATCTAAAATTTATCGAAAATATAATTGAATAGTTTGAAAGCGATGTTATAATTGGGAAGAAAAAAAAACTAATAGTCCTCCGTCCTAAACTATTTTCTGCTTTTGCCAGAATTTCATCAAAATCTTTTTTTTTTTTTTTTGGAAGGAAAAGAAAAGAAAATTAATAATAATCAGTATCGTTATATAGATATCGAAAACGTTTTTTTTTTAATAATTTTGAATTAGGAAATAAATAGCGCGCGTACAATAATATGAAATAAAAATAAATAAAAATGTGAATTTAATGATTTGATTTTCATATAAAACACGATCGCGTGCTATCTTAAAAAGTAGATGTAAAATTTAAAGTTTAATTTTCTTGGCAACAATTATAAATTAAAATAAATAATTTAATGACAGTTTTTTTTAGTTCCTTCAAATGTATTTTGTTGCTATGGAAACTCCTATCGTCTATTGAAAGATAGATTACGTGTTAGAATAAAATTTAATTTGCAATTAAAATGTAACTGCTTTTTTTTTTTTTTTTTTTTTTTTTAGATTCTCATAGCATAGCACAGCATCCACAAGCACTTTTTGGCAATAAAACGCTTCTGAACTTCAAAGAATTTTTTTTTTTTTTTAAGAAAAAAATATTAATTAGAATTTTTGTCAACAGA
This sequence comes from Salticus scenicus, assembly GCA_963930645.1. Lineage (NCBI taxonomy): Eukaryota > Metazoa > Arthropoda > Arachnida > Araneae > Salticidae > Salticus > Salticus scenicus. Next base: position 179,435,751 of record OZ005650.1, read on the forward strand.
GGGCGCCGTAGGTAAACAAATAATACATTTCCGTAAAAAAAAAAAAAAAAAAAAAAAAAAAAAAAAAAAAACTATATTGATTCATATGCAAATATTTACAGGCATATAAATCCCATTCTATATGTCCACCATCACCACAAGTTACAGTTTGCAAACGAGTTACAACTCCGCCAACTGCAGCTTCAGTAGGCGGGTTTTTACCTCAAGGAAAAAGTCTTTACCAATAACAATTTATCCACCAAATCAGCATCGCTATTAAAACATCACGTATGCGTAAGTAGCAGACAAAGTAGGGAATAAATTAGGTTAATCGCAAAACCGTGCGATATATAGGACTCTGGTTTGCATATTCTCATTATGAATAGGCGCAGCGCTCTCTATCGGTAAAAAAAGTAACTACTTTTTTTTCTTTACCACAAAAAATCCCCCTTCATAATAATACCTTTTTCGCAAAACACGTTCAATTCTACCAATTCCTTCAATTTTTATCATTTTTTTTTAAATGTCTACAGACTTATGGGACACCCGGTATATATGCACACACACACACACATATATATATATATACATATAGAAAGAGAGAGATAGAGAGAGAGAAACAGAACGTTCAGTAGAAATATAATATATATATATGTTTATATACTTAATTTTAAAAAGTAATAAAATTAAATTTGTATAAATTAGGCGCTAAAAGCAGCTCTTAACTCTTATTCAAAAAGATTAATTTAATTTAATTATGATTTATAAAAATTGACAGTAGAATAGGAAAACAAATATTTCAATAAAGTTAATAAACAAGAAGAAAAATGTTAATTTAACTTTAAATTATTTAAGCCGAAAGTTCAATAGATGCAGTATTATCTCCCTCAAAGGTATGAATACTGAAAATTAAAAGAAATTATGTAATCCTAACAGGTTTTAGAAGATATGTCAACCTAACATTACTCGATACTTTTTTTCACATAATGAGTAATTAATACTCCATATTTTTTTTTCAAAACCTTTCTGTAAAAGTGTAGCGTAACTTGAAATTACAAAAACGAAAGATATTGCAGTATTAAATATTGACATAGATAATTATTCAAATGGGAAAATAAACAGAAATTTTATTTCTAATTTTGAAAGTAAAAGTTATAAAATTATAAAATTTTTAGACTGACACGCTAGCAAGAACATACTCCCGTTTGTTCCTTTTTGACAAAAATAAAATTAATACTCCCACCTGCAAAAGTTGAAATTTCAGCATTCATTGTAATTCAGGCTTCAAAACTTTAAAAACATAATGTTCCTTTCGGGTCCAACGATGCCCAATTCCATTCCAGGTCGACTATCTCGTACGCGTCCAACCATCAGTAAGCAACCTTCCAGTTTCTTTCTTAAGTTGTGACTTCTCTAACTTAAGTTGTAAACTTCAAACAGGACATCAGCAAGGACCACCATTTAAATCACAGTTTATAGGCTGCGGATATGTCCCGTAGAAACTAAAAAATGTATTTTCTTGTATAATGCAAAATAAAGTCCAAAGAATATAGATTCTTGTAAAATAAAAGATCATAAAATTCACCGGCCGCGAAGGCAGAGTTAATAATTCTTTAAATCTAAATTGTACATGTCTATATTTAAATTGTACTGTGCTTGAAAGCAATAATTTTGTTAAAATATTGTTTTGGACTTTCATTTTCTGCAAAATGGCACTGAATATATATGAGAAATATACAAAATGGCAAAGTGTGATCCATAATATTTTGAGTCGTAATTATGTTTAAAGCTGAAACATCAAATGTGTTTCCAAGTGATGGCATATATCTTAATTTATTAAAATTCAACTGTATTTATTTGGAAATATGACATTATTAGACTAAAAGAAGAAAAAGTAAAAATACATCATGTGATCATCATCTGATAGAAATCAGTGTCCACACCTTCAGTAATGAGCATGTACATATGAATTCAAAGTATGTCTTGTGATGAGATAAATATTTTAAATAATTTATGGCCAAGAGGTATGTCTTTCTGTATTTTATACTTTGTTACTCTAAAACTGCTACTCCGTGGGCTGAAGTGATCCTTATACATCACATTCTATACTACGAACTCTCAGAACTGAAACATCAGTAATGTAGTATACTAAGTTTTAAATAAAATGTGATCACAAACTTTTACAAATGAATTCTTTTATGAAAAAAAAAATGTATTTCACATAAACCAAACAAAAATTTCCTAAAAATATGAGTATTAAATGGGATCTGTATTTTATTTTTTCATTTTATTCACTTTTGTATATTTTATTCAAAAAAATCATCAATGCATTCATTTTATAAAATTTAATGCAATGATTCTATATTTGCTAATATATTTCATTTTAAATAAATTACTTCATTTCCTTTGCATTTTTTGTTTGTTTTATTTGACTCTTGGTAAGCAAGAATCATTTTATTATTTTTTATGTATTTTTTTTTATCAGCTTCATTTAATTCATAGTGCAATTTAGGTTGTCCTGATTTAAGAGAACCAACTGGATTTGATTAAAAATGCGGTCACAAGGCAGCTATTTATATTTAATTAATAATATTTTATTATTTCTCAACTGGTCATTTAACCATCATTACCAACCTTATCATTCAATACAAAATAATTAATTTATATTTATTTTTAATTATTTTTTCACTATATGGAGAACCAGGAAGGTGCATCCAGCAACACGCTAATCATGGACAATTTTATGACTACTGGCCTCGTGCAGGAGAATACTTCAGACAAAAACAAGGTAACCAAAGACCACATTTTTACTTCTGATTTAACATCCTTGTTTAATTTAATTTAAATGGACAACCAACTAGAACCTTCCACAAACACACAACAATCACTACCCAACTCTTCCTCACCAGCACATGAAACACCTCCGTTGAAGGCAGCTGCCCCTGCCAAAAAAATTCTGATGGTATTCGAATTCTGCAGGTGAACCTCAACAACTGCCAGGCAGCAAATCTGGCTCTCCAAAAGCACATCGAAGAAAATTCCTATGATCTAAGATTCTAAGACGGAAGGAGCCCGCTCACCACTATGCAGCGGTTTTGAGCTTTTTTAACCTTGGCTCCAAAGCCACTGTGAAGATTCAAAAGAGCCCGTCTCCAAAGGTTAAGCCTCCCCCGATGTTTATTGCATAAGCAAACAACAACAAAAAAAAAAAAAAAAAAGAAAGAAAGAAAAGGAAGAAAAATTACAATGGTCGCCAGAGCAGGGCTGTCCCGCCACAAAAGGCGACAAAGTTGCATGAAAGTGAAGGACCGGAGCCGAGTGGTAGTCTATTTTCAAAGTTCATACAGGTAATGTACAAAGTTCACACAGTCTTTATACAAAGTTCACATGGTCTTTATACCAAACCCAAACACCCTAGGAACAATGTTGGTTAATAGCAACATCATGCGCTGGACGATTGCTTCCCGAGAGTACTTCCGTGGAATGCTGTAGCATCAGACATGACCAGTATTCGCCATGTAGGAGAGGAGGAAAAATTAATGAAAGATAGAGAAAGAATTTAGTTTGTTGAATTTGATAAATTTTGAAGGAAGGCATAGATGCGCTTTAATTTGAGCCGTGAGGGCTTTCTAGTTATTATATTGTTCAGCCAAGTTGCTGGTCTAGGGTTAGGGTTCCTTAAATGGTAAGGTATTGTAAGTTGACAGTGAAAGTAGTAATGTTGTGCAGTCTTCTCCTCGCCACATGAGCATAAGGATGATAGTCGGCAATGAAATCTGTGACGGTATTTGTGGAAGGGGCCATGACCTGACAGAAAGGCAGAGATTTCCGGGGAGAGGTCCCAAATATTGAGTGAGACATTTGGTATTAGCTCGTGAGTGTGTCTCCCTTTTGGAGACACACTCCAGAGATCCTGCAAGTCGTTAATTAGTTTCTGATTTAGGTGATATTTTATGTAGGAAGGGGGAGCTGGGAGTGAATAGGCTATGTCACTGGATTCTGTTGCGGATTTTGCAAGAGTGTCTGTTAGTATGATATAAGATTGCTTCAAGATGCATATTACACTTGTGGAGGTGACCTGCTTGGATTTCCTTCTTCTGGGGTTCGGCTTGCTTCTAAGAAAAGTAGCGCACATATAATTATATGTAATCCAAATTTAATACTTGCGCACCTTCTCACAGGGAGCTTTGCGTGTTCATTACACTTACCTTGAAAGAGCGTGAAATGCAACTTGGCATTTCTTGTGCAGCTTCGTCCGTGGATCTTGATTTTTGCTTAGAGGAATGGCAACATGTATTCACAAACAGAACACTTTTCCTATGTGGCTGCAGCCTCAACGCGAACTTTCCTCTTTGGTGTTCGAGACATGAAGATATAAGGGGTAGCAGCCTCATAGAGTTCATTACAATAAACAATCTCTACTTAGCCAACATTGAAAACTCTACACCCACATTCCAAAAGAATGACGCAAAAGACTGGTCAGACTTCACCTTAGTAAATCCTTCCAGCTTTTCAAAAATTAACGACTGGTCAGTCCTGGACACTTACAACTGCTCCGACCATAAATACATGACTTACACACTACAGTCATCACCACAAACAAAAATACAAATCAGATTTGCAACGAATAGAGGAAGCTTTCCAAAATTCACCAAACTCCTAAAACAATAAGCACAAACTCTCACGCAACAACAAGAACAAGTCACAAATCAGGATCAACTCAATATCTTCACAGAAAATTTAATCGCCTCTATTCTAGCCGCTGCAACAGCATCCTTCAGACTCAAATCCACAGGACGGCATTCCACCACCAAATTCACTCTCCCCTGCTGAGAAGCATGAGAAACAAACTCACAGCACTCAGGCGTAAAACAAAATACATACAAACAAACCAACTTCAACGACACAAAGAACAAATCAAATTATTATCAGGAAAAAAAAATAAAACTTAACAAAACTAAACATGAAGTCTGGAAAGTTTCTGCACACAAACACAGAAATTCGACCCAAACCAAAATATTTACTGTAACAAATTCTTTACTCCTACCGAATTGCATTTAGAGAGACCTCCAGCTCTTTCCTCAAGAAAAAACAATCTTGAACACATTACAGAACATATTTTCTCTCCCTCAGTCATTAACAAAAGAGAAACACCACATTTCACATCACCAGTGTACAAAGCCTTCACGGAGGTGGAATGCTTTTTCAACAAGTTTAATGACAAAAGACCCCAGGAACTTATGAAATAGATTTTAAACTCTTGAAACACACCCACAAATGTCTCCACAAAACCATCCTCAAATGGACAAACCAATGTTTAAGCTACAAATACTTTCCAAAAACACTTCGCACTGGAGAAGTTGTATACTTTCTAAAGCAATGGAACACCCCTTTTGAACACTCCTCTTAAAAACCTATTCAATCTATCCAAAAGTAGTTTTTCTTACACTGCTATTGTGACGATTTATACCGATGGCGCCAAGACGGAGCACGGGAAGGCCGAGCCTTCTGTGTCTTCATGGAAGACTCGGTTTCACACCAATGGGAATGCAGACTAAATGAGAGAAACTCAGTATTTCAAGCGGAATTATATGCTATACTCAACGATTTAATATGGCTTAAAGATAACTCAGAAAAATTCTCAACAGTACCTGTTCACAGTGACAATCTCCGTCGTCTGCAGGCCATCTCTCGACACACGAGTAGACACCCTCTAGTTAATCAAATTAAACTACTTCTAACGCACTTAAAAAACACAGTCACTTTAGCACATGTCTCAGCACACAGATGTGTCGCGGGCAATGAACAAGCAAATAGGACAGCAAAAATGGCAACAGAAACCTGCCAATTAAAAGTAAAATTACCTGTTCCCCCTCCTATATTAAAAATAATTTAAAGAATCTTCTAACGCGGGAATGGTAAGATTTTTGGACGAATTCCTCTAAAGGAAGATGCACGTGTGATTTTATCTCTAATGTTTCTGCCTCTACATGGTCTCTTACGCCATCAATTACCACCTTCCTAAGTGCTCATGGTCCATTTGCAAGCTGTCTATTTCGCCTTCATTGCTTACGCTCACATGAGTGCTCCTGCTGGGAGGAGGTACAGCTTCACGCACAAACTACTCATGCCCACTGACATCCTCTTGGCACATAAGAAATCCAACCGCAAAACCAGCAAATTGGCTCCCAAACATTTTAACATATCAGACTTAAAGAGCAAAACTAAAAAAGATCTATGATCTCCTCTTACTGTTATCATATTCAATAGATTAAATTATAATTAAACATGATTAATTCAACTTCTCTCCGCTCAATCAACACTTTCCTCTCTAAGAGAGTCCTTTCATTCTCCTTATCCCAAACTTTCCTCATCTCCTGGATAGATCTGGCAGTTGTCAAGTAACAACAGAATTAGGTACAGTCCAGCATCAAATGAACATTCGTGGATAGAGCAAAGTATTCTCAAGGTGAAGCTCTAAGTGAGCATCATCGGCCAAGCAGCACCTAATGTTCTACTATGATAAAATCCTTTTATTTACTCCCTTAAGCAAACTGCTTATTCCAAATGAACTATAATTACTATTTCTTGGATTGCTTGTGAACTGTCTTTTATCAGCAAAAAAAATAGAACTATAAACATAGAATTATTGAAAGTTCCAAAATGCCATTTGTTGCGTTTGGTGCAATAACAGCACAAACATAATCAAAAAATGATTTAATTCTACATCTTTCACTGCCGCTCCTTGTCGCGTGGGAAACCCATCTCTGGCGGCAGCCTTTGTATTTTTTTTTTTTTTTTTTTATATATATAAACTTTCCGGAGGAGGGGCCTAGCATAGCTAGAATCGTTCGACACTGCTCCTAGAGAGGTCAGCGACTCCTCGTCCCTGTCAAATTATATAGTTTAGAATTATAAGTGTATTCAGGAAAATATAGCAGTTTAGTAATTAGATATATCCGTCAGCGGCGGTTAGACGGTTAAATGATTTTGTGTCATCTCTTTAATGAATATTTTGCATATCACGTAACATACATATCACTATTAACATAGCTTATGTTTAACCAGAGCATTCAAAATGAGCTTAGCACAGAAAAATCTACGCGGTTTCTTCTGCTTTGAAGAAAGTGGGAATTTGCTAAAAATCATTTATTAGTTCCTAAATTCCATCCATAGAGTCTTTAGCAAACAAATCCTACCTTTTCTAATTGAAAGCCACGTATGAAAAAGAAATACATTTATTTCTAATAACACTAATTTTTTATCTCTGATTTGTTTCAACTTTCTGCTCACTACGAAGTTGAACAAAATATTTTGTTTGGAAATGAAGTTAAATTTTGTTCAGAATCAAAAATTAATTATTTTTTTAGAAGCTTCGAGACAATTATTACTTCCGTTTTAATAGTAAATGAAAAAAAAATTCATATTCAATTTTTATTCAAGCATTTTTAAAAGACGTTTTAAAAAGACTGCCTATTAAAAGTAATAAAAAGCATATTAAATCATAAAGAAATCAAACTCAAATAAAGAACTCACTTTAAAAAAGATTATAAATCAGTTAAAAATAATTGTACATCATGCACAATGTAAGTATAGCAAGTTGAATTTGAATGATTAGAATTAGGAAATAAATTAAACAATGAATTATGTACTGATTGTCAGGGGGAAAAAAAAGCGAAATTGTCTTTGAATGGTAAAAAATTTAAGTTGTCGATTGATTAATCCAAAATCGACAATTTGCTTCCGATTGGTTAATTTGGTTAAGTTTTTCTTTCTTCTGTCATTTTTTTCACAGTAGGATTAATTACAGAAAATTTACAGCTTAACCCATTGCGGCGCAAGACAATTTGAAACATTTAAATTATATTGCCACCGGAATTCATGAACTAAATTAAACTAAAAGAAATTTTAAATTTTAAGGTTTAAAAAACCGGCTTTTTCTGATATGTTATAAACGTGAATTTTTGCTAAAACATTTCCGGGATGAATTTTTGCAGCTGGATCTTAAATTTTGCGTCCTCGCAGCGAGGACACCGCGCGTTAAGGGGTTAGAGTTGATTCCAATCCACTATGAACAACCATGCCTAACAAGGACCCGATCCTGGCGTCTGTTAATTCAAGCTCAGAGCGCTAACCATTTAATTCCCAGATGGATGATTGGTTGGTTAAAGCACTACTGGAACTACTAATTTTACTGCTGGAGTAATCTACTATTCTATTCTTCTAATTAAATCATTTCCTTTTTGAAATCTTAAGAAAATGAAAAAATTTGTTTGGAAATGTTTTATGAAAGAAACATCAGAATTTCGAAAATTAAAATATTTATTGTACTGTTTTTCAGGGGGGGTGGGGGGGAGCAAAATTATCTTTGAATGGTGAGAGATTTAAGTTGTCGATTGGTCAATTGGTCAACCAAAATCGACAATTTGCTTCCGATTGGCTACTTCAGAATTAGAATTGTTTCACTTTAATCAAATAAATATATTTTTTTTAACATTATCTGGCTTTTAGGATTGGAATTTTGCGGAAAAATTTACATTATTCTATATTATTTTCTTTTTCATTCAAAATTAGTTTTACAATCTCAACTTAAAATTATATATTCATTGTACTTACTTCATACTTAAGAGTCTCTTATTTTATCAGTTATAATTACTAAGAAAATTCTTGCTAAAAGATCATACATCTAAATTACAAATAACTTAATCTTACTAATAAACAAAATTTTAATAATAAAATTAGAAAAAATTTTAATTAAAAATCAATATTAGAGTAATTTTAATTAGTAGTCTAATGACTACATAATATATATAATATATTAATTAATAACTAAAACTAGTATGTTCTAAAACTAGTATGCACCACCACAAGACTTTCTTCTACATTTTCCTATACAAATTCACTAAGAGCAAATAACTTATTAAAACTATTATTTATTAAAATTGTCTAATATGATGAATGCAAATGATTTTCATTTTAGAGAAAACTAACACTAAATTTTCAAAGAAAGATAGTTTTATTGTCTCTAAATAACATCTTAAAAAATGCATTTTTATAATGGTTATCTCACATATTAAATTTCATACAGTTATATGCTATATAAGTTGAGATATTGCCTTCCCGTTTTCAAGGAAATTTCCAGTGTAGCAGCGCCATCTATTGGCCTATAATCACCCAACTTGAATCAAAATAATGTCTCTTAATGGCTTTCTTGCATGTCCAGTTTTGTTTGATTATACACAATAGATTATGAGATATTACCTTTCCTTAAATTGCAGAAATAGCTGTGTAGCTGCGCCACCTGTTGTGTGGTTGATACCAAAGGTTGATAGGTACTAAATTATGTCAAGTTGCATCTACATATAAATTTATATGCAATTCTGTGCAGTAGTTCTTGAGATATAGTCTTCCCTTAAACTGCGGAAATCGCTGTATAGCAGCGCCATTTGTTGGCCAATAAGCATTCAGATTAAATCAGAATAATGACTCATAATGACCTTTTTACATATAAGGTTTTGTTTATTACACGCAATAGAACCTGAGATATAGACTTCCCTTAAATTGCGGAAATTGCTGCATAGCAACACTACCTGTTCAGCGGTTGACACCAAAAGTTGTAGGCACTAATTTAGGTCAAGGTGCGTGTACATACATATTTATATACAATTCTGAGCAGTAGTTCCGGAGATACAATTGCCCCAAAATTTTTGTTACACACACAGGCAGACAGACGGACGGACATTTTCTAAAAATGGTAAAATCGTGTTATAGAACTCTCAAAACGTGTAAATCCGTCAAAAACCGGAAGTCGAAAATTTTTATGAATCCAATACTTTCTTCTATTGAATATAGAAGACAGTAAAACAAATATTTATATATCTACCATTTCAATACAAACGTATTCATAAAACTCCCTAAAAATCAACAAATACCCAGAAAAATACACAAAAATCTATGTGGATTGTGTTTTTCTAGAAAAACCCGGGTTTTTGTTAACTCTGCGTTTAATGCCAGTACTGCATGATGTCCTTGATTAGAATAAATTACCCATGAAAACTTAAAAAGAACAATGTGGTGCATTACTTTAAGCAAACTTCCACTGCTGCATTTGCGTTGCATATATGCCTACATTTATTCGTTCGATGTAAATTCATGATTAATTATTTTAGTTCTAATTAATGTTTGAGTATTTTTAAAATGTGTTATGTTTACAACATTAATTCTACTTAATACTTTCTCGTTCAACACCTGTTTCTCGGTATATTTTGCTGCAATACTTTAATATTTTCATGTTTATCAAGAAAATATATAATTATGGATTATTTTTAATTACATTTTAAAACATTATAGAAGAGAGGGAGTTGACTAGTTTATTAATCAATTTTTCACAAAAGCCCGTGTCGCTAAGCTGTCTTTAAACATAATCCGCAGTACTTTAAAATTCGGAGAATTAAATCGATTTCTCAGGAATGTCTGAAAGGATTACCGTTTGATCTTCAAGATTAAAGCGGCATGTGTTTCGTACAATCAACAACCTTCCTTTTTTTTAACTTTCTTCTACATTCAATAGAAGAAAGTATTGGATTCGTAAAAATTCTCGACCTCGGGTTTTTCATGGATTTACACGTTTTGAGAGCTGTAGAACACGATTCGACCATTTTTATAAAATGTCTGTCTTTCTTTGTGTGTGTGTGTGTGTGTGACAAAATTTTGTGGCGACTGAATCTCAGGTACTACTGCACAGAATTTCATAAAAATTGGTATGTAATTATACATTGACATAAATTAGTACCTGTCAACATTTCGTAAAAATTATCCAACAGCTTGCGCTGCCATCCCGCTTTTTCTAAATTTTTAACATGGTAGTATAGGACAAAATTTTGTATAAATGTGCATAAAAGTAAGTCCTCCCTCGAGATGAGTAAATTTTCATGATGGGTATCTTTCAAAAGAGCTCGACAATACCTTTAAAACGAATGGTTGAACCATCGATCTGCGATAATTTAAAATAAAGTTATCAAAATTTTTTTTCACTATTAACAAAAAAAAAAAAAAAAAAAAAAAAAAAGGTAGTATTGAGAATAAAATTGTGTTTTTTTTTTTTTTTTTTTTTATTTAGTGTTATACTACTTCTCTAACATAGAAATCGTCTGCATTATCATGGAAGATAATATTTTTAAATAATAATTTTAATAAATAATTTTTACTGAGTGACTTTGTATAGGAAAATATAGAAGAAAGTCATGTGGTGGCCCCAACATACTAGTTTCTACTTTAATAACGAATATATGAGCTGAGTTTTTTTTTTTTTTTCTTTTTTTGAAGAACTTTATTTATAATTATTTAATATTACAACATTCATAAAATATATATTTACAGAATCACTAGTATTTATTTTTTAATAAATACACTGAGAAAAAAAAATATAACGCCTCCATCTAGAACAAAAAAGTAATCATTTTCTGATTCCCTAAGCTTGAAATATTGATTTACGAACTATGAGTATAATGTAAACAAATAAATTGGATAGACTAAATGATCGAGAATTTCTCGTCTATTCTTTTCTACATGGTGAAACAATATTATGAACATTGTGAATATTATGAATCCTTTGTATAGTGATAATTTCACTGTGGATTTCCTAAAATAGTGTCATAAACCAAGATTATAGTTACTAAAATTCGCCACTTCAGTCTTCATTTATTTGCGGAAACTTTTAAATAAGTTTTACTCCACGATAATACAGGAAAACTATCTAGTATTCTAATAGGGGTTTTTAAAACTTGCTAGCAAAGGGAAATAGAATTTATAAGTATGACAGGAACTATTTTTACTAGAGACACAATTAGTTTCATTTAATCAACTGTTACTTCACAAAATTAGTGGTGTTCAAAATAAAATTGCAGTACTTTCCAGGCAACAGTTACAAAAAGATAAACCGAAGTAGTTAACTTTAGAATTTTAATTTCTTGTTGTATGCTAAATCATGGGAAAATTATAAAAATAATTTTAGATTCTGTCCAAAAAATTATGTTTTAACTGTTCTTTTAAGGGGACAGTGGACATACACTGAGCGTAAATCGATTTTTTTTTTTCTATATCTAGATATATGTTTACTTATTGATATAATAATATAAAAATATAATTTTTTAAAAAATGTATGCTTTAGGATATTTTAAAGAATGCGTATGAAAGGTAAGTGTGAAAATAAACTTTAAATGCGTTTTCCTCAAAACAAAAATGTTTACATTTTTGTATCTTCAAAATGCTCCATGCGTCTTAATTTTAGATGAAAATCCATGAAATTTATAATTTAGCTTGATTTTCCATTTATTAATAAACTTGCAATGCATTTTAGAATCTGATTTCAGAAAGTTTATTAAAAACTAATGTAGAGTCAATTAAGTGCGAAATTATGAAAAAGAATTAAGATAACTATAAAAAACAATTTCTAAATAAAACACTATTCAAGGAATTTAATAAATAATAGCAACTTTTGTTTATGATGTATTTATGAGTGTTTTAAAGGCAAACTTTAAAGGCAAACTTAAATTAAAATTTACATTTGTATTAAAATTTTTAAAGGGTACTTGATATACTTATATTAAAATGAATATCTACACAAAATATCATATATTTATGAAAATAAATTTTAAAAAAAAGTTAACCTCCACTGTCCCCTTAATTGTACTTTAATTTTCATAAATCATTTTCTTTCAGCTTGATGACATACATTAAATTAGTTATTTTGCATTTTTTATGTATAGTTTTTGTTTATATTTAATAAGAAAATTTCTATAATTGTTAATTTTTTAGTGATCAAATTAATTAGATTTTTAGATGTGTAATGTGTTACTTTTACGTATTTAAATTTCCAATGTTGCACTAATTCACATTAATGTGCAAACATTTTTATATGTAAAACACAATTGCTCTAGTATAAGAAGCAATAAATGTCAAGAACATTAGTAAGTTATAATTACATAATTATTATCAATCTTAATATAAACATTATTACTACATGGTAAATCACAAGAAGTCAATCGTATTTAAAATTCATATTATATTTTTAATAGGAAAATACAATGCCAACTTTTAGCAAAGCATGCAAATATTGAAAATTGCACGTTAAAGCATGATTTTCTTTTCCCCCAGCACTCAGATAAATTTTGAAAAAAGAAAAAGAAAAAAAAAAGAAACCTCAATTATCGTTAAACCTTTTTTACGAAATGAAAAATCTTTGTATAAAAATTCAAATAAGATTTTTTTAAGACTTGTTTCAGAAAAATTTATTTTTTAATATAACATTCTCGAAAAGAAGGGGGGGGGGGGAATCTTACGAACCTCTGTAATTCGAAAAGACAAAAAAGCATCGCATGAAAAATTGTTTGAAAAGACTTTTTCATTCTTGTAGAAGATTCAAAAACTTCTTATTCTTTTCTCTCGAAATATCACATGTATGTTTTTCTGTGAAAAATAGCTTTTTACATTTCTGACTTTTACACTTTATACATGAAGCATTTTGACGTAGATATATGTAGAAAAATAGTAATATTATATGGAAAATCGTTTAATATGTCTTTCTCTTAAGTGTCAAACTAAACTATATATTCACACATGATCAACTCGCAGACCATAAATAAAAAAAATTAATATGCAATTTATGTCGAAACATCCCATTAATCGATATATTAAAATTTAAACTAGGCATTCCTTACTTTAAGTCATTAATTGCACAAGCATATCATTTTGATAATAATAGTATTTTTTTTTTTTTCATCAATAACTCAAAACCTACTTTGTAAAGTAATACAATGAGTATAATTATAACAGGAGACTTGGCGTTGGAATATTAAAACCCGAATAAACTATTACGTCAGAAACGCCAAAAGAAAAATATTTGCGATGCATACAACTCTTTCGGTAGCCTTAAGCGTACCGTCTTCAGTGCAAAAAGAATTCTGAATCTGGAGAAGTGCTCGTATATATAGGAGAGGGACCGAATTTAGTTCAACCAATATTATTCGTGTTTTAATGAGTATAATTCTTCAAAAGTAAAACATTTTTACACAAGTTAGCCGCTTAACGTTCGGATTTCAAAGACGAATTAATATATGATTATATATATATATATATATATATATTGTTGCGTACTTGGGGATCGTCAGTTGTCTCTGAATAAAAGTCTAAACTTGCAAAAGCTCAAAAGTTTATTTACAGAAAATTCGAGAAGATTACAGGTCTATAAACCAAGTATCAATCTTAGTTTCACTAGTAAACACAGCTTAAACAACAGCTGACAATAGCAAATTTGTTTGTTTATTCATCGATAACATATACATCAGATTTGTATGCTTAACTCTTAGTCCGCTTGTAAATCCTAGTCAGATAATTACAGATAACACATGGCAGAATTACAATACGAAGAATTGGAAAAACACCCAGAGCCAACGCGGGAATTGAACCCGCTCTCCTACGCTCGAAAGCGATTAGCAGTGTGGTGACATAACCACTCGGCCATGGAGGGCCCATAGCAAATTTACAGTAAAACTGTATTACAGCATAAACACACACACAGCAATGCGCTGCAAACAAGAGACCAGTCAGGAGCTCTTTATCATAAGGCAGTTGGCGATAAACTGACCGAAGGTCGAAATCCGAAACCTTTAAATACACTTCAATAAATTCCAGAAATTTTCACTAACTCGTAGAATATTCAAGCTAGAGCATAGATATTTGGTACTAGTTAGTTGTATGGCGACAAAGACGCCCATTGAAAAATGATCATTTCATTTTATTTATTTCTCACTTCAAATAATTCATTTGCTAGCAAGCCCGTGCGAAATTTTCAAACTTTACTTATCTCTTCGTTACCGATAAAATTTAAAATTCTTCTTCTTCTTCTTTTACAGACGTCATATTTTTTTTTTTCTTTTTTTCCACGAGAAAGCATATTTTATTTTATGCTGAAAAAAAATCGCAACAATTAAAAATTTAAATGTCTATTTTAAAACTATGTTGAAAGGGGCGATTTTTTTAAACCATCGGATTAAGCAGCTTATCAATCAGACAATTAGATTTTTTAAAATTAACTAAAGTATGAAAATTAGGTGGCAACTTGCGTTCACACACAGACAGAGTCCAAGGAAATCTCTTAGCCTTTTTAAGAAAGACAGAGTCAGTCAGTGATGAGCGTAACTATATATGCTGATATCGATTATAAAGATTTTCTTACCAAAGTCGCCAAGGAACGAAAAAGTCCCCAGATTTGGCGCCAAGGCCATTACCTACCTTTGTGAAGCTTTTTAAAGGAGAATGAGCTATTTTAATGCGAAAAAAAACTAGAAAGGCAGAAAATTAACTATGCATATACAAATTTAAATATTACCGTTAACTGTGGTATGTGGCTAACCGATCATAATGTACTACTTCCGGTTTTGAAGAAGGTTTTTTAATAATTCTCACAGCGACGCCATTCAGTCTGTTTAGGACTATAGGGATCGTCCCAGTTACACTGTAGCTTGGTAGAGGTTCCTTTCGTCGAACAGGGTTTCACAACCAAACTTTGTCTTCTTCTTTGAAGTTGTGATGTGTAGACTTTAGGTCATATCTCGTCTTCATTATTTCCGTTGCCATGTGAATCCGCTCACGAGCAAAGTTGTATATGTCTTCAAATCGGGCCTGGAGATCTTGTACATAATCTCCTCGGGCGATGAAGGCGCATATGGTGGGCAACCAAAAAGAAGATCACATGGAAGATGAAGTTCACATCCAAACAGCATTTGAGCTGGAGTATAGCCAGTTGTTTCGTGGACAGCACTTCAATAAGCCAGCAGAATCAAAGGCAACTTCAAGTCTCAGTCTTGCTCATTCCTTGATACTGAAAGAAAGAGGTTATACAGGATGGTGCGGTTAAACCTCTCAATCATGCCGTCCGACTGGGGATGTAAGGGCGTTGTTTAAGTTTTGTCTAGGCCGAGTAGATGATACAGTCCTTTGAATACAGCAGAGGTAAAGTTCGTTCCTTGATCGGTATGAAGCTGTAGAGGTGTGTCATACCTTGACACCCATTGCTGCATTAGAACCACTGCAACTGTATATGCCTCTTGATCGGGAATGGGATACGCCTCAGGACACTTGGTGAAATAGTCCATCACGACGAGAATGTATTTATTTCCACTGGAGGTCCGTGGCAAAGGACCCAAGATGTCAAGTGCGAACCGCTCAAATGGTGCTCCGACGTTATAACTTTGTAGTCTTCCTCGGATTCCTTTCTTCGGGCCTTTACGTGCCGCACAGGCATCACAAGATTTGCGCCATTTCTACACGTCCTCCCTTGCTTTGCACCAATATAAGCGTTCTCGATCTTTCTGGAGAGTCTTCATCACACCAAAATGGCCTCCGGTAAGGCTACCATGTAGTTGCTCTAGAACATCTGTAATTTTCGATCTTGGTGGTAAGATCTGCCATTTGAAACTCATTCCATCGTCATACTCCCATTTTTGCACAGTACGCCGTTTCTAATATGAAGAGAGTCCCAGAGTGCCCAGTAACAATTCGCGATGGGGCTAAATGTGGATATTTCCTGCCAGGTAGGTCTGTTGCAGGTTGTCTCCTTGAATGGAATTAATGGCTTTATGTCAGGATCTTCCAATTGGGCTTGACTAAGTCACTCCACTGGTCTG
This sequence comes from Salticus scenicus, assembly GCA_963930645.1. Classification (NCBI taxonomy): domain Eukaryota; kingdom Metazoa; phylum Arthropoda; class Arachnida; order Araneae; family Salticidae; genus Salticus; species Salticus scenicus. Next base: position 179,452,415 of record OZ005650.1, read on the forward strand.
GTTCCGATGGTGTTGAAACTGTAGATTGGTAAGCAACTGCATTTATCAGCTGATATTTCTCTTTGGCTTTAGAGCAATACTTGCGACTTTCTGAACAGGGCTTCTGTGATAAGATATCCGCATTTCCATGTGTAGAGTCCCTTTACAATGGCGCATCTCGAAGTCATACTCCTAGAGGCGTTGTATACACCTGTCCATCTGGCCTTCTGGATTCTTAAAATTAAGCAGCCACGTTAAAGATGCATGGTCAGTCCGGAGCATGAATCTTCTGTCATAGAGATAATGATGGAAATTTCTATGACCTTTACTATGGCAGGTAATTCTTTCCTGGTGAAACAGTGGTTTAGCTTCGGTTTAGACAAGCATTTACTCCAGTAGACAACAACACGTTCTTGTCCATAAATTTCCTGCGACAGAACAGAACCGACAATTTCATAGCTTGCATCAGTGTCCAATATGAACTGTCTGTCGGACTGTGGATACGTCAAAATAAGCGAAGATTTTAAAACCTCTTTAAGTCTCTTGAGAATTTTTTCACATTCTTCTGCCCACAAGAACTTCTGTTTGACTTCCGTAAGCTTGTGGAGTGGTTTTCAATACTCGAGAAACCCTTCACGAACTTCCTGTAGTATGTGCACAATCCTAGAAAACTTCATAGTTGATAGATGTTTTCAGAGCGTAGCTGATAGATGTTTTCAGATCGTCTCGAAATCAGTTCCCACATCTTCAACAGAGATGACATGGCCGAAATAACTCACTGCACGATGAAACAAGCTGCATTTTCTAGAATTCAATTTTAGATTAGCCATTCTGAGTTTTACAGCAACTTATGGATGTTTCTTAAATGATCTTCAAAAGTTTGCCTCACAATGATAATATCATCCAGGTACACAAGACAGGCTTCACAGGAAAATCCTTTTAACACAGTCTTCATCAGGCGTTCGAAGGTTGCAGATGCATTACATAATCCAAATAACATAACTTTGAATTGCCACAATCCCCGTAGTGAATGCAGTCTTGTCAAGGTCTTCAGAATGTAACTCTAATTGCCAATAGCCACTCTTCAGATCCAATGTCCAGAACCACTGGTTACCAGACAATGTGTCTAAAGTTTTTTTCAATTTTAGAAAGAGGATAACTATCTTTCTTCGTGATGTCATTCAAATGACGATAATCCATGCAGAATCTCGCTCATCCATCCTTCTTTCGCCCCAAAACTATGGGAGAGGCGCAAGGACTCAATGATGGTTCAGTAATGTTATTATTTTGCATTTCATTTAGTAGCTCAGCCACCTCTTCCTGCGTAGCAAATGGAACTCTTCTTGGATGTTTCTTGATTGGAGTATGATTTCCTGTGTCAATTCTGTGCTGGGTGATGTTCGTTTTCCCGACGTCTTCAGGGGTTCGAGAAAATAGGTCTCTAAATTCACAGAGTAGCTTTTCCGCAGCACGTCTCTGTTCATTTTGTTACTCTGCATTCTTGAGTAATTCCGTTGTTAGAAACTCAGAAGACTTGGACTCGGTTGATTAAGTGATTCTCACAGGAATAATGCTCTTTGTAAGGTCAACCAGACATGAAGCAACCAGAACTGCTCCCAGGCTATTGTCTGTATTCGGGTATTCAATCAGTCCATAGCGGAAGTATTGTTCTTTTGGAGGTGTTCCGCAAACTATTGTCTCAGTGTGTAGAGGAATTGAGATTTCAGATTTGTCTGTTACCTGACAAATTGGCTGAATGTCTGTATTTTTAACGTTAAACACAGCTATGTCTTCTGAACTTCAATGCAGTTCATTATTCTTAAAATCTAATTTGAAGTTATACTTTCACAGGAAATCATGACCAAGTATTAGAGGATCACTTATATCTGCCCCATATGCCATATGATGGTAATTGGCATTTCCAAATGTGATAGTCAAGTTCACTTTTCCATGGATTTTGATCTTATAGCCGGCCACAGTCTAGAGTTTACGCAGGGTGGTGTCCAGATGATCTTCTCTTTAAATTCTTGAACTACATCCGTTCTAACGATGGTTACGTTGTTCCAGTATCGAGAATCATACGTCCTAGTGTTGTTAACATGACCGCAAACATAAAGTCCGTTCTCGCCGCCATTCATCGAAGACACATAAAATACTGCAACATGGGGCTCTTTAATTTCCGGCAAACTCCTTCTTGCAAGATGGCCTTCTCTTATTTTCCCTCCGGTGATCGTGTAATCGGGTTATTTTTGTAAGGTTTTCGTATGGCGCAGTTCCTCTTCACGTGCCCATCTCTTCCACAGCCACTTATCTTCAGATTCTTTACTTCTTTATTACGTTCAAGATTGCGCAACTTACTTGTGATGTCTGGCAGATTTTTCTCACATTTCCTTGAGATCAGCTTGTGATTCATCTAAAGAGACTGTTCTTATGGAGTGGTGGTCTTTACGGGAGGCGTGTTGGGCTGCCTCAATCTTTAATGCATATGCCAAATCTAACCCCACGTTCTTGATATTGGCGAGTCTAAGTGCTTTTTGAGTCTCTGGATGTCACACAGCATTGATGAAGTATTGGAAGGCCAAATCATCTCGAGTTTCAGCGTGGCAGTCGGAGAAAGCTAGGTGTGATAGTGTCTGAATATCCGATGCCAGCTCTTGTAAACATTCACCTGCTTTTTGGTAATGGGACTTTAACTGGAGACGACTGTATTCTTTAGAACATTTCTCTCCAAAACACAGCTCTAGCGCTCTTGTTAGGACCTCGAAGTCATACCGCTCTTCTTTTGAGAGAGTTTCCAGTACGTCATCTGCGTCGCCCCGTAATATCACTGCTAAATGGACTGTCTCGGCAGTAGAGTATTAGTTTGAGTTGCGATCGAAAACTGTATCTTATATACTTTCCAGGATGATCTGTCATCGTAGGTGGATAGCTTGATCGATTCCCTAACAGCACAAAATGTTTCAGAAACGTAACCGTCATATAACATGGAAACATTGTAAATATTACAGAAGCGTTCGGTTAGCTTTCCGATTACTTTCATAAACGTAGAAAAGTCCGCGATCATAACAAAAAAAATCAGATACGTAACAGACACGTTTCAATCACATAACAGAGAGAACATAGAAAAGAGCGAACGTTTCAGAAAGGTATCAGAGAGAATATTAAAATGTGTTACGTTTTTGAAAGTTTGTGAGCTTTTTGCAACATAACTGAAACATTCTGTGCTGTATGGGTTCTTGATTGTGTATTCTTTTATCTCTCTTTTCATCTTCCCGAGGCATCGATGTTAACTTTTCTTCCCCTTTTCTCTCAAGATCTTACTCTATTTTGTTAAATTTGCTTTCTATTTCTGAAAATCTTTCTTTCAGCTCTTGATCAAAATTTTCTTTAACTTTCTCATCAAATCTCTCTTCTATCTTCAAAACTTTCTCCTCAAAGCTCTCATCTATCTTAATAATTTTTTCTCTTATCTTTACAACACTATCTTCTATCGTCATAACTTTATCGATTTTGCGTTCTACTTCTTCAATTCTATCTCCCATAGATGAAAGTTTTTCTTCGAGCGTCGTTTTCACAGATACAAAGCCGCCCTTCATTTATGAAAGTTCCTTCTTCATATCATCTGGATTAAATTCCACTTTTTCCTGGATAGATTTAATTTCTTCAGTCAAACTATCTTTCATTTCTGTTTGCCCTGTTTTCATACTGTCTTTCGTTACACTCATCTGGGCAGCTAACCCTTCGAAAAGTTCCTTCTTGTCTTTCTCCATGCCTCTAGTTATCACCATTCAACAGACAACCCCACTCCTGACACCAGAAATGTTGCATTCTTCGGGTTTGTGAGTTGTCTCTGTATGAAAGGCGAAACTTGCAAAAGCACGAATATTTATTTACAGAAAATTCGAGACTATTACAGGCCTATAAAACAAGTATCAACTTTAATTTCACTAGTAAACACAGCTTAAACAACAGCTGACAACAGTAAAGTCACAGAAACATTAACCCTTAAATTTCTTTGACACGCAAAAATAATAATAATAAAAATAATAATAATTTTAACCTGCTTTTATGCATTTTTTATTTTCTTTCAGCAATGTTAAAGAAGGTTTCATTTTCGGTATGGCCACTGTGATTAACAATAACATGGTGCAAGCATAGGTTGAAATTTGTAGTCAGTTTTTGCAGCGTCTCTACTGAAATATGTAGTTGCACATGCTTCACAGATGTACTATTCAAGCTGCTCCAAAATATTCGGATTCTTACTATAAACAGAGTCTGTTAAATGACTGCCAAGAATTATCTTTTTTTCATGTTCAGGTTCTTTTTTCTTTCAGCAGTGGAGTTGTCTGATGGTTAACCGGGTAGTTATTATAGAGACTTACAGCTTACAACGTTTCTTCTCAGCAACAACAACAAGATTTAACTTCAATGAATTTTATGAATTACTTCTTTAATACACCTTCTTGTCACGTTTCAGTAGTAGAACAAACAGAAGAACGCCCTGTGTTCCCGAATCTTCTAACTAATTTTGCAAATCGAGGTATATAAAGTCTGTAGTAAAGTCTGTATTTAAAGTTTGTAGCTTGGAACTAGCAATAATTGAACTTGGAAACTAGAGGTCACCACGGGCCGGGCTTACGGCCCGTGCAGATTATTCTGTCTCCACGTGCGATAAACAAATCTTATGACGGGAAAAAAATTCTTTGTTTAAAAAAAAAAAAAAAAAAAAAAGAATAAAAACATTGCATTAATAATTATCGTAGTATTGATCAGTAAATAATCCATTTATTGCATTTTAATTAAAATAACATTTTCCATTTCTCTAACTATGTAATTTTTAAAAATGATCGGTACTTAAAATTCAGAAAAGTGCATACTCATTTTCCAGCAAAATTAATTTAACATAAATAAGCAGAAACTTATTTTAATTTTCAAGCACATATTTTTTAACAGAGTAACTGTTACTCATTTGAATTGTACGTCAAATTATCGCTTTAAAAATACCAGTTCTTTCAATAATAAACTGTAAAAATAAATTTCAACATTTCACCAAAAATATGGTACCAATTAAGCTCAATTTGTAAACACAGGAAAATTCATTAACGTTTAGAACGCCAAAAGGAAAAATGAAATTACTTTAAAAATCCTATCCTGGAGCGTGGCAAATGCTGTCACTGTCTCCCTGCAATGGTTGACGAAAATGCAAACAACTTCTTTTACATTCATCTAAAGTATTACATTACTGTTCCTGAGAAATAGTATTGCTCAAAAAATTTTGATTTTTACTAAGTGCATTGAAATTCATTGCTTTCATCAATAAATGTATACATTTAAATTCTTTGTTTGAATCAATATTTTGTATTTAGTAACCTTTCCCAACGAACTGTTATTAGAATATTTCACTGAACAAATAAACTTAATTATTTTAGGTTACATAACATATTTGATTACAAGTCTTCGGAAACCATATAAATAATTTGAAGCATTCTTAACAATATTATTGTAGTTTTAGAAAGAGTTATTTAATCCGTGATAAATGCTTGATTTTTACTTTATTGAATTTGATTGCTTTTTATGCATACTTTTTCTTTTAAGGATTCGTTTAATTTTAGCTTTTGAAATTATTTATTATAATAATTATTATTATCATTAAAATTGAAAAATCTTTTCTACATACTTGGTTTACTATATTTCTTTAGGTCATAGTGTTATAAAATTTTTGCCTTTTTAAATTAAATTTTCTATAATGCTTTATGCATTCATTCATCGTTAAAATAGCGACTTCAGTATAAAAAGCACTAAAAAGTTCTTCAGGAATCAAAAAATGTTTAATTACATTTGAAGCAGTTTAAGTTGAACTATGCCATTGAATTTATATTTTCTTTTCTAAATAGAAAGTTAACTTGTAGATTCATTCAAAGATTTTTTTTTCCCTTACAATATATAAACTATCACTACCGTATTTTAGGAAGCAGCAAAAGAGTTACCTCAAAAAGGCATCATTATGCATTACCTTTCCATGTCTTTTCAAAATACGCACTTCACTGTTTAGTTGAATCCTTCGGGGAACATAATTGTTTCATTCAGTTGTCATAGCAATAGGCATAAAACATATTATTTAATGAAGAAATGTTGGTCTAAAATGAAAGGTAATAAGTTATTTATTATAGCATTTACATTTTAGTTTCCGAACAATCACTATATAAGGATATTAGTGTAATGCTAAAAACATTTGACCATGACATTTCGGTATGTTCATACGTTTGGATGTCTCCTGGGTTCATTTTTGCTATTTTTACGGGGATGTATGGTACATGCGTGTATGTATACTTGTGTACGTAAGAATGAACTTGTTTTTTTCGATTGAGCTGAAAGCTTAAAAGTTTGTTATAGGTTTCCTTTACATGAACTACGTAAAGTTCAATGAGTATATGACCTATAGTTCTTTTACAAGGACACAAAGATAAATTATTTGTTATTCTATACCTAATACTAAATTATTATGAACTAAACTTATGGACTCAAATTATTTAAAATGCAATAACGTCTAAACACCTTATTCGATTAAATAATAGTGGTTAGGTATATTATAGATAACCATCGCACAAACGGTATATATTTTAATGCGCGTAGGACTTATATTTCTTTTACAGGGGCACGTCAAAAAATTATCTATCGTTACGATCTACGAACTGCAATTATTTAAAGTGCGATAGTACCTGAACTCCTTAATCGAATGAATTAAAATTGGTATGTTATATGTTCCCGTAGCGAGATGTGTAAAGATTTTTATGAGTGTTCTTTTACAGGCACACAAAGAAAAATTATTTATCATTATGGCCAATGGACTCGATTTATTTGAAGTGCACTAGTGTCTAAATTCTACATTCGATTAAGCTATAAATTGATAGGCTATAATCATAAGAATTGTAAAGATTTGCATAAATATAGAACTTTAAGATTTTTTTTTTTTTTTTTTTTTTTTTTGTAAGTTCCTTTCGAGTTTTGCCAGGAGGATACACAAAAGAATTTTTATAAAATGCGGTTTATTTGCTCAAATTATCTAAAAATTGCTTTAATAATGCTTTTTTTTTTTTTTTTTTTTTTTTTTTTTTTAACAAAAAATCAGAAAAGTGGTTCAAGTGTTTCATTTTGTGATTTTAGCAATAACAATTCTTTTACGGGGACGCATGAAAGGATTTGGATACAATATGATCCTTTAAACGACATTCAACGTAGGAAGAAATATTCAAAGACTCTATTTAAATCTCACCTTTAGCTTATTTAATGATTTCTCTCGTTTAAATTTATTTAAATGGCTATTAACAACTAAATGTTTGGGAAACCGACTGCAGTCGCTCCAGATTAAAAAAAAAAAAAAAAAAAAATGGTTTAATTAGTATAATATAGGGTGTAAAATGTTTTCATTAAATTACTTTTTTTTTTTTTTTTTTTTAATCTTCGCAACCATTCGTAAAAGGAAAAATACTCCCAATTACAAAAGTGCTTCTTTTTAAAATAAGTAACGATATTATGCAACAGGAAAATCCACATAGTTAACTTTATAAAAATTAAAGAAGTTAAGGGGACTCTCTACCTATCGTGTCCGAAAGCCGAAGCCAATGTTATTCTATGGGAAATTTTGCCCCATTATAATTCATTAACTAATACAGATTTTTAAATTCCGTTTCCACTTTCCGAAAATTCCCAACTATTAAACAATTTATCGCTTTCTAAAAACTGATTTTCTTTTTATTTTTAAGATTTAATTTTTAAGCTCAAAGAGGAAAAAATTCACATTGTGAAAATTCGCCTTTTACAACCTCAAAATAAAATATTAAAATTTTAAAAATATATTTTTAGAAAGCGATAAATAGTTTAACAGTTGTGAAGTTTCCGAATGTGAAAAAAGAATTTAAAAATATATATTAGTTAATAAGTTATAATGGGGCGAAATTCTCAATAGAATAACACTGGCTCTGGTTTTTGGGGACGATAAGTGGAGAGTCCTCTTTAATTTTTAGATAGTCCTCATATTCTTATATTTAGTAAAATAGTTTCGATACACTACCATGAAAAACAAAAAAGAATCATTCTTCAACAATTGAAATTGACCGAGTGAGTTAGTTTTAAAATTTGCAATTTTTGCTTATCTTTTAGTTTCAGATAAGATGTCAGCTAAAAATTATCTTTTTTTTTTTTTTTTTTTTTTGGTACTTTTTCCGTTTAGTTTTAATATATCTTTCTTCGATTAGTATATGATTTCGAATAAACAGCTGAGACTTGATAATCTTGTGGATTGCCAAGACTGGCTGAGAACGAAATTGCTGTCACTACTTTGGAACAGACCATGGAACTGCACCTGAGGTGGAGAACAATTACGATATTAGAAATTTTTACAATGTGAAAATGTATACATATAAAATGAATTTACAAAGTCCAGTTATTTAGCACATATACACACAATTTTGCAAAAATGTCCAATACTAGATTTGTTGCCTGGTTTAATGTTTCTTAGTTAAAATGAGATGTCATTGATTTTTTTTTATTTTCATTTCCAGTTTTATATTTACACCAATGCATCTTCAAAAAATTGCCTTATAATAATAAGATTCTACTGCCAAGCTGCCTGATACCCCATTTATTAATTTTATAGAAAAAACAACAAGAGAGAATGAGAGCAAAAGAGAAAGAGGAACAGGAGAGAAAGAATATATATTTACAATTTTTTTCGAAATAAAAAATAGAATATAGTCAAAGTATAGATCATCTAGAATAGAATTGTTTGTAAAAGAACTTTGTTGTGTTGTACAAAATTAATGCAATTAATATTTTACTTATTTATTTATCTTAGAAACTGTTCTGCAGGATTAAATTCAACCACATGTCGAGACGAAGGCTAGCCTTTCTCTTGAGATGAAATGACGAAATGACAATGCAGCCTAACAGATGGTGCACTGATATGAATAATTATTCTGCAAAGGGGTGAATTTCCTTTTTCTATCTTAAATAAACATGTATTACATGAAACATGATTTGATAGATATAAAAATAAGGCTCTGTCTTGGTCTGAAGTGAAAAAGAAACGTTTGTAAAAACATCTGGTGTGTAACAACCATACGATTTCCATTACCTACTATTGCACATATTACATATATACCCTTTTTGGAAATAGTGTGATCAGCAAACAGAAAATTCGTTTAACAAATCAGACACCTAGCAATTTTTCTGTAAGAGTGGATTAATACATATATTGTAAAGATCGTAAAGATATACAAAGCAGAGTTTACATAACGAGTTTAGAAAAAAATTATTGAGCTGTTTTTAAAAACACCAATTACCGAGGTCTAAAACTGACTTACTTAATGAAAACGGCTGTCAGTTTTCTTATAATAAACAAATAATACGGGCGAAAATACATCTAAAATGGGGTTGAGGAAGTAAATTTTAAGAAAATCGCTAGATCAGTTTTTGAGATACCGAAATACATTTCCATTGGAGATTTTCACCAAAACTTAGCAAACTCGTCTCTTCATCGAAAACTATCAAATACATTCTAAAGTAAAAAAAAAGAAAAAATAGTAACACAAATGAAGATAAAGATCTACATTAACGTTGTAAGCTACATTAAACACCAAAGAGTTAATTTTGAACAAGTTTTTAAAAATATTTCTTGTCAATAATTTCGCGCAATAACATTATACACTGTTGGACATTAAAATAGCAACACTAAGAAAGAATACGAATCTGATATTTTTTGGGCATAAAGAATATAGTAGGAAGAACAATTGATTACATTTTCAGGAAATTTGGAGTAATATATCCTTAAAACAGTACATAAACCAGCGACCTCTGAGAGCAATAAGAGCATTTACCTGCCTAGGCATTAAATAGAACAGCGGTTGGATTACATGTATGGATTGGGTACAGCATTCCATCAAGTTTCAACGTGATGTCTCAGTTCATCGATAGTTCTTACTGGTGAGTAGAGACGTGCGAGTCGCTTTTCAACGATAAAACAATCATTTTCATTGCGAGATCAGTAAAACGAGCTGACCAGAGCAACAGTTCAATTCATTCTGTATCAAAGAAGATCCGAACACCACGGACAACTTCCTGTTGTGCATTGCCCTGCTTAAATATCGCGCTACGGAAGCCTCGAATATTGAGCAGTGCGACGGGTCTTAACTATTCAGAAACGCAAAGGCCGCTATTCAGTGTGCTGGGAATGCAAAATGCAAACAAGTGGTAATCGTGACGTGTATTCATTGAGACCCCATACCATGGCTGCAGGTGATGAGCCAGATGACGATGTCAAATGCCAGCTGGCAATGTGCATTATTCGCAATGCCGCTAAATACGAATGCGATATTCTTGATGCTCTAAACAGGATGATGATTTGTCTGAGAAGACGGCGGTACGCCACTCCTGTGTTCAGGTTCTTTGTTTATCATACATTAAACGTGCCTAAGTCAGTGATGCAACTTTTAGTGTAACCGAAATTTTGGTAGTCCCATACTGGGTCATCACCTAGAGTGATGGTATGTAGTACCATTTGATACGTCTCGATCACCTCTTGTTATCACTCTCGGTACTCTGAATAGCGACCATTATATTACTGACGAGTTAAGGTCCGTCGCTCTGTCCTACATTCGAGACCTCCGAAGCGCAACATTTAAGTAGTTATTACACGACCGCAAGTTGTCAGTATTGTCTGGACCTTTCTCGATGCAGAATGTGTTCGGCTGACGCTCTGGCCAGCGTGTTCTCCTAATCTCGCACCAATGAAAATGACTGCTTATTTGTTGAAAAGTAATGGGCACGCCACCATTCACCAGTAACTACAGTCATTGAACTGTGGCATCGTGTTGAAGCTTGATTCAGGGCTGTACTCGTACAGGTCATTCAGTCGCTGTTCGACTCAATACCAAGGCAGATAAATGTTGTTATTGCTCCCAGAAGTCACTGCTTCATGTATTGATTTCTCAGAATATATTTTTTTCAAATTTCCTAAAAATTTAATCAGTTGTTAATCAAAATTTAATCAATTATATTTCTCCAAATTTCCTGAAAATTTCATCCTCCTACTGTAGCATAAAAAGCCCAATAAATATTATTCTCATGTTTGCCTTCTTCCCTGGTGTTGAATTTTGGATGACCATCAGTGTATATTTACATGCAACATTCTGCAAAATATTCCTCTGGCATATAAATAAACCAAATTCTTTTTAAATAGAATAGATTATTTAAGACTATACGTAAAATATTTAGCTAAATTTTTATTTCCTTTACATTAAAATTTAAGTCTAACAGAGCATGCTTTTGAATTTTATTCATTGATGCGAATAAACTTACATATATATGTATTATCAAATTCCTCGAGTAAAATAATCTTTTAAATTGTGATTTTTATCAAAGTTGAATAAAAGTTAGGTTACATAAAATATTTATAATCAACAAATTAAAAATATTTTCTGGAAAGAAACTCAAATAAAATCCACATACTTATCATTTTTCTTATCTAGAAAGTTGTTCTTTTTTAACCTTCTCTTTACAAACGAAAAATGTCAATAGTTAAATTTGCATTGGTTTTAAGCCATGAACAAGGAAATATTTGGAAGAAAGAGAAAGTTGTTTGACAATCTCATTGTTATATTTGAAAGAATTATTGAATTTTTTGAAGTGTTAGCCTCATAAATATCTACAGAAATAAAATTCTGCTAACTGGAAAGAAATACAAAAATATTTTTTTGGCAAGCATGAATAAACATATCGTTAATAATAAAAAGGAAATTAAAATGTCTTTAAAAATACATGCATTTCGTACAGATATTAAAAAAGTAAAATTTAAATCTGCACAGCACATTAATTCTGATTAACTTTTTCTTCCTCCCCATGTAATTCTATGTGATTCCTGTTGCTTCGTGTTATATGAATATTTCATTCAAAAATGAAGTTTTTTCTAATTTCCCTCTTTGAACATGTCGCCTTTTATCTTAATGAGCAATTAAAAAGTTAATAATAATAATTAAATATTTTATTTTATTAATGTAAACGGTCTCTAATTCTCAATCTCGATAAGATATATTAAAATTTATAAAAATATATATATATATATATATTTAAATAAGAACAAAAAATTATGCGGTACGCATTGATTATTAGCACTTTCCAACTGTACGTACTTGTTGTATAACTTTCAATGTTCTTTTCCTACGTTATCACACAACGAACAAAATGAAGGACTGAAATGCATACAAATAGACTAATTGTACTCTTAGTCATTCTTAAACATTGTTGGAAATTGTTAAGATTGCTTAGCACAAAAGAAAATGCAACCCTGAGATTCTAATTGCAGCCTTTAATGTATGTGAATATTTTAGCATAGTTCTATTAATCTGAAGTTTAACCACATTATATTCTATACAGAACATTATTTTACCCTATTAACAATAAATGTCAATTTCTTTATAACATGACAGTAGAATGTTATTTAAATGTAATCTCGATAAGATTTATTAAAATTTATTTAAAAATATTTAAATAAGAACGAAAAATCATGCGGTACGCTTTGATTATTAACACTTTCCAACTGTACGTACTTGTTGTATAACATTCAATGTTCTTTTCCTACGTTATCACATAACGAACAGAATGAAGGACTGAAAGGCATAAAAATAGGCTAATTGTACTCATAATCACTCTTAAACATTGTTGGAAAGTGTTAAGATTGCTTAACACAAACGAAAATGCAGCCCTGAGATTCTAATTATAGAGTGTAATGTATGTGAATATTTTAGTGCAGTTCTGTAAATCTGAAAGTTAACCACATCATATTCTATACAAAACATTATTTTAGCCTATTAACAATAAATGCCAGTTTCTTTATAACTTTACAGTAGAAATTTGTTTAAATGTAATTTATAAAAATGTCTGTCTAAAATGGAATGCATTGGAATTTATTTATTTATTTTTTTTTTTTTTTTGAGGGGGGGGGGGTGTACTGTATACAAGCCAATTGTACAGGACCTAATAAAGCCATTTTAAATATGAAACATTCCATAGTGAACTTGAACAACATATAGCTATTTTTCAAAGTTCTGAAAATATTTAAGGACGAGGGAGACGGGCCGACAGACAAATAGAAAGATTGACAGCCGGACATAGATAGATGCACAAGTTGAAATAAAATTCACAGTTATAAACATTTAGAAAGTGATAAATACGTTTAATATAAACGAAAGTGCAATTCCAGCAAATTTCCAATAGTAGCCCTTAATGTAACTAAATATTTTTGTGTGGCTCTGTAAATCTAATGCTAATCCTACTGTATTCTGTTGAGAGAATTTTTTTGTGCATATGCATATAATGTTTTTACTTCATTAAGATTTGTGCAAAATAAAGTTATAAAAATTTGCTTTATAGAAATAACTCTTATAGAACGCAATGCTTTGGAATACTTTCGGGTATCCCTGTACACACACAAGTTATGATATTTACTCCATTTTCAGTGGGAAACATCCAGTTGCGAACTTGAATAACGTATTTCAATTTCAGTAGGATTTGTGTGATGTAAAGGTATTAAAATATGGTTTATAGAAATACCTCTCACAGAACGCAATGCTTTGAAGTACTTTCAGGTGTCCCTGTAGACAAACCCTTAGAGGTATTCACTCCATTTTCCATAGGAAACATCCGATAGTGAACTTGAATAACGTATATCAGTTTCAAGAAATTCCAGTAATATTTACGGGAGCTAGAGCACGGATAGACAGGCAGACAAGGCAAACTGAAGTCATTAACCCTTTTTGACCTTATATTAAAAGGAGACTTGGCGCTGGATTATTAAAACCAGTAGAAACTACAACGTCAGAAACGCCAAAGAAAAAAATTTGGGAAGCATACAGCTGTTTCGGTAGATTCTATCGTACCATCTTCAGTGCATAAAGAAGTCAAAGAGAAGTGCTCATATATATAGAAAAGAAAAATTCGGTTCCTTTTCTATATATATGAGCACTTCTTTTTGACTTCTTTATGCAATGAAGATGGTCCGCTAAAGGCTACTGAAACAGATGTATGCTTCCCATTTTTTTTTTTTTTTTTTTTTTTTTTTGGGGGGGGGGGCGTTTCTGACGTTGTAGTTTCCACTGGTTTTAACTTTTTAACCTTGTTGTAAAATGTTAAAAAAGAAAAGAGATCACTAATATAAAAGGCGACATGCTTGAAAAAAGGAAATTCATAACACTGAATCCGAAAATCTTTACTTTTTAATGATACTTATAATTTTAAGCAACAAAAATCCCATTATGGGAAGAGAGCAAAAGGGAATCTGAAGGCTTAATTTTCAATACATTTTAACTTCATGATAACACCTTAAAATATGTATTGTTTTTAATTATAAAGACAAAAAATATCTTAAGAGTTTTACAATTAAAAAACTTAAAGAAATCATAAAATAGGTTATGGATATAGTATTTTATATAGCCCAGTGTATTGGCTAAATATTATATACGCACCATAAAATGTACTAAAAACTTAGTATAATTAATTATATGGTGTGGCACTCACAAAACTTTCTCTTACCATGCATTTCGATTCTATAAAGACAAATTGCAGATTGAGGGGCAAGATAACAATTTCTATATATAAACCTAAGTTTAAAAGAGTTCAAACTAGGTTTAGGATCAATTTTATTTGACAAATAATTCTGTGTAGGATGGGGGGAGGGGGGTCTACCACTCCCCTCAACCACTGTTTGAATATAGTACCAACATTTGTATAGGATTCAAGCCTGTTATTAAATTTAAAAGTTTATTTCAAATCATTAAGATAACTTTTACACACACGACTCCTTAAAACTTATGAATCTTGATGTTCAAACTATTCAAGTATCAACTTCTTATGAACTTCAAAATAATTTCCTGCAATTATTTGTTTTATAGTTACACTGATAACAGATACACAATAAACAACCATTAAAAAAAACTTGACTTTAGTATTCAGGAACCACAAAATGTATAATTATACAAAAAACAAGCACTGGAAATTTGTATTTATTGTATGTGCATGAATAATTAATTTTCATTCCTGACCAGTTTTCCTGGACATGGTAAAATGTGGTAAAGATTCAATAAAAAAGAATGTTTTCGCTTAATTATTGGTAGACCTGTATGTCTTCTATAGATTATGTGCACAGAACATTTTGTACTTAAAAGTAGTCCTATATAACTACAAACAGCAAAACCTGAAATGCACTTCCATATATTTACAAGTATAGTCCCACTACATTTTAGTTATTTTGTTAAATTAGTAAATTGGGTAGGTAAACTGATTGAATGGTTTTGGTGCCATATTCTATATGAAATATGCTTTTGTTTAAAACCAAAAGGTAGGGTAGAAGGTGGTAATATGGACCACTTTTTATTTTTTAACAAAAAATGCACTTTTCAATGGAATTTTTTCAACAATAACTACTATAATTTGACAAAGTATCCTTCCACTGAACATTTAAAGTTATTAGAAGGTAAAACATTAAACGATTTGAAAACTATTAATTTTTTTAAAACATAATACAAAAATAGCTGTCTTAGAAAGTGGGGCGGTAATATGGAACAATAAAAAGTGAAACAAAAAAATATTTATTGGGTTATTTATTTCAGAAAACATTACTAAAAAAGGAAAACCTGAACATTTAAAGGAAAGTATTGTAAAAAATACGCATATTTTATCGAAAAACATAAAGAGGAATTTTTTTTTTTTTTTCCTGTAAAATATTGTTTGTAAAAAAAAAAATCCTAAAGTTCAAATTAGTCATACTTAGAAACAAAAGTCACAAATATAAATGTCACCTTCATATCCACTGCATAAAACATGTGCCCATTGTTGGCATACAACACATTTAATTCAAAGTTCTCCGGCTTATGGTCATATGGAACACATTGTTCCATATTACCACCAATCGCCATTTTATAAACGATCCCATGAATTTTAAGGTTGAAAAATATTTATCCATAATTTAATCCTGCTATTTTACTATTCAATCTTACAGTTAATAAAAACAATATTAACAATATCTTATATTTATCAATAAGGATGTGAAAAATAGTCATGAAACTTACCTTTTTTTTAGAACTGCATAAACAAAGATCCGCCTGTTACACCATAAACAAAACAAGCTATACTGATGCCAAGCGGTATAGCAATTATTATGATTCCCATTAATTAAGTTTACTTTAGTAAACACAGATGGCCCCAGTAGATAATCAGAAAGAAGCGGTTTCATATTACCACCCTGTTTCATATTACCACCTTCTCCCCTAGTAAATTAATACGTTAGTGTTCCCTCGTGAGATACCCAAAGAATGATCCTTGCATTTTAAATACATAGATTTTTAATTTATCATTTAGTAATAACAAATTTTAATGCATATTATTGAAATGAATTATGATTCATATACGTTTCCAGAAGAGGTAGTTAATTAGGCTATGAATAGTGTATTTGTTTATTTAAATCTTAAACAAAACGATGATAAAAGTACAAATTTACGCAATCAATCCTTCCCATTTTATTACCTAAATTGAAGAACAAAATTTTTCAACACTTGTTTCTCAAAAAAAAAAAAAAAAAAAAAAAAGATAAAAAACATCTTTGAATGAAACTTCTTAAATAAAATTTCGTTTCCTTTTATAAAATTTAATTAGAAAAACATTGCATTACTTCAACTCTGAAATTACGAAACTAAAATAATACCTTGTAAGTTTCTACAATTTATTTTTTCTTCTTGGAGCTAAAGCAGCTTTCTTTGCATGCAATAATTAAGATGTATTTCAGAAAAAACGATTAGTTTTTACTTTTCGATTTTCTTTTTTTCTTTTTTTTTCTTTTTTTTTTAGAAATAAGAATTTTTTTAAGAGCTGGAAAAAATAAATTCTTAATATTGAACTATAAATTAAATAAAAAACAAGAACGAGTACATGTTGCCCGTATTTTGTATGGAAGGTTTCTTACTTGCTCATAAAAATTTCAAAACACAAAAAAAATAAATAATAATAACTCTTACTTTTTTCTTTGTACTTGATGAATAATGCTAGAATTTTTAAAAATTGGCATAAGTTTTTTTTTTTTTTTTTTCTAAATTGGAAGTAAATTTTCATGCAAAGCTTTTATGAGTTTTTTCTAAGACAATATGGTAATTTATATATTATTTAATTTGAGTTTTACAATGAATAAAATATATGCTCAAAAATTTGAATTAAGAATAGAAGCACTATGCTGTAGAAATTAATATTATTACGTACATTTTTTTTTTTTTTACGTTTTGAAGAAATAATAATTATTTCTGTAAAATTAAAAAAGGACATTTCATTTTTTAAAGACAAATTATATTTTTAATCATTTTTTTTCTCCGTTTTATATTATAAGACGTCTGTGCAATCTCACGTTGTTTTAGATAGTTTAAAACTTTTTTTTTTCTAAGTATAAAATTACAGAAAAAATCATTAGAATTTTTTTTCACTTTAACGCATTCGACATTTTTGTGTTTAAAAGCGTCATTATTGTTCAATCACTATCCTCTATTTTTAACTTTTTTTTTTTTTTTTTTTTTTTTTTGTGGTGGATATTTTTTTTTTTTTTTTTCCCGACTCTGGAATTTTTTTTTTTTTTTTTTTTTTTTCACATTATACTTTATATAAATAATTTATCTTTACCGCTTAATTTATTTTATTGTAATTCATATTTTAGGCTAAAGTTTTCTAAATTACTTTCTAAAATTTTATATGCTATATATTATTATAAAGCATTAGAATGATTTTGAAGCATTTTAAAAGAATCCATTATATGGAATATATATCCATTTTCGGAAAAGAAAGAAATATGTCATAACAGTACTTATTTTCTTCATGCCGTCTTTTAATTGTGCTAAGTTTGACAAAGGTGGTTACGAAAATTTTCAAATATAAAATACAATGTAACTAAAGCAAATGAAAAACTTTATACTTCATTACTCAAATAGTATGGGCAATTTTCCGTTTTTGATTGCAGTATTTTGTAGTAAAAACACGCGAGTGTGTTATTGATGATTTTATGGTGCTGAGTATGTAACAGGCAGAATGCAATTTTCTTACAAAAAATTCAAAAACTTCAACTAATCTTAAAAAATGAATATTTAATTGAAAAGCATTTGATACGCATGAACAGTTGTTATTGCTAGCTAAAGCTGTACAGTAAATTTTCAAATTATTAACTTGAAATTTTTTCTTTTAGAAATTACGTAGATGATTTTATGCGTACTCGTAATAAGGAAAAGAATGGAAGATGAGAAAAAAATATCATTGATGTTGATGACATTACTTGCCAACCATCTCATTATGAACCGTACAATTTTTAGTACCCGCCTTTTTTTCCACACCAAAAATTTTTTTAAGTAATTTTAGTCTTTTTTAATAGTAACAACATTTGGAGAGAATAACTCTAAAAATATATAGTGGTGTGAGAAAAGGGACGTTTTTTCAGGGGGCGTTAACAATTGTATTGTTATTAATGAGATGGTTGGCAAGTATGTGATGAGGTGTTCCAGATCACCCACAGCTTTTATTTATTTATTTTTTTTTTTTTATTCACAGTAGGGAAATGAAATAATTTTAACAATAGGAATGTGCAGCAAGCATCAGAAAAGAGATCGATGTGAAAGTTCGGCACTTTCTGAAAACAGGCACAATGTCCCATAAAGAAAAAGTATCTGGCATCATTTCTCAGCAAGTGACAAACAAGCTTCTTTCTTCCTAGGGAGATGCAAAGTGCCCAAATCAAAATGTGATTTGGAGATCCAAATCCTATTTGAAGAAGTCGCAATACTTAACAATCTTTAAAATTATAAGAAAATTTTAAAATTAGATGACAGGACTCATGCAGTTTTTAGAAAAAAATTAGTGATTTTTTACGTTGCTAATAGATAGATTTCAGGCAACTGTTTTAATTATGGACACACTATATATCTTCCGAAAAACTGTAGGTACCGTTTAAAAGAAGGGCAACTACTTGTGTAAAATCTTATGTGGGAATCACATTGTTCAAACTGCACCACACTACCTCTTTTCAATTAGCCATGAGCATCACAAATGGATCGATCTAAGACTCCTATAATACGAGCTGATTCGCAGCTGATCATTGTTGCCCAGCAGATATATAGCTTGGTGACATTTAATTGCAGACGTATTACTCGGCGTCTTTATCGCCTAAAATGACGAGTTTCCCTAAACAGAAGAGCGAATTATTGTTTGTACTTAATAAGTTTGGCGGTAATATTTGGCGAAATTTTCTTATAACCCTTGTAAAAAGTAGCCATCACTGTTGCTGTTAAATTAGTTAATTTTAAATATATATACACGTTGAAAAGTAGTGTAGGTTATAAAATACAACATTTAGATAATCAAACAGCAATAAAAACAAAAAATGCAAGAAAACATATAATTACACTTCATATTTGTGGTTGAAAGCTAAACGTACACTTTTCTTTCGGACAATTAATAGCCTATTTCTTTCGCCTTTCTTCATCTGTTGGAAATCTAAACGTTCTAAAAGCAGGTCTGGTATGATTTGAGCAATTTTCGGCTGCAAAAGCTCCATTTTATGTGATTTGATAACACTTGAAATTCGGACCGCGTGGGCAACAATCGCTGAGTGGGAAACAAAATGCCTGATAAGCCAGCCTGTATTGGAGCAGCTCAAGATCGATCGGGATTGATATTGCATACTAGTATTTCTCAGATAAAAGTATTATAGGTTCAATCTGTCAACAAATTATAGTAGCCAATTGATCTGGCCTGAGAGTGGTACTGCCTTTAAACCTGAAAATAACCAGTAAAAACTCAATATTGACATGCAGTATCACTGTATATGGGCCAACCTCAAACTCAATAGCTGGATGTCCGAATGTCCCCATAGGTCACTGCAACTATAATGGGCCAACCGCACATTGTCTCATTTTTTTTTTTTTTTTTTTTTTTTTTTATTAAATGAATGAAGTGAAACTTTTTGAAAATAAAACATAAAAACTGAAATGTAAATTTAAATTTAAAACACTGCTCAGTGTTTAAAGTTTGTTAGTTTGATTTTTATTATTTCGTATTATTACCTATGCAATTTATGTACAGAGTATTCAAACAATACTTGTATGAATCGGTAACACATATCTAAAAAATAATAATTAATGTAATTTACCATAATTAAATAACTTTAAAAGTTGATTTTATAATGTCTGATTAAGGTATTTTTTTAAAGAATACTTTTTAATTAACAATTTCCGAAACGTTTTATGCTGATGCGATCGTTTGAGTAAAGTTTTGGGAGGCATATTTAATATTCAAAATGATATTCTTTGATTAATCATTCAATTTTCATCTAGAAAACGAATGTCAAACTGATTTTTTATCCAAACTCTTATTGTAATTCAAATAATCTTTTATTAACATTAGATTAATTTACATCAAAATAAACAACTAATTTTTAAAAATTTAAAGTCAATTTCCAATTTAAAAATTTTATTTTTATTCAGCCTATTTTATGCAAAGTGATTTCTTTCTATACTCGTAGACGTTTTCATTTTAAAAATAAATTAGAGCACTTTAGATAATCATTGTAATTGTTTATACTTAATTTAGATAATTGTAGATAGACTTTTTTTATTTTCGAAAACCAAAGTCTTTTTTTATTTTTTCAGTTAAATCTTTAGGGATATGAGTTATTCAAGTTTCTGACGTTTCATGTTGATCACTATAAATGTTTAGAACTCTTTTACATGTTCAAGATCCCATAAATTACACAGGCCTACAAAAATGAAGGTGACAAAATTTGATTTGATGATTTCAGCTGATCTTTATGTTTTGCGATATGCTGAAACCCAAAATGCAGCCCATTTTTCTCTATCACGTATAGATTTTTGCCAATACAGGGCGTTTACCGACACAATTTCTTACATATACCATGATAAAAATAGGTTGGTTGGTTGGTTGATATGGTTTTAAGTCGCACTAGTGATTTACAATTACAAAAATAGGTATCTATGATTAAATAATCATGGAAACATACTATAAAACTTACCATATAATTATATTGGTGGAAGAGTAATGGAAAAAATTGTATAGGCAAGCACCCTGTATTGACAAAAATCTATACGTGATAGAGAAAAACTGGCTTCATTTTCGGTTTCAGCACACCAAAAATCTTAAAGATCAGCCGAAATTATAAAATCAAAATTTTACATGTCGGCCTCTGTTATTGGCCTTTGACGTTTTGAGTTATTGAATTTCACTTATTATTTAAAAAACACAAATTTATAAGTTCACCATTTCGTTATCCTAGCCATACAAAATTTATCATGTATGCTCAGTACTATTTTAAATACCAATCTAAAATTTTCATGTGTTTTATCATTTTAATTTTTACTTTGATTTTCGTTCATTGTAATTGGTTTATATGATTATTTAAAATAATGCTCATGACACTTGATAACTACGATTGTGATTGACTGAAGTTCGTTGCTTAATATAAATGAATAAATAAATAAATATATATATATATATATATATATATTATTATTATTATTATTATTATTATTATTATTATTATTATTTTATTTATTTATTATTTTTTAGTTTGATTTGAAAATTTATGAGGAAAATAAAATTTCGTATTTTTCATAAAAGTAGATTTTTATTTTATTCAAATGATGGCAAAACGAAATAATCATGTAGTTAAAAAAAAAATTAAGTTGTATCAGCCAATACATAATAAACGTCTGTTCTCTTATAAATGCTCAGTCAGGGAAAGATGTTGTGATGAGAGAAATATGAAAGGATATTTATGCTGGACTGACATTATAAAGAAAATTGTGCTGTTTGTAGATAAGATTTGTTTTATTGGCAAGTGTCATCAGAATATATCGACAGCACTAACGGTAAAATAAGGTGCAAATTTTTCTCTCGAATGAGCAGAACTAGTCCGAGGCAAAAACTTGAATGAAAAACAAAAGACTGTAATATTTTTATTTATTTATTTATTATCATTATTATTATTTTCGAAAGGACAGAATTATTACAATTTAACTCGTTTTATTCCATTTCATTTATTTTCTTCAAATTTGAGAAGAAGAATATTTTCTAAGGTTAACTAAACCTAGACAATCTAAATACAACAAAATTTGAAAAAAAAGAAAAAAAAAAAAAAAAAAATGATATTTTATGTAAGGAATCTGACCCGTCCTCTAAATAGAATTAGAATGAATGAAATTTGCGATTACATGTTTTAGTGTTCTCTTCAACAGCGATAAACAATTTTCAAGTACAAAGTTTTATTTTATCCGAATAATATGTTCTAATTTACATGAGCGTTCTGGAGAAAAAATTCTGCAACTACAAATAGAAGACACAAAGTGCATCCACAAATGCGATAAATGAATACAGTTTTCATATGGAGGAGGAGACGGCCAGACACATAACTCACGCTAGCATAAGCTTATATATGCCCTACGTGTCCCAACTGACAAAATATTCGCACTATAAAAATACCGATTTCTTTTTTTTTTTTTTTTATGCCTTTTAAGTAACAATATATATAAAAAATAATCATAATGTTCGACATACTTAAATTTAATTAATAAATTACTTATAGATTTCGTGCTTTAACATTTCATATTTTATTTTACAAAATACCAGTTATTCTTAATCTATTGTAAGATTACAAAATTGTATACAACTCTTTTAAAATCTAGGATAAAAAATAAATAAAATAAAATAAATGTTCTTCATACAGAAACGTGACGTTACAAAGGAACGTGACTTTTTCACAGATAATAAAAATTAACTTCTCAATATAATAGAGAAAAAGCTTTTTTCTAAAATGTTGTTTAGAGTACCTTAAAAAAAAAATTGTTTTATGTAGAAATATATTATAAATATTTTCATAAAAAGAAATAAATATAAGAAACACAAACAGGTAGGGCTAATTGAATAAAAAATATATGAAAGATAGAAGGCAAAGATATTTTTAAGCATTTATTATTATTAGGATGGATGGATTTGGTTGGGTTTTACGTCGCATTAGTAGCGCAGATGGGCAGTTGGAGACGGTCTCGGACACACCACTAGAGGTGGTCCGGAGGCATGCCATCACAATTTTGATCCTCCACTATTATTATTAGGATGGAAGACTATTAGTCTCAATCTAAGGATTTTTACGATACCAGTTTTACTATAGTTGGGCATTTATAAAAATCATAAATTTATCGAAAATATAATTGATTTATTTGAAAACGATGTTAAAATTTAAAAAAAAAAAAAAAAAAAAAAAAAAAAAACTAACTCTATACTAAACTAAATTCTGCTTTTGCCAGAATTTCATCAAAATCTTTATTTTTTTCTTTATTTATCAAAATCTTTATTTTTTTCTTTATTTTCTTTCTTTCTTTTTTTTTTTTTAAGAAAAAGAAAAGAAAAAGAAATTAATAATAATCAGTTTCGAAACGGACAGTATCGAAAAAGTTTTTTTTTTTTTTTTTCTAATAATTTAGAATTAGGAAATAAAATGCGCGCGTGCAAAATGAAATAAAATAAAATATTTTTGTAAAAAGAAATAGAACCGACTCCAAAAAGCAACTACTATTCAAACAACTAAAAATAAAAGAAATTTGGTAAAAATGGAACTTTAAATTGCGCCTAAAATTATAAAATAATTTCCTACGCCAAACAACCTAAATACTACAATTAAACATAACTTTTGATGTCGGCGCAAATTGAAATAGAATTTAATTCGTTTTCAAAGGTTTGGTTTTAAACCGATAGCTACAAATTCTATTGTCTCGAATGATCCCTTTTTATGTTTCCTTTATTATTTTATCACTATGTAAATTGGTCGATTAGTAACATCTACATGTAAAAGTGAACATTTTTACAATTCGGTATTTATGTTTATACAAAGTTACTAAAGTTTTCTTTGTAAACTTGGTATAACTTTGATAACTATCATCCTAGAGGGGGTTTGAATTTGGCGATCAAAACGTAATGCAAAAATATACACGCGAGATGTATATTTTTATGATATATATTATATGAAATATTGTGTCATATTCTTGATTGTTATCTTAATATACCTTATTAATATAACCATGATTTCTCAAAGAAATTAATTTTGTTTACCGATATAATTTGGCGATTTTTTTTTCACCAAGGACGCCCTATACCAGCAACTCCGCCAAATATGCAGTTTACGAAATCTTATTTTTTTTATTTTAATCAAAGTAGTTTTCGACTGTGTTTTGCAGAGGCTGAAGTGAGACGTATATTAGTTCCCTATCATACTATAGGTATGGGGAACTTAGGTAATGGTGAAAAATTTCGACCTCGGTTTTTTGACTTTTTTATACGTTTTCAGGTGTGAGGAATCCGAAAATGACAAAATTTGTATGGTGTCTGTCTGTAGGGTGTCTGTTAGTGTGTCAGTCCGTTAGTGTGTTAGTCCGTTAGTTTGTTAGTCTGTTAACACGATATCTCACGAACAAATGATCGCAGAGAGGTCAGATCAGTTTTAAAATATTACTTTCGATACTGGCAAGAATCCTATTCATTTGCAACATTCGAATTAAAAAACTTCGTAAGTTATGAGAAATTTACGATTTTCTTAACATGGGAGAATGGGACAAAATTTCACTTAAACGTGCATTAAATGGAAACTTTTTACTGTAAATATGTCAGACCAGTTTTAAAATATCAGTTTTGATGCCGGAATGAACATCAGTAACTATAAATATGCTACTTTGAAAATTTCGCAAGTTATTGAAAATTTACGGATTTCTTAACATGGCAGTATAGGGCAAAATTTCACATAAACGTCAATTTTGAGAGATATTTTCATCGTAAAGATGTCAGACTACTTTTGAAATATTATTTAGAACGCTGGCATGAGCATTAAAGACTATGAATTTTTCAATATAAAAATTCGTAAGTTTTTGGAAATTTACGAATTTTTTAACATGGCAGAATAGAGAAAAATTTCACATAAACGTCAATCTTGAGGGATATTTCATCATAAAGATGTCAAACCACTTTATAAATATTATTTTGGATGCTGGCATGAATAGCATAGACTATGATTTTTCCAATTAAAAAAAATCGTAAATTATTTGGAATTTACGATTTACTTAACGTGTCAGAATAAGGCAAAACTGAGCATAAACTTCCATTTTGAGGATCATAAATACATTAGACAACTTCCAAATTACATTTATAATATTTGTTTGAACATGATTGAATACAAATATTCTAATAGGAAAATTTCGTAAATTATTCGTAATTTACGATTTTATCAAAATAGCGACTTTTTAAATTTTTCATATAAACATGAATTTTGAGGATTATTGCATTGGAAATAGTAGCATGAAAACTAAACAACGGAATTGACCCTTATAAAATAAATTAATAGATTAGAATAAGATAAATATATCGAAGTGAACGGTGGATAGCCTTTTAGGCGGGCATTTCATTCTGTCACTGTATCAAGCTTTGGTCAAATTCATTTCTTTAAACATGATTATAATATGTCTCGCACTAGAAATTTGTGAGAACATAAATATGATGGGGAGCTGAGCAGAGTCAACCTATGCCAACTAGTTTTGAATGGAATTTGGTTTTTGTATTCAATAAAGGTATCATTTTTTTTTTCTTTATTCTTTTTATTATTATTATTATTATTAGTAGTAGTAGTAGTAGTAGTAGTAGTAGTAAAATATCACACAAAATATTTTGGATTTAAGAAAAATATTAACATATATTTCGCTTCATTCTTCTATAAGAAATTCTTATTTTTATAATATACAGTTGGATATAAAAAATTATGTTTTATGTGTTGGAACTTGGTTGTAAAAAATATGATCGACAAAATACAATCGAATTTAATCTAAATACTTTTTTTTACACCTCCACGCAATTTTAACAACTCAATTAGCAAAAAAAAAAAAAAAAAAAAAAAAAATACACTATCGAAATTTCAACTAGAAATTTTACATGAATATCACTGAAATCTATATCATTATATAAAGCGCAAAAAATTGTTTGTTTGTGGAGGGTAATCTCTGAAACTACTGAACCGGTTTAAAAACTTCTTTCACTGACCGAAAGCTACAGTATGCCATATTGTTATAGGCTATATTTAATTTTGATAAAATAAATTTTAGTTTAAAATCTGAGCATTTTAATTAAAATCCCCATATAAGCCGTAATAGAAATGGAAATAGTGTAATATTAAAAAAATTAGCTGCTGCCAACATAAAAGAAACATTTACATATTGATTTCGTTTTTAAAATATCTTGACGTGAAAAGAAAAGAAATATATTTGCACGTGCATTAAATTGAAATTCATATAAAGCTTTTTTAATTGTTAAACTTACACGTTAAATCTGACGTCATTATAGAATTAAAAGTGTTTATTTTTCTAATAATTTAATTTGATATGATATGATATAATATAATGATCTAAGCATCAATGTTTAAACCACGGAGTCTTTATTACTCCGTAGTTTAAACTGATGTGTGTAAACGAAATTGGAATTTAAAAATAAATAAATAAATAAAATAAAATAAAATAAGAAATTCTATTTTATAATATTATTTATTTTAATTTATAATTGTTGCCAAAAAGATTTACGAATTAATTTATTTTTAGACATATAATAAAATATATTTTCACGCGAACAATAATATAAAAAGTTAACTGGATTTTTTGTAAAAAAATAATAAAGATCGAGGAAAATTATTTCCCCATTTTAATCCCCATATTTGGATATAGATATGTATTAGTTATCATGTGCATCCGTTAGATTAAATTGTTTTTGTTGTAAAATTGATAAAATTGGAATTTTAAATTTCAAAACTCTAGAAAAAAAAATGGCAAATTTCCATATTCGATTGAAAACATAAACATTTCATTTCAAAGGATGATATTTACACAATAAACATCCAACTAATAAACTAATTAAAAGGGAAAGGATAAATATTCTATCATAATTTGAAGTCAAATTTGTTTTCAAATGTCTAAATAAAGTATCTGATATAATATACTAATATGTTGCAGCGGAATAGATTTGATATCCGTCATCCTTGGCAGAAAAAAAAATATCGCCAAATTATCTGGCGAATATAATTTAATTCCTTTCAAAAATCATGGTTATTTTAAAAACTTACATTAAGAGTGTAACGAATAATAAGAAACAATATTTCGTACAATACATATTACGAAAATATACATCTGGCATGTATATTTTCGTATTACTTTTTGATCTCCAAATACAAAAAACGCCAAGGGTGACAGTTTTGAAATTTAAAATTAAAATTTTGTCAATTTGACAGCAAAATAACTCAATCTAACGCATGCATACAATAACTAATACATATCTATACCCAAATATGAGGATTAAAATCGGGAAATAATTCTTCTAGAATTTTAATAAAAAAAAAAAAAAAAAAAAAAAAAATCCAATGAGCGATTAACATGGAAAATCTTTTTCTTGCATCCATGGGCGGTCAGTGATGTCACACTTCGCTTGCGTATTGAGATGTTTAAATTTATTTGGCGACCATTTTTAGCAACTAACAGTTATGGCAAGTAGCTCAATATACATAGCGCATACAGCCATTACTGAAATGTAAATAGCATTTAATTATTTGAGTTACATTATGTTGATTGGAAACCTATTTAATATACCTATGCTCTATAGCTATACTAATATAAAAAGAAGAAAGGTTTATATGCATATGTAGAAAACGATCGCTAGAACTAAAAAGCCGATTGCTTTTTTTTTTTTTTTCTTTCAATAATCAAAAGTTACACTGTCTCTCTCTAAGTGCTAGAAGTTATAATAAATTTTGGTAAAATAAATTTTTAATTAAAAGTTTCAATATTTTAATTGAAAACAAAGCATAGATTTGATATCTATCGTCATTGGCGATTTTTGTATTTGGCGATCGAAAACGTAATACGAAAATCTGTATATTATCGTAGTAAATACGAGATGTATGTGTTTACTTCAATTACCCTACTACCGTAGGTAGTGGAAGTATTGTATAGGTTTTCGCATTTGGTCAGTGTGTGTGTATATGTGCACGTGTGTGTGTAATCTTCTGGCTGTCATATCTCCAAAACTAATAAAAATAGAACTACTAAACTTCACAAGTGATTCAGGTCTGGTGTACAAATAAATTTTCCAAATTTTCGTGAAAATTGAAAAACCGGAATTGGGTCATCGAAAACCAGAAATGGGACCGTAAGCCCATATTCAAAAACACCTCTAATGATTTTCTTCAAAGTTTCTGTATAAATAATATATTAGATGCCCTTTCGATTGAAAAGTTGCTTAGTTCAGGAAAATTGATAGGCGTCCTCTATAAACAGCTCAATTTCAGACTTCGCAAGTGCGTTCCTTTAAAAACGCCTGTACGGATTTTTTTCAAACTCGCCATGTTAACTTCCTATTAAATATCCTTTTGTATGTAATTATTGTTTTTAGGTCAATAATTGAGTATGCTAAGTTTTGGTAAAAGTTGGTATCTCAAAAACGGCTCTAACGTATTCTTGAAATTTTTTTCTTTAATCCAATTTAGATAACCTTTCTCAAGTATTACGTGCTTATTACAGGAATATTAACGGTCATCCTGATTAGGTAGTTCAGTTTTAGATCTCGGAAATTCGTGTTAAAAAATATAACTATCTATTTTTTTTCCCCTTATTACTTTCCGAACACTATAGTGAGGAAAGTATTGTAATCATGTCAAAAATCCGAATTCGAGATTTTGATGTTTCTATACGTTTCGAGGTCCAACGAGTCCATTTCCACTATTTTTACGATGATGTATGTATGTATGTGTGTATGTATGTGTGTATGTATGTGTGTATGTATGTGTGTATGTCTGTGAGTTAACACGCTAGCGTCTAAACGCTTTGTTCGAATAAGCTGAAAGTTGGTACGTATATTGTAAGCCACCATAGTACGAACCCTATAGATTTTGGTGAATCTAGCACTTATAGTTTTTTTACAGGGACACAAAGAAAAATTCTTTAGCATTATGGCTAAGGGACCAAAATCTTAAAAGTGCGATAGCATCTAAACGCCTTATTCAATTGAGCAAAAACTTTATACACATATTATAGGTCACAGATACTCAATCTGTATAGTTTTTGGAGAATCTAGCACTCATAGTTTATTTACAGGGACACAAAGAAAATTTTTTTGCCAAATTTTTAAAAGTGTGATAGCGTCTAAACGCCTTATTAATCTCAGCAAAGAATTTGTACACATGTTATAGGTCACATTTGAATCAACTGTATAGATTTTGGTGAATTTAGCACTTACAGTTTTTTTACAGGGACACAAAGAAAAATTCTTTATCTTTATGGCCTATGAGACCAGCGATAGCATCTAAACGCCTTATTCAATTGAGCTGAAAATTTGTATGGATATTATAAATCACTGTTGCACTAACTATAAGCATTTTGGTGAATCTAGCATTTATAGATTTTTACAGGAACACAACGAAAAATTCTTTATCCTTATGATCTAAGGGCTCAAAGTTCAGTGGCGTTAAATAAAACCTCGTGTGATATATGGAGAAAAATACTCAAACACTCTGTTATGATTTTCTCTTTTTTGTTTGTTTAGCAACTCCTCTTTCTTTATTTTATCTACAAAACTGTTAGTTACTCAATGTTCGGAAAGTCGAGTGGAGTCACTCCAGATTTTTTTTACTTTCCGAACACTATAGTGAGGAAATTATTGTAATCATGTCAAAAATCCGAATTCGAGATTTTGATGTTTCTATACGTTTCGAGGTCCAACGAATCCGTTTTCGCTATTTTTACGATGATGTATGTATGTGTGTGTGTATGTATGTGTGTATGTATGTGTGTATGTATGTGTGTATGTCTGTGAGTGAACACGCTAGCGTCTAAACGCTTTGTTCGAATAAGCTGAAAGTTGGTACGTATATTGTAAGTCACCATAGTACGAACCCTATAGATTTTGGTGAATCTAGCACTTATAGTTTTTCTACAGGGACACAAAGAAAAATTCTTTATCATTATGGCCAAGGGACCAAAATCTTAAAAGTGCGATAGCATCTAAACGCCTTATTCAATTGAGCAAAAACTTTATACACATATTATAGGTCACAGATACTCAATCTGTATAGATTTTGGTGAATCTAGCACTTATAGTTTTTTTACAGGGACACAAAGAAAAATTCTTTGCCAAATTTTTAAAAGTGTGATAGCGTCTAAACGCCTTATTAATCTCAGCAAAGAATTTGTACACATGTTATAGGTC
This sequence comes from Salticus scenicus, assembly GCA_963930645.1. Lineage (NCBI taxonomy): Eukaryota > Metazoa > Arthropoda > Arachnida > Araneae > Salticidae > Salticus > Salticus scenicus. The sequence continues at coordinate 179,482,760 of OZ005650.1, forward strand.
ACATTTGAACCAACTGTATAGATTTTGGTGAATCTAGCACTTACAGTTTTTTTACAGGGACACAAAGAAAAATTCTTTATCTTTATGGCCTATCAGACCAGCGATAGCATCTAAACGCCTTATTCAATTGAGCTGAAAATTTGTATGAATATTATAAATCACTGTTGCACTATTTATAAGCATTTTGGTGAATCTAGCATTTATAGATTTTTACAGGGACACAACGAAAAATTCTTTTTCCTTATGATCTAAGGGCTCAAAGTTCAGTAGCGTTAAATAAAACCTGGTGTGATATACGGAGAAAAATACTCCAACACTCTGTTATGGTTTTCTGTTTTGTATTTTTTAGCAACTCCTCTTTCTTTATTTTATCTACAAAACTGTTAGTTACTCAATGTTCGGAAAGTCGAGTGGAGTCACTCCAGATTTTTTAACTCGCTACGCAAACTCTGTTGTATGTGTCTTTATACGTGTATCAAGTTTCTCTTACTCGAAAATCTCAAAAAAATGCAAGTAATATCTCCAAAAAATTGTATATATTACGTGTAATAGTGGGTAATGGAAGTCGTGTGGTTGTTTCACACCAGATTCTGTAATAGTATATATTGTACGAATATTGTTTCATATTACTGATTTCTCCTTTAATATACATTATTAAAATAATAATCAATTATGGAAATAATTAAATATATTTGCGAAATGAACAAATAAATAATAATTAAAGCTATTATGACGTCAATTTTATCAAAAACATTTTCATGTCATAGGTTTATTTTTCAATATTTTTTATTCATGAGTAAAGAAATGTTTCTTTTTATGAAATAAATAAATAAATAAATAAATAGCATTAAGTAAAAATTGCCAACATTTAACAACTAATTAAAACAAATAATTGTAAAATTATATTTTGACTTTCCAGTTAATAATATTGCCTGACTATAACATATAAACTGATATATTTCTTGATTTTTTACATATCAATCCATCTTTAACTAAAATTTGTTCATCAGTGCGAAGCCGGACGGGTCAGCTAGTATAAGATACAATGAGTTAACTTTTAAGTGTTCCTAAGAATGCATTTTAAAATTGTTTATTCCGGTTTAAAAGGTCGGAGTTCACAACTGATTTATCAGTCTTACGATGTTATATGAATATAACATTTTAAGATGCGTCATGTAATTCATGCTTTTTATATGATTCTATTACCGAAAATCGAAGGTATTAAGAGCTAAAAATGAAGTGACAACCTGAAAAAAGTATGTTTCTCATAATCCCTTCGTCCGTAAATTACAGCCTTAGAAATTGCTAAACATATAATGTAATAAAAATAGGTGCTCCATCCTGCAAGAATGTAATAAATCAGTAGAATCATACATGCGTTTGTTAAAAACTGAATTACTAAACTACGACGATACAAGCTAGATAAGTAAATCTTCAAAATAAATATGGAAGCACCAATTCCAAAGTTTTAGTACAGCGTCTAGAATAAACAGTGTGGAAAGCGGCGAATAAAATTGTACTAAAAAAATTAAGCCTGTCACCAGATGTCATTGTAATCGAAGCTAGGGTCACGACAACAAAACCGAGACTCCCTATTGGTTAATTATATGCTTAGATCACGTGATTAAACTGACGAAACTGGGAAAAGCCAATCAGGTCTTCGATTTGAGCAATAGCTTCGATCACAGCGACATCTGTGTAAGCTTAATTTTTGTAGCATCATTTTAACATCACGGTTATAGGCGATTGCCACACTGTTCATTCTAGAAGCTGTAGTTTTAGCAAATGCATTCCAAATTCTTCGTACCCAAAGGAATATATAATTTATATGTGATGCCAAATGAGTATAATCGCAAAATCTACGAATATCAGAATGTCTCAATTTAGTATTTGGTACAAATAACGTGTAATCTACTTCACTTAAAGTATACATTGATCCACGATTCGGAGTTGGCTCAAGAAGAGCGCATTTGCCCAGTTTTGGAGCGATTCAACTCGCTTCACAACTTTATAGCGTCTTTTTGTATAAATAAAAATAGTTAATATGCGTAATTTTCGAGTATTATTTATGCTTAATTAATCATCAAATAATTATATTATTATTTAAATATCAATTTTAACAAAATTCCTAAAAACAACCATTTTACGCAAGTTAAATCTCATTCACAATAGTTTTCAAAATGCACTGCATTCGTAACAATTACTATCAATTGTGAAATTTTTGCATTCAATTCTGGATATTGATCTAATTATTTTTAGGGCAATTAAATTTGGCAACAAAACAAAAACTATTTACTTTTCTCTGGTTATATGTATGGATTTTTCTGTCAACTTGAATAGATATCAATTTGCATTAAGCAATGAAAGTCTAGAATACAGCGACATTTTTATAAGACATACTTTCTATACAATATTTTGATAGATTTTTTTAATAAAATTTTGCTTAACAACTAAAGTATTTACTAAAATGTAAAAAAAAAAAAAAAAAAAAAAAAAAAACTATATCATTTATAAAAAAAAAAATTATGTCATTATAATGTAAAATAAAGTAACAACGTATAACGATTAAATTTTTCATATCAACTAATAAACAAATAGAAATAATTTTAATTTTAATTAAAAACAAAAAATGACAGTAATTGTATGAATTTATAAATTTTTATTATTTAAATATGTTTTCTTTGACAGCACCAGAGATATGTATGACATTTATTTAGAAAGCACATAAATTTTGAGTACATAAGTAACATGTTGATTTTACAATTAAAATTTTAATGGTGCGGTTTTTAGAATTTTTATTTACTTGCATGGTTTAAATTATTCCACATATTACTTCTTTTGTCGATAGTTATTCATTCCAACTCATCAAATACATTCTGGAACGATACAGAGAAAAGTCTCATCTACTTTTTCCATCTGAAATGAAAATAAGCCACAGTTTCTTAAATCATTAATACATGTAGAATTTTATCATATATATTTTTAGATTTATATATATATTATATATTTTATCATATATTAGATAGTAAACAACAGCCGTTTAGAGCTTTAAAGAGAACCTTTTTTTTTTTTTTAGTTAATTAATTAATTTATATATTTATATTAAAGAAAACAAGGAAATCACAAAAAAAAATGTGCATTATATGAAAAAAAAAATTAGAAATAGAATAGAATGTTTAAAGAAAAATTTAGAGAATTATTAAATGGGGAATTTTATTTTTAATCCCTCGACCACAAAAAAGTAGTGTTATAAGTTTGAAGCCATTGTCTGTCTGTGTACATGTGTGTGTCCGTCAACAACTCTGTAACTTTCGAACGGATAGACCAATTTCAATGCGGTTTTTTTAATTGAGATTTTTCTTAGCTATTTTTGATTAAAATATGTTTGATATATTTTTTTAGCATAATTAAAATGTGATTTTTTCAGGCTCGATTTGCTGTAACATTTCGTTATTTCATAACTGACGAGCTTCCAAATGTTATGAGATGATTATAGCTGGCAAACTTCCAATTAATTTTAAAACGATAAGCCACGTGGTTTCTGGTGTATTACTTTTATTTAATTTTAAATTTATTTAATTTTTACTTTATTTTTATTTATTTATTTTATTTATTTATTTATTTTGTAAAATTGCGAATTTTCTACCTATTTTAACAAAAATTGAAAGAGGACAATAAATTGTATTCATGAGTTTGTAGTCCGACAATCACTTAATTCGGTCAAAAATTACAGATTTTATAAATAATTATAATAAAAATAATGGTTAGTTAAATTCTAGATGGTCTTTAGATATATTAAGCGAGATAGCTCTTAAAAGGGACGTTTTCCGGCTCCGATTTCACTGAAATTTTATTTTCTGGTGAAAGTCATGTATTAACTATTTTTGATGAAAATAAATTTTGTTAATAGATTATATTTTCTAAATTTATTGAATTTTTAAAAAGTTACGATTTATTTATTTCAAACCACAATAACCTGAAGAGCTTATAAGTCAAAAAGACGTGAACAATAAGACTGTTTAATTCAACAACAATAAAATGTTAAATCACTGTAGAGTTATAAAAAAAAAAGTAAACTACACTCACTGCTTTTGTTTTGCCACATGGATAGCGCTTTGGCTCGCATGCTTTTCTTCTCATACATCGGCCAAAATCTCTTATACATTTAGAGTCATCTAAGCCACACTGAGGACAAAGTTTATCTGCTTTAACAAATCGACAGGCTCTACAAGAAGTGTGCTGGCAATTTCCTTGACATGGCCTGGAAATTTCTGCATTGAGACTGAAAAAAATGAATTATTATTTATAAAATAAATTACAGATATTTAAATGAAAATTGAAAAAATCGAAGTTAAAGTTTTGTGATTGTAAAACTTAAAATGAAGCATTCAAATATCAAGAAAGGAATTACGAATAAAAGTACCACTTCAGAAATACAAAAATTCTCCCAATCAGATAAAAATATCTTGATATACAGGGTGTGTATAAAGTCCCGGACCCATTTTGATGTTTAATAACTCATAAAATAATAAAGATAAAATAAAATTAATAACATAAGTGGTTAGATAGACTCAAAAAGTTTCATGACCCTTGTCAATGAACTTCCACGTGTGCCTCCTTCGTCGCACGGAGAATATCAAGTCGATAGTCAATTTCACGCCAGGTAGCGGCAAGCATGTCAGCATCCACTGTAATTCTGACTTTTAGGTCATCAATGTTCGACACTCTCCTCCTGTAAACATTGTCCTTTACAAATCCCCAAAGGAAAAAGTCCAGTGGCGTTATATCAGGTGATCTGGGTGGCCAAGGAATTGGACCTCCTCGCCCAATCCATCTTCCTGGAAAATTGTCATTCAAATAACTACGAACGATTGTACCCCAATGAGGTGGTGCACCATCTTGTTGCAAAACGACGTGCGGCTGAAGCTCTTCTAGTTGTGGAAATACGAAATTTTCCAACATGTCTAAGTATACGACTGATGAGACCGTCTTTTCTGTAAAAAAGAAAGGCCCAGTGACTCGGTCGTGCATTAGTCCACACCACACATTAACTTTTGGGGAATCCCTTTGTGCCTCACGGTATTCATGGGGGTTTTCAAAAGAGTCAAAAAAAGTCAAAAGAGAGAAAAATGCAATTAATAAGCAGACGATATTTAGAAAAGTACAGATATTTAGACTGGAAAATTAAATTATCTGAAATTAATCACACGCGCAGACGATATTTACAAAAATAAAGATATTGAAACCTATAAAGAAAATATATGAGTTATTCCATCAATAAATGCCATAAGTTTGTTTATATCATCATTATTTTATGAGTTATTAAACATCAAAATGGGTCCGGGATTTTTCAAACACCCTGTATATAGGTGTGAAACTGTAAGTCTATCAGTAAATCTCTCGGAATTTCTTAATTTGCTATGCAAAGCTAAATAATTCTAGCTCCTGCCAAGGAAAGTTGGTATAGATATTAATCCGAACAAAATCGTTCAGAAATGGTATTAAATGAAAACTAATATTAGCTTTAAACGAATTTTTAAAAAATACTAAAGTAATACAAAAAAAAAAAAAAAAAAAAAAAAAAAAAAAAAATTGATTGAACGTTATTTTTATTTGTTTATTTATTTATTTATTTTTACATGAAAAGGATATGAAATTATTAGTCATGTTGATAAAATTTTATTTAATTTTATTATTCATTTGTAAATAAATATATTTATTTTTCATAGAAAAATAACTAAATATATAAATATATAAATAAAAGACCGCGTAAACATATATACACATTTTGAATTAAGTACTTATTTTTCTACATTAAAAATCATATTTTTCGTTTTTATTAATAGTGTATGTGTGATTTATGAGAATCTGTTAAGTTCACATATTCATTTCAAATAATTATAATTTGAATTGCATATTTAGTAAATCCTTTTACTCCATTTATTATTATTATTATTATTCCATAAGATTTCTATTTTCATTATCCAACTACCGTGAGTAATGAAAATATTGTATTCTGCAAAAAATTTCGATACCGAGTTTTGATATCATTTACATAATTTAAAGTTTCCTGAGTCCAAAAAAAAGTGTTTTTTGGCAAATGATCAATTTGTGCGTATGGAAATGGAGAACCTTCTACCATATCTCCAAAAAGAATAAAGATAGAACGACGAAAGTTCACAATTATGACCGATTCGATGTACAAATGACTTTGTCAACTTTTGGTTTAAACTGTAAAACCGGAAGTGTGACAGTAAGTTAGTATCTCAAGAACAGTTCTAACGATTTTCTTCAAATGTTGCTATATAAACTCCCTTTTAGTTATTTTGTATGCATAAGTTGGTTACTTCAGTAGAGTTAATAAGCGTTCTGAAGTACGCCAATTTTGTGTTTCACAAGTGCATTTCTTAAAAAACAGCTCAATGACTTTTTTTTCTCCAACTCGCCCAATTAAATCCCTTTTAAGTGTACTTTCGCATATAATTGTGGGTTTTCGGGGAACACAGGAGTTTGCCAAGTTTTTGTGAAAATAGATAGTGAGACCGAATGTCGGTATCTCATAAATGGCTTGAATAGTAATGGATAATGTAAGTCGTGTGGTTGTTACACACCGTAGGTTTAAATAGTTTTTACTATTAAACTTAACAGTCATAAATATCTTTAAACCTACCCTTAGTATCTATGTATAAATGAGAGTTGTATCACCTTCAAGAAACTGAGTCTTATGAAAAAGGTCAGTCCTATGATTTCCAAAAATTTTATGAAAAGATTTTGCCAGGGTAACTCAGTGGTAGAGCCTCCGCGCGTTAAGCGGAGGGCCTGGGTTCGTTTCCTGGTTCTGGTATTTTTCAGATAGTTGGTATAAAAATAAACCTTCCACTACAATTTATGTGAAATGAAATAGCAAGAATGTGATAGCAAATGAAATAGCAAGACAGCCACAGGTCAGATTCATTCAAGAAGATATTCGAGTTCAGCGAGAAGCGATACACCTTGCTAATTCTCAAACGAGAGCTGATAAAATACGAGATAAACTGGCAAACAGTGACAAGAGGGTATCTTGCAGATGCTTAACGAACATCGGTTAGAATAGCTGAAGGAACTTAAGAACAGACACTACCAAGGCCTCAGAAACATGCCGAAATCAAAGCTGATAGACGATGAGAATAAACTGTTAGACAGCGACAAGACAAATATACTGCAAATGCTCAGCGAACAGCAGTTAAATGATCAGATTAATCTCAATAGTTATAAGCCAGGCGTTAGAAATAGGCTTAAAAGACACTGTTCGAAGACCAGAAGAAGTTTACTAACAGCGATAAGCCATGTTTCTAGTGGATGTTCAATAGGCCGCGGTTAGAAAACAAGAAGAAAACGGAGATCAGGTACAAGCCAGGCGTCAGGAACATGCTAAAAGGGAAAGTACTTGAAGGTAAATATAAATTTAACTGCGAAAAGACATGGTATGTGCTCAACAGACAAAGATTAAGAAACAAGAAGAACTGAAGAATCTCATATTCGAATTCAAACTAATTTCTGACATCGTAGTGATACAGTCTATCGACCATTAGATGCTGCCAGTTGGCTGTTACGTACATTTTACGATGATTCTACTTTTGATTGAGCATTTCAAAGTATTGTCAGCATAACAAGAAAGACAAATGTTTCTTTAAGTTATAGTTTAAAAGTGGCCAAGATAATCACCTAGGATGTGTTTTTCTAAAATTCAATTGCTTAAAATTTATAATCTGCCAAAGCTTTTGATAAACGCTAATTTAACCAGGTACACCTGCTAGTACAATATAAAATATTTATCTTCTGAACTAAACAATCATCATCGTTATATTTCAATAACGGTTGGACTTACCTTAGTTTTTTCTTCCTGTTTATAGATAATTTTTGCATTTATAAAAAACAAAATCTAGTTTTCATTTGTGTATCTTACATGCCTTTAGATTCAATTCTTTAAATGTTACTCTAAGTAAATTATTTTGAAATTATTATATATATATATATATATATATATATATATATATATTACTATTTCTATTCATCTTTAAATGTACCATTATTTAAGTTATCATAATTTGCCAATAAATGTTATTAATAATTAAAAGCAAATAGTAGTAAATTTAGATTATCTAACATAACATTTTCATTAAAAAGATAGAAAATTTTAGCAACTTAATTTAGGCTTTACTTAAAAAAAAAAAAAAAAAAAAAAAAAAAAAAAAAAAAAAGCTTTTTAGAGAATGTGAAATTGCATAGAATGTCATGTTACATTCCATGTTAACCATTAGATGGCTTTTTTTTTTTTTTTTTTTTTCAAATACAAAAAGTAAAAACAATCAAAAGATTCAATTCATTTTGAGAGTTTTTATATTACAAAATATATTGTGAACACTGTATCACAATATATTGAATTTCGTTAATTTCCTCTCTGTTTATAACGACATAATTTAGTGCTACAGCTCGATGTAATTTCTTTGAAAGTTTATGCTGTTATGTAATACATTTCACTTTCATTATACACTGGTTTCCAAAATTAAGAAATGCTGTGTCCAGGTGTTCCAAACTACCATTTTAACTTTGATCGCGTATAAGTCATACATTTGGAAAACTAAAAAAAATGCGATTTTCGGTATAATGTCCACACTCATCTAAAGTTTTGCTCTACACCACCACTTCCAACAAATCTCTATTTTCCAATTCTTTTGGTTTTGTTTTTGCAGGTGGGGCGTTGACGAAAATTACCACCCCACGAAATTTTTTTTTCTTTTTTTTTTTTTTTTGGGGGGGGGGGGGGGGACATTTGTGAAGGATGTGGTCTGCAAGATCTCAGTGCGGAGAACTGCAAGAACTACGAGTCGCTCAGTACTTGAACATGTCACGGAAGATTACTTGGTCGGACGTGGATGGAATTCGAAGTGCTAGAAATGAGGCACATACTAATTTTTTTTTTTTTTTTTTAACATTATGCCGCAAACCGCACCTTTTTATACATCCTCATTTTTTTATTTATATGCTTTCAATGTTGGAAATATCATTTCGAAACACCCAGTAAATTAAAAACTGATAATAATAAAAAAAAGCCTGCAAGTAAATTGTACAAAACTTGATGATAATATTAAACCACATGTAAATCATACATATATGTGTGTTATATATGTTCTTATATTTTGTAGTATCAACAGGAACATATTTTTTTTCTTAAATCCGAGTATAGAAATTAAATAAAAATAAATTTCTCTGTTATAAGTAATACCCACTAAAACAATAATACAAGCCTGACAGCCATGTTTTATGCTAGTTAAGATGTTGATAATGAGTTTAATTGACCAATACTCACTGATCCTGTAAAACAGTTCTACGGTGTCATAAAGTTTCCTTCTATTCAGTTCGTTTTAAACTGTATCGTATTTACCGCCACTGTATTGCTGCTTGCTTTTATCTTTAACATATCTGGATTTTAAGAATTTTTAACTAGTTATTTTATTCGACTTATCTGAATTTTTTGAATTTTTTCTCAACTTAAAAAAAAATAAACACTTGCATCTTTATATCTGTTCGGAGAAACCTCAATTTATTTTTTGAATGATTATTAAGAAAAACTATACTAAATTTATATAGTTTTGGTCACTTTGCAAAAAAAAAAAAAAAAATGTATTTTTAGCTATATACTCATGTTTGTGAAAATTGCAACAGCATGAAGAATTAATGCAATTGAGCTGTAATTTTCAGTAAATGCAAATTATAATGTGTTAAGCAAATGATTAACATTTCAGAGCCACCACGCATGCGTGGGCTGTGTAGCACCATATGAATTTCTGTTGAAACCGTATAAATATAGAGCTATAGCGGGCCGTTGAAAATAGTCTAACTGCTCTTGGTAAATGTTAGTTGAAACGTAACGATGCCTCTTCGATGAAAGAGGGTGACATTTTAGCAACTTACCGTGTTTGAATGGTGGAGAAACATTGCCCTTTCTGAAGGAGGATTTTTCCATCCTGCAATAGCAACCCGTGTTCAGCATAACAGCAGCACAGTCATGCGAGTTTTGAAGCAATAGGACGACAAGAATCAGACAACTCGGAAATCTGGATCCCGAAAGATGACGTCAACGCGCGGTGACAGGCACCTAGTCCGCATAGCGCTGACGAACCGTACAGCTTCATCTAGACTAGAGCGCCTCCAATACAGGCTGGCTCATCAGGCATTTTGTTTCCCACTCAGTGATTGTTGCCCACTCGGTCCGAATTTCAAGTATTATCAAATATCATAAAATGGAGGTTTTGCAGCCGAAAATTGCTCAAATCATGCCAGAACTGCTTTTAAAACGTTTAGATTTCCAACAGATGAAAAAAGTAGAAAGAAATTGGCTATTAATTGTCCAAAAGAAAATTGTACGCTTAGCTTTCAATCACAAATATGAAGTGTAATTATGATATGTTTTCTTGCATTTTTTGTATCAATTATTTTTTTTTTAATTGCTGTTTGATTATCTAAATGTTGTATTTTACAGTCTACACTACTTTTCAACGTGTATAAATATTTAAAATTAACTAATTTAACAGCAACACTGATGGCTACTTTTTACAAGGGTTATAAGAAAATTTCGCCAAATATTACCGCCAAACTTATCAAGTACAAACAATAATTCGCTTTTCTGTTTAGGCAAACTCGCCGTTTCAGGCAATAAAGACGCCGATTAATATGTCTGCAACTAAACATCGCCAAGCTATATTTCCGCTGGCCAACAATGATCAGCTGTGAGTCAGCTCGTATTATAGAAGTCTTAATCTAGACAGTTGGCAGCACTTTGGTTCACTGCTACAGTTATATCAATAGCAAAACCCTTTCTACCGCTTTGTTTGATGCACTCGTAAATACTTTGTTCGTCTTATGAAGGATCATCTTTTTATTTTGACCCGAAACAATTTTTGTGTATGTGTTTTTTTATGGTTTTTATAGAAAATTCATTACTTATTAATCTAGGAGTCACAATTAATAGTTTCAAAACATGCCATCACAGTTTTCATGCGTCAAGGAGGAGATCGCTGAAGTTCTAGAAATTTTGCATAGAAGCATACAAGCAATTAGACGCAGGTCATTTGGATAGACATTTTATGCATTTGATTGTCTATTTAAGTATCATCAATGCTATGTAATTTTATTATTTTATTTATTCAGATAATCAAATGGAATGGATTCCGAGCTATATTAAATGGTCTTCATATAGCAACTTGCAAACATCATATAAGATTTGAAATTAGATACTCAAGCTTTGTATTATTCGGAAATTAACAGTATAGGTCAAACAATGCATTTCCAGGGCTTTTTAGTGTGTTTAAAAGAATTATAAGTTGGGCAGGATCTGATTTCTTTCAGAAAAAGAGAACATCGAATAATATTGTTCTAAGTGTTATCTATCCAGACGAATTGCAGAAATATTAAGAAATAAGAGCAGAATTTACAAAACAACAGAAAGAAAGAAAAGGGAAGAGAAGCAACGAGAGGAATAGCAATAAAAAAAAAGATAGAAAAAAGGAAAAGAAAAAGCAGAGAACTAAAAACAAGAAATATTTTGTAAATTTTAAAAATGCTTAGCAAAATGATGGAAATCAAAAAGAAAAAAGGAAACCATTTCAGGTTCGGAGAAGATCGTGAAGAATGGTAGAATGCAAATAGTCCATCAGTAACCTGTAAATGCCTGAAAGCAAGACGCAGCTTAGACATTTATAAGATAATCACACAAGAATGTAATAAAAAAAATTCTTAAAAATTAAGATTCAATGTAAATAAAACAATTTCACTGAAACAGCGTCTTTTAAAGAGTTAAATTTTTCAGGAGTAATTTATTTTCAATTTATGATACAAGTTTATCTATTTTTTTTCACTCCATTAACACAATAATACAATACAAAGTATATTTTGTTATGTATAAAATTCAATCAGCTTGCTTTCTATTTTGTAAAGCTTTATATGTGTATATCACTGAAGCAGGAATGTATCCATTAATTTGTTTTAAGGTTTCTACTGCTGGTGCATTTTAAATTTTCCGAAAAATAATAAAAAATACTTTGATTTGTATCACTCACACTACAGTTATGTAAAGGTAGAGTAATTGAGATACTGAACAAAGGTTGTTATCACAATCTCTAAAATTAAAAAACTATACAGAATTATGCTAGAAGTGGAATAAGAATGTACAAATATTGAAGATAAATATTTATCTATATATATTATTTCATGCATCAGTACTTTCTTGTAAATTTTCATTCATTGTCTCATTCATTACGATATATTTAACACAATTGCATAGAAAAACGATAATGTTCATTTCACGTGTTCAGAAGTACAATTAATTGCAGAAGCTGACGACACTGTTTACAAGTAATAATATTTCCTTGTTAAATTTCAGAATTTTTTTTTTTAAATAATACTATATAAAAATAGTGGTACCAGTCTCTTCTGATCTTTATATCACTAAAACACCCCGATTTATATGAAAATATAGGAAAATAGCCCAATGCTAAGTGTTCATATTAATTATCATACACAGATGTAATCCCGTAAATTCCCCTCCTAACGGTAGAAACCAAAACCGTTTTTTTTTTTTTTTTTTTTTTTTTTTTTTTTTTTTCCCCACATAAGTTTTATTTTTTTTTTTCTTTTCTAACGTATAATTTAATTTTTATTTTCGCAAAAGGAGTGAAACACAATATTAAACAAGCCTTTTTTTTCAAACACAGAAGTAAGAAAAAGAAAGTAATGGGAAGGCTAAGACGAATAATGGACAAAAGATCACATTATAAAACAGTTATATATTGTAAACATATATGCACACAGTATATTGTAAATATATATGCACATAAGGGAAATAAAAATTCCAAAACACTTACGCAGCAGAACAAATTGCTCTAGGATTTTTATTGCAAAAATCAGGATCACATTTTGGTTTACAATGAAATGGAACAGAAGTCGTGGCTGCTAAAGGTACAAAATAACAAATTATTAATAAATACACAATAACCTTAAAAATATAACCTATCGAAAGAAACATTGGTAAAAAATAAACATTCATTTATTTATCTCTATTTGAAATAATTTTTACTGCGAATAATACGCCATAAATCTAACTGGTTTTGTGTCAGCGATAGCATTTAGCACATGAAAACATTAAGGCTTTATTTCATTAGGAATATTGCACTGAATTTATTCATATTCTGAATTATAATCTTATATTCAGGTTGCAATTGCATGAGAAAAAAATTGTAAAGAATTTTATCATATATATAATCTTTTTATATATGTGATAACATTTATCGTTGTGTAAAAATATTTTTGCCTTGAAAATTTTCTCTTGCATTACAATTTGTATCAAAATTCAATATTATGTTTTTGATATTAGATTGAATTTAAATAAATGCGTAAAAATATGTCCAAAATTCGTATTTATTCAGGAATTTATAGTACTAGTTTAAATAATGTCTGCGTTTTAGCACTTATTTAAAATGAGCGCTGTATTATTTTTAATTTAACCCTCAGAACGCCTTTGAAAAGGGCAAAATTGTAATGTTAATTTTCACTGTCCAGTTTCTTTAATGCATTAAAATAAGGCTTAGTTCAACTTTAGATTAAGAATTAAATGTGTACGCCATAATAATACTTGTGACTATTATAAAAGACCTTCAAACTCAAAAAACAAGTTAAAAATTCATAAATATGTAATTTTGAATCAAAGATGCATTGCGGAAAAAACAATATATCCGTCAGCAGCAGTCAGATGGTTGAAATTCAATAATGTTTATGTATGTTAATTAGTATTTATTTAAAGTATTTAAATATGAAAATATTTTCTAATTTTTAATTTTAAAAATTTGCAAAATATTTTTAGCTGTGTCAAACATGAATTAAAAAAATAAAAGTTACGATTAACATAAGATAATTTATCATTAAAAATCCGTTTAAGTAATTCTGACAAAGTGGAATCCGATTTTTCAGTAACAATTTTATGGAGATTAAGAGAGATAGCTAAATTTTCTAGGAAATGTAAATCAGAAACGCATTTGGCATTAAAGATAATTTTGGGTAGCTACAAATTAAAACTTTATATCAAAACTATAAAAACTATATATCAAAAGGATCTCCTCTGCTAAATCTACACCAAATAAATTTTAAGAAATAATTATAGTAACCGATACTAGGGAATGAAAAACAATTACTGCATGACTTTTCATATGGAAGAATAGATAAAAATAAGATCCGCCGTATTAAATTAAATTCTGTTTTGTATAGAATTTTATATCTATTGCTTAGATAACAAAAGTAAACTCAGTGTTTATTATTATTATTAATATTCATTTAGTTATGTTTATTTTTTTCCATACAATCATACATGATAAAATCAAAAATATATTTTTTATATATTATGAGCATAATAAGTTATCTTATTTTAATTAAATTATACAAAATGCTAACCTATGGAACGAGTTTTATTTTAATTAGTGAAAGATTAAAAATATGTTTTAAAAAAGAAATTTTCAGACCGAGTAAACCATGATGCACTTTTAAGCGGTTCATTCAGATATTTAAAGTTGAATAAGGCAATAAAGATTTTTAACAGCATTTGTCCATTTGCATTTTGTGTGTGTGTGTGTGTGTGTGTGTGTGTGTGTAAATGGCTTTTTACAGTTAGGGTTTAATTTTTCGAATCACCATAAAATGATTTTTTATATTTCTTTTCTTTTTTACACTGCTCGACATTGAAAATGCAACACCAAGAAGGAATGATAATAACGGAATGAAATTTCTTGAACACATACATTATAGTAGGAAGAACAATTGATTAAAATTTCAGGAAATTTGGAGTAATATGTACTGAGAAAACTGTACATAAAGCAGCGACCTCTGTGAGCAATAACAGCACATATCTGCCTAGGCATTGAATCGAACAGCGATTGGATGACATGTACGGGTAGAGCACTTCATGAGGCTTCAACACGATGCCACAATTCATCGATCGAAGTTACTGGTGAGTAGTGGGGGCCAGTCGCTTTTCAACGATTAAACAGTCATTTTCATTGGTGCGAGATCAGGAGAACGCGCTGGCCAGAGCAACAGAGAACACATTCGGCATCAATAAAGGTCCAGACAACATGGACAACTTGCGGTAGGGCATTGTCCTGCTTAAATATTGCGCTTCGGAGGCCTTGAACATAGGCAGAGCTATGGGCCTTAACTCGTCAGAAATGTAAGGGCTGGTATTCAAGTGGCGGGAATGAAAACAAGAGGTGACCGGGACGTGTATCCAATGGTAAGGCATACCATAAATCCAAGTGATGACTCAGTATGCGGCTACCAAAATTCTGATTACCCTCAAAACTGCATCACTGATATGAGCGCTATTAATGTGTGATCAACGATGAACCTGGACGCAGGAATGGCGTGAAGTCACTGTTCAGAATCACAATCCTGTTTACAGCATCAAGATTACCTTATCCGTATTTAACGGCATTATGAATAATGCACATTACCAGCTGGGATTCGACATCATCATACTGTCCATCATTTGCAATTATGTTATGGGTTCCCATTGGATACACGTCTCGATTACTTCATGTTCGTATTCCTGGCACTCTGAACAGCGGCCATTAAATTTCTGATGAGTTAAGGCCCGCCCCTCTGCCCTGTATTCGAGACCTCAGTAGCGCAAAAATTAAGCAAGATAATGCACGACCGCAAATTGTTTGTATTCTCCGGACCTTCTTTGATACAGAATGTGTTCGACTTTGCTCTGGCCAGCGCGTTCTCCTGATCTCGCACCAATGAAAATGACTGTTTAATCATTGAAAAGCGACTGGCCCCTCACCACTCACCAGTAACTTCGATCGATGAATTGTGGCATCGTGTTGAAGCTTCATGAAGTGCTCTACCCGTACATGTCATCCAATCGTTGTTCGATTCAATGCCTAGGCAGATATGTGCTGTTATTGCACACAGAGGTCGCTGCTTTATGTACTGTTTTCTCTGTACATATTACTCCAAATTTCCTGAAATTTTAATCAATTGTTCTTCCTACTATAATGTATGTGTCCAACAAATTTCATTCCGTTATTATCATTCCTTCTTGGTGTTGCATTTTCAATGTCGAGCAGTGTAAATATTCTGCCCCTTAAATAATGGATGTCATGGGAGGGATGTCATGGGAGGGATGTCAATGGAGTGTTATTATTCGCATAAAAGAAGCCTTTTTAT
The DNA here is from genome assembly GCA_963930645.1 of Salticus scenicus. Lineage (NCBI taxonomy): Eukaryota > Metazoa > Arthropoda > Arachnida > Araneae > Salticidae > Salticus > Salticus scenicus. Next base: position 179,499,017 of record OZ005650.1, read on the forward strand.
CTCAAAAATTACATTTTACCATTTAAAACACGTTGTATGCCTATAAATTATATATTTCGCGGCAGTGCTTAATTTGAGAAACACATGAATGTAAAATAAAAATAATTAATTTGTTTATTATTTTTCAAAAGAATTGAAAAATAATAAACACAATAAATTGAATCACCGTCCACACAAACTCAACACACACTGAACACACAAACTCAATAAATTAAATCACCGTCTCATGTCCCCTTAAAGTTGTTTACTTGTCTAGAGTTTTATGTTTTTCAGCGTTGCTCAGCTGAATTTTAATATAATTATGTTTAACAAAATTTAGCAAACATTTCATAAAATATTAAGTTTAGGTTTTGTGAAAACGATATACGTCTCATAATGTTGATTAGAATTTCGAATTAATACGTTTAAATTTTTTAATATACCTACATTTTTTTTAATCCAAAAATTTTGAAAAATGTTAAATCATACCTTTTTTACAAATTCCTTTTTGAACTCTGTATACAGCTTTCACTCCATCTTTCATAAAAGTCACTTCAGTAGTCGGTTGAGGCTCACAAAACAGACCTTCATCACAATTTCCTAAATAATTATGATCTCCTCCACATTGTTCATTTTCAACTTTGGCACAAACTCTACAACAACCACAAACACCAACAGTATATCCTCCTTTGCAATGTAGACGTTTTTTTCTGTTCTTATAGCAATGTATCTGATCACATGGTGGACAATGTAAAGGATGTTTCGTGTTGTGAACAGACCTTCGTTGCTTCAAAATTTCTTTTGAGGCACATTTGGAAGTAGTTGTATTTGAATGCTCAAATATATTTACAATATCAGAAGCTTCAGTGGGTGATATTACAAAACTAACAATTATGATTAATATGACATCCATATTTTTTATTTGAATTTTTTTCATGAATAAAATTTCTAAATTATACAACAATTTTCTTCTTTCTTCGGCAAATATTCACATAAACAATTTAGGTAATCTCATGGTATAAAGGTATGTTTCTTAATGATTATTTTTAATAATTTTCTGTTTCAAACGCACATAAAATCATTTCTCTGCATGAGAAATAAATTTCTAAATATTTCCTTTTCATTATCTTTGAGTAACTTTTTGGCAGATAATTATTTCTTCAAAAACTTATAATTATTTCTACATTTGATTAAAAATTTATTGATTTCACATCTTCACATATTTCTTTGGTATATAGAATTTTCCGCTTCAAAAAGAACTCACAGTAAAAAACAACTGTCGACTTAACTATGCAAATATATTTTTTGTGTTTCAAATGAAAAATGAAAGCTTTTATTAAAGAAGGCAAAATAATTATTCAGGTGGATATTATTCATAAAACTTTTTCAACATTGTATATATGTTTCATAAATAAACATGATTTCTTAGTAAATAGTTTTTTCATTACTAGCATAATTAAATCAGTCATTAAAAAATTGAACTTTACTGCTTTTCATTAAGAACTTTTTTGAATATATCATTGTAAATTTTAATAATTCATAATAAAATATACTGCTGAATTTTCAATGCTTTTATATTTCTGTAGGGAACCCTGCAAAATTTAAAGAAATAAAAAATTATATTTTACTTATAATGCATAAACTAATTTAAATAAAAAAACATTACTTGAAACATATATTCACGAAAAAAAATAATAATAATGTAAATATTTTATGAGTTTAATTTTGTTGTTTGACTGTTAGGATGGCTTTATAGGTATGGTAAAAACAAATTATTCTTATAATATAAAAAATAAAAAATTAATTTTCTAAAAATTAAGTGAATAAATAAATATTATTTTTATATATTCCAGATAATTTTTATGAAATAATTACTTAGCTAAAAAATAAAATATAGAGTACTATATAGAAAAAACATTATTTAACAAAATAATTAGAAATATTTATCATCGCGAAATTTATGATTTCCCGAAACCGTTATACTTTTATGATGGAAGTAATAAATTACTTAGACATATGCCTAAAAAATCTCAAAAACTATTCAGAATAAGAATTATATACATAATAACTAGTGGATCTGCAGATCAGGAGCCTCAACGTCCTATTTACATCAAACATTATTCAATAGGTCATTTTTATTTATTCCTTACTATATAATCGTATATATTGATTCGATCGACTTGTTACCATAATCAGATAATTCCTGTGGGGGACTGCCGCCCCCCCTCAACCCCCCGCTGTGTCTCTATTTGCATATCTTATACAGTGTTACGGAATTGTAAGTAATTGTATTTATTTTTGTATCAATTCTTTCGAAGAGGTTTAGTAAAGTTAATAAAATGCTAACTTTGTGCATTTCTAGTCGTTTTAGTGTTAAAATAGCCTAATTTTCCTTTAAAAACACTTAATTAAGCTCCAATAAGGGAAGAAATGGATTTGGCGCCAAATTTGGCGACTGTTTTCGTCCTTTGCGATTTTTTGGGCGATCTTTGCGAGAAAATCCTTATTACGGATATACCAAATATGGAAGCTCTAATCTCATTATGAGATACGAGAATTTTCCAGAACAGTCTGTGTTCGATAGAAAAGTATGAAAGGAGCATTTTTTCGCCAAGGCGGTCAGTCTCAGATCTGTGTCAGTTTCGTCAAATGCTTGCTTTGCTTTGAGCCTCTTTAGATGAGACTTTCTTTATGTGTTATTGCTAAACAGTTTGTACTGTTGATTTGCTGTTAACGGCTGTTGTTTAAGCTGTGTTTACTGGTTGAATTGAAGCTAATACTTGGTTTATAGACCTGTATTTTTCTGGAACTTCCTGTGAATACATCACTGAATGTTTGCAAGTTTTGCCTTTCATTCTCGAACAACTTACGGACCCCCCAAGTACGCAACAATATGTATTCTTAATAAACGACGGTCTTGTTTTATTTCCCTGAAATTCATAAATACCAAATTTCATAACTACCAAATTTCATACAAAAAAATTACATAGCATATCGGAAATATTTTGCGTAACCTTTAAACTAATTTCCAATTCTATGCACACAATTATCAACAAGAAAACATGCTTTTAAAATTCTAACAAAATTTCATTGTATTTGATGGGGTGTAACCATGTTAAAATTAACTTTTAAGAAATATCGACTATAGACCGTAATAGTACGAAATTATTTTTGTATCCCGGAAAAGTAGCCACAGTCATTATAAACGCCAATAATAAGAATAAACCTAATTAATTATAACTCATTAATTTTTCAAACTAATTTGACATCATTTGGATGATTACAGTACATACTCGGAATTATTTTGTGTGGTCCCATAAATTATTTAGTCTATACATAAACTTTTTTAAGAGTAAACATAATTTTAAGCATCTTTATAATGTATGTTAATTTTATTAAGTTCAATTCAGCATAAACGTATTAAAGTGCGCGCTTAAATAAAAGTTTGTCCATAGGCTCTAATGCTACGAAATTCTTTTGCGTGTCTCTGTAAACAAACCATAAACATTGTATACACCAGTAAAAACTATTCAGCTTACTTTGCGTTTAAAATTAATATTTGTTCCAAATTTAACATCATTTGGATGACTACGTGACATTGTCAGAACACTTTTGTAAGGTTCATTAATTAGAAAGTTTAAGAGCACATATTTTCTTCAAACAACATAAGTTTAAACATCTTACTCACGTACGCTAGTTTAATTTTCTTGATTGCAAAGTAAAGATGTTAAAATGCGTTTAAACGCAGTTCACCTCATACGCTTAATGTGAAGTATTTTGGCGTGTCCCTGTATACAAGCCATAAAAAGTATAGACCTAAGAAAATAAATAGCTATTTCTATACCGAGCCTGAATATATGTGTCAATTTGCAAGTCAATCGGAGAATTTTTGCGGCCGCTATTGCGGTACATACAAATTCATCCCATAGGCCGTAATGATAAAAAAAACTTTGGCGTGTCCCTGTACACGAACTACAAATGGAATGCACACCCAAATCTATACAGCTAATTTCGTGGGGATCATGAACATGTGTACCAAATTTCAAGTCAATAGCGTGATATTTGCGGCCGCTATCGCACGACAGACAGACAGACAGACGGACAGACGGAACATAAATCCTTTTGAGTCTCAACAGAGGGCCTCCACTGACGTTTCGGCAAAAATTGGAAGTCAATTGCTTGATTTTTGCGGTGGCTATTGCGGTACATACAGATTCTTCCCATAGGCCGTAATGATAGAATGACTTTGGCGTGTCCCTGTACACGAACTACAAATGGAATACACACCTAAAACTATACAGCTAATTCCGTTGGTTTCATGAATATGTGTACCAAATTCCAATTTAATAGCGTGATTTTTGTGGCCGCTACCGCGATACATACAAATTCCTCCCATAGGCCGTAATGATAAGAAAAACTTTGGCGTGTCCCTGTATACGAACTACAGATGGAATACATACCAAAAACTATACAGCTGATTTCGTGGGGCTCATGAACAAGTGTACCAAATTTCATGTCAATAGCGCTATTTTTGCGGCCGCTTTAGCGATACATACAAATTCCTCCCATAGGCCGTAACGATAAGAAAAACTTTGGCGTGTCCCTGTATACGAACTACAAATGGAATACATACCAAAAACTATACAGCTGATTTCGTAGGGCTCATGAACATGTGTACCAAATTTCAAGTCAATAGTGCTTTTTTTTGCGGCCGCTATCGCGCGACAGACAGACAGACAGACAGACAGACAGACAGACAGACAGACAGACAGACACAGCCCAAAACCGTTTTGAGTCTCAACAGAGGGCCTCCACTGACGTTTCGGCAATTATGTATACCAGCTATTGAGACTAGAATTGGTTTAGAAAATTATTTATGTTCTCGAACTGTAACTTTTGAGAAGAATTTGCATGAAAAAGTATGACATACAACATGAGCATAACGATGATTAGGTATTCCTTACCTCTTTAACAGTAACATATTTGTTACACGATGCGAAATAATTAACAAAATATGATAATATTTTGTAATTCTTTCTTTTTTTTTTTACCTGTAAGTTCTTGAATACGCCTTGAAAAATATCATATTCCTACTTCTAGTGATTCTGAATTTATATTCCACTAATTATGCAAAAAGCAGTTAAGTCTACCAAATATGCTTTTTGCTTTAAATTGTGCGCTAAGAATAAAGTCTAACGTGTTACTAAAAAATCGGTACCAATTTCTGTATTTAACTTCAACTATTATTTTTAGAAATTAGTGCTAAATTTCACTCTTAATAGTGCTTACTAAAATGGTTCTGCTAAAATAATGAAAATTAACACAAATTTTCTAAAAATATTAGTTACAACTAAACTAACCTATTAAAATTTAAAAACTTCTTCACACACACCATAAAATTAATGAAACACTACCGATTTCGAAAGGACGTGACATTTCTATATCAGCACACTCAACCAGTAGGAAGCAGTACACAAACCAATCAAAGAGGAACACAACTAAAAAGTAGGAAACAAGAGAAACAAACCCAAAAAAATGGAAAGAAGGGATTTTTAAACAATTTATTTATACATTTTTATTTTATTTTTATTTGAATACTTTATATTTATATTTATAATTTAAAAAATTTAAATAAATCAAAAAATAAATAAATAAATAAAACTAAATACAAAGTATTTAAATATTTAAAAAAAAAAAAAAATCAATAAATCAATAAAAAAAACAATAAAACTAAATACAAGATATTTAAATAAAAATATAATAAAAATATGTAAATAACTTATTTAAAAATCCCTTCCTATCATTTTTTGTGTTTGTTTCTCTTGTTTCCATTTTTTTGGTTGTGTGCCTGTCTAATTGGTTTGCAGGCTGTTTCCTTTTGGTTGGTTGTATTGCTCCTTTCCCTTTGGGTTTTGCCCTGCATCTGCTCACAGTCTTTCTTTTGTTTCGAATGCAGTAGCACATGTTTTGCACCTGAGCAAGAAAGGGCATGTCCTTTCGAAACCAGTAGCACTTTTATTAATTTTATGGTGTGTAAAGAAGTTATTAAGTTTAAATATTGATTTTACATCAATTCTTTAATTTACTCTAGTGTAAACTAACCTAACTTGTCACCACATATTTTCATGTAACATTGAACTTTACTTTTTACAGAGTAATGTTTCTTTCCGCATAAATCGTTAAAAATAGCATTTCTCAAGGCCGCGGTGCTTTTTACAATTCATTTATTTACTTTTTAGTGGCAACAAGATTAAAGCCATGGTTTTCTTACAATTTGTTGATGTTTAGTGGCAACAATGTTCCTTTGTTTTTGGTGCATGTTCGAAAGCCGAAAATTGTTCGATGCTTCAGAATTTGAATTCTGTGATGTTTTTTCTTTTGAATAAACCTTTTTTCTGATTTCGCATTTACAGTCATTGATATGCGGATAGCATAATAGATATTCTCTTTTGAAAAATGAATAACGTAAAAACAGTTTCTATTGCAATCCGAACCATAAAGGAAACTCATGCGCTTTGCTGGTATAAAGGAAATTTGCAATGTTGAAATTGTAATTTAAAATTTGTAAAAAGATTATATAAATGGACTCATTTTAATTTGCTCTCATAGAAACATTGTGCGCTAAAATAACAAAACAATTTTCTATTAACCCTTTTCATTATATTCGGGCAGATCTGAGTTATAGGGGAATGGCTCCGATTGTGAGTATTGATTTTGGCTTATAATTTTTGATAGAGTAGATATTATACAAACACATGAATACCAATAGAAAGCTAAAACCCTTGGCTAACGTTTAATGAAGTAACTGTATTGATTCCATGAACCAGAAAAAAATTATCTACAATTTTGTGAAGTGGTCCTTTTTAACTAAAAAAAATAAAAAGTGTACCCGGTTGTGGGCACACTTGAAAAATCTATTAAAAACGAGAAAATAATAAGAAAAACCACCGTAATTACAGAAAACAACAAAATGTATTCATTTTGTAAGGAATCAGGGGCCGAAATAATAACAGAAAATGATATTTTTTCAATTTTATTCGTCATCTTCTTCGACCTCATAATCAGAAGTGTAACGCTTGCAAGTAAAGTAATTTACATGTATATTAGCACACTTAAAATGCACCAGACGATCACACGTGTTGCATTTGATTGAGTTGGATCTTGTTATGCATGGTGGCAGGTACTCCGAACACATGATACAGAAGTTGACAACATCATCAGATTGTGGAGACTCGAATTTTTAATGCGTTTGGCCGGCACTTTGACGGTTGGAATTGCCTTACTTTTTCCAGGCTTCTTCTAGAGGGACTCAGATGCTGCAAGGAAGTCCATATTCTCGGGCAATCAATTTTATGAATTTCCTATCCACTAAGCAATCGTAAATGGCTTTAATCAACGCATTAAAATCTATTTATTTTGGATTTGTTAACTTTTTCTAGGTTGACATGGCTAAAAAAGCCTAAACATACATAAAAACACTAATAAAATATGTTATTTTGACATAAACAACATTTGACAATGTGTAAGTCAACCACACGTTTAAAAAAAGTGTACCCACCACCAGTTACATGGGGATGGGTACAATTGTCATCCCCATAGCCGGGGATGACCGCCATTTTTATAATGGCAGAAAAAGTAATTTTCGGTCCACATTTTGACTGAATTCGATTTTACATCACAAAATATAATGAATATACTGCATAAATATACATTACATTTACATTTTTGAATTAATTCAGTTCGATTTATCGCATTCTGAAAATATTCACAAATTACTTTTGTGCCGCTTTTTTTTTTTTTTTTCAGATTTCTTTTTTCGATGCTTGCCCTTATTAAGCAAATGCGTCAATTCACTTCGGTGTTAGCACAAAAACTGCGTACTGTCACAATACAAGTTTGACAGTACTCAAATTCATCATACTTTCTTTCTGTTAAAAGATATGGTAGGGTACCCATAACCGGAAAATGCCTATAACAGGAGACATTCCCAACTTTAAGAAATTTTAGTAACATTTGGAAAGTTGATTGTTAAATTATACGGCCAGTCTAGTACCCCTATTTATAACAAATTGCTCTAAAATTCAGACTGTTGACTGTTTATTAGAAGTAGAGCTGGACGATATCAGATATCAAATATCGCGTTATATCGCCAAGTTATATCGATATTAATGATATTATCGATATTTTTTCAAGAAAAGGAAAATAGACATTTGCTACTTTTTAAAGATAAATGAACACCAATTTTAATGTATACAAGCGTGGATTGTTTTCAGTGTCCGGAGATGAGAGAAGTCATGTAAAGCTGCACCAGATTGTAAAAACATGAGAAATGACGGCTTTGGGCTTTCTCACGGTTTTATGAGGTCTAACTTCAATAGAGACAGTGCCCGGAGATGAGAGAAGTCGTGTAGATCCACACCAGATTGTAAAAACGTGAGAAAAATGGTTGCTTTGGCCTTTCTCACGGTTTTGTGATATCTAACTGCAACGTTTCCGGCTGCAATCTTTAAGAGACAGTGTCCGGAGATGACAGAAGTCGTATAGAGGCGCACCAGATTGTAAAAAACGTGAGAAAAATGGCGGCTTTGGGCTTTCTCACGGTTTTGCGAGGTCTGACTGCTATAGAGACAGTGCCCGGAGATGAGAGAAGTCGTGTAGAGCCACACCAGTTTGTAAAAACGTGTGAAAAATGGCGGCTTTGGCCTTTCTCACGGTTTTGTGAGGTCTAACTGCAACGTTTCCGGATGCAATCTTTAACAGACAGCGTCCAGAGATGAGAGAAGTCGTGTAGAGCCGCACCAAATTGTAAAACAATATACAGTATATAATTATTAACACTTCACATTAGCAAGTTAATTGTATGATACATTATTTGTATCATACAAGGATGGAAAGCGTTCGCTGACGATGACGCGAGTTCAATGATTTTTGTTCACCCAAAAATGCTCAACGCGCCTAAAGAAGTTTTCACTTCAATAAATGAATGAATATGTAAGTAAATATATTACTTTTATGTCGAAAAAAATATATAAATGTACAAACTTTTTTTTTTTTTTTTAATAATTAAAATAGAATTGAAAAAAAAAAAAAAAAAAAAAAAAAAATGCTAAAGAAATGGAACTGCTTCAGCATAGCCCTTTGCAAAATTTAAATTTGGTACCGAAGTAACCCGGATATTTCTTTCCAAAATTTTCGATAGCCACTTTAATTCATCAATAAATTCACAGCAAAAATTTAAAAACCACAAAGGGGCTCCTTTGCTAAAGTTATACCAAAGACATTTTAAGAAATGAATATAGTAATCGATGCTAGTGAATGAAACACAGTTATTAAAATAAGTCTAGTCGTACTAAATTAAATTCTGTTTAGTACATAGAATGTAAGTAGAATTTCTATTTCTATTTTTATTTTTTTTAACCACTTTTCTTTTGTTTAAATCTCTTATATTTAATAAGAACAGCTAAAATAAATAAATGAATGAATAATAATAATAATAATAATAAAATGCTGCACAAAAAATAAAATAAAATAAAAATGAATAAATAAAATAATAATAAAATGCTCAGTGTTATATCATTATTCAGTCGGAAAACTGTCCCTATAAAATTTCTGAAGATAAAATTCTATTTTACTAGCTTAATAAAGAACTGAGTTTATTAAAATAATTAACAATAATAATGATAGAAGGTAAACTTATATATACAAAAAAATTTACGTTATACTGCACTCGATTAAAAATTACAGATCGAAATATGTTCGGAAATTATTTTATTATTTTCATCTCCGAGACATCCAAAACATTTCCATATTTCCATTTTTTTTTTTTTTTTTTTTTTAATACCACTTGATATTATTTCGAACAATCGATGTGGCTGCGAACATTCATTTTACATTCAATATTACTTTCACGTAAACCGCAATATACTACATGAAGAAAATATATCGATGTCAATAAGTGAACATCCGGCAGACGAGATTACTCTTGCGATCAAAGTTCTAGTGGATATCAGTGTCTGAAATACTGCAATTCGGCTTTGATCATGTTTGATAAACATATGTTGGATCTCGCATGTTCATTGGCCAGTTAATACCGATATGAATGAGCCAATAGCAGGAAATGAGCTGCAATATTACTGGTATGGGGATATCTTCGAATGTGAGAAGCTGGGAAATAATATACTGAGATAACTTGATGAGTGATGAATGAAATATTTTATATGTTATCGTTCAACGTCTGACTTTTTAAGCAGTGGTACTGGTATTTATTTTCGATTTGAGAGATCACAGGTATGACAGGAAAAGGAAGTGGTTATATTGCATTCGGATGTAGAGGGATGAATTGCGGTTGCGGTAACATTGAAAGAGAGAGATCGTTTGGGGCTATGAGAGAGCAATGTGGGGATGTGGGGAAAGAAGGAAAGGAATATTAGAGTAAGATATTCCGTGCTATATTTCGGGTGGGATTCAATCGGTCGTGCTGTGCACACATGGTAGGGAAAAGCGGAGTTTGAAAGAAAGGGAAAGAAGCGGCGCACAGTGTTCGGAATTTCAAAAAAGCTGGCCAAAAGTCGAAAAATTTAGGCGCGTTTTTAGACGTAAGTACCGCGGAAATACCTTCAGAGGGAGCCACTGAATGAAACTGTGAGGTGTAAAATTTATTCTATCTACATATTTCTAAGTGTAGGCTGGCGGAAAACGTGACAATTTTTTCTTTTAATGCATTTTAACAGTTAAACAAATAGTGTTTCTCGGAAAATTTCGCAACAACAACATTCCACAAAATATGGCCGACAATTGTGGAGGTTAGTAGATAATATTTATGCTGTATTTTTTTTCATCAAGTGATCTCCTGAGCGGCTTTTTGAAGTTAACCTCAATTATAACATAACCAAAAGTTTCAAAGTATGGAAACTTTTTTATCTCGCAAGATCCCGCATTGATTCAAAGTGGAGAGTGTTAAGGGATGTCCATTTTATTCAGCCGTTAAAGAATTGGGTGCCCCCGCCTGCCCCTGTATGTGTAAAAGCGTTTTAACTTTTTAATTTAATTTTTACTTTTTAATTTATTTTTTTAATTTTTTGGACTTTGGTCTGCCATATTGGATCCGCCATCTTGTTTTTGAGTGCAAGATCACTTTTTTTTATAAAAACTGATATCAAATTTGAATTTAGCGCCCTCAAAAACCCTTAAATGTGAAAATTATCCTTCATCTATCAATTTTTTGATTTTTGATCCGCCATATTGGATCCGCCATCTTGTTTTTGAGTGTAATATCACTTTTTTTATGAAAACTAACGTCAAATTTGAATTCAGTGCCCTCAAAAACCCCTTAATGTAAGAATTATCCATCTTATATTATTTTTTTAATTTTTTGTCTGCCATATTGGATCCGCCATCTTGTTTTTGAGTTTGCCTTTGAAGTTTTCAAGAAACCAATGTCAGATTCGGATTCAGCGACCTCGAAAACATATATATACATCACAATTTCACTTGTTTTCTTTAATTTCGACTTTTGGCCAGCTTTTTTGAAATTCCGAACACTGTGCGGCGTTTGAAAGAGGTAGTAAGATTGGATGTTTTAAAGTTATTTATCGATGTGCGATCGGTCGGATGCATGGTGCACGCTGTGAAATATCGTTAAAGCGATATATCGGCAGAGTAAGATTTTAAATACTGTTATTGCGATACTAAAAAAATATTGATATTTTGTGATATATTGATAAATAATCCAGCCCTAATTAGAAGTCACTTCTCTTCTTCGAGAAAAAAGTCATGCAGCTTTACAGTAATAAATTCATTTTTGCAGTCAGTGACTGAAACACATATTGCAGTCACTGACTGTAATCTAGAGTGTAATATTTTTACAGTGCAAGATTCAATATCATCGCTAGTGTAAATATTAAAAAAGCATTTTTTTTTTTTTTTTTTTTTTTTAAAGAAAGAAGTGTAGAAAATATGTATTTTGTTTTTATGTCAACTTACATTCCTTCATTTAAACTTCCTTAATTTAGCACCCTACCAGGAACAGTTAATCTTTATCCCTTTTTTAACAGGCATGTTGATAACTGACATTATAACTTTTTTATTGGAAAAAAGTTTAATGCATGCACATATTTTTTAAGCTGCTGAAAAATAACACTTGTATGGTCCAAATATTTAATATAAATGGCAATAATGTTTAAAAATGTTTAACTAAAATATAGAAAACTATAAAAAATAAGACAAAAAAAAAAAATGGAAAACTTATTTTATTGCTTTCAAAGTTATTTAAGGAGAAGAAAATATTATATTCAGTAATTTAAATTCAAATACTTTTTAAATAAGGCCGATACCCATTTAACGCGTTAAACAAGTAAAAATAAATATTAAAAAAGTGAGAGAGAGAGAGAGAGAGATTTTATATACTTAACATATTTAGTTTATATATTTATATAGTATATATTTTAAACCTCTATAAGTAATAAAATCTCATAAGAATCAGAGATAATAACTAATTAATTAAAATAAATTTCAACTTGTTTTCATTTAACAACTTTGGAAATTCCCATGTCACGATTTGCAGATATATGCATTGCTTATTTTGAATTTATTGTTTAATTTTATTAGATACTGTTTTTATCTATATTGATAATTTTATTTTTATTATCGAAGTATTTTAAGTATTTTATAGAATTATCAAAAATGATAATGCAACAACTATTTAAAACTGGTTAGAAAAAAAAAATCATAACCATATTATGGCCACTACTATTCTAGTAATTTTTTATTTGTTCTTTCAATCTCATGTGAAAATTTTTCTATTCAATAATATTGATTTTGTGCTGATATATACGTTTGTGTGGGTGTTCACATATACAGATGTAACATCAAAAATGTTACTAAAAGTTTAATATAAATAAAACTATTATCTTTTAAAATGTCCTTTTTATTACATAATTATTTTACTAACAACTAAATTAGAGAAAAGAAGAGTTATTTTATTTCATCTCAATATATGATGCTAAATCATCTTAAGATACAAAAAATCATGCAAACGAAAATAATATAAACCGTTTCTGGTAAACTATTTGTTTATGATAATATTTATGTTTCAAAACTAGTATATATGCAAAGTTGTGCTGATTATATCTCCAGTGAAATATATTAGATTTGCGTCGTACGACACAATGAGGAAAAGCACTTTTTAAAAGTCAAAAAGTATATTTTATGGATAGAGAATTTTTTTCCCTCATACAAGCGTTTATTTAAAAAAAAAAAAAAAAAAAAAACTTTTATGATTTTTTTTTCTTTGAGGAAATATTTTAAAGAAATCTTGAATTTGATGTTTTTGATATCAAAATATTGTTCAGAAAATTATTTCACATTTTGTAGTCAACAAAAATGACTTAAAGTGACTTTTAATAGATTTTTTATATATGGGAATTTCTTAAAAGGTGAGCACGGAAAAAAAATATCATTACTTTAAGTATTACCAATAAATAAATTTAATTCTAATCTATTTGATTTTTTTATTCACTGAGTTTCTAATTTTGGTCAAAGACAAGAATTATTATAATTCATTGTAAAGTTTTGGTATAGTAAATATCTTAAAATTTTACATAAGTAACTTGTTTAATGTGTTCTTAATAGAAAATTACGAATGTACAGTGGTGGACATAATTATAAGACACCTATCTAATTTGACAAATAGTGAAAGAAAAGATTCAGAGCTTAAAAATGTTTTATCAAATACGTCAAAAACATAAATTTATTCTGTTATCATATATTATTATTTTATAATAATGATATTTTCATACAGTGTAATGAAAAAACTTAAAAACATAATGGACAAAATTATAAGACACCAAAGGTTTTTCCAAATACAGTGGTCAACATAATTAGCAGACACCAATGGTCTAAAAGAAAATCCTCTAACATGGTTATTCAATATTTGGTGGAGCCGCCATTATTTTTTATAACATAAAAGATGCAATTCGGCATAGAATCTGTCAATTTTAACAAAATATCGCAATACAGTTCTTCCCAAGCATTCTTTAGCATTATAGCATTCTTTAGGTCTTCGACACATATAAACTGCCTCCCATTTCGGTAAACCGCACGAGCTAAGATCCCCCACAAGTTTTCGATTGGATTTAAGTCTGGGGAGCGAGAAGGTCACGGGAGAACATTGATACTTTGTTCTGAAAGCCATATTTTTATTTCGTGTGATGCATGAATTGGCGCGTTATCGTGCTGGAAAGTGTAGTTTTCGCCACAAAGAAGTTCACCGTATATGGCAAGTTGATCTTTAAGAAGATTCTTATACTTTTCGGAATTTATTCTTGAATGCACAAAAACAATATCCGTTTTCCCTTGATCCGAAAAGCCAGCCCAAACCATTACTGAGCCTCCATCCATTTGGCGACTCATTAGTACATGAGGAGACTTCCGTAAATCATGCCAATGATATTGAAACCCGTCAGGACCATCCAGGTTAAACTTTTTTTCATCAGAAAATAAGACAGTGTACCATTTGGAGGTCCAGGCCATAGTTTGTTTAGCGAAGTTTAGACGCTCCATTTTGTGCCGGCTTAGAAGCGGTTGTTTTTTCTTCATTTTTTTATATTTCACATAGGAAGCATTGTGCAACACCCTGTGAATGGTTCTCCTTGAACAATTCAGTTTCAAAGCATTTTTAATGCCTGTAGTGGTCATCTTATTCTGTGTAGCGAGCGAAAGCACATGGCTTATGTCTCTCGAGGACAAGCAAGGAGTACGTCCAGATCTTTTAATCACCGATCCATTAATTCCTCTTTTCAAAACATTTCTAATTGTACATCTAGAGCGTTTATTAACTTTTGAAATGTTATTAATTGAAGCACCAGTTCCATTTAATCTCCAAATTTCGCGAATTTCACTTTCTTTTAATTCTGTACCTCGTGGCATGTTTGTAAATGCGTGAAGTCGGTTATCGTCTGATTTAGTTAACTGCTGACGTCATAACAGTGTGCAGATAATTTGCATATTGCACATTATTTTCGAAAAAATGTAGGTGTTTAATTAAAATGTTAGGGTGTCTTATAATTTTGTCCATGGTATTTTTTTTTATTAAACTCTATAAAAATATCATTTCTGTAAAACAATCACGTGTGATAACAGAATAAATTTATGTTTTTGACGTATTTGATAAAACATTTTTAAGCTCTGAATCTTTTCTTTCACTATTTTTCAAATTAGATAGGTGTCTTATAATTATGTCCACCACTGTAATAAATTATAAAAAATGGATATAGCAAAGGGATGATTGTTTGATATATTTCTCGAAAGAAAATAAGACTGGTTTAAAAAGGGTTACATGGGTCTTAAAGGCTGGAAAAAATA
This sequence comes from Salticus scenicus, assembly GCA_963930645.1. Lineage (NCBI taxonomy): Eukaryota > Metazoa > Arthropoda > Arachnida > Araneae > Salticidae > Salticus > Salticus scenicus. The sequence goes on from OZ005650.1 coordinate 179,514,356, forward strand.
TATTTTCTCTGTTTTTATTTTAATATAATAAATGAAATTCTTCATTCTGAATTTTGAACATGTAAAAAAGCTACATTTAAGCAACATTTTATAAAATTGTCATTAAAAAATTTGAAAATTCAGCCAGTGGGACCAAGTTTCAGGAGATCCTTCAAAGAAGCGGTGGACATGATAACTCATGATAAACTTATCTGATATATTTTTTTTATATGTTAGTAGATAAGTATTGCTTGAACAAAAGATACTTCTTTATTTTAATTAAAAATTAAAATTTTTGGCAGAATTTTATGCAAAAACAGTACAATTTTCTGTACGTTTTACCCATCCCTCTTTTTCTCTTATATAACCTTGCAAAAATAGTTATAATATAAACTATAGCTATTAATTTTCAATAAATTTAAAATTAATATATTATAAAGATATTCTAACATGATCATTATAAAGTTGAGAGTTGCGAAGAAATCGAACTGATTTGAAGTCATAACTCTGATTTATAAAGATATTCTGCGAAGTTATGACTAGTCGTTGCGAGTTTTGAAGGAAAATTTCGAGTTTGGTCAAATTTAGTGGATAATTAAATTTGAGAAAGTTTGTTGGGAAGTAGGTTGAGAATGAGTGAATTTTACGTCGCGCTAATGCTACGCTATACGTAGTTAGCGACGATCTGGGACTCACCCCTGTGATTCGGAGATATGCCATCACAATTTTGATACGCCACTGAGGGGATGTTGGAAAGTACGTAGCATCAGAATACAAATTGATCCCCCAAAATATAAAAGCCATACTAAAAATTTACTCGTGGTACAGCGCCTAGAACATGCAGTTTTGTAAGCGCTTATGACCGAATGCTTAAAGTACTGTTAAAAATATTAAGCCTCTCAGACAACGCTGCGATAGAATTTTTTCTTCAAATCGTAAAAGTTGAGTGGCTTCTTCTAGTTTCATCTGCTAAGTCACGTGATTTAAGCAAATAACTAACCAATAGGGGTTTTTCAAGCAAAAAACTCGATCGCACTGACAACTGGTGAGAGGCTTAATTTTTAAGGCTCTGATTTGTTGGTGACTTTCCACGCTATATATTCTTGGCTCTGTACTCGAGGTTCAGTTCATTTCGAGTTTAAGCTAAGCTCTGATGAATTCATTGAAGTTTAGTGCAGTTGAGTTTACTGCTATCGAATTCAAGGCAGTTTGACTTCAGTTACGTCGTCTGGAGTTTATTGGTAATATTAAGCCATTTATTATCTTACACAGCTCTGTCTTACATATTAAATGCACATTGAAATGACGCACTGTTACTACACACAGAGAATGTAATCCCGTATCCAACCCCTCCAATTTGAATGCTTCAAATAAATAACTTGTTGATTTTATTTTAGTTTCTGTACTTTGTTACTTAATTGTACAGCAAGATTGGAGATGGCTGAAATTGTTATACAAGGACAAACTTCACAGTGTAATGGTGGAAATGCCGATAATTTTTTTCGTAAATATATTTTTATAGAGAATTTAAAGTCCAAAAATGTATAAAAATATTAACTGTAATGTTTACTATAATGTTTTACTATAATATTTGTTAAATAATTAAGTGTTTTGTATAAATAAAACACAAAACATTCCTGGAAGAAAACGTTTTATAGTCTGTTTTATGCAAAAGTAACACCTGCAGCAAGCAACACTATTATTTGAATACAAAATAGATTAAGTGAGTAATTTAAACATTTTCTTTTAAATTTAAAAGCATTATTTAATTTTTTTTTATGTATTTATATGTGTTTTGTGAAACATTATAAAAATTATGTACAGCTGCAACGCATTTCAGCATAATTTTTTTACGAAGTGTTTTCAAACGTTATTTTTTATTTTTTATTTTGTTTTTTGTTTTTTTATTTTAATTTTATTTATTTTTTTGTACTAGTCCCCTCTTTTTGTCTTCGAGGCAAAACTTTCACTGAAATAATATATATATAATATGTTCTTTACACTACTGAAGTTTCAGACGAATTCGTCAAATATATATTTTTTAATATTTAACGAAACGTCTAAAATTGAACGTGTTCAGTCACTCGTGGCAGGTTAGTGCATATTACAACTAAATGGCAATGTTAAAATTTAACCATTTTGTGTTCCGTTCTACGAATATAGCGATTTATCCATGCTAAATTTCCCCCTCTTGTTCAACTTTGAAGCAGTTTTGTACACCTGCAACGCGGTACTCTTGAATATACTGAATAACTGTAGCAACTGATAACGCCACTATAAAATTATTCAAATTTTGTGAGGACATATTGTTAGATACGATGTTAGTAATGATCATTTTTTATTTAAAAGTAAAAACATTTTGCGTAATCCTATATATATATATATATATATATATATATATTTACAGTCGGTAACAAAAGTCTCCGAACACTAGCAAAAATTCCTATTTAAAAAAAGTACACTTAATACAGTTTTGTTAAACAAATCCTTGACGAATCCTTTTCTTAGTCAGTCTAAAAACAGGATTCGACAAGGATTTATTTAACAAAACTGCATAAAGTGCACTTTTTTTATGTAGGAACTTTTGCTAGTGTTTGGAGACTTTTGTTACCGACTGTATATATATATATATATATATCTAGTTTATTTATGCTTAAGGCGTTTATCTAAACTCCACTATATGCGTTCAAATCTGAAGTAGAGGCACAGCTTTAGAGTTGTGCAGCCATAAAATATTTGTCAATAAAAAGACACATATGTGTCTATAACGAATATTTTTTGTGGGTCTTACATTCATAAGTAATTACTTAAAAATCTCTAGAAAGAATCTCTAGACATCTCTAGAAAAATATGTGCTTTTAAGGATTAAGCAATATATAAATTAATTGTCAGACAACAAAGAAATATATCGTATCTGAGAGATAAATGTATCAAATTCATGCGTTAAATATTATTCTAATCGCAAACTATTAGCATAAACTATTTCTCTTACACTAAAATTCTTAAGAGAAGTAATATTTTGTGTACAATTTAAACATAATATATAGTGTTATGCATATTCATGCTGTACATTCTAATATATCAAGTGATTTACTAAACCCGTCGTTTGTGCATTTTGCTTAGTATAATGTTGAATTGACATTTACACAAGAAAGGGGGAAATTAGGAAGTTCAATGACTAAGTTGACTAAATAAGTACGGGTTTAAAACAAAGATAGCTATGTAATTTGTAATTAATATGTGACTAATTCATTTTTAAATGACGTTTTCCATGAAAAAAATTGTTATTTTATACACTTCTGCTCGTAAATGAATAACATTTACAAAAATAATGCTTTTATTTATTTATTTAATTTTATTTTTTTATATATAATTTTTTTATTTGGTTAAATATTCTTAAATTTTCAGGATATAAAGAACAAAATTACTCTCATCTTTTTCAAAAAAGATTTGGTTAGGATAATAATTAGGAGGACGAAAACAAACTGAGTAAGGGAAAAAAAAGTAGTATTTGCCATCCCCCTATATCACTAAAGGAGTGAAACGATCTGCAATTCTAAAAAATATTATCATAGATATTATACAATTTTCTGATACATTTGAGTACGAATAGTAAGTCTAATTAAAATGTTAAAGCCCTTTTTCACTCCCATTACCCAACTACCGTATGTAATGGAAATATTGTATTTGGTTAAAATTTTCGATATCGATTTTTCATCCTATGATTTACACGTTTTAAGGTCTGTTTGACTCCAAAAAAGTCCTAATTGACAATTGGTCGGTGTCTTTGTATGTACAATAGAGCGCCGATTATCCGGATGCCGATTAACCGGAATGTCCAATTAACCGGATGGATCAAGGAGTATTTTTTTCTTTCTCAATCTCCCCACCCCCCCTTTCCAAAAAAAAAAAAAAAAAAAAAAAAAAAATCCCTCGAAAATCAGTTTTTATCATTAGATTCTCTGAAGACGGTCGAAATCTCTCCATTTGTCTCCCGCTCCCTCCACTCGCTTTCTTCCGCCCAGTTTCAGTGAAGGGGGAGAGTGGAAAGGGCTGAATGAAAAAGGATTAGGATTTTTCCAGGAATTAGAGAGGGCAGAGACTTGAAAGAGTGTTGCATGATGGTTGCAGATGCTTGGAATTTAGTAAAAGTTTCCACATTAAAAAGATCATGGAACAAGATTTTAAATAGGACATCCATGCAAGAAAGCAATGAAGAAATTCAGTGAAAGCTGTTCAGAAGACTTGGAACATTTTGAATTCAATGCAGAAGATTTCCAAGAGTAGATTGAAAGTGACAAGAAAGATCCCGGTTACCAAATTTTGAACGGCGAACAAATTATATTGACCATCCAGGATACGAATAGTGAAGTGCAGTGTGAAGACGACGAAATAGATGGAACTACAGAATCAAGAGGGCCAACACAAACAGAAGCGTTTAATGCACTTGAAGTTGCGATGGAATGGCTACAACGGCAAGATTCTGCAGATCTCGTTCAATTGCTACATTTAAAAAGATTAAGGAATATGGCTGCTGAAGAAAGAATGTCCTCTATGAAGCAGAAGACTCTCAAGAGTTTCTTTTTATCAAATCACAATAAATTGTTTTTTAAATATGTAATACTATACTGTAATACTATGTAATTTCTATGTGAGCTTTTATGTAAAAATTAGTACCATTTTTATAGAAAACTAGCTGACCCGTCCGGCTTCGCACTGATGAACAAATTTTAGTTAAAGATGGATTGATATGTAAAAAATCAAGAAATATATCAGTTTATATGTTATAGTCAGGCAATATTATTAACTGGAAAGTCAAAATATAATTTTACAATTATTTTTTTTAATTAGTTGTTAAATGTTGGCAATTTTTACTTAATGCTATTTATTTATTTATTTATTTATTTCATAAAAAGAAACATTTCTTTACTCATGAATAAAAAATATTGAAAAATAAACCTATAGTCTGAGATCCGGCTGCAAAATTGCTACATTCATCGAGTATGTAATCAAAATCAGATTTTTATATTCAATTATAAAAGGGACAATATGTTTTGGCCGGGTTGCCTAATAAAATGTGGCCGCTAGTATTTTTAATTAAATTAATATTAATTGACTTTTTGGAGAGAAATTTCATTCATTTGTTATTGAAATAATTTATACTCCACATCACAGACATATACATAGTGAACTTGAAAAGTAATGGTTGCCGTTGCGCGCTTGGCCGCTACCTCTTCGCAGCCAGGTGCAAACAGGTAGTTTTTTGGGGCGTTTATACGTTCATGGCGTATGTTCATCATTTATATATCAAATTAAAGCTTATTCTTTTCTGCACATGGTAAACTTCGTCTGCCAATGTAAAAGTGGCCGCAAGTAGGTGTTGCCAGCTGTTAAAGATTGCTTAGAATGAAAATTAGCGCGCTACATCGTTCGTCAGACAAAGATGGCGATAGCCAATTATACGCGTTTTTGAAGCTTTTGCGCATGCGTCGATTGATAGTGTTCTGAACGAATGGCACAAACAGTTGTAGAAAAGAATTTCAGAACTCCAAAAGAAATATAATTAATAAATTTTTGTGTGGTTACATTTAAAATTCCCTATAAATATAAAACATTTATTTCTCAATAAATAATCAAATTGTCTTTTCTCTATATAATTAGAACATATAATAAATATTTGTGAAAAATAATAACCCTGGTTATTCATATAGACGAAGTTTATATTATACCTGTAATGTTTTAGGAAATATTCGATTTTATTTATTTATTTTATTTATTTATTTTTTTTATTATTATAGATTGCATATTAATTAAATATTCAGTAAATAGGACAAATTACTTGAGGTATACAAATTAAACGGAACATTGAAAAAATGATTAAATATTTATTGAAACCTATATTACTTTTTTATATAATTTATTCAAAATCTGAATCATCGCTACTCTCACTTTCATTGCAGCCATCACTTTCATCGTCACAAATATCAAAATCCTCTTCATTATCAGTACGAATGATAATAGAATTATATAGCTCACTTTCAACTTGCATTGGCGCTGAATCTCCTAAGAACCATGTTGGTTTGAGAAAATCATCTAGGATCCACCCATCATTTTCTGCGTTAAACTTAATACAATTCGGCTCAGTAGCATTTAGCCACATCGAATTAACAAAGATCGTCCGCAACAATTTTTGCTTTAAAGATTTCCAGCAACGTAGAATATGAGTTATGTTGAAGCCCTTAAGTTTTTTCAAAAACTTTTCATTGTTTTTTTTTTTTTTTTTTTTTTTTTTTTTTTTTTGTAGCATACGTCTTATTGAACAAAATGAATCTTCCAGTATTAACATTTTGGCAGTCAACGATACCATACATAAGGCACGTAAACTCTTGGACTACAGCAGTTTTACTTTCGTCAAAAATGTCATTAGGGTCAGTCAAAGATGCGAAAACTTGTTGAATTCTCGGGTGTTTAACAAAAATGTTATAGGGCCTTACTTTCCCTTTATTGAAGAATGCAGTCGTATAGTCACAACCTGTGAATGCGTGGAACGCTGGCAACGCAATACATAAAGTTGGGCTCAATTTTTTTGACAATTCCGTACAATTTATACATATTTCGTCTTTACTACTCTTTTTTTTGGATGTACTATTTGCCAACCAAATTTGTAAATGAGGAAATTTGGGCAGATTACCTAGTAGAATTATTAAAATATCAGTGTCACTTGCTTTCACAAAATATTTTAGACTCTTTACCTACTTTGCTTATATGAAATACTATTCTCGTATCTGCTTCCTCATGTTGGCATTCTAATTCAGTTTCCTCTTGTTTCACAACGCAATTTCCAGAAGAGCAATATGAAAAACATTGTTCTCCAACAGAAATAAAATTTTTTTTGTTTCCTAATACTGAAACAAAAGAGTTGTTATCCCAGTGAGAAGCTAAAAATTTAACTAGAGCTTCTTTAAAACGAAAATTCTTTAACCTTTTTGTAAAATCACTGGGTCTCGTTTGTAACGGACCATTAATTGTATATGGAATATCAATTTCCTGTCGATCTTGTCTTTCACAATCTTTGATTGAATGCGTTAAATATCTATCAAATATGATATGTACTTCGCGAGCGCTTTTTGAACAAAGCTTCACCAATATCGATTCAGCTAGCTTTCCAAATGTTTGCGGCAAAGTAGAGCCAATCTGATACAAATAGTAGAAACCATCAATAATTTCTATATCAATTTGTCCAGGATTGGCTGATACAATCTGGGATGTTAATTGTTTACTTAAAGCAGACTTGTCCGTTTTGAGCATGCAGCCTGAACAATGGAATAGTGCAGGCGGTATTGGTGCAAGAGGATATGACAAACAGTACTCAATGTCAATCTTGTTATCTATAGCTATTGCCAACAGCCGTCCAAAAATGTCTCGTTCCATTTTAATTAAAGCTTTGTTTTCTCCGGTGTTACTCTTGATCCTTTTTACTTCCTTATACAAAGTATAAGGAAGTATAGTAATCCCGATTTGCGAAATGGATTTTGTATTTCACATTGCTCGAAAACGAATGATCGCTGAATGTTGCCAATTTATACGTGTGACTGTCATGATGTCTAGTTCCACACCTGCAAGTGTCGTCTTAACACGAGCTCTCGTTTTAGAAATATAAGGGATTTTACACGATTTTTCGTGACGTCTGTATGTATGTGTGTGTGTCTGTGTGTGTGTGTGTATGTCGCATAACTCAAAAACGGTTGGACGTAGAAAGTTGCGAATTGGTACATAGGTTTGTTATAACATCTAGTTGTGCACCTCCCTTTTTGGACTTTGTAAGATTTTCCGTTTTGGAGATATTTAGGAAAATTAGGTTCATAATGGCCAAAATGTATCAAAAAACGGCAATAACTCAAAAACAGTTTGGACAAATCTTGCAATTTAACTGACTTCCCGACTAGCTAGACATTTGAAACTTTCAGAAAATTTCAGATTACATTGACAATGCATTTTTTAAAATATTTTTAGCCAACTGTTTCTAATACACGCTGCTTTCAGCAGCGTTTATGTGATTCAACAGAAAATTTATTTAACTGAATTCTCGACTAGCTAGACATTTGAAACTTTCAGACTAGATCAGAACACGGTGAAAATGCGTTTTTTTAATACTTTTAGCCAACTGTTTAGGGTCCCTGCTTCCTTCGGCAGCGTTACCTGTACAAATCTTGCAATCGATTTCAAAATGACATTGACATGAGTCCCCCCAAGGCACAACTATGACATGAGTCTCCCCCAAGGAACAACTATGACATGAGTCTCCCCCAAGGAACAACTATGACATGAGTCCCCCCCAAGACACAACTTTGACATGAGTTGCCCCCCAAGGCACAACTTTGACATGAGTCCTCCCCCAGGCTCAACTTTGACATGAGTCCCCCCAAGGCACAACTTTGACATGTCCCCCCAAGGTACAACTTTGACATGAGTCCCCCCCAAGGCACAACTTTGACATGAGTTCCCCCCCAAGGCACAACTTTGACATGAGTCCCCTCCCCAAGGCATAACTTTGACATGAGTCCCCTCCCCAAGCACAACTTTGACATGAGTCCCCCAAAGCGAAACTTTGACATGAGTCCCCCCCAAGGCACATGAATTCCCCCCAAGGCACAACTTTGACATGAGTCCCCTTCCCAAGGCACAACTTTGACATGAGTCCCCCCCAAAGCACAACTTTGACGTGAGTCACCCCCAAGGCACATGAGTCCCTCCCAAGGCACAACTTTGACATGAGTCCCCCCCAAGGCACAACTTTGACATGAGTCCTCCCAAAGGCACAACTTTGACATGAGTCCCCCCCAGGCCCACAATTTTGACATGAGTCCCCCCCAAGGCACAACTTTGACATGATCCCCCCCAAGGCACAACTTTGACATGAGTCATCCCCAGGCCCAACTTAACCATGAGTCTCCTCAAGGCCCAACTTTGACATGAGTCCCCCCCAAGGCACAACTTTGACATGAGTCCTCCCCAGGCCCAACTTTACCATGAGTCTCCACAAGGCCCAACTTTGACATGAGTCCCCCCCAAGGCACAACTTTGACATGAGTCCTCCCAAAGGCACAACTTTGACATGAGTCCCCCCCCAGGCCCACAATTTTGACATGAGTCCCCCCCAAGGCACAACTTTGACATGATCCCCCCCCAAGGCACAACTATGACATGAGTCCTCCCCAGGCCCAACTTTACCATGAGTCTCCCCAAGGCCCAACTGTGACATGAGTTGCCCCCCCAAGGCCCAACTTTGACATGAGTCCTCCCCCAGGCCCAACTTTGACATGAGTCCTCCCCCAGGCCCAACTTTGACATGAGTCCCCCCAAGGCACAACTTTGACATGTCCCCCCAAGGTACAACTTTGACATGAGTCCCCCCCAAGGCACAACTTTGACATGAGTTCCCCCCAAGGCACAACTTTGACATGAGTCCCCTCCCCAAGGCATAACTTTGACATGAGTCCCCCCCAGGCCCACAATTTTGACATGAGTCCCCCCAAGGCACAACTTTGACATCATCCCCCCCCAAGGCACAACTTTGACATGAGTCCTCCCCAGGCCCAACTTTACCATGAGTCTCCCCAAGGCCCAACTTTGACATGAGTTGCCCCCCAAGGCACAACTTTGACATGAGTCCTCCCCCAGGCCCAACTTTGACATGAGTCCCCCCAAGGCACAACTTTGACATGAGTCCCCCCAAGGCACAACTTTGACATGTCCCCCCCCAAGGTACAACTTTGACATGATTCCCCCCAAGGCACAACTTTGACATGAGTCCCCCAAGGCACAACTTTGACATGAGTCCCCTCCCCAAGGCACAACTTTGACATGAGTCCCCCCCAAGGCACAACTTTGACATGAGTCCCCTCAAGGCACAATTTTTTTTTTTTTTTACGTATGCATGCATTTTTTAAAAATATTTTTAGCCAACTGTTTCGGGTCCAGTGACAATGTTTTTTAACATTATGTATATTTCTAAAAGTGTATAAGGAAGTCATGTGGTGCCCACATCAGATTTTTTTTACACAATCAGATGCAAAATTATGTATTTTATTACGTCTAATTGATTTCACAAATCTTGTAGGATCTTCAAAACATTCTGAAAAAAATTTCAACTTTTGTTCTTGACCCAATGACTTGCTGTTCAGTAAACAATTTGCAACATCTCAAGATGCCGCCTTACCAGTTGAAAGATTGAACAAAATATTTTTGTCCAGGTTTTCAGAAAAAGGATTCATTGTTTTCTTTATGGTTTCAATAATGCTGTCCAAAGTTTTGTTATCTTTTTCAATTCGACTCTTTTGTAGGGAATGTGATGTATCATCAGCCTGTGATAACCCTATTTCTGTTTTTACTACTGATAAGATTTTAGCCCTCATGCTGTGGCTAAGAGCCCATCTTTGTCGTGCAGATATAGAGTTTGTAAAATGGCTAACACCAGTCAAGATATTACCAGCATCAGCATTAATCGTCCGTTCTAAAGTCAGGTCCACAGGCGATCTACTTAAGCATGATTTTGTGCGCCTAATACCAAAGGCGCCTTCACGAAATTCCATAACCAGAGTTGAGTTCTCAATTTTCAGCTTGATTAAATTATTTAAATGCATAGCAGCCCATTTGGAGTAATTTGGTAGATTGAACGCAAAGAAGTAATCACACATCTCGAAGAGAGAATCAAGGTAAAGCTCAAAATTACTGCAATGAATACTTCAAGAAAATCGAAGATATATATTGACGAGTTCTGTGTATCGCAAATAATATTGAGCAGTCTTTCCATGGCCACCCTGCAGTGTGACTTCGCGAAACTGTTTGTAATCCTCTAGTATTTTTCGCAGGGAGTCAGTTAAAACAATGCTTTCATTAATTTCACAGGAAGTATTTCTTACCGCTTCTAAATCTTCATTTAATGTTTCAAAATCACTTTCAATTTCTGATAAAAAAATTTCAAAATGAAGAACTTGCAAGGCACCAGAAGCCAAAGGATGTAGCCGTTTACACCAATTAAAGTGTTTGCTATCCAATAAACTATTCATTGATCCTCCCGCTAGTGCCTCAGCTTCTACCAAAATCTCTATTAACCCACTGGAGTCAATATATTTACCTATGGCTTTTGAAGTATGCCATTTGCATATGAAATGCGCCTAAATTAATAAATACATTATCGAATTCAGGTTTTTTAGTATTTTGAATTTGCATAGCCAATTTGGCTATTGCTAAATCGTAAGTGACTATAAAAAAAAAAATTAAAGAATATTTAATAAATTTAAGCTTACAGTTTTTTCCCCAAATAAAGCTATTTTTCGAAAAAAAAAAAAAAAATCTTTCAACACATTACTTTCCTATTTCAGAAATAGAATCCAGAATCAATGCATTTTCATCTGATACACATTTTTTTCTTCGGTGCGGATTTTAAGTAAAAGTAATTGCCAATTTTAAAGAAAACCCAATATCCCCCCCCCCCAAGAAAAAAAAAAAAAAAAAAAATCATTTCCCCAAACTGCGCACAACGAAATCTCTGCCCCCAAACATTTTACCCGAAGCTTCAGAAATCCCCGAAATCGAGAAAAATCCTCAAGTCTGGCAACACTGATGAAAATGCAGCTTTCTAGTTGCGAACACTATCAATCGACGCATGCGCAAAAGCTTCAAAAACGCGTACAATTGGCTATCGCCATCCTTGTCTGACGAACGATGTAGCGCGCTAATTTTCATTCTAAGCAATCTTTAACAGCTGGCAACCCCTACTTGCGGCCACTATTACATTGGCAGACGAAGTTTACCATGTGCAGAAAAGAATTAGCTTTAATTTGATACATAAATGATGAATATACGCCATGAACGTATAAACGCCCCAAAAAACTACCTGTTTGCACCTGGCTGCGAAGAGGTAGCGGCCAAACGCGCAACGGCAACCATTACTTTTCAAGTTCGCTATGTATATGTCTGTGATGTGGAGTATAGTTTATTTCAATAACAAATGAATGAAATTTCTCTCCAAAAAGTCAATTAATATTAATTTAATTAAAAATACTAGCGGCCACATTTTATTAGGCAACCCGGCCAAAACATATTGTCCCTTTTATAATGAAATATAAAAATCTGATTTTGATTACATACTCGATGAATGTAGCAATTTTGCAGCGGGATCTTAGACTACTATGACATGAAAATGTTTTTGATAAAATTGACGTCATAATAGCTTTAATTATTATTTATTTGTTCATTTCGCAAATATATTTAATTTTTTCCATAATTGATTATTATTTTAATAATGTATATTAAAGGAGAAATCAATAATATGAAACAATATTCGTACAATATATACTATTACAGAATCTGGTGTGAAACAACCACACGACTTCCATTACCCACTATTACACGTAATATATACAATTTTTTGGAGATATTACTTGCATTTCTTGAGATTTTCGAGTAAGAGAAACTTGATACACGTATAAAGACACATACAAACGAGTTTGCATAGTGAGTTAAAAAATAAGGGGAAAAAAATAGATAGTTATTTTTTTAAACACGAATTTCTGAGATCTAAAACTGAACTACCTAATCAGGATGACCGTTAATATTCCTGTAATAAGCACGTAATACTTGAGACAGGTTATCTAAATTGGATTAAAGAAAAAATTTTCAAGAATACGTTAGAGCCGTTTTTGAGATACCAACTTTTACCAAAACTTAACATACCCAATTATTGACCTAAAAACAATAATTACATACAAAAGGATATTTAATAGGAAGTTAACATGGCGAGTTTGAAAAAAATCCGTACAGGCGTTTTTAAAGGAACGCACTTGCGAAGTCTGAAATTGAGCTGTTTATAGAGGACGCCTATCAATTTTCCTGAACTAAGCAACTTTTCAATCGAAAGGGCATCTAATATATTATTTATATAGCAACTTTGAAGAAAATCATTAGAGGTGTTTTTGAATATGGGCGTAGGGTCCCATTTCTGGTTTTCAATTACCCAATTCCGGTTTTTCAATTTTCACGAAAATTTGGAAAATTTATCTGTACACCAGACCTGAATCACTTGTGAAGTTTAGTAGTTCTATTTTTATTAGTTTTGGAGATATGACAGCCAGAAGATTACACACACACGTGCACATATACACACACACTGACCAATTGCCAAAACCTATACAATACTTCCACTACCTACGGTAGTAGGGTAATTGAAGTAAACACATACATCTCGTATTTACTACGATAATATACAGATTTTCGTATTACGTTTTCGATCGCCAAATACAAAAATCGCCAATGACGATAGATATCAAATCTATGCTTTGTTTTCAATTAAAATATTGAAAATTTTAATTAAAAATTTATTTTACCAAAATTTATTATAGCTTCTAGCACTTAGAGAGAGACAGTGTAACTTTTGATTATTGAAAGAAAAAAAAAAAAGAAAAAAAAGCAATCGGCTTTTTAGTTCTAGCGATCGTTCTCTACATATGCATATAAACCTTTCTTTTTTTTTATATTAGTATAGCTATAGAGCATAGGTATATTAAATAGGTTTCCAGTCAACATAATGTAACTCAAATAATTAAATTCTATTTACATTTCAGTAATGGCTGTATGCGCTATGTTTATTGAGCTACTTGCCATAACTGTTAGTTGCTAAAAATAGTCGCCAAATAAATTTAAACATCTCAATACGCAAGCGAAGTATGACATCACTGACCGCCCGTGGATGCAAGAAAAAGATTTTCCATGTTAATCGCTCATTGGATTTTTTTTTTTTTTTTTTTTTTTTTTTTTATTAAAATTCTAGAAGAATTATTTCCCGATTTTAATCCTCATATTTGGGTATAGATATGTATTAGTTATTGTATGCATTCGTCAGATTGAGTTATTTTGCTGTCAAATTGACAAAATTTTAATTTTAAATTTCAAAACTGTCACCCTTGGCGTTTTTTGTATTTGGCGATCAAAAACGTAATACGAAAATATACATGCCAGATGTATATTTTCGTAATATGTATTGTACGAAATATTGTTTCATATTATTCGTTACACTCTTAATGTAAGTTTTTAAAATAACCATGATTTTTGAAAGGAATTAAATTATATTCGCCAGATAATTTGGCGATATTTTTTTTTCTGCCAAGGATGACGGATATCAAATCTATTCCGCTGCAACATACTATTAGTATATTATATCAGATACTTTATTTAGACATTTGAAAACAAATTTGACTTCAAATTATGATAGAATATTTATCCTTTCCCTTTTAATTAGTTTATTAGTTGGATGTTTATTGTGTAAATATCATCCTTTGAAATGAAATGTTTATGTTTTCAATCGAATATGGAAATTTGCCATATTTTTTTTCTAGAGTTTTGAAATTTAAAATTCCAATTTTATCAATTTTACAACAAAAACAATTTAATCTAACGGATGCACATGATAACTAATACATATCTATATCCAAATATGGGGATTAAAATGGGGAAATAATTTTCCTCGATCTTTATTATTTTTTTACAAAAAATCCAGTTCACTTTTTATATTATTGTTCGCGTGAAAATATATTTTATTATATGTCTAAAAATAAATTAATTCGTAAATCTTTTTGGCAACAATTATAAATTAAAATAAATAATATTATAAAATAGAATTTCTTATTTTATTTTATTTTATTTTTTTATTTATTTTTAAATTCCAATTTCATTTACACACATCAGTTTAAACCACGGAGTAATAAAGACTCCGTGGTTTAAACATTGATGCTTAGATATTATATCATATCATATCAAATTAAATTATTAGAAAAATAAACACTTTTAATTCTATAATGACGTCAGATTTAACGTGTAAGTTTAACAATTAAAAAAGCTTTATATGAATTTCAATTTAATGCACGTGCAAATATATTTCTTTTCTTTTCACGTCAAGATATTTTAAAAACGAAATGAATATGTAAATGTTTCTTTTATGTTGGCAGCAGCTAATTTTTTTAATATTTCATTATTTCCATTTCTATTACGGCTTCTATGGGGATTTTAATTAAAATGCTCAGATTTTAAACTAAAATTTATTTTATCAAAATTAAATATAGCCTATAACAATATGGCATACTGTAGCTTTCGGTCAGTGAAAGAAGTTTTTAAATCGGTTCAGTAGTTTCAGAGATTACCCTCCACAAACAAACAATTTTTTGCGCTTTATATAATGATATAGATAAAATTTTAAAAAGTTAAAAAGATTAACTTCTAAAGCCACCATTTGCAATATGCTAAGTAGGCACTACTACAATTGCCAGTCCTAAGCGTAGAAAAAGTGTGAAGGTAAGTTACTTAAAAAACATTGACTTGGCCGTTTTATAAGTTGTTCAATTATCCGGATTTTTCGTTAACCGGATCGGCCACGGTCCCGACCGATCCGGATAATAGGCGCTCTACTGTATATGTAGTATGTGTGTGGGAGGGGGAGGATATTCTGACTATCATATCTCCCAAAAAACGCTATAACGGCAAAAATTATAATTAAGATAGGTCTAGTGTACAAATCATTTTTTTGTTTAAACTTTTGAAAAAATTTGGAAAACCGAAAGTGTGGCTGTAGGTCCGTATCACAAAAACGGCTCTAAAGGTTTTTTTCAAAGTTGTTATATAAACATATTTTTAGATGTCCTTTCCTAAGTATTAGTTGGTTAATAATAGAAAATTGATAGACGAATTTTATAAATAGGTCAATTTTAGGTCCGCAAGTGCGTTTCTTTAAAAATGGATCTACGGATTTTCTTCAAACTCGCCATATTAATTCGTTTTTTGATAACCTTACGTATGTAATTGTTAGTTTTCAGTTAGAGATAAGTTTGTCAAGTTTGGGGGGAAAATCGGCGATAAAACTAAAAGTCGGCATCCCAAAAACGGCTATAGCGATTTTCTTCAAATTTGCTAGATAAACCTCTTTTTAGATGTTTTTAGCATGCATTATTTGGTTACTACAGGAAATTTGAAATGCGTCCTAATTGGGTACGTCAGTTACATTTCTTGGAAATGGATATTTTAAAAAATGGCCCTAACATTATTATTATTATTTTTTATTTATTTATTTTTTTTTTTAAGCTCTCTTAGTAAATGCTCTTTTTATGTCTTCACGACATGTGTAATAGTTTGCTCTTACAAGAAAATTGTTATGTGTCTAGTTTGTCAAATTAATTTTATGTCTTCTGACCACATTATTTCCAAACAGGACATGCATGCAGTAGTGGGTAATGAAAGTAGCGTGACTGTTACACAACAGATTTTTTTTTTTTTTTTTTTTTTTTTCTCAAAAACTTCAAAATAATTCAGCATGTCTCCAACGAAGTTTAGCGCCGATTTTAAATAAATGAATGAATACTTCAGAAATTTTATATTGCAAACGTAATACATGTAAGGGTAAATTTGGGGAAGACACCATATATAAAGATATTTTGCTTAGTACAGCCAAAAATTGAAATGATATGATACTGAAAATATACATATGCTTATTAATTCCTTTCCCAGTCTGTGCACAATTAAAAAATTCAATGTTAAACAAACTCTTGTAATTGTGGCATCTGCCCCCACATATACGGAGAAGATGCCACCAGTTATGAGGCAAGATGCAACGCTATAATAAATAAAATAAAAAAAATAAGACAAGCATTGGAAAATTACTTGTGAATTAAGAATAATTATCGAGAAACAAGCAATTTTTTAAACTGCAATATTTTTTTGCAAATTTACTTTGTCAAAACTAATAAGGATACGAGTTTGAATGTTAGCTTGCACAACATTTAATCTCTGTGTACCATTTCTTGCATTCGATGTGCAAGACTAGTGGAGGCAATGGCTTTTCTGTGCTAATGGAGGTAACTGCTTTTAACAGTCGACTGTCTCTAGCTCTGCTGGTGGAAGCAACTGCTGATACAGTCCTATTGTCATATGCGCTGATTTTGAAAACATCATCTGTATCATTGCTAGAACTAACAGAGATAGTACACGCGTGGTCTAGGATTGCTGTGGGTTATAAGGATAAATCCTAGTAGCTGCAAATCCAGAAGTTCTATTTTCCAACTATGGCTGCCTTGCTCTGAGCTGTATTCAGGAGAAATCTTTACAGAAAACTTAAAAGTTTATTAAAATAATATTATAAAAATTATAATTATTAATTCCATTTGTATTTTATACTATAATATCTATATATATAAAAGAACACTTCCTGAGTGAGTTAGTGAGTGAGGGGGTGATCTATCAACGCCCAGACCAAACCCCTGGACCTAGAAGCATGAAATTTTGTGACAATGTTCTTTCTATGACGTAGGCATCCACTAAGAAGCGATTTTACAAAATTCGCCCCCCAAGGGGGGGAGGGGGGGGGCAAAACGTGATTTCACAAAATCCTTCATGTCTCAAACAAAAAAACAGATATCCGTAAAATTTTTGCTTTAAAATATAGCTAATACAAATGTCAAAAAACCAATTTCTGGAATTTTCAAAATTCGGTCCCCAAGGGGGGCGGGGGGGCAAAACGTGATTTCACATGCGTAAAAACGTGATTTCGCATAATCCTATATATCTCAAACAAAAAAATAGATATGCGTGAAGTTTTTGCTCTAAAATATAGCTAATGCAAATATCTAAAAACCAATTTCTGGAATTTTAGAAATTCAGTCCCCAGGTGGGGCAGCAGGGGGGGGGAGAGGGGGGGGGCAAAAAATAAAAAGAGAGTTAGATCGTTCAAAATTGGTATATAGAGGTTTTCGATACCTGCAAATCGATTTCGGATATTTTCGAATTTGTAAAATTATTAGGAGGGGCGGCAAGGGGGGGGGGCTATGGGGCAAAAACAAATAGAAATACAGTTAGGCCGTTCAAAATTGGTACAGACAGGTTTTAAAGGCCTGCAAGTCGAATGGGGATGTTTTCGAAAGTGTAAAGTTATTAGGAGGGCCGGGAAAGGGGGAGGGGAGAGGGGGGGGCAAAAAAATAAAAATAGAGTTAGATCGTTCAAAATTGGTATATAGATGTTTTCGATACTTACAAATCGATTGCGGATACTTTCGAATTTTTAAAATTATTAGGTGGGGCGGGAAGGGGGGGCTATGGTCAAAAACAAATAGAAATACAGTTAGGCCGTTCAGAATCGGTACAGATAGATTTTAGAGGCCTGCAAGTCGAATGGGGATTTTTTCGAAAGTGTAAAGTTATTAGGAGGGCCGGGAAGGGGGAGCAGAGGGGCAAAAAAAAAGAAAATAGAGTTAGATCATTCAAAATTATTACATAGAGGTTTCCAATACCTACAAATCGATTGCGGATATTTTCGAATTTTTAAAATTATTGGGAGGGCGGGAAGGGGGGGAGTAGAGCGGTAAAAAAATAAAAATAGAGATATATCGTTCAAAACTGGTGCATAGAGGTTTTTGATACTTACAAATCGATTGCGGATATTTTCAAATTTGTAAAATTATTAGGATAGACAGGAGTGGGGGCGAAGTGGGAAAATAATAGAAATAAGAGTTAGAGCATTTTGGGAATTTTTTCCGAAGGCAGTGAGAACCCGGTGCGACATTTTTCCTACTCAGATTTTGTTTCTCTTTTTTTTCATGTGATAAAAATTAATGCAATTTTGAGAATTCATTATAGTGATTCATTTAAAAATAGGGACCAGCGAAGCGGGCGTTGCCTGCTAGTATAGTATATAAGATAAAACATAAAATTCAAAGTTCATTTAATTTATTCTGAACCATGTTGAATCTACCCCTAAATATGGGTGGGGGGATGTCACACACGCTTATTTTCGTATTGTTGCAAGATTAAGACCGCTTCTGCTTACCTTGTGCATGTAATGGAATAAGGAACTCACTTGCTGATATCTTATTTAAAATGAAGCATTTGTCTAAGAGCTTTAAATTTGAGTAACCGAATATTATAAGGGCTTTACTGACAAAGTTAAATGCTCACGAGATCCAAAATAATGGCGATTAAAGCGATAAATTAAGATAAGTTCATAACCCATACGTTCACTGGGATAAGACCTCTCACACAAGCTGGTCAGCATTACCATCTGTTGCCACATAAATGTCCTAGAATCAAACTTGCGTCTTCCCCCGAATTACCTTATATTAAATACCTCTTGGCATATAAGCATTTGTATGAAAAGTGTTTTTAAGTGCGTACAAGTTAAAGAGAAAAAAGTACAATTTTTTTAACAAAGCATGTAAGACAAATTATATTAAAAGCCTTGTTAAATGCCGTAAAGTGTCAGGACATAAAAATTCTAATTTTAATTTTTGAATAAAATTTATTTTTTTTTAATAAGGGGACATTCATAAATTGCTGTTTTCATTATAAGTCACTGCGCTGAAAAAAAAAAAAAAAAAAAAAATTGAGCCCTGATACAATTCCTGTTGATTCTAATGAAAAATGAATCCGAATATGACCTCCATTTCGCCCCATCACCCACCGTTTTCTCGGGACGTCACCTCCTCCCCCAATTTTTATCACTGTTCGGTAATTTTATGGCCATGAATTTGATTTGGAGAAAGGAAAAAATTATTTTAACATTTAAAAACAATAAAATATAATATATAATAAATAATAACAATATTTGATAAATAAAATATAATAAATGTAATTTTTAATTTCAATGGCATATCCCCCCCCCCCCCTAAATTTTCCCCTTGCTCCAAATGTTCATGTTTTAAAATTTTTTCCTTATGTACCCCCGTCAAAAGATATTTAACAGTTAAAATAATTTTTTTCTCCACTATAAATCAAAATTATAGCCATAAAATTACGGAAAAGTAGTAAAAATAAGGGGGGCATCCCCAAAAACGGATGGGTTATAGGGCAAAATGGGCGTCATATTAGGATTTAGCAGGTCATTTTACGTAAGAATTTGCAAAAAATGGTGTTGGGCCAATTTTTATGTCGTGCAGTGTAATTACACTTAAATATATAAAGATCTGTTAATGATTTGAACACACATAAATATTTAGAAATAAAGATAAATGCTTTATGTATATTGTAATTAACTTTATTTTACACATTACAATAAAAAGATACAAGATTTATGACACTGACATTTTCTAAATAAATAATTCTCAATATTTTTATTTTGCATAAATATCTATTGACTTAGATTGAAAATAGCAATTTATAAATTTTTCTTTATTACAAAAATAAATAAGAGAAAAACTAAACTCGCGTTAAATAAAAAAAAAACAAATAGCATTTTTTGTCAGCTCTTTATATTAAAGTAACTAATTGTTATTAAGTATAACTCCCTTATTAAAATTTTATATTAATAGTTTCATTACAAGTTAAAGGTAATTTATTGATTGCCAAAAAGTTTTCTGTTTAGACAATCAACTCAAAAGAATAAAACTTTTATGCTTTTTAATTCGGTCTTAAAACCATATCACGCGTCATGTACTTTACGATGTCCCGTTTTCTCTGCTTGATCAAGCTTTATGCTACAAAGACTTCACTTTAGAGTTTTTACGCCCAGAAAATCGAATTTCATTACCAATAAGATAAGCATTATACAGAACTATAAGATAATTATAAAATCCTAAGTTGCACATTCTGTATAATGTCGTATCTCTTTTCAGTAAAACCATTTATTATATGAACTTAACTTAGTAAGTGTTGTACTTTTACATTAGATAATTCACACATATAAATTTAATGCATTGAAAACAAAATAATACTAAAAATTAATACTTTTCAAATTTTTAAATCAATTAAATTCTCAATATCAGTCAATTTTATCCATCAATTAATTTATACATACATTTTATTTTATAATTAATCAATACATGCATCTATTTACATTTATGTTGAATGTTTACGGTGAGTTTACAACCAGTGTTGCCAGATCTGGCGGATTTTTTATTAAATAATGACAAATAATTTTTAATTGTAACGTTTGCCTAATCACTTCGAAGATTGATAGACTATTATGTATATCAAATATCACATCTCAAAATTATTGGTGATTATTGAATAAAAAATCTTCCAGATCTAGCAACACTGTTTACAACATATACGTAAGGTAAAATGCTTATACTCTAGAACAAAAAAAGTCGACGAACCTAGAAGAAGTAATGCAAATTGGACATAAATTTATATTATACAGGTTTCGCCAAAAAACGCAAAAGGTGGCCAATGAACGAACCTATAACGCTGCCACGCATCTTAACTGCGGAATTACAGGATATTAAAGAAAAGAATTTTCGATTTCAGGTTATATAAAATAGATTATAAATTCTTTGAGAATTTTGCTCCGTATACTCAGATAGACAGAAACTATGTCTTACATACAGGTTCGCGAACAATATGCGCAAATTTCAGAATTCGCAAGAGGACGTATAGTAGTTGGTGCCGGTTGGTCTACTCAGAAAATCATTCGACATTTGGATAGGTATTATGCCACTATTAGACAATGTTGATAAGAATGGGACACCTTGGCAGAACACGGTGTCAAGAAGGAAGTCTAGAGAGACGACAGAATGTGAGGACAAATCAATCGTTAGAGCCCCTTGATTCATCATTATCATCGATTCTACGAGAAACTATTACTTCCGTGATCATAAGGCCCATTAATAGGCAGCATAGAGAAAGAGGGCTGAGCTCACGGTGTCCCTTGAGCCGATTACCATTGACTTCTGTATACCGACAAGTTCGTAAGCAGTGGTGTCGGGCACATTTTACCTGAAATATCGCTGACTGGAGTAGCATTGTCTTTAGTGATGAGTTGCGCTTTGAACTGAGCCCCGATGACCAAAGAAGACGTGTCTGGAGACGCCCCGGATAACGGTGAGACTGTCGCCTGCCATACGGCCCGACAATGAGGAATGATGGTATGGGGGTGTCATTTCATTTAATAGCAGGGCTCTTTTAAGGCCGGTTTCCATTGCGGTTGGAACTTCGAGATTCAAAAAACCATTAATCACGCTCCCGACACAAAGAGCCAAATGTCTTGTCATCAGATGTATCCTTTTTTTTATCAGATTGCGCAGTTACTTCAAAGGAAAGCATGCAAAATTGACAAAGATATCTGCCTCTACCCCTCAATTATCTCAGCTGGGGATTAGAGCCAGGGACCACAGTCCTTCGAACCAACCCGTCGAACCACCTCCAACCGCTTGACCACATCAAAGGATTCTGAATAGCGCCGCTCGAAACAACTTCCAACCAACCGCAGTGGAAACTGCACTTTAGTTGTCATCCACGGCACTCGTCCAGCACAGCGGTACGTCGATGGTATTCTACGTCTCGCTGTGTTGTCCTTCATATCGCGCCAACATTTCAGCATTCTAATACCCATCCCCACACGGTAATAGTTTCTACTGCTTGTCTTGCTAGAGATGTATTTTTGTAACTTATAATTTAATAACTTTACTTTGCACAAATTTTAATGAAAATGAAATATGGTATTCATATGCACAAAAGAATGCTTTCTACAGAATATAGTATGATTGCCATTAAAATTTACAGGGCCACGCAAAAATATTCAATTACATTAAGGGCTATTATTGGAAATTTTCTGAATTGCATTTTTATTTACATTACATTCTAACAATTTTTAAGTGTGAATATGATTTGAATTAGTGTATCTATCTATCCGATTGTCCGCCTGCCTGCATCCAGCGTCCGTTATTTTCAGAATTTCTCATAAATGATATGTATTATTTAAGTTCACTGTGGAATGTTCCCTATTTAAAATGATATTAATAGGTACTGTACAACTGGTTTCTGTACAGGATACCCCAAAAAATGCCAATGTACTACGTTTTAGGATATACATTTTTATAAATCACCTTTAAATAACTTTCTGCAGTAAAAATTATAAAGAAATTGAATTTACTGTTAATAAGCTAAAATAAAGTTTTACATAGAATTTGGTGTGCTTAACCCTTAGATTTATATGACTACAGTAAAATATTCAGTTGCTTTAACGGCTACAACTGGAAATTAAGGGCTGCATTTCCGTTTTTGTTAAGTATTTTTAACGCTTTCCAACAATGTTAAAGAATGAATATGAACTTAATTAGACTGTAAGACTGATTGTCTTTCTGTCCTTCTATCTCTTCGTTGAGTGATAATATAGACAAAAAGCATTGAAGGTTGTATGATTCAATGAGTACGTACAGTTGGAAAGTGTTAATAATCAATGGCATACTGCATGATTTTTCGTTCTTGTTTATGATATATATCATGAAAGTTAATTATAAAGCATTTTAAGAGATAAAAAATATTAGGCATAAAATTTAAATAAACGTAGCGTAAATCGTCATCAAAAAATGTTTGTTAAAAAATAGCAATTTTCCCGAAAGTACATTGTTTTATTTGTGCTTGAGGCACTTTTTGCGGTTAAAATAGAGAGTGGTTTAAATGCGTTATGTAAATTAAATAATCTAGCCGCCCCTGAAAATTGGGTCATGCTATCTCTTAGTCGAGTCTTTAAATGTATAAGTCTGCTGTTATTTTGCTGTGATGATTCTCACAGTATTATTACTCATATTAAAATAAACTAGTATCACCCAATGGTCGAAACTCGACCATTTTTTTTTTGCAAAGCGAGGCAAAGCAAACTTATTGCCTTGTCCTAAACGGAATGCAATTGCAACACAGCTGCGGCAATTGTTTGCCGATATTCACTCAAACTGAATCAGCAAAGTTCTACTTAATATTACTATTTCTCTCTGTAGATGTTAGCCTTTCCTGAAATGAGAGAAAATCGCAACGTGAAAACGCCCCTTGTTGTGTGATACAGCCCAGAAGCTAATAGGTACCATGTCAAACCAAGGCCCAACCAAGTATCAAATTCTGTTAAATTAATTCGATTGGTTCATAAAGTACAGTGTTTGAACGAGAAAAAAAAAAAAAGATATTTTTCAAAAATGGTCGAATTGAGTTCGGGAAATTTCAAAACATGTAACTTTATCAAAAACCGAAAATCTAAAACTTTTCTGAATCTTATATTTTCTACTTATATATGCAGAGGAAAGAATAATAAATCCACTTTTTAAAAAATAAAAATAAGAATTCAATTTCACTTACTTAAAATGCAAGGAAATCTCAAAACGTGTAAATTCATCGAAAACCGGAAATCAAAAGTTTTTATGTATCTTATACTTGCTTCTTCTACCCACAAAAGCTAGCAATAAAGACACTTTTTAAAAAAATAAATAGCCAATTTCAGTTAATTGAAACGTAAAGAAAGCTCAAAACATGTAAATTCAGCAAAAAACGGAAATCGGAATTTTTTCCGTATCGTCTACTTATACATGCAGCATTTAGTAAGAAATCCATTTTCCTTTTATTTAGTATATTAGTTGAATATTTATTGTTTAAATATCACCCTTTGAAATGAAATGTTTATGTTTACATTCGAAACTGGAAGTTTACCGTTTTTTTCTGGAGTTTTGTGATTTTAAATTAAAATTTTATCAATTTTACAGAAAAAATAACTCAATCAAACACATGTAGACAGTAACTTATATATAACTATACCCAAATATCGGAATTAAAATCGGCAGATAATTTCCGTTATTTTTTAATATTTTTTTACAAAAAATCCAATGGACGATTAACATAGAAAATCTTTTTCATGGCTCCATCGACAGACAGTGACGTCATCACTTCGCTTGCATATAGTGATGCTACATTATACAAATTACTGTGTCTATAGTTTTATTTGAGCTTTATGAAATTGCCAGATCTAACAACTTTCTACTTTTAGGTATTTTTTAATGTAAAGGAATACGTGTATAAAAGGGAAAAATGGGGGAAAATGCATAAAAAATAAATGTATTTTTAAATACCTTCTTGACATCGTAAGAAAATAATATTTGTATTCGCACCTTCCGGCTAACCATACCTTTCGAGTGATACCATTTTCAACCCTCTACTCCCGTAATTAATATGTTAAATAGGGACTGCAAATTTTATGCTTGCCTATAAATATATAGATGCTTTTTACTTTCTCTGACCCATAGGGTCGAGAAAGTATTGTTTTAGGGTCAAATTTTCCAACGTGAGTTTTTGTTATATTTACATGTTCTGAGGTCCCCTGAATACGAAAATCATGTTTTTAGCGAATGGTCTGTGTGTGTGTTATCAGAATATCTCAAGAACAAATAATAGCAGAAATTTCAAACTCGGTATACTAATGTGTATCATATAGGGATGCTACACTAAGCTTTTCGTTGAGATGAAGCAAATGGTTCGTGTACAGGGATACTCAAAAGTATTCAAATACATTACGTCTATGGGGGAAATTGCAGGTATGTAGAGTTTAACATCTATAGACTGCACTAAACAAAATGAAACGATTATATATTTTTTGTAATAGAGATAGTCAACTGGGAAAAAATTGTGTGTATGTAGGAGCCTCGCCTCCCCCCGGGGGAGGGGCAGTCCCCCCTCGAGGGGAGTAAATTTTCATGATGGGTATCTTTCAAAAGAGCTTGCCAATACCTTTAAAACGAATGGTTGAACCATCGATCTGCGATAATTTAAAATAAAGTTATCGATTTTTTTCCTTTTTAACATTTTTTTTTTTTTTTTTTTTTTTTTTTTAAGTATTAAGAAAAAATTCAACTTTTTTTTATATATATTTAGTGTTGTACTACTTCTCTAATATGGAAATCGTCTGCATTATCATGGAAGATAATTTTTTTAAATATTAATTTTAATAAATTATTTTTACTGAGTGAATTTGTATAGGAAAATATAGAAGAAACTCGTGTGGTGGCTACAACACACTAGTTATTTGTTGTAAGTGGATGTGTTTTACTAATAATATTTTACAATTTCCAGGATAGCTGTTCGGAAATTGAAATAAATTCCTCATAGAGATATAGTAAATAATGTATGTTTTAAGCTAAACATTCATCGCTTGTTTTTTGTATATTTGCACGTTTTGAGGCTTCCTGATTACCGTAGTCATGTTTTTTAACGTTTGACCTTTGTCTCTTAGAGTAACTTAAAAACGAATAATTTTAGGAGATCCAAATGTTGTATTTTGAAGTTAATATAAGTTTGTTACTGGAAAAGTTTGATCAAGATTGATAAGTTTCAATGAATGTTGCGTGTGAAAATTGTCTGTATAATTTTAAGTAAACTTTTAATTTTAATAACAGAATTAAATTCTATATAAATGTAGGTGCATTAATGAAACGGGGGGTTGAAGGGGGCTGTAGCCCCCCTCACACAGAACTAATTATCATATAAAACTCTTCCGAAGCATAATTTGAATTGTTTAACATAGGTTTACATAACAGTAATCGTTATCTTACCTATTAATTTCCAACATATACACTGATGGGAAAAAAAAAATCCCAACACCCGGAAGGAGCTGTGCTAGATAAACGAAATTTGGTAGGCGTGTTTATACATCTGAAAGATGACGTAGATTCAAATTTCGAGCTACGCGCATAAGTGTGGCGCTAGTATCGACACTATGAACATGCAAATGAGGTTTGCTTTAAATAAGCGCTGTAAGGTTCGTGATCGTTATTTATAGTTGAGATTGGACGTAGTGGGTTAATGTTAGTCAAGGATGCCTCTAAGTAGACGAAGAAGCCATTATCAACAGCTCACTGAGTTTGAACGAGGTCGTGTAGTAGGGCTACGAGAAGGTGGGTTTTCTTTCCGCGATATTGCAGAAAGACTTGGCAGGAATGTATCCACTGTGCATGAGTGTTGGCAGCAGTTGTCAAGGGAAGGTACTGCCTCAAGAAGACCGGGTTCCGGGCGCCCACGTGGCACTACTGAGAGGGAAGACCGCCGTGTTCGGCGTATGGCTGTGGCTAATCGTACTGCGCCTGCAGCTGAAATTCGAGCTGCATTTGGCACCACAGTGACACAACGAACTGTTACAAATCGGTTACTTCAAGGACAGCTCCGAGCCAGACGCCCTGTAGCGTGCATTCCACTGACTCCAAACCACTGCCGTTTGCGACGTGAGTGGTGTCAAGCTAGAGCTCATTGGAGGACGGAGTGGAGATCTGTTGTGTTTTCTGATGAAAGCCGGTTCTGCCTTGGTCGCAGTGATAGCCGTGTGTTGGTTAGAAGGAGGCCAGGTGAACGCCTGCTAGCGACTTGTCTGCGGCCTAGACATACAGGGCCTACTCCTGGAGTTATGGTTTGGGGAGCAATTTCGTATGACAGCAGGAGCACTCTCGTGGTTATCCCACGCACCCTGACTGCAAATTTATACGTCAGTCTAGTGATACAACCTGTTGTGCTGCCATTCATGAACAGCATTCAAGGGGGTGTTTTCCAACAGGATAACGCTCGCCCTCATACCGCTGTTGTAACCCAACATGCTCTACAGAGTGTCGACATGTTGCCCTGGCCTGCTAGATCACCAGATCTTTCACCAATAGAGCACGTATGGGACATCATTGGACGACAACTCCAGCGTTATCCACAACCAGCATTAACCGTCCCTGCATTGACCGCCCAAGTGCAACAGGCATGGAACTCCATCCCACAAACTGATATCCGACACCTGTACGACACAATGCATGCACGTTTGCATGCTTGCATTCAAAATTCTGGCGGTTACACCGGTTACTAATGTACCAACATTTCACATTTGAAATGGCTCTTCTCGCCAATGGCTCTACCTGTGATCTTGAAACTTTAATCAATTAAATATGTTACCTAGACAAATGTATTGCTGAAATTTCATTACTGTACAATAATTTTTTCTTGGTGTTGGGATTTATTTTTCCATCAGTGTATTTATAGTATTAAATTTCAGGGTAAGAGAAAGTCGTGTGAGTGACACACCAGATTATTTATTTTATTTTATTTTATTTATTTTATTTATTTGTTTATTCAATTTATTTTGTTTTAGTTATTTATTTATTTATTTATTTATTTATTCTTTTTAGTTCAAAACTGAATCCTATGCCTATTTTATTCTTTTTTCTTTTTCTAATTTTCTTTTTTTTATATATTTGCAGCTTGATGTTCTAACTCAGAAAATAATTATAAGTATAAAATTAAATTAAAAAATTTAAGATAATTTAATAGTCAAATTTATATTATTTAATTTCATGAAAAAAATAACTTTCTTTATAAAAATATATTTCTGAATTTAACATTTAAATTATTATAGCATATAAAATTTTCATTATTGCGTTAGAATCAAAATATTCTATTCTTATATGTTCGAAATAATAGTTTCCCTTTAATGACTTTCTGTGTGTGAAAGATTATGTCCCAAAGCAATTCGAAACAGTAGCGCAACTTCCTTTTGGTGCAACTAAATTTAGATACGAGAAATCTCTCAGAGGAATTTCTGAAGATGAACCAAAAGCGCACATTCTTTACCTTCCTAATGATCATATGAGTAATCTTTTGATTCTCAGAGAGACGAAAATGATGATAAAAGGATTTGATATAGTAAAGATTTCTTAGTATTATGATGCTGTTTTCTGAATATATAAAATGCAACAACAATCTGAATGTATAAAATCCAACAAAAAATGATAATTCTGTGTAGCCTAGAATATTTTTGAATACGTAATCTAATTAAAACTAAAAACTGTTCTAAGTTACTACTTTAAGATATTCTTATTTAAATCTTTATGACTAAAAATATTAATGATAAATCTAAGTATTGCAAGCTATTATTATAAGACAACAATAACTATTGATTGTATCAATATCATTAACATGAAAATAAAGAATAAAAATTTTAAAAAAATTAAAACTAGTTGGCATAAGTGGACTCTGCTCAATTCCCCATCATATTTATGTTTTCATAAATTTCTAGTGCGAGACATTTAATCATGTTAAAAGAAATGAATTTGACCAAAACTTGATACAGTGACAGAATGAGATCCCCTCCTAATAGGCTATCCACCGTTCACTCCGATATATTTATCTTATTCTAATCTATTAATTTATTTTTTCAGGGTCAATTCCGTTGTTTAGTTTTCATGCTACTATTTCCAATGCAATAATCCTCAAAATTCATATTTATATGAAAAATTTACAATTTCGCTATGTTGATAAAATCGTAAATTACGAATAATTTACGAAATTTTCCTATTAGAATATTTGTATTCAATCGTGTTCAAACAGATATCATAAATGTAATTTTGAAGTTGTCTAATGTATTTATGATCCTCAAAATGGTAGTTTATGCTCAATTTTGCCTTATTATGAAATGTTAAGTAAATCGTAAATTCCAAATAACTTACAATTTTTTTAAATTGGAAAAATCATAGTCTATAATATTCATGCGAGTATCCTAAATAATATTTTGAAAGTGGTTTGACATCTTTACTATAAAAATATCCCTCAAGATTGACGTTTATGTGAAATTTTACTCTATTCTGCGACGTTAAGAAATTCGTAAATTTGCAATAACTTACGAAATTTTTATATTGGAAAATTCATGGTCATTAATATTCATGCCAGTGTCCTAAATAATATTTCAAAAGTAGTCTGACATATTTACGATGAAAATAGCTCTCAAATTTGACGTTTATGCGAAATTTTGCCCTATACTGCCATGTTAAGAAATTCGTAAATTTCCAATAACTTGATAGTTTCAAAGTAGCATATTTATAGTTACTGATGTTCATTCTGGAATCAAAACTGATATTTTAAAACTAGTCTGACGTTTTTACAGTAAAATGTTTCCATTTAATTCACGTTTAAGTGAATTTTTATCCTATTCTCCTATGTTAAGAAAATCGTAAATTTCTAATAACTTACGAATTTTTTTTAATTCGAATGTTGCAAATGAATAGGTTCTTGACAGTATCGAAAGTAATACTTTAAAACTGATCTGACCTCTCTGCGATCATTTGTTCGTGATATATCGTGTAAACAGACTAACAAACTAACGGACTAATGCACTAACAGACACCATACAAATTTTGTCATTTTCGGATTCCTCACACCTGAAAACGTATAAAAAAGTCAAAAAACCGAGGTCGAAAATTTTCACAATTACCTAAGTTCCCCATACCTATAGTATGATGGGGAACTGAAAAGATAACAGATACTTCATACTTTAATTAGGATATCAAAAAATAAAAGAAACAAATATCTATTTTTACTTTCATTACGCGACAATCGTACGTAATGGATGTTTTTTATTCGGTCAAAAATTTCGATTTCGATTTTTCCCATGATTTGCATGTGTTAAGGTCTCCTGAGGTCAAAAAAGTGGTTTTTGGAATTTGTTCAGTGTGTATGTGTGTGTGTGGGGGAGAGGGAATGTTTTGGCTAACTGCAAAACGAGAAATCTTTTAGATGGGGCATAGGACAACTCCGCCGAAGCATAGGACAACTCCGCCGAAAAATTTATCAGCTGTTTCCCCCAGCAGGACAACTCCGCCGCACTCCTTTCTGACGTTTTCCCTCGATAGGACAATTCCGCCGAATGAGGGGGGGAAGGCATTACCTTTGGCGAAATAAAAGTTGGCGAGAATGCTAAAACTTCAGGCATTCAACTTTTGTTAAAAATAAATACACAAAAGAATGGTAATAATCTATATATTAATTCGCAAACATGAAATTTGTTGTACGTTTTTAACATATTAATTATGGGTATAGAGGATTGAAAGTAGCATTGTTAGAAAGTTATGGTTAATGAGAATTTAAGGGAAAAGAAAATCTCTTATTAGAATCTCAAAGAGGCATTCAAAAATAGCTTTATTTTTATGCACTTTTTCATTTTATACACGTAATCTTTTGTATTAAAAATTTTTATAGAAGAAAGTTGCTCAATTTGTCAATTTCTTAAAATTCAATAAAAAGCATAGGCACAGTAATTTGTATAGATGTAACTTGCCTATATTTTCAACTACAGATTTTTCATTTTATAAGGCAACAACCTTTAGAGTGTTAGAAATGCTTATTGTCTAAACGAATGCAAAACCGTAATTTAATACTATTGAACACGGAGGCAAATTAAAAAGATTTAATTTATGATTTATTAGTTTTTATAATTATTATTATTTAATCATTTATTTATGATGTAATTAATTTTTTCATTTTTTTTTTCTTTTTTCGGTGATTTACGTCAGCTATAATTGGAATATATATATATATATATATATATATATATATATATATACTCCGTGGCTTATTGACTAAACGAATGCAAAACCATAATTGAACATAAAGGCAAATTAAAAAAAAAAAAAAAAAAGATTTAATTTATGATTTATTAGTTTTTATTATTATTATTATTTATTCATTTATTTATGATGCAATTATTTTATTTATTTTTTTTTTTTTTTGTGATTTACGTCAGCTATAAGTGGAAAATATTTTTTTTTTTTTTAAATATAAAACGTAATGCATTCTAATTAACTGAAACTTGATTACTTATTTTTGAAAAGTGTATTTATTACTATATGCTGATTCATTATGAATGCATATTGGACGAAAAACGACACTGCTATGTATTGCAATTTAACTCTATTTACGGAAAGACCGTAATCCATCTTTTATGCTATATACCGGCAACAAAGTTGCTATATAAAATAGATATCATGAAAGTTGGTAGAGAAAATACTGTTTTTTAGTCAAATTTATGAAATTGAGTTTTTGTTATATTTATACGTTGTGAAGTCACCTGAATCCGAAAATCATGTTTTTGCGGTTAATCTATGTGCCTGTTATTAGCATATTCTAAGAACAAATAACAGCAGAAAGATCTAACTCGATATACTAAATCTGTATCGTATAGGAAAGCTGCATTCGTTGAGATCAAGCAAATGATTCGTGTTAGTATTCCAATTAGATTCCAATTAGTATTTCTAGTATTAAATTGTACGGTAAGCCGTGTGAGTAACATACCAAATTATTATTAAACTGTTGACATATTATTTCGATACAGACAGTATTCTTTGCCATTGAAATGATCAGAAGAAGAAAGTAAATGGATACAAACTTTCATGGGTATATGCATCGTTA
Organism: Salticus scenicus; assembly: GCA_963930645.1. Lineage (NCBI taxonomy): Eukaryota > Metazoa > Arthropoda > Arachnida > Araneae > Salticidae > Salticus > Salticus scenicus. The sequence continues at coordinate 179,546,330 of OZ005650.1, forward strand.
CGCAAATAATAATCAATGAAACTATAAGAATCAATTTATAATTCTTATTACTAAAAGTCATTCATTTAATCTGTTCCATAATTATCTTCTGTTCCATAATAATCTGTCTTCCATCATCGACCCAGAATACCATAATAAAATTCTTTATTTCTATATACATTAATATGTGGGTTCGTTTTTTTTTTTTTTTTTTTTTTTTTTTTTTGGGGGGGGGGGTCTTTTTTGTGCTAAAATTTTCTGGTTTTTTTTTTTTTTTTTTTTTTCAGTCTCCCAACAAAATCGACTAACTATGTTACTAAAAACTATCCTCTGAATGTTCCTCCAATATCAACTAGTATGTTGTAACCACCATGAAACTTTCTTCTACATTTTTTCCATACAAATTATTTAATAAAATTAATATTTATTAAAACTATTTTCCACGATATATACAAATGGAGATGATTTTAATCGCACAGAATTATTAATGTTGTTATTACTGTTATTTATCACTGTTGAATAAAAAATTCAAGAAATTAAACTAAAGAAAATAAGTAAAGAAAATTTAATATAAGTTAATATAAGTTAAGTAATATATATTTGAATATTATGTTAAGTAAAGAAAATTTAATTTCTTATTTATCCTTTAATAATTTTGTAAATGTAATCGGAATAATTTAAACTAAGATGTAAATTTTTCTTAAGTTAATTTTTACTTGAATTTTATGATATTCAAGTGCTACACGAAAATTAGAAATAAATTTATTAATAGCAGAATTTATTAACACGATTAAATAATTGTCAAATAAAAAAACATATAATAATAATGAAAAATAAAATTAAATGCATGTTTATGAGTAAAAATTTTTACTCATAATTTGGTTAAAATCCTCTTCTCGTCTCAGGAAAATGGCGCGGCGGAGTTGTCCTCTGTGGGAAAAGGGGGGTTAAAATTCTCGGCGGAATTGTCCTATGAGGGGAATGGGGGATTAAAATCTCGGCGGAATTGTCCTGTTCCGTTTAGATGTCCTTTCGTATGTAATTGTTTGTTTCCAGTGAAGAGATGAGCTTGCCAAGTTTTGGTGAAATTCGGAATTAGAATCAAAAGTTGGTATCTCTAAAATTGCTCTAACGTTTCTGTTCAAATTTGCTACTTTTTTTTAAATCCCCTTTCACATGTATTACTTGGATTGATTACTGTAAAAAAAATTTACAGGCATCCTGGTTAGATAGATCAGAATATCTTGGAGATTGGTGTCTCAAAAAAGATACTACCGATTTTGTTTAAACTCTATATATGTTTTTACAAAATATGCATTAGTCTACCACAATTGCACAACGGCTGATTGGTTAGATTAATTTTGTGACTTTTGTCAACACTATGTCCAGCAGCAGTTTATAATATGCATAGTGAGGATTATACAAAAGATCTTCTTACAGATGCTCTGTATAATGGAAGTTGTGTGGATGCTACACACCAGAAATATACAGGGTGATCAGTTTAAAACAGTACCCGTGGGTTTTTCTTATAACCCTTAAATCTGACGGATGTGGCAAATATCCTAACATTGAAATATGATTGTTTAAACCTTGTTTAAGTTTGTGAGACAATTTCTAACACTGTTGGACTATTACAACTTTATTTGTGAGGTAAAACAGAAATGGAAACGCACAATTTTTTTAAATCCTGTAATAGTTTTATTTTTGAAAATTATAATTTAATTCAATTATTTACATTATCATTCCTCACAGAAAATGTTGAAAATTTTCGCCACCATTTTGAATGCAAAAATGAACACGTCTAACCAGGTTTTTGACACACTTCACAGCGTTGTTGGTGTTATTGACGAGATTTCTTCAGGTATGATCTGTTTTAACTCATTGATGTTTACAGGACTTCTCTGGAAAAGCCTATGAAATGATAATGTAAAAATGACAATGATAATGTAAATGTAATGTAGGAATGATAATGTAAAAAATTTTAATTAAATTTTATTTTTAATAAATAAAATTATTACAGGATTTAAAAATTGTACGTCTCCATTTCTGTTTTACCTCACAAATAAAGTTGTAACAGTCCAACTGTGTTGGAAATAGTCGTCTACACATAAACAAGGTTCAAACAATTATAGTTCAGTGTTAGAATAGTTACCACATCCGTCATATTTAAGGGTAATAAGAATAACCAACGGATACTCTTTTAAATTGATCACAATGTGTATATGTATATGTATATGGAGAGAAAGAGAGAACACAATTCTTACTTTATAAAGTGATTTTAAAAAATCTATTTTTGTGCAACATATTTGAATTTTCATGCAGCTGATGAAATCACTGACACTTGATTTTTATTTTAACCACTGCAAGAATAATAAGAAAAAAAAATTGTAACAATTTTAATAAAAGATGCATGTCTTGCATCATTCCATTGTAGTCTATAATAATAAAAGAAGATGTCTGTCTGTCTGTCTGTATGTATGTATGTCTCTCTGTCTGTCTGTCTGTCTGAGCATCTATACGTTCAGCCCCTACTGAACGCAGAAGTATAAAATTTGACATACGGGTACCTAGAAGCCTTCCCGAGGGAATAGTGAAAACAGAATTTAAAAAGTTTAATTAATTGCGGAGATATTAATTAAAATATAGACCTCTGTCAAATCAAAACGCGATCTCAATCACTGAGATTTCACCGCAATTGCATAAAAATAGATATTTTAACGGAGTTAAAAGCAAAAAAAATGGAAAATATATTAGAAATATTAGTCCGATCGTTACAAATTTGGTACCAAATGAAAGGGGAATTTTTCCCGAATCTAAGAGTGCAAGCGGCTTATCGATACACCATTTAGATTTTTTAAAATTAACTAAAGTATGAAATTTAGTTGGCAACAGGCAGACGATTTTCTAAGCTGTCTCGATCTGAAACAAAACACATGCGAGACATCTGTCTGTGATGAAAACGGAAATGGTTGTAATCAATTAAGATATCATGTGTTTTATACTGGGGGGAAAAATTGCAATTTTCAAACTTTTTCAAATTTTCATTTAAGGTCATTGTGCCTAAATGCGATAACCCATAAATGCGACAAAGTTCTTCTACTGAAAATCTAAATGCTTAAATCACAAACTTATAAATCATAATGGAACATACACATTTCAAGAACGGTTCGCGAAACTTTTCATTAAATTTTAAAGGTTTTTTCTAGTAGAATTTTCTTTTGCAGTAAACATTGTCCATTATGGCTTTCCGATGTCTTTTCCTAATTGCGATAAAATATTTTCAAATAGTAACTGTAATTTTATCCTTTCATCTTTCAAGATCAAATAACCACTGTTACGTCATGTGCTTGAATACCCTTCATACCTACCAGAAGAAAATAAAAAAAAATACTACATTTTTTTTAAAAGAGGGGTTTAAAATTTTTATCGCATTTAAGGGTCTGTTTACACCATTTTCCTAAATGCGACAAATTTTATCCCTTAAATGCGGCGAATTTTACAGTTGATATAGTAAGGGAAATTTAAGCATTTTTTCCTTTTTAACACTTTCCAACAAGGTTTAAAAGTGACTTAGACTTGTCTGTCCCTCTGTCCGTCTGTCTGTCTGTCTGTCTGTCCGCGCTCTAATTCCTGTAAGAACACCCGAAAGTATTCCAAAGCACTGTATTCTATGAGAGGTATTGCTATTAACCATATTTAATACCTTAACTGTATACAAATCTTAGTGAAATTGAATCATGTTATTCAAGTTCACTATCGGATGTTTCATATATAAAATGGAATAAATACCACCACTAGTTTGTACACAGGGACACTCGAAAGTACTCCAAAGCATTGCGTTCTATGAGAGGTATTTCTATAAACCAAATTTTAATAACTTTACTTTCCACAAAGTTTAATGAAATTGAAATATGTTATTCATATGCACAAAAGAATGCTTTGCATAGAATATAGCATGATTAGCATTAGATTTACAGGGCCACACAAAAATATTCAGTTACATTAAGAGCTGTTCATAAAAATTTGCTTTAATTTCAATTTCGTTTACATTAAGCGTTTTTAACATTGTCTAACAATTTTCATCTGTGAATATAATTTCAATTTAAGTATCTGTCTGTTCGTCTGTCCGCGCTCTAGCTCCAGTAAATATTTATGTAATTTCTTGAAACTAATATATGTTATTTAAGTTCACTATCGGATGTTCCCTATTGAAAAAGGAGTTAATATCTCTACTGGTTTGTGTACAGAGGCACCCAAACCTTTTACAAAGCATTGTGTTCTATGAGAGATATTTCTATAAACCATATTTTAATACCTGTACAAAAACCTTAATGAAATTGAGAAATGTCATTCAAGTTCACTATCGGATGTTTTATATATTAAATGGAGTAAATACCACCACTGGTTTGGGCACAGAGACACTTGAAAGCATACCAAAGCATTGCGTTATATGAGAAGTATTTCTATAAACCAAATTTTGATAACTTTGCTTTCCACAAAGCTTAATGAAACTGAAGTGTGTTATTCATATGCACAAAAGACTGCTTTCTATAGCATGTAGTTTATTTAGTATTAGTTTTACAGAGCAACAAAAAAATATTCAGATACATAAAGAGCTATTAAGAAAAGTTTGCTGGAATTGCACTTTCGTTTACATTAAGCGTTTTTAACATTTTCTAACAATTTTTAAGTGTGAATATAATTTCAATTTGTGTATCTGTGTATCTGTTTGTCTGCCCATCTCTCTGTCTTTCGGCGCTCTAACTCCGGTAAATATTTATGGAATATCTTGAAACTAATATATGTTTTTCAAGTTCACTATCGGATGTCTCCTATTAAAAATGGAGTGAATACCTCTACTGGTTTGTGTACAGGGGCATCGGAAAGTACTGCAAACTATTTTTTTTCTATGAGAGGCATTTCTATAAACCATATTTTAATACCGTTACTTTACACAAATCTTAATGAAATTGAAATATGTTATTCAAGTTCGCTATCGGATGTTTCCTATGTGAAATGGAGAAAATATTACCACTGTTTTGTGTACAGGGAGACTTACAAGTATTGCGTTGTATGAGATTTATTTCTGCAAACCAAATTTTAATAACTTTACTTTGCACAAATCTTAATGAAATTGAAAAATGTTATTCATATGCAAAAAGGAATGCTTTTTATAAATACAGTATGATTAGTATTAATCTTACAGGGCCACATAAAAATATTAAGTTACATTATGAGCTATTAATAAAAATTTGTTGTAATTGCATTTTCTTTTACAATAAGCATTTTTAACATTTTCTAACAATTTTTAAGCGCGAATATGATTTTAATTTGGTTATCTTTCTGTCCGATTGTCTGTCTTTCTATCTGGCTCTCGTCGCAAGAGTTCTTAAATATTTTCAGAATTTTGAAAAATTGATATATGTTATTAAAGTTCACTGTGGAATGTTTCCTATTTAAAATGCCATTAATATGTCCTACACAACGTGTCTGTGTACAGGGAACTTCCAATGCTTTGCGTTTTAGGACAGACATTTTTATAAATCACATCTAAATAACTTTCTACTGTAAAAATTATAAATAAATTGAAATGTATTTTAATATTCTAAAATAATGTTTTGTATAGAATATGATATGATGAACTTTCAGATTTACAGGACTACACTAAAATATTCAAATACATTAAGGGATCAATCATAATCTGACGGCTGGATTTTCTTTTGCATTAAGCCTTTTTAACGTTCTTCAACGATGTCTGAGAGCGGTTTTAAATTGAATTAGTCAATCTGTATATTTTTCTATGCTTCTCTCCTTTGTTTGATAATGCAGGCAAAGAATATTGAAAGTTATACGATACAACAAGCACGTACAATTGGAGAGTATTAATAACCAGTGCGTACTGCATGATTTTTCGTTCTTTTTTTAACACTTTCCAGCAAGGTTGAAAAGTGTCAATGACTTCGGTTTGTCTGTTTGTCCGCAGTCGAACTCCTGTAAATTTTCATGGAATTTCTTGAAGCTGATATATCGTATTCAAGTTCACTATCGGATGTTCCCTATTGAAAATGGAGGGAATTCCTCTTCTGATTTGTCTACAGGGACACCCAAAATTTTCCAAAGCACTGTGTTCCATGATAGATATTTCTATAAACCGTATTTTGATACGTTTACTTTAAACAAATTTTAATGAAATTGAAATATATCATTTAATTCCACTGCCGGATATTCCCCATGTAAATTGAAGTAAATACCATCACTGGTTTGTATACAGGGACATCCGAAAGTATTTAAAAGCATTGCGTTCTATAGAAGGTATTTCTAAGTACCAAATTTTAATGATTTTACTTTGCACAAGTCGTATATATATATATATTTATATATATATATATATTATTCATATGCACAAAAGAATGCCTTCCATAAAATACAGTATTATTAGCATTATATTTACAGGGCCACACAAAAATATTCAGATTCATTAAGCGGTATTGTTGGAAAATTGCTTGAATTGCATTTTCGTTTACAATAAGCGTTTTTATCACTTTCTAAATGTTTTTAACACTTTCCAATAAAGTTGAAAAGTCTTAATGACTTAGGTTTGTCTGTCTGTCCGTGCTCTATCTCCCGTAAATATTCATGGAATCAGAGTTACACATACACTACTCAGAAAAGAAGAGTTAAACACGGAGTTACACACTCTGTTATAAAAAGGCAAAGTTACACACACAATTACGCACAAACTGTTAATAAAAATGCAGAGTTACACACACAATTACACACAAACTGTTAATAAAAATGCAGAGTTACACACGCACTGTTAGCAAAAAATTAGCGGTACACACAGCGTTACACACATTGTCAAAAAAAAAAAAGAGATTTACATACGGAGTTACACACACTGTTAATAAAAAGGCGGAATTATACACAGCAAAAAATCAGTGATACACGCAAAGTTACACACATTCTTCAAAAAGAAAAAAAAAAAAAACATTGAATTACACACACTGCTAATAAAAAGGCAGGATTATACACAGAGTTACATGCACTGTTAATAAAAAGGCGCTGTTAATAAAGAGTTACACACAGAGTTACACACACAGAGTTAATAAGAAGGCAGAGTTGCACACACACATTTAATTACGTACACGCACACTGTTAGTTACACATAAGTAAAATTACACACGTTTTTCGCTAAAAATCAGCGATACACACAGTGTTACACACACAATGTTAAAAAAAATCTGTTAATAAAAAAAAATTACACATGGAGTTACACACACTGTTAATAAGAAAGAAGAGCTACACACAGACTGTTAATTGCATACAGGGTTGCACACACAGTGACAGTTTCACATAGCGTTACGTACACTGTTAGAAAAGTTCAGCAATACACACAGAATTACTCACACACTGTTAAAAAAAAAGAAGAGTTACACACTGTTAACAAACAGCAGATTTAGACACAAAGTTCCACGCACTGTTAATATAAAGGAAGAGTTACACACACTGTTAAAGGCAGAGTTGCACATAGAGTTACACAACATTTTATCTTGAAATAGTTATGCGGTATTAAGTATTTTATAAACTATAAAAAAAGAACGAAAAATCATGCATTACGCAATGATTATTAAGTAGTAGAATATTGAGTAGTAGAAATTTAGAGGAGTGAGGAATAAGTCATGATGAGTGTTAGTACGAGTATTTGCTAGCGCTCGTGAAAGTGAATTTCAATCTGTAGGGAATACTCTGATCGAAAGTGAAGTCGCAGCAGTGGAGTTACGAGTGCAACCGTCGCTACACCTTCAATTGCTTGCTGGGGTGAGATATTTAAGATAATCTAATTTAACTGTTGATATATATATTTTGATTGAGTAATACACTGACTGAGCTAGTTTAATTGCCAGGCCGCCGTCCCCATTAATCTGCTCAAATAAACTTTAGTTATTGTTAATTCAAGTCTTGTGTTCTCTTACTTATCCATTTAGTGATCTAATTAAGTTAAGATGGAGTTTGCGTCAACGCAAACTTTACAACGTTATCACACAACAGACAGAAGGACTGAAAAATATACAGATAGACTAATTGATTTTAAAATTACTCTTAGGCATTTTGTAAAGAGTTAAAAAGGCTTAACGCAAAATAAAATGCAGCCATTAAATTATAATTACAGCTTTTGATCTCTCTGAATATTTTAGTGTAGCCCTTTAAATCAGAAAGTTAATCATACCATATTCTATACAAAACATTATTTTAGAATATTAACAATACATTTCAATATTTTTATAATTTTTGCATTAGAAAGACTTAACTTTCAAAAAATTCTGTCCTAAACCGTAATGCATTGCCATTTTTTTTTTTGTTGTTGTTGTTGTTGTCCCTGTAAACAAACTAGTTGTACAGGACCTATTAATGTCGTTTTGAATGGGGAACATTCTATAGGGATAATGTTTTTAAAAATAACACTCATAAAACACAATGCTTTCGAATGCTTTTGGGTGTCCCTGTACACAAACCAGAAGCGATATTCACTCCATTTTCAATATGGAACACCCGATAGTGAACATCAATAAAATATATCAGTTTCGAGAAATTCCATAAATATTTACAGGAGATAGAGCGCGGGCAGGCAGACGGACAGACAGATGGACAGATACACAAACTGAAATCATATTCACACTTTAAAATGTTAGAAAGTGTTAAAAACGCTTAATGTAAACGAAAGTGCAATTCTAGAATTGTTTTATCAGTAGCTCTTAATATAAATGGATATTTTTGTGTCACCCTGTAAACCTAATGCTAATCATGCTGTATTCTATGCAAAGCATTTTTTTCTGCATATAAATAACATATTTCAATTTCCTAAAACTTCGTGGAAAGTAAAGTTATTAAAATTTCATTTATAGAAATATCTCACATAGAACGCAATGCTTTGGAATACTTTTAACTGTCCCTGTACATAAATCGGTGGTGGTATTTCCGCCATTTTATACAGGAAACATCCAGTAGTGAACTTGAATAACATATTTCAATTTAATTGAGATATGTCTACAGTAAAACCAATAGAAATACCTCTTATAGAACACAATGCTTTGAAATGCTTCCGGGTGTTCGTGTACACAAACCCGTATAGGTATAAACTCCATTTTAAATAGGGAACATCCGATAGTGAACTTGAATAATATATATCACTTTGAAGAAATTCCATAAATACTTATGAGATTTAGAGCTCGGACAAACAGACAGGCAGACAAACAGGCGGACAGGCAGATACACAAAACTGAAATCATATTCACCCTTAAAAAATGTTAGAATGTGTTAAAAACGCTTAACGTAAACGAAAGTACAATTCTAGCCATTTTTTACTTCCTTATACAAAGTATAAGGAAGTATAGTAATCCCGATTTGCGAAATGGATTTTGTATTTCACATTGCTCGAAAACGAATGATCGCTGAATGTTGCCAATTTATACGTGTGACTGTCATGATGTATAGTTGTACACCTGCAAGTGTCGTCTGAACACGAGCTCTCGTTTTAGAGATATAAGCGATTTTACACGATTTTTCGTGACGTCTGTATGTGTGTGTGTGTCTGTGTGTGTGTGTGTATGTCGCATAACTCAAAAGCGGTTGGACGTAGAAAGTTGCGAATTGGTACATAGGTTTGTTATAACATCTAGTTGTGCACCTCCCGTTTTGGACTTTGTATGATTTTCCGTTTTGGAGATATTTAGGAAAATTAGGTTCATAATGACAAAAATACATAGGTTTTGGCCATAATGTATCAAAAAACGGTAATAACTCAAAAACGGTTGAACGTAGAAAGTTTCGAATTGGTACATAGGTTTGTTATAACATATAGTTCTGCACCTCCCTTTTTGGACTTTGTATGATTTTCCATTTTGGAGATATTTAGGAAAATTAGGTTCATAATGACCAAAAATACATTGGTTTTGGCCATAATGTATCAAAAAACGGTAATAACTCAAAAACGGTTTGGACAAATCTTGCAATTTAACTGACTTCCCGACTAGCTAGACATTTGAAACTTTCAGAAAAGCTCAGAACACGTTTACAATGCGTTTTTTTAATATTTTTGGCCAACTGTTTCCGATACCTGCTGCCTTCGGCAGCGTTACCAGTACAAATCTTGCAATCGATTTTTAACTAACTTCCCGACTAGCTAGACATTTAAAACTTCCAGAAAAGCTCAGAACACGGCGACAATGCATTTTTTAAATATTTTTAGCCAATTGCTTCGTGTCACTGCTGCCTTTAGCAGCGTTTATATGATTCAACAGAAAATCTATTTAACTAACTTCCCGACTAGTTAGAGATTTGAAACTTCCGGAATAGTTCAGAAACACGGTGAAAATGCATTTTTTAACACTTTTATCCAATTGTTTCGGATCCGAAGTCCCCCCCCCAAGGCACAACTTTGACATGAGTCCCCCCAAGGCACAACTTTGACATGAGTCCCCCCCAAGGCACATGAGTTCCCCCCAAGGTACAACTTTGACATGAGTCCCCCCCCAAGGCATAACTTTGACATGAGTCCCCCCAAGGTGCAACTTTGAAATAAGGCCCCCCAAGGCCCAACTTTGACATGAGTCCCCCCAAGGCACAACTTTGACATGAGTCCCCCCCCACCCCCCCCCCCCTCACCCAAAGGATTTTAAAATGAGTCCCCTCAAGGCACAATTTTATTTATTTTATTTTTTTTTTTTTACGTATGCATGCATTTTTTTTTAAATATTTTTAGCCAACTGTTTCGGGTCCAGTGACAATATTTTTTTAACATTATGTATATTTCTAAAAGTGTATAAGGAAGTCATGTGGTGCCCACATCAGATTTTTTTTAAATAGCTCTTAATGTAACTGGATATTTTTGTGCCACCCTGTAAATCTAATGCTAATCATGCTATATTCTGTGCAAAGCATTCTTTTGTGCATACAAATACCATATTTAAATTTCCAAAAACTTCGTGGAAAGTAAAGTTATTAAAATTAGATTTTTAGAAATATCTCTAATAGAACGCAATGCTTTCGAATACTTTTAAGTGTCCCTCTATATAAATCGGTTGTGGTATTTCCTCCATTTTATACAGGAAACATCCAATAAGGAATTTGAATAACATATTTCAATTTCATTAAGATATGTCTACAGTAAAGGTATGAAAATATGGTTTATAGAAATACCTCTCATAGAACACAATGCTTTCGAATGCTTTTGGGTGTCCTGTGCACAAACCAGTAGAGGTATAAACTCCATCTTCAATAGGGAACACCCGATAGTGATCTTGAATAACATATTTCAATTTCATTGAAATATATCTACAATAAAGGTATGAAAATATGGTTTATAGAAATACCTCTTATAGAACGCAATGCTTTGAAATACTTTCGGGAGTCCCTGTACACAAACCAGTAGAGGTATCATATTCACCCTTAAAAAATGTTAGAATGTGTTAAAAACGCTTAACGTAAACGAAAGTACAATTCTAGCCATTTTTTTTAATAGCTGTTAATGTAACTGGATATTTTTGTGCCACCCTGTAAATCTAATGCTAATCATGCTATACTCTGTGCAAAGCATTCTTATGTGCATATAAATACCATATTTATATTTCCAAAAACTGAAAGTAAAGTTATTAAAATTTGATTTATAGAAATATCTCTCATAGAACGCGATGCTTTGGAATACTTTTGAGTGTCCCTGTACATAAACCGATGGTGATATTTCCTCCATTTTATACAGAAAACATCCTATAGTAAACTTTAGTAACATATTGCAATTTCATTAAGATATGTCTACAGTAAAGGTAAGAAAATATGGTTTGTAAAAATACCTCTCATAGAACACAAAGCTTTGAAATACTTTCGGGTGTCCCTGTACACAAACTAGTAGAGATATGAACTCCATTTTCAATAGGGAACGTCCAATAGTAATCTTGAATAACATATATCAGTTTCAAGAAATTCCATAAATATTTACGGGAGTTAGAGCGCAGACAGACAGACGGACGGACAGACGAACAGACAGACAGACAAACCGAAGTCATAAACACTTTTCAACCTTGTTGGAATGTGTTAATAACAGTTTTCAACCTTCTTTGGAAAGTGTTAATAACATTAAAGTAACTCCCATGCATTAAATGCATTATCGCATTTAGGGAGTTTGAACATCGCATTCAGGATGTAGTACCTTAAATGCGACAAAAATTTCCTAAATGCGACGCTGGTATATATTTTCATAAATTACTGATATTTTTTTAATTTCTTGAAAAAAAATGACTCAAAACACTAGCTTAGAACTATGAGTATAATATTCAACCATTTTTTCTTTCTTTTCATAATTATTTGTTTACTGAAATGTCATAAGTTTCCTAAATGCGATAAACTTACCAAAAATCACGTCGCATTTAGGCACAATGACCTTACCTTACATTTTAATGAATATTCGGCTTAGACAGCATTTTATAAAGCTACTGTTCAATTTTTATGAAAAAATATGAATAAATAAAAAAATGACATCTTTATTGGAAAAAGATTAAATTTTCTTTTCCGTTGAAAATTCGTAGTATTTGGTTTTAATGCCCGATAATTCGATTGTGAATATTTTTGAAAGAGTACGATTATTAGGGAGGGCTTGAGGGAGGGGGAAAAGGGGCATAAATTAAAAAAAAAAAAAAAAAAAAAAAGAGTTGCAGCGTTTGAAATTGGTTGGTATATTTAGATGTTAAGGCAAGGTAAATCGATTGCGGATATTTTCGAGTGTAAAATTATTGTTATCGACGGAAAGGAGGGGGGGAAAGAGCCAAGAGGCAAAGATGTAGAAAAGGAACGGGAGTTTCGGAGAAAACCACGGTACACCCAGAACACCTTTATTCTTTAATATATTGCAGAGTTTTGAATTCCAATTTCTGCTCACATATCGTACTAAGGATATTTAACGTTATATAGCCCGGAATTATGCAAGTTTCGGAGAAAACCATAGATAAGTCGGACACAAATCTTTTTATAAAAATATCTATATTAGCTTTGTATCTCAGCTTCTAATTAACATAATTTCATAAGTAATACATCATTTAAAAAGTTATTTTAATTACAATTGATGAGCATGTATTGCAAATCTCTGTCACCAGAGGGCGCTTGCGGGACTTAGCTAAAGTCAGAAATTTGAAAGATCATAACATGGGGAGTGAACAGGCTGTTTGAGATATTGAAAAAGGAAGAGGGCGCCGAAGGCGCTACCGCACGGGAATTTACTGCGCTTTCAATAAGCTATTGTCACGATATATCAATAAGCTGTTATTAGACCTGAAACGGGAAAAAGGCGCCGCAGGCGCCACCGAGCGGCAGTTTCGTAAAGTCTGATTTTTCAGGGATCGCGAACCAGCTGGTCGCCGAAGGCGGCTAGTTTATAATAAAATTTCATCATCAAAATTAACTTACCTTTAATGATTTTTTAAATGATGTCCACTGTTTTCAAACAAAGAAATGTCACAGTACATTTTAAGTAATAAAGATTTATGACATATTTCTAGAAATTTCTAACTGGAAATATGCATCTAGAGTTATCATTTTAGAAATTAACTCCTGACCTGAGAGAGAAAATGAAGTTCTGGTTTTACATTGCTGTAATATAGGGAGAAATATAACACTTCGAAAATTTTCTGAACAATGATTTTAATATTAAAAATACATTAAATATCCTGATTTAATTATAAGCCGAGTTAAAATAACTAAAAAAATGCTCTTATGAAAGAGCGTTACATATTAACTCAGCATTATTTCAAATATATGCTAAATATACTCGGGGTCATTCCATGTCAAATCGACCAAGATTTTTTTAAAATGATGCCTACCATCACATATTTAGACAAAGTTTAGTGTATTTATAGAACTTTTCATGTTGATTCTAGAAATGTTAATTATTTTGAGATTAGTCAAGGAGTTTTTAAGTTATGAGATTTTAAATATATACCAAAATGGCCAATTTGCCAACATTTTGAATATTGTAGTACATAAAGATATGTATGCCTCTAATTTCTTTTATGTTTTATCAGAGAACCATCAAACTTTTTCACCTACTACTATATTTACACTACAATAGAAGAAAGTATTGGATATTCGTAAAAATTTTCGACTTCCGGTTTCCGGTGAATTTACATGTTTTGAGAGGTCCAGAACACGATTTGATCATTTTTAGAAAGTGACTGTCTGTGTGAGAGAGACAATTTTGTAACGACTGTATCTCAGGAATTATGCCACACAGTTACATATAAATTTGTATTTAGATTTACCTTGATATAAATTAATGCCTATCAACCTTTGGTGTTAATATCTCAACAGGTGGCACTGCTGTAAAGCGATATCTGCAGTTTCAAGAAAGTCTATATCTCGGAAACTTCCTGCACATAATTGCATATAAATTTATATGTAGATGCACTCTGACATAAATTAGTGTCGATCAACTTTTGCTGCCAATCTCTCAACAGGTGGCGCTGCTCTACAACGATTTTCACAATTTCGGGAAAAGCTATAATCTGAGGTTCCATTACTTATAATCGAGCAAAACTTGATATGTGAAAAGGCCATTATGAGACATTATACTGATTCAATATGGATGCATACCAGTCGATATATGAGCTGCTAAACTTCAGTTTTTTTCCGAGAACAAGAATGGTGTCATTTGCACTGTAAAATTCACTTCTATTGAACATGAACATTTAATGTAATACCTTTCTGATAGGAAAAACGTCTGCATTCATAATGGGAAAAAAATAATTTGTACTGTGGGAATTCGTATGCAAAAATAAAGAAAAATATATTTTTCTATATGTTTTTTAACATAAAATTTGAATAAATTTAACTGATAATTTCGAGCATTGCACCCTCTTTAATTTTCACCAAAATTTGTGTACAGACAACTCAGATTTTTTTAATGTCTGATAAAGAAAAAAAAATTATGGGCGGTTCAGAAGCTTTTCAGTTAAAGAGGAAATTTTATTAAATCTATTCAAATAAAATGTTGAATTTTTGTCATTCCATGTCAAATGAACAAGGTCGTAATACTCATCATCACAGATTTGGATCAAATTTGATATACGTTTAGAACATTTCATACTGATTCTAGATATGTCAATTATTTTGAAATTGATCAAAAGTTTTTAAGTTTAAAAATATATGCCGAGCTTTCAAATATATACCGAAATGGCCGATTTGCCACTATTTTGAATGTTGCACTTAAAGATATAAATGTCTATAATTCCTTTATGCCTTATTGCTTAATGCTTATAATTTCTTAAATTACATTTTTTTTTCTTTTTTGATAAATAAATTAAATTTAAAAAAAAATCGGTATTGCATTTGAGTAGTTAATAATAATTCTTATATAAGTAACTAAAACGGTTTTGAATCGCCCATTAAAAATTTTTTATCAAACATAAAAACATACTTTGGGTTGTCTGTATACAAAGTTTAGTGAAAATTGAAGGTGCATGAAACTCAGTTAAATTTATTCAATTTTTATATGAAAAAAAAATCTGATGTGGGCACCATATGACTTCCTTATACACTTTTAGAAATATACATAATGTTAAAAAATATTGTCACTGGACCCGAAACAGTTGGCTAAAAATATTTTTAAAAAAATGCATGCATACGTAAAAAAAAAAAATAAATAAATAAATAAATAAAATTGTGCCTTGAGGGGACTCATTTTAAAATCCTTGGGGGGGGTGGGGGGGGACTCATGTCAAAGTTGTGCCTTGGGGGGACTCATGTCAAAGTTGGGCCTTGGGGGGCCTTATTTCAAAGTTGCACCTTGGGGGGACTCATGTCAAAGTTATGCTTTGGGGGGCCTTATTTCAAAGTTGCACCTTGGGGGGACTCATGTCAAAGTTATGCCTTGGGGGGGACTCATATCAAAGTTGTACCTTGGGGGGGGACTCATGTGCCTTGGGGGGGACTCATGTCAAAGTTGTGCCTTGGGGGGACTCATGTCAAAGTTGTGCCTTGGGGGGGGAACTTCGGATCCGAAACAATTGGATAAAAGTGTTAAAAAATGCATTTTCACCGTGTTTCTGAACTATTCCGGAAGTTTCAAATCTCTAACTAGTCGGGAAGTTAGTTAAATAGATTTTCTGTTGAATCATATAAACGCTGCTAAAGGCAGCAGTGACACGAAGCAATTGGCTAAAAATATTTAAAAAATGCATTGTCGCCGTGTTCTGAGCTTTTCTGGAAGTTTTAAATGTCTAGCTAGTCGGGAAGTTAGTTAAAAATCGATTGCAAGATTCGTACTGGTAACGCTGCCGAAGGCAGCAGGTATCGGAAACAGTTGGCCAAAAATATTAAAAAAACGCATTGTAAACGTGTTCTGAGCTTTTCTGAAAGTTTCAAATGTCTAGCTAGTCGGGAAGTCAGTTAAATTGCAAGATTTGTCCAAACCGTTTTTGAGTTATTACCGTTTTTTGATACATTATGGCCAAAACCAATGTATTTTTGGTCATTATGAACCTAATTTTCCTAAATATCTCCAAAATGGAAAATCATACAAAGTCCAAAAAGGGAGGTGCAGAACTATATGTTATAACAAACCTATGTACCAATTCGAAACTTTCTACGTTCAACCGTTTTTGAGTTATTACCGTTTTTTGATACATTATGGCCAAAACCTATGTATTTTTGTCATTATGAACCTAATTTTCCTAAATATCTCCAAAACGGAAAATCATACAAAGTCCAAAACGGGAGGTGCACAACTAGATGTTATAACAAACCTATGTACCAATTCGCAACTTTCTACGTCCAACCGTTTTTGAGTTATGCGACATACACACACACACACACACACACACACACACACACACACACACACACACACACACACACACATACACATACAGACGTCACGAAAAATCGTGTAAAATCGCTTATATCTCTAAAACGAGAGCTCGTGTTCAGACGACACTTGCAGGTGTACAACTATACATCATGACAGTCACACGTATAAATTGGCAACATTCAGCGATCATTCGTTTTCGAGCAATGTGAAATACAAAATCCATTTCGCAAATCGGGATTACTATACTTCCTTATACTTTGTATAAGGAAGTAAAAAAAAAAGACAAAAAGACATTATCATAAATGTTTGTACTATTTTAGCAATTCAAAATCTTCAATAAATGAAAGCTTATTCTAAACAATGTAGCTTATTCTAAAAAAGCTATAAACAGCTTGATTTTTCTAAGATAAAAATTAAAAGAATTATAGGCGTATGCAATATTCAAAATGGGGGCAAATCGTCCATTTTTTGGGCATATATTTAAAAGCTCATAATTTGAAAACTCCTTGATAAATTTAAAAATAATTGGCATTTTTATAATCAGCATGAAATACTCTATACGTATACTAAATTTAATCCGAATCTGTGATTCTGAATTTCTTGGCCTGATCGATTTGACATGGAATGACCCTAAAATCAGCATTTTATTTAAATAGGTTTAGTCAAATTTCTTATCTTATACTATTAAGTGAGCAATATGTGTATATTTCACTGATCTCGAAAACGGTAGCTCGGACAGTCACGAGATTTTACACAAAGGTGCCCCTCGAAGAGTCATTGTGCACATCGAAGTCAGATTTTCGAATTTTCGATTAGTTTTTTCTTAATTAATTAAAATGTAAAAATAATAACCTTCTAATTTCTGATAAAAAAGCCATTTAAATTTTAACATTTTATCCATAATTTAATTGTTGCCAATTTTTTTTTCGACAAAATAATAATAATTAAAAAAAAAAAAAAAACGTACATTTATTTAAAATGAGGAAAATAAATCAGAAAGATTAGAAAATAAATTAGAAATATCAGTCGCATCGTTACAAATAAAATACCAAATGAAAGGGAAAATTTTTGTAAATGCGATGCATTAAACAGCTTATCAATCGGATGATTAGTTTTTTCTTAATTAATTAAAATGTGAAAATAATAACCTTCTAATTTCTGATAAATAAGTCATTTAAATTTTAAAATTTTATCTATAATTTAATTGTTGCCAATTTTTTTTCGACAAAATAATAATAATAATAATAATTAAAAAAAATGTACATCTTATACAATTAAGTGAGCAATATTTGTATATTTCACTGTTCTCGAAAACGGTAGCTCGGACAGTAACGAGATTTAACACAAAGGTGCCCCCCGAAGGGTCATTGTGCACATCGAAGTCGGATTTTCGAATTTTTGATAAGTTTTTTCTTGATTAATTAAAATGTGAAAATAATAACCTTCTAATTTCTGATAAAAAAAGCCATTTAAATTTTAACATTTTATCCATAATTTAATTGTTGCCAATTTTTTTTTCGACAAAATAATAATAATTAAAAAAAAAAAAAAAAAAAAAACGTACATTTATTTAAAATGAGGGATTAGAAAATAAATTAGAAATATCAGTCGCATCGTTACAAATAAGATAGCAAATGAAAGGGAAAAATTTTGTAAATCCGATGCATTAAACTTTTTTTAAATTAACTAAAGTATGAATTTTAGGTGGCAACAGCAGAAGATTGTGTGGAAACCGTTAGGAGAAAAAAAATGAAAAATCTGCTTCACATTAAGTCACATGATTTTTAAGTGGGATTAAAAATTGCAGTTTTCAAATTCTTTTAAATTTTCTCTCACGAACACAAGTTATATAATGTACAAGACCCCACAAGACCAACTTGCATTTCAAATTTCATCAATTATTTTGGTTAATAAACAAAAGTTACATTTTTTTTCAAATTCAGTTTTATTCTATCTTCGAAAAGATTTATGTGATCATAGATATAATAATATATATAGATCTATCATCCCCATATTATCGTGCAAAGACTTTTGATGCCGAAAAAAAAGCTTTGGAATCAGCCATTAAGTGGTATTGAAGGAAAAAAGGAAAAAAATAAGAATAAGTTTGAAACTATATCTGGAGCTTTTCATTCGCTTTTAGTAAATAAATTATTCATGAATTTTATTTGCTAAAACATTCGTGTGTATTCCCGTGTGTATTCACTCGGGGAAAGACTGCCATATTTTGGTAAAATCGCCGTCTTTTCCCGAGTGAAAAGGAATCACTTTTTTCTCCCCAATGATCAATCTATATACTATTACTATATCTATGTATGTGATACGATACATTAATAATTTGGGTTTTAAAAGATTTTTAAATAGATTAATTAAACTCTATGAACCATATTTTTATTTTATGAGTTTCATTAACAGATCCTGCTGGGCGATTTTTTAAATTTTGGTGTTGAAGTACACCGAACGTTTTTCGACAAGAAGTTTAATATAGCAACAGCCATGTTAATCTAAGTAGCGCATCAAATATATAAAAACATAAATGATTTATTTTTACACAAAATTTATAGAACAAATGCAGTTTTAAAGATAGGAAATTTATTTCAACAAGCACTATTTTAAACCTAAAAACCATTAAAAATATAAGCAGAATATTAAGGATTCTTATGTATAAACAAAAAAGAGTCTGATAAAATTATTAGCAAAATAGTCTTACCCTTTTCAAAAAAAAAAAAATCCATCGCTAATATGGCGACAAAAATTCAAAAGTCACCAATGGAGCGACATAATAAAGTTGTGTAACACGATAATGTTTACCTATTTATTTATTTTTTTATATAATAATCACTATGCTAATTTATCATACAAACAAATGAGCCTCTGTGTGTTACTGCACTTGCACGCTGTCGAACAGAAATATTTGAAAAATTCAAATTAATATTTAAATAAATAAATAAAAATATGTTTAATGGGAAATATATGTAACCATAAAAAGATTAGTTGACTAAAATACGGCAGAAATAGCGCTCATAGCATATTGTTACAACGGATTAAGTCTTATTGTTACTATGGATTATGTCTAAGATGGTGACAAAAATTCAAAAGCCGCCAAAGAGAACTATATTTAGGCTGTACTATCAGGTTTACAACCCATGAATTATATATAAACACAAAAAATTAATTGTCTCATGCGACAGACGTAGCCGGTCACAGCATATTGTAATATTTGGCGTGAAATTGCTGTCATTAAATAAACAAAATAAACATATGAAATAACGTAAAAGCAAATATTATGTTGTCTAAACCCAGTTACATTTGAGTCCAGTCCAAGTTACATGTGAACAACACGTATAGTGTTGTTCACATGTAACTGGGATTCAAATATAAAAGGGAAACTCCAATTTTTTCAATACTATCTATTTCGAAACTGTTATATAATAAGCACCTAAATGGAAGCTCATTGGTAAACTATTGTCGCAGGTAATAGGGACAAGCGCCCGAGTTGCAGTAGATGACCAAATCGCTGCCGAATGCAGCAGGGACCTGGAGCGAGCTTTTCAACAATTTCAGTAATTTATTTTATTCTTATAAAGCTATATAGAAAAGAGTTTCCTTTAAATTTAGTGGCCAGCGAAGCGGGCAAAGCCTGCTAGTTTAATTAAAAGGCATTCTGAACCGCAAATCAAAAGGATTTTTATTTATTTTTTTTTTTATCAGAAATTAAATGGTACTTTTGGTTGTCAGTACACAAAAATCGGTGAAAATTGAAGGGGGCGCGATACACGAAATTATCAGTTAAAATTATTCAATTTTCAAGTTAAAAAAAAAAAAAAATGACAAAAAATGATTTTTATGAATATTTGTACGAATTTAGAAAAACAAAATCTTCAATAAATGAAAGCATACCTTATTCTAAACAAACTAAAAAAAAAAAAAAAAAAAAAAAGTTTTAGGGTTCTCAGATAAAAATAAAAGAATTACAGACATTTATATCTTTATGTGCAACATTCAAAACGTTGGTAAATCGTCCATTTTAGCATATTTTTTGAAAGCTCATAATTTAAAAACTCTTTGACTAATTTTAAAATAATTAATATTTCCAGAATCAACGTGAAAAATTCTATGAGGGCACCAAGTTTTATCCAAATCATTGATGGTGGATGACTTGGCCTGGTCGATTTGATATGGAATGACCCAATCTTATTTTGCTATTATTGAAATGGTATATGTTTTAACATGTTTAGAAAAAAAATGAAAACAGGCTGCATTCATCTTCAACGCAAAGTAAATTAATTATGCCGCGATTTCAGGGTTTACAGTCAAAGCGTCGTTTTTATTTTCCATAAAAACCTCATATTAAAAGATTGATCAATTACAATAATTATGTAATCATAATATGCAAAACATACAACTTTTTTTAATAAAATATGTTTACATATATCATAAGTGAAAAAAAATAAAACTGTAATTATTTCATTAAAAATTATCAATGATAAAAATTAAAATTCAATGGTAGTAATATAAATAGTAACAATAGTATAAGAATTATATTAGTAGTAGTGCAGTCTCTAAAACTGGCTTTGACTTTGACGAAATGTAATATTAAAGTTATTTGATTAGGTGTTAAATTTTCTTTGTGTAGCCTTCTTTTTATTTCTTTTAGTATATTTTTTGCTTTATTTAAATAAATAATATTAAAAAATTTCTTTGAAAAATATCAATTATTTTAATAATTCCTTCACTATTTTCTGTTATAATGTTAAATTCTGTTATCTAATGCATATCATTGATTCAATGCGCACTGTGAAATAATTCACTATAATTAATAGGGATTAAAACGTGAAATCGTGATTTGTAATATTTAGTGCTTAATTATATGCAATAGGGACAAAATATGTCTAAAATAATACACACATAAGTACCAAAGAAGGTCGAAGTATTAATGAAGTTGAGCATTATAATGAACGATGATGCTTTGTAGTTAAAATAATATATGTATATATATATGATTTGTTTCAGTTAAATTTTGAAAAAAATTATTATTCTGCATTAAAGGCACCATCATATATTACTACCACGCGAGATCACTTCCTCTACTGGATTATAACTGTTATTTTAAATGTAGAAATGCTTATTGTAGTATCAATTTTTTGTTTATAATACAGATCCGCAACCAAAAAATTGCATATGATTTTTAATTCCCATCATACTATAGGTATGGGGAACTTAGGTAATCGTGAAAATTTTCGATCTCGGTTTTTTTACTTTTTTACGCGTTTTCAGGTGTGAGGAATCTGAAAATGAAAAAATTTGCATGGTATCCGGCTATAGGGTGTCTGTTAGTTTGTTAGTCCGTTAGTGTGTTAGACCTTAATGTGTTAGTGTGTTAGTCTGTGTACACGATATCTCACGAACAAATGCTCGCAGAGAGGTGGAACAAGTTTTAAAATATTATTTATGACGCTGGCAAGAATCCTATTCATTTGCAACATTTTAATTAAAAAACTTCAGAAGTTATTTGAAATTTACGATTTTCGTAACATGGGGGAATAGAGCAAAATTTAACTTAATTATGCATGAAAATAATTATTTTTATCGTAAAGATGTAACAACAGCATCTAAATATCAGTTTTGATGCTGGGATGAACATCATTAACTCTAAACATGCTACTTCGAAAATTTTGTAAATTATTCGAAATTTACGAATTTCTTAATCTGGCAGAATACGGCAAAATTTCGCATAAACGTCGGTTTTGAGGTATATTTTCATCGTAAATGTGTCAGAACACTTTTAAAATACCATTTAGTATACTGACATGAACATATCTGACTATGATTTTTTTAATTTAAAAATTTCGTAAATTATTTGGAATTTACGATTTACTTAACATGGCAGAATAGCGCAAAATTGAGCATAAACGTCCATTTTGAGGTTCATAAATATTTCAGACAACTTTAAAATAACATTTATGATACTTGTTTGAACATAATTGACTACAAATATTCTAATAGAAAAATTTCGTAAGTTATTCGAAATTTAAGATTTTATTAACATAGCAAAATTTGGCGATATTCCATATAAATATGCATTTTGAGGGGTGTTGCATTGGAATTGGTAGCATGAAAACTAAACTACATAACTGACTCTAATAAAATAAATTAATAGATTAATATAAATATATCGAAGTGAACGGTGGATAGCCTATTAGGCGGGGATTTCATTGTGTCACTGTGTCAAGCGTTTGGTCAAATTCATTTTTCTTAACATGATTATAATATGTCTTGCACTAGAAATTTATGAGAACATTATATACGGGAACTGAACAGAGTCCACCTATGCCAACTAGTTTTTTATTGTTCCTTATAGATCTTTACTCAGTAAAAGCAAAAAAAGTTTTAAAAAAAAAGGTCTTTTAACTTATTTATTTATTTATATTATTTTATTTATCTATTCATTTATTTATTTGGCAAATCTCATATTTTTAGTTTAATTTTTGCCTGAAAGCATAAAATATGGTATCCTATTATTGATTATAACAATCATGTTCAATAAGTATTTATTACTGAAAATAATATTTATAAGAGTGAATGTAAAATATAATACAAAATGAAAAATATGAGGGATTGGGGGTGGGAATGGGAATGGGTTGAAAGGGTAAAAGCGAAAGCCTGTTTGTAGGGCATCAAAATGTCAAATACAATCAAATCTTGTACTGATGAAAAATGTTTATGACTTCAGTTTATCTGTTTGTCTTTTCACTCTCTCATTTCCATATATATATATATATATATATATATATATATATATATATATATATATATTGAAAATGACATGTGTTTTTCAGGGTTGCTATGGCATGTTTCCTAACGAAAATTATTTAAACGACATTCTAATTTATTTATAGAGATTCATAAAAGAATTCTAATGTTGAAATTTTAAAGAGGCGTGTCTTTACATATATAAAGTATACTTTAATATTTTTATATACCCCAAAACATAACGGTACTGGCATTATTCAAATGTTCTAAACTATGTTTCTTATAGAATTATAAGGTATGATATGCCATAATGATTGCTTTACAAGGTCATACCAATATATTAGGATACGTTATGGAATGAAAGTCGAAATTATTTGAATGTTTTTTTCAGTTAAATGATGCGTTTTTTATACTTTCCAATGAATATGAAAAATGGTAATGACTTCAGTTTACCTACATATTTTTAATACCGGTCTGTTCGTTTTAGTGTTTAATATCGTTTAATAGTTTGTTTATAATGTCGGTCTGTTCATTTTCGCCCACAGAAATAGAGACTACTCCTTATTCTGGTTTTAAAATATTTTATAGATTTTTAGGTATGATCCCGGAGATGCATTGAAAATGTAGATGTAGGGTCGATTAACTACTCGAAGTTCTTCGGTGGGATACCCTCTGTAGGCTCTTTCTAGCGATCCTAGCCAGTATTCACGTAAGTTTCGAGGAAAGCATGAAAAACTTCGAACGGCTAGGGGGTGCGAAGCCAACACTTCCCATCTACTAGCTATCTGTAACCGGTTAGGCGAGGCATTAAATGTTAAACGTATAAAATGTAATGGGTAAAATAGTTTTTTTTTTTTTTTTTTTTTTTTTTTTTTTTCACAACATATTCGAGCCACATGATTTCTCTTTCTTGTTTAATAACAACTTAAATTTTTAAAGGAAATCATCGTGTATTTTTCAGAATAACCGTATATAAATGTATTAATAGATAAAAAAAAATATCCAGCTTTAAAAAATATATAAAGCTTACATTTTTTGTATTAAGTCAGAAAAGTTTTACTCCCTGGACAGCAATTGTTTGTTTAGACTTTACAAACATTACTTAAACTTAAATGGCTAAATTGAAAGCTCTCTTTCAGTTACTCGAATAAAAAGTTTTCATTGCAAGAAAATAAATAATTTAAGCTGTCTAAAACTTCAAGAGGGAAAAAAATGACGAGGAAAACTTCGTAGAAGATTTTTGAAAAGTTTCTTTTGATTGATTTAAAATCTTCATACAAACTTTATTCAAAAGAAATTCTTTTTCGATACCAAAAACATATTCCACAAGACTTTTAGATGATTGGCAGTATGTCTCATGATATTATAGTACCATTTCTCATGAAATATTAGTCATGTCGAAATTTTACTTGAAAAGAGAAAATCGAATAGAAGTGACCAGAAGGTAATTGTAATATTTCTTTTAAAGTGCATTTTATGAAAAAGAAAAAATAGTACAGATAAATAAATAGATTCTCCTACGTATAACTTTTTGCTATCTTCTTCAGAAAATATTAGTTTTGTAAAAATTGGAAAATTTAAGTTTTAGATTCATGTTTTTTGAAATGTTCTAAATACAATATGATATATTTCATAAAATGTTCTTATATCTATCTATTTGTGACTCTAACTTCGTAGACGCTGTAATTCAATAACCAATACACCAAATTCTATGTACACTGTTAAAAATTTCAATTCAAACTTGAACCCCTATATGGAGTAAAGTTATAAGCAATACCATGATATGGTTCAACCTCACTTACAAATTTTCTACACTGTAAAAAAAATGCAGCCCAAATACAGAAATTCTCTGTAATTTCAGAAAAAAAGTCGTAAAATACGTTTTGTCTACGTAATTTTTTCGTAATTTACGCCTTTTTTTCTGAAATTACAGAGAATTTCTGTATTTGGGCTGCATTTTTTTTACAGTGTACTTCTTGCGACTGAATTTAAGTTGCACCAAACCTTGGAGCTACTATACATCCATTCACAAAGCAAGTATGAATCAGTAAAATTCCTACTGAAACCAGACCAAGCTTAAATTGAAGAACGTGGTTGAAAACATAGGGTAAAGTGCAAATTTTGTGCAACAACTCACCCATGGATCAAGATAAGACCCTAGAAAATTCAGCCACTTTTATCAAAACCAACGAAACAGAATAAGCGAGGCACAATACCAGAGTGTTTGACTTGAGACAAGAAAATCTTCAGTTCGGTTGAATTTGGATTTTCTTTTTTCTCTTTTTTTTTTTTTTTTTTTTTTTACATAATACCAATATTTGGTTCCACATAAAATTACCAAAAATAGTAAAAGGTTAAACCATCGGGTGGTTTCAGCTAATTCAGTACCACGTTTTGGTTCAAACCAACACTAAATTTTTAACAGTGTAACTTTTTACGTAATTGCAGCTTGGCATGCATTAATAATAAGTAGATTTTTAATTTAATGGGTGGCGATGTTACGTCCCTTACTTTGTTATATATAATTCAGCTTCTGTGGCATGGAAACACACTGATTTTGTTATGACTGTTCCATATTATTCAGAACTGAGATGTCTACAGTCCGTTAAGAAATTATAAGACCACTTTAATTTTGTAAATTATAAAAAAAAATAAAGATTCTAATCATAATTTAAATACATAAATAAACATATTGCTCTATATTTTTTAATAATTAGTTTGCAATAACTTGGTATAATGCAATAAATGTTTAATTAAAATATTTATTAGAAATAAGTGAAAAACAACCTGTTAAGAAAATATAAGACCACTTGTCAAAAACCAAAATTGTACAAAAAATTAATATGATATTGGTCCTCCATTTTTCCTGGTGACTTCAAACACTCTGTTTTTCATTGAAGTAACCAGGTGATTAAGTTCAGTTATAGAAATATTGTACCATTATTTTACAATGGCTACTTCCAGTTCATTGGCAGATGAAAATTGTTTATTATTAGCATAAACTTTGCGAGATAATATACCCCATAGGTTTTCCATGGGGTTCAAGTCTGGACTTCGACTTGGCCATGGCAAAACATTAATTTTTTCTTTTTTAAACCACTCCTGTGTGGATTTAGATGTATGACAAGCAGCATTGTCCTGTTGAAACATCCAGTTAGCACCACCTAATAAAGGTCCAAACGGTATCATATGATCATATAGCATAGACTGATATTGTGTAGAGTTCATATGACCCGAAATCCGCTGTAAATCACACATCCCCTCATAACTGAAAGCTCCCCAAATCATTACTGATCCTCCACCCATTTGTCGACTGAAGCATTCTTTTGGTTCCTTCCTCAAGTCATGCCAATAGTGTTTGTAACCATCGGGACGATCAAGGTTAAATTTCTTTTCATCAGAAAATATAATTTGTTTCCACTCATCATTCCATGACATGACATTTTTAGCCCATTTTAATCTTTCTTCTCGATGGCATTTCAATAACTTTGGTTTTTTCTTCAATTTCATAAATTTCGTATTAATATTTAATTTAAGACTTTTCCAGACTGTTACATGTGAAGTTTTCTTGCTGAAACGTTCCGAAATTTCATGAGTTGAAAGACCTTTTTCAGTTGACAGTCGAAAAATTTGTCTATTATCACGTGCTGTCAAAATATTTTTTCTACCAGATCGTTTAATTTTGTTTGAATAATCTTTTCTAATTATGGCATTATGAATGGCAGTTTTAGAACGATTCATTAACCTCGCAATATCTCTTTCAGATTTACCAGAACCTTTATAAAATAAAATTTTTCTCACTTCGCACTCCAATAATTCTTTACCTCGAGGCATCGTCAAATTAATCGTAGATAACACATTTAAAACCTAAACTTTTGCTTCTTAGGTAATGCTTTTACGAAACACTGACGCATGCGCTTTATATTCGGTTTGACGTCATGTATAATATGCTAATTTTCTCAGATGGTCTTATAATTTCTTAACAGTCACAGTCTTTAATTTTTAGAAAAATGAATAAGTTTTAATGAAATTTAATTTAATTTTAAAAGTTGGAATTAGTATAGGATGAGTTTACCTGTCAATTTTAAATACGCAAGTAAAAATTTGCATATTATGCTCCCTTCTTCAGAAATGCACCAATACGCTTGTGGTCTTATAATTTCTTAACGCACTGTACATTTAGTGTATATTACGCATTAGATTGTATTACCAAACGAATGCATGTTTTTACTATGCTTTTTACTTCCTTATACAAAGTATAAGGAAGTATAGTAATCCCGATTTGCGAAATGGATTTTGTATTTCGCATAGCTCAAAAATGAATGATCGTTGAATATTGCAAATATATATGTGGGACTGTTATGAAGTCTATTTGTACACCTGCAACTTTGGTTTTAATACCAATTCAAGTTTCAGAGATATCAACGACTTTCGAATTTTCGTGACGTCTGTACATAAGTATATGTGTACGTACACTGTAAAAAATATGTCTTATTTGCTGCCAGAAACTCTCTGTAATTTGAGAAAATACGCGTAATTTACAAACAAATTACGTTGTCAGAACGTATTTTTTGTAATTACAGAATATTTTTGGCAGCAAATAGGGCATATTTTTTACAGTGGATGTGTGTGGATGTGTATCTCGCATAACTCAAAAACGGTTGGACGTAGAACGTTGGAAATTAGTATATAGGTTTATTATAATATCTAGTTGTGCACCTCCCTTTTTGGACTTGTATGATTTTCTGTTTAGGAGATTAGGGAATATTCATAATGACCAAAAATACAAATGTTTTGACAATTTATATGAACTACCATCATAGAGATTTCAAAAGAAGAGCCAGTAAGGATATTGTTATGAAAGTTGAAGACATTTTTAAGTGTAGAAAGTTATGATTAAAAACATAAGCAGGTTCTAGTCGACGAATGCATTCTATTTAACGAATATTCAGCCCATAGATAGAGCCCGTAAGGAATCTCGCATAACTCAAAAACGGTTGGGCGTAAAACGTTGCGGATTGGTATATAAATTTGTTATAACAACTAGTTGTTCAGGTCCCTTTTTGGACTTTATATGATTTTCCGTTTTGGAGATATTTAGGAAAAATTTAATCATAGTGACCAAAAATACAAAGGTTTTGGACATTATATATGACCTACCATCATAGAGATTTCAAAAGAAGCTAATGATAGATCTAGTAATGATATTGTTATGAAAGTTAAAGACATTTTTGCGTGTAGAAAGTCATGCTTAAAGACATAAGCAGGTTCTTGTCGACGAATGCCTTTTACTTATTGAATATTCAGCCCGTAATTTTATTGTTTTGAAAGTTGCCGAAATTTTAGAGCGTAGAAATTGATTCTTGAAGACAGAAATAGGTTTTAGTCGACGAATGTATTTTATTTAATGAATATTCAGCTCGTAGATAGAGCCTGTAATGATATTGATAAAAAACATTTTCGACATTTCAGCGTGTAGAAAGAAATTCTTCAAGATATAAGCAAGTTCTAGTCGACGAATGCACTTTATTTAATTAATATTCAGTAAACAATTGAATAAATTTCTTTTTTGTGCTACCAAAATTAATATTCTCGAAACAATCCAATGAAAGGATTCTTTTTACGACAGAAATCAAATAAACGTTGTTAAAGGGCATAAATTTCGCTAAATCAGGAACAATTGAAGATTTCAAAATCTGAATAGAATTTGAATCCATCGAAAGTATTGTCAGGGGTTTATGAAATTTTCAAGGTAATTCTGCGAGAGAAACCAATGCGTCATTACAAAATTTCCAGAACTAGACTCCTATTGAGGTAAAGTTTCCAAATTTTGTAAATCCCTTACTACCATTTTTCGGCACATTTGAATGCCTAATAGGACGCTCAGTCAAAGCCCACATTTGCGGAAATGAAAAAACTTTCATCTGTTTCCACTTTTACAGTAATATTGTGTAGAAAGTAACACGTAAAGATATAGGCGAGTTCTAGTCTACAATCATCAATAATCACTCTTCTTTGTTTTTCCAGTCTTGTGAGTCATTTATAGAACTTTCGAAGAATTTAGTTCTGTGCAATAAACCAATGAATTTTTCCAGAATATTCCAGAACTCTGTTATTATTCGAGTTAGAACTTCCAAACTTTGGCAACCCTAAACTACAAATTTTGGCCAAATTCATTCGCCAAGTCACCAAGTTCGACGTCGAATCGCCAAATTCGATACCAAGACCAAAAATTTACGCTGGCTACTAATTTGCGGTACGGCGAGATTAGCAATAAAATTTTGCGGCAAATGTTGTTTCAGGATAGCCAAAAGCCCTTTCTCAATTTTAACAGAGTTAATTATTTTGGTAATTTTTTTTTGGTTCCCTCCACTAATTTTTTCCAACGAGAACAAATCTGGGCCATCTGTATTCGAATGATTTTCATTGTACTCTAATTTGTGAATTTGCGAATGAAATGTTCTGTAACAAGCCGTTAAGTAGTATCCCTGAAAAAAACTAGTATATTTGTCTCGCCGTCTTATATAATCATATTATCGTGATTTTTTTTGTTCGAGTAGCAGTTGTTGTTGTTGTTGTTGTTTTTCTAGGAATGTTCGTGGACTGAAACCTACCTGCCTATTTACATAAATGCATACCATCAATTTGTATCATCATAATTTGCTGAAAATTATTTAATAATTCATCAAATTTATTTGATAAAGAATCTTGTAAAAATCATATTTCATTAGTGAATTTATTTCATTGATCTTAGGAACATGATTTATAATATGACATTTTGCTACGATATGGAGTATCAATCAAATATGTATTGAATACTCGATATATTTGGAAATATACATTTGGTATATTTGAAAATATATTTTAATACTTAAGCAACATAAAATAAAAATAAAATAAAGTTTGAACACATCAAAAAATTTAATCGCTAAATGTAATTTATAACTGCGATACAAATGTTTTCTTTCTGTTTTGTTTGGTACCCTATCAGTTGCCCAGAGTTTTGTTCTCGAAGCTGAAAAGACAAAATATGAAAGTTTCTAACACATGTCGCGCTCATTGATTTAGCCATTCGAACCTTTCTGTGGTTTTCTCCAAAATACCTTGGATATGGGGAGGAAAACCTCTTAGAAAGACCTCTCCATCTAGGGTATTTGATCCAGGCATACGATTCTACTCTCAATCGGCCTTAACCCCATGACATAACCTATTATGTTTGATATACAACACAAAAAATTTAGTTTCATATAGTTAAAAAATTAATAATAATTATCGCAGTGTATATTTATATAACTTAATGAATTATTATTACTTATGAATTGTTATTTACTTAATGTATACAGGGAAATAAAATATCTCTTATACTTCCCTGTATATAATATATTCCATTTTTATGCGTAGAATATTGGAAAAGGAAATATGAAAGCATGTAAATTCACATTTATATTAACATTTTTATATTTATTTCTAATGACTTCAGAAAGAAGTAATCATATTTAAGCGAAATTTCAATGCATTAATTAACAAAAGAAAATATCAATTATTTGTTTTATTTTTTATTTGTTTTATTTTTTATTTAATTTATTCTATATGTAATTTTTTAAATAACTTGGAATTACGAATCAGAATTGATAAAATTCTATTATTACAATCTCAAGAGAAATGAACGAATGTCATGTAAAATCGAACTTACTGCTTTAAAGAAACCTTTTACTACTTACCTTTTCTCGCTGTTTATAACAATATTTTGCGTATCAGAAAGGCAATAAAGAAATTTTTCCGGTAACAATTAAGCAATAGTAAATATTCACTGAACTTAATTTTCCTACAGAATAAAATTAAATAAACTTTTCATTGGTATTTATAAAAGTGTTTTTTTTTTTTTTTTTTTTTTTTTTTTTTTTGGGGGGGGGGGGGGGAGGGGGTGGGTTGCTAAGATGTTTGTAATAAATTTGTCAAAATAGCATGAAAAGAGAATTTGATGATACTACATACTAATTCCAAAATTGACTCAACTCAGAAATTATTTTTAAGTCCATAACATAAATAATAGCTATGTGTCTGCATTTCTCATAATTTCAAATTTGTGTGAATTAGAGTGCGGTTTTATTAAATTTTTATTTTATTTTACATTTCTATTCATTCTTTTTTACTTATTTATTTATTTACATTTTATTTTATTTTGCAAATGACATTCGGCATGTAGGTGTAGACTTTATATAAATCTTCAGATAATCAGATGCAATGTGGCTCGCACTGAAAAAAAAAAAAAAACAGATTCAAAGAAAAAGCAAATTGAATTATTTCTTGTTCTATGTTTATATTTGGTTACAAATTACAGATTTCATTGAAAAATAATAGTTAAATTCAAAGTGCAATCATTCGTTTACTTTTTATAATTTGCGAGCCAACCAACGTTCTTCCAATTACAAATTACAAATTTTATAGAAAAATCGAATTTAATTAAATTCAAGATCGGAGATTTTATAAGGCTTTCTTTACAAGAATTTATACAAAAAATTAATAAATAAATAAAATAAAATAAAAAGGGATGGTTGATCGCCAAAATAGCTATTAAAATTTAAATATCGCCATCAAGTCCTATAGTAAAGCTGTACCCATAAAAAAAATTATTTATCTATTTATTTATCTTTTTTTACATACCAACCACTACGGTAAAGCAAGAGATTAACTACAACCATTATTTGCAGAAATTAAATTAGCTTACGGGAGGAAGAGGGGGGGGGGGAGGCTAAGACTGACTTCCTAGTTTGCTTCAAGGGTCAAAAATGAAAATTTATTTAATTTCGAAGTATATGAAGAGGGTCGAACCCCACAGACCCTACTTGGCTGTGCCCTTAGTAATTTCAGATACAAATAAATAAATTTATTTGTAACTGTTAAAACATCATTCATTTGCACGGGGGAAGTTAGTTTTTAATAAAATCAATTTGTGTAGAGGCACGTGAAAATATTTTCTGTGTGTAGTAAAAATCTAAACAATTTTTAAGTTGTGTCATTTTTACAAATAATCGAAAGGAATTTTAAATAACAATGCATAACTACAAACAA
Organism: Salticus scenicus; assembly: GCA_963930645.1. Classification (NCBI taxonomy): domain Eukaryota; kingdom Metazoa; phylum Arthropoda; class Arachnida; order Araneae; family Salticidae; genus Salticus; species Salticus scenicus. The sequence continues at coordinate 179,578,983 of OZ005650.1, forward strand.
ATAAATAAACTATTTATTTTAACATTTAAAAAAATTCTAGCTCAATTTTAGGTGAAATTTTTAAGTACGCATTACGATAAATTTAATAAATTAACAAAAAAGAAAATTACGCTGGTATTTCTACTATATATATAAGCATTACAATATTATCTAAAATATAAAAATGATATTCTAAAATACAAATATTTCTATCAAATCCAAAGAATCAACTTCTAGAAACTAAAACAAGTAATCCTAAATAAATAAACGTATTTACCATGCCGTATGAGCATCGAAAAAGTATGGCTTAACGGTAATAAACCGAAATCGCCACCAGCATCCAATAGTATAAAGAGATTGTAAACCAAGCAAATAAACAGAGTATCTAAGAAATAAAGCTGTTCTTTATCAGCAACATAGGAATAATTCAGACTTGCTTACTCCTCCTGAATTGGAATAAGGAACTTTTTATTCGATACTAGCGTCGGGAAAGCAACATACAACCAATCGCATCTTGAGGGATTTTTTTTCTTAGGAAAAAGTTATGGGATAGAAAGTATTATCCAGAAGATTTCTTTCCTTAATTCTCAGCAACATGGAGGCAATTCAGAATCTTTCGGGGAAGATATAAATATTTAGGGAAGGTGATTATAGATTCACAAGAAATGAAATCCTACATACTATATGTTTACAAAGTCCTAATAAAAACTAGTATATTGCAGGCATCGAAAAAAAATTCTGGTATATTTTATATATTTTTGTTCTATATCAAAAATTACTGCAGTGCAAATTATTTATTCAAAAAATAATTTATCAAATTTTTTTTCCATGATGAGTGCCGACAATTTTCATCTCAGAAAAAAAAAAAAAAAAAAAAAAAAAAAAAAAAAATAATATATATATATATATATATATATATATATATATATATAACGCTAAATGCCGAAAAAATGTAACCTTGTACCCTACAGGCAATATCGTAAAAAATGCATCTTCTCATCTTTTTTCTGTTAAAAATGAAAAGAAGCTATCGATTTTCTTATCGATACAAAGATATCGATTTTATTTTTACTTTTATTTTCTTATTTTATTTATTTATTACTTCATTTTATTTTATTTTTATTTTTAAGCTATTGCATAGCTTCTATCGCGGGCTTTGAGCGCGGCGACCGAATCAAGAAATTCCGTAACGAAAAAAAACCTAACACAGTTCGGCAGACTTCGGCACTTCAAAACGTAATTTCACAAAATCCTTCATTTCTCAAACAAAAAAACATCCGTAAAATTTTTGCTTTAAAATATAGCTAATAGAAATGTCTAAAAATTGGTTTCTGGAATTTTTGAAATTCGGTCTCCAAGGGAGGCAAAACGTGATTTCACATAATCCTATATATCTCAAACAAAAAAAAATAGATAAACGTGAAATTTTTGCTTTAAAATATAGCTAATGCAATTATCTAAAAACCAATTTCTGGAATTTTAGAAATTCAGCCCCCAGGTGGTGCAGCAAGGGGTGGGCTATGGAGCAAAAACAAATAGAAACACAGTTAGGTTTTTCAAAATTGGTACAGATAGGTTTTAAAGGCCTGCAAGTCGAATGGGGATATTTTCGATTGTGTAAAGTTATTAGGAGGGGCGAGAAGGGCGGAGGGGAGGGGGGGGGGGGCAAAAAAAATAAAAATAGTGTCAGATCGTTCAAAATTGGTACATAGAGGATTTCGATACTTACAAATCGATTGCGGATGATTTTGAATTTGTAAAATTATTAGGAGGGGCGGGTAGGGGGGTGGGGTGGTAAGGTGCGCTATGGGGCAAAAACAAATAGAAATACAGTTAGGCCGTTCAAAATTAGTACAGATAGGTTTAAGAGGCCTGCAAGTCGAATGGGGATATTTTCGATTGTGTAAAGTTATTAGGAGGGGCGAGAAGGGGAGGAGGGGAGGGGGGGGCAAAAAAATAAAAATAGTGTCAGATCGTTCAAAATTGGTACATAGTGATTTTCGATACTTACAAATCGATTGCGGATGATTTTGAATTTGTAAAATTATTAGGAGGGGCGGGTAGGGGGTGGGGCGGTAAAGGGGGGCTATGGGGCAAAAACAAATAGAAATACAGTTAGGCCGTTCAAAATTGGTACAGATAGGTTTAAGAGGGCTGCAAGTCGAATGGGGATATTTTCGATTGTGTAAAGTTATTAGGAGGGGCGAGAAGGGGAGGAGGGGAGGGGGGGCAAAAAAATAAAAATAGTGTCAGATCGTTCAAAATTGGTACATAGTGATTTTCGATACTTACAAATCGATTGCGGATGATTTTGAACTTGTAAAATTATTAGGAGGGGCGGGTAGGGGTAGGGCGGTAAGGGGGGCTATGGGGCAAAAACAAATAGAAGTACAGTTAGGCCGTTCAAAATTGGCACAGATAGGTTTAAGAGGCCTGCAAGTCGAATGGAAATATTTTCGAAAGTGTAAAGTTATTAGGAGGGGCGATAAGGGGGGAGGGGGAGGGGGCAAAAAAATAAAAATACAGTTAGATCGTTCAAAATTGGTATATAGAGGTTTTCGATACTTACAAATCGATTGCGGATATTTTCGAATTTGTAAAATTATTAGGAGGGGCGGTAAGGGGTGGGGCGGTAAGGGGGGACTATGGGCAAAAACAAATAGAAATACATAAAATAGAAATACATTGAAAATTGGTACAGATAGGTTTTAGAGGCCTGCAAATCGAATGGGGATATTTTTGAAAGTGTAAAGTTATTAGAAGGGCCGGGGAGGGGGGGGACAGAGGGGCAAAAAAAATAGGGTTAGATAATTCAAATTTGGTACATCGAGGTTTTCGATACCTACAAATCGATTGCGGATATTTTTGAATTTTTTAAATTATTGGGAGGGGCGGGAAAGGGGGGAGGGAGCGGAAGGGTAAAAAATAAAATAAATAATTATAATTGCATAAGTTGATAAAAAATGCTATGCAATAGCTTTACCGCGGCAGTCCCCGAGTGCCGCACGTATTTTTTATTTTTATTTTTTTGTAAAAATGAAAATAAGAAGAAAAGAAAAGAAAAAAGAAATCGATAACTTCGTTATCAGAGAGTTTATCAACCAGTTGTTTTAAATGTATTGACAAGTTCTTTTAAAAATTAATCGTTGAAAATTTTCTTCGGGGAAAGCTACATGTACAAAAATTTTATCTTGGTTCACTATTACTATTATATATATATATGTATTTATTTATATTTCAGAAAGTTTTGTTAAAAAATAATCCTCATTTTTTTTTAAATTTATACGAAATTTTATCCTAAACTGCCATATTAATTTTTTTAACGGTGCACCAAAAGCTAATCAGTACTAACTTAAATCAAGTTCAAACAAAGTATAAACTTATACTGATTTTTATCCATCGGTTCGTGAGACACAGCGTTCAGAAAATTTTGAATGTACATACGCGCAGACAGACATACAGACAGACATTTTCTAAAAATGGTCAAATCCTGATCAGGACAGCTGAAAACTTATCATCATCGAAACCTGAGGTCGAAAATTCAATACTTTCTACTTATGTATATACGTGTATATATATATATATTTTTTTTTTTTTAAGTAAAAATGCCTTTTTTTTTTTTTTTTTTTTTTTTTTTTTTACTTAAAAAGAATACACTTTTTTAAAATTCAAGATAGATTTTTTTTCCATCTACATAAGAACTATAAAAATTCATTGCTCTAATTAAAAAAATTAATATTTTAAATAAACAATGTTTTCTGAAAAAGAATGTACAGAGTGATTATAATCAAACTTCGCTACAAACAGCATCCTGCAGCTAAAACGAGCAAGAAAATTGTCACCAAATTTGGTAAGTAGATAATTCATGAGACGTGCCCTGGAATTTGAAAATAAAAATAATAAATTCAAGAAACTCTATAAGATAGCACTTTATAAGAAAAAATGGCAACATTTCAAAGGAAATGATTCATCTGGAACGTGTAAATAATTTAAACATTTATTTATTTTTTTTTAAACTCATATGGCTCATCTTATTTGTTAAATGTACTATTTTTCCGTTAAAAACGGCATCCTTTGAATATTTTGTGCACTATTTCTTTTTTTAATTCTTCGAGTGCATATAATGAATCTTCCATATATAAAAATTGGTGCTAATCCGCTCTCCCATTTTAGCTGCAGTATTTTGTATATAACAAAAGCTTAATTATATCCCCTCCACCTGTATTTATGAATAGTAGCATTAGTTTTATTACGCGTATAAAAGTAACACAAACAATCGTAGAGATATTTTTCTTAGTGAAAAGTTATAGTCTAGGAAGTATGTTTCAGAAAATTTCATTGATTATCAGTATGGAGATAATTCAAAACCTCTTGGGGAAGGTATAAGTATTTAGAAAAGTCGTTATAGATTCGTCGGAAATGAAATTGGGCATACATTTCATGAAATCGCAATGAATAGATGTCATATTATTTGCTTTCCGAAGCGCAGATTTTCATCAAAGTAACAATGGTTATTGTTTTCACGGATAATCATAAATTATCTTATGATTAAAGAAGGAAGTAAAAATTTAATACTTTAATTTCAATTAATTACTTTAAAAATATAATTATTGAGAGTAGAAATTAGTAAAATCCTTATAATTAATAAAATATAAAATAACTTTCTATTTGAAACTTTAGATTAGTCATCAAATTCAAATTATAGATAAATATTTTAATTCATACACAATTCAAATATAAAAGTCAAAATTTGGATTTAACCCTTTCAGTGAATGGTAAAGTTAATTTTCCCAGACCACAAAAGAATGTATTTTAGAAGAAAGAACATTGCAACCGAACATCTGATCTTTTTATTTAGTCTTGAAATGCACGCTTCATTAGTATACAGATTTCGACTGGACTCCACAATTCTCTATGCGGAATTTGCATAGTTTCCAATCGGATCCATTTTGGCCGAATTGACTATGTAAAAAGACATTATTTTTGTTGCATTCTTGATTGCAACTTTATAAATTAATATAGCAATTGCTTGAACATAAAAGGCTAATTTAGCTCCATCTCCTTTCTGTGGTTAATTGACGCTTTGTATTTTTATAATCTTACTACCTTATGCCTTACCCTACATTACTTACGGCATATTATTACAGCTAAGCAATAAAAGATATTATATTTAAACATTTACAACGTATTTTTAAAAAAATCAATGTAATTTTATATGCAGTTTTATTTGACTCACAGAATTGTATGGGGAGGGGAGCATATCAGTGGCGGATTTAAGGGGGGGGGGGGCTAGGGGGCTGAAGCCCCCCCCCCCAAAAAACACTGACATTAACATTTGAATATTGCAATTGTAAATTTTTTATTGGTATCGAATAACATTTTGAAAAGTCTTAGCCCCCCCCCCCCCCAAAAGTTAAGTTCTGGATCCGCCACTGGGGCATATATAGTATCGGTAAAAGGGTATTGTGTAGGGGTTTGAAAGTTTGAATATAATATCTACATTCATGAAAAACATTCAAGGCTCTTGTTATAATTTAAAATTTATTTCAAGTTATTCAGAAAATTGCTGCCTACACTGCTCTTTCAAACTTATTCATCTAACTTTCAGCAGTCCATATAATATATATTAACTTTAAATTACATACTTACCAAACAGTATACTTAAATTTTGAAAGAAAAAAAAAAAAGCATGAGTTCACTTGAAATGCTCCTAGATCCATTTCCATAAGTAGTAGTAATGTATCCGTTTTTTTTGTTTTGTGTGTGTGTGTGTGTGATATAGTATCTGTCATTTTGTTTGGTGACAGTCTAAAGATGTTTATTGTACCTATCAGAAATTTTGCTATTGCACGTTTTTAAATATTTTTACTTGATATTCATTTTCACATTGTTCCTCATCTAGCTTATATGATGTGAGCTCTCTCCAAGAAATTCATTTTATCTCTGTAATAATTTAACTTAACATTTTAGCTAATATAGACAGTTATCAAAAATTTATACTTTCATGATAAATAAACTATAGTTAAAGTTCACACCAATATGGCGACAAAGCAAACACATGTCGCCTAAATCCCACATATGGATGACAAATTTCTTGCCTAATATATAGAGAAGAGTAGGGAGGGATGGGACAGTTTTGACATAAATATTTTTTACAAATTTACTTTTACTGGTACAACACTAAGTTTCAGAGAAACAAATTGAAACATTTTAACATCTTTTAAAAATATAAATTTGATGGTAATTATTAAAATATTCATTTTATAAGCCAGTTAACATAGTCGTAAAAATGTCCCATCCTTCCCTTATATGAGGGAGGGATTGGACATGTTTATAAAGTTAAAATAAATACATAATATACAGGCATACTATGAAAAATGACAAAAACAGTGGGACACGTTGTATGTAAGGTTAATTAATTATGAATACCACCTATTTTATCCAACATTAGAGTGTAATGTACCACTTAAATAAAAAAATTTCAAATGCTCAATCAGTTCAACTTTTTTTTTTTTTTTTTTTTTTTACTTCTAGCAGAGCAAATACTGTGTTTTAGTTCAAATATTTAAAATTAAGTTTTTGTTATATCTATATGTTTTGTGGTTCCCTGAATATTAATAAGGTTTTTAGTGGCTAGTCTGGATGTGCTTCAGCATATCTCAAGAACAAATATTACCAAGAAATCCTAACTGTAATTGGTGAGTGTAATTTCTTTTGTATATTTTACCATGTCCAGGAAAACTGCTCAGGAATGAAGATGAATTCCACATGCATATATGGTAAATAAAGTATTTTTAAAAATTAAAAGGGTAAACAAAAGTCGTGTGAATGCCACACCAATTATTTTCCATGATTTTGAATTTGTTTCGTGCATTTTTTTCTTCCATCTATTCATTCATTTGCCTCTTGATATTTTCTGTTTAAGGAGTATCAGAATCTTCATTCTTCTTCCTTTTCTTACATGTCCCATCCCTCCCTGAGCTGCTCAGTCCCATCCTTCCCTTTTCATTATTTTTGAAAAAATAATTTATTATTAGACACATGCTACTTTTAGGCTTAATTTAGCTACTAATTCATAAAAGTTATATTATTAGGTATATAAAATATGAAAAGTGATTATGCTGACATCAGTGAGTGACGTTGAAAACTTGCCTTAAAAATTAAGCAATTGTTTACTTTTAGTGTTATATATATATATATATTTTGTTACATAAACTTACAGAGTTCTCCAACTAAAATGATACATAGCAACAAATATGGGGCTGTAGTTACTTCACCTGGTGGAAGCGTCAAAAATTAAAAACAATGTTTATTTTAAGAATAATTTTAGGTTTCTCATCCCTCCCGACTCTCCCCTATGTATATATATCGCTTAACCCTTTAACATTCATTGGTTTCGAAGCGAAACCAAACATTTGACACCATTTAACAATTTTTAAGCAGCAGTATTTTTTTTTTAACATTTTCCCTTTGTTTTAATCAATTTTTAAACTTTTGTTCTTTCTCTGTTCGGTAGTTAGCAGCGCTATTCCAAAATTGAACAAATAATGCTTCAATGGAGGCTAAATACATAAGTCACTTGAAGTTTCTTAGTGGACGCGAGTGCGAATTGCTAGTTTGATGATGTACTCATGTCTAGTTTTTTTTTCATTTAATGAAGAGCTGGACTATTATTTTCACCTGAAACAACTTTTACGAGTTTTGTAGTCGATAATGTTTACTTACAAAGTGTTTTATTTATTAAATTAAATATTATTTGAATTTAATAAAGTTAATTTATAGATGTTTCAAATCAAAAATTTCTCGAAAAGTACCAATGCTATTTTTTTATTTTTTAAATATTTATGATCAGTTATGTGTCTAAAAGCCATTTTTAAAATTAGTTCAGTAATTTTTAAATTAAATTAAGCATTGAACGTTAAACTTAAAGGGTTAATATATATTGATATTTCTAAAATATCAGTAAAAAATCTTTGTAATAATCGAATTCTATGTATTTAAAACACTTAAAGCAAATTTCTCACCGTCATTTTCGACGTTTTGTGAGCATCATTAATAGCTCAATTGTCGATCTGAAGATTTTTCTGTCTTCAAATTTGTGCATCAGTGATACTTTCAGTCTACTACATTAAGTACTGGCATTGCACATTGTGACCAATTTTTTCCAATGATGAAAGGTGACGACCCGAAACAACTATTATGTGTTTTTGCACTTTATGATATTTTCTTACTTTCTTTTTCTTTCGCCACCACTTTTTCGTGCCTTTTATTGCAATTTTTTTTAAAGTTATCTTTCATAATTCATGTGTTTAAATCAATTTTTTAAACTGTCATTTTTTAAATTTTTAATTTATCTTTATTTCTATTTTTATTCTTATTTTAGTCTTTGCATTCATTAGTATTAATAAAACAGAAATACATAAAAAGATGCTGTTTTCGCATAAAAACATTGATATATGCAATAAAAATATGTATAAAAAGTGTGCACTTGAATGCATTTGTTTACTATTTTATATTTTTGGACTACCAAATGACCACCTATATGATCTTTTGGAACCACTAGATTTTTATTGCTGATATGAATCCTAACTACGGTAGTTATAAAAAAATACAGTCATAATTCATAAAACCTACTTTTACATAGTCTTTTGACGGGTTACCAAAACAAGCAGTTTATCACATCCAGCCAGAAAAAAGCGTGGAGGAAAAAAATAACACCAAAGATAAAATTTTTGCTACGAAAATCTAAGAAAGACAAGTTTTTACCTCCAAAAACAGATTTATCATAAATATCTGTTCATGTGTATAACTTCACTCTCCTCCGAAGGCTACTAAGAGCTCGTTATAAAACTGTCCGTCATCTTAAAAAAAATTCCTTTTTGAGCCACTAACAAAAAAAGGGGGGGTAGCTGTCATGGGCAAGAAATTTTTTTAAAAATGAAATGAAAATCACTTGTAAAACATTTTATTTTCAGATAAAAACCGTTTCGTTGTACAACGTTAGAAGTCTCGCTACGTCAGGAAATCATACAGCGAGAAACTGTCTTTTAAACCAACCGTCCAGTGTGCGAAATACCTGTTAAAAAATTTCATGGGTGTCCTTTTCTGCTCATTGGCCAGTATCACTATTGTCAAATGATACAAGGATGAATTTTAGAAGTTATATTGGTGCAGTTAAAAGCAGAATCATTCTAGTTGAAAAAGTTCTGTCCAATCGGATACGACATTTTTTGACAAGACATCGCTGCATGTCACATCAAAAAATGCGGAAAGCATTGTTAAAACAAATGATGTTAATCTTTGAGATTGTTCAAGATATTCTCATGATCTTAATCCAATAAAAATCTTAGGGGTACATACAAATGAAACACTTCGGGTTGCAAAGCCGTTTGCAAGCGTTCCAAATGTATGACTACAGTCGGCTGCAAAAGTATCCGAACACTAGCAAAAATTCCTATGTAAAAAAAGCACATTTAACACTGTTTTGTTAAATAAATCCTTGTCGAATCTTGTTCTTAGACTGACTAAGAACAGGATTCGAGAAAGATTTATTTAACAAAACTGCATTAAGTGTACTTTTTTACATAGGAATTTTTGCTAGTGCTCGGATACTTTTGCTGCCGACTGTATTTGCAAAAAACTTGCAAAATTTACGTTATCGAAATTGCAAGCGTTCCGTTTGTATGTAACCCTAATAGGCAAAATTGTCAAAGAACGAATACGACTAGTGGATCTGCAGAACAGGAGCCTCAACGTCCTATTTGCATCACGCATTATTCAACAGATCACTTGTATATATTCCTTACTATAATATATATACATATATATATATTTTCGATTCATTTGTTACATAAACAGAAACATTTCTGAGGGGCGCCCCCCTCAACCCCCCCCCCCCCGCTGTATCTCTCTTTGTATAACTGTCTGTATGTATATGTATATGTAATCCTAATAACTGATTATCTTGTATTAATTCCCTGTAATTCATAAATTCTTGTACCAAATTTCATGCAAAATGCTTACATAACATATCGGAATTGTTTTGTGTAACCCTGTAAATAAATTACCAATTCTATGCCCACACTTCTTCACTGAAAAACATTCTTTTAAAATTCTAATAAAAATTCGTTATATTTAAGGAGGTGTAACCATGTACATTTTTAACAAATACCGACTATAGACCGTAACAGTCCAAAATTCTTTTATGTATCCCAGAAAAAGAGACACAGTAATTATATACGCTAAAAAGAATACAACTATTTAATTAATTATAACTCATTAATATTTCAACCAAATTTGACATCATTTGGATAATTACAATACAGTCGGTAACAAAAGTGTCCGAGCACTAGCAAAAATTCCTATGTAAAAAAGTACGCTTAATACAGTTTTGCTAAATAAATTCTTGTCGAATCCTGTTCTTAGTCAGTCTAAGAACGGGATTCGACAAGGATTTATTTAACAAAACAATATTAAGCGTACTTTTTTTATATAGGAATTTTTGCTAGTGTTCGAACACTTTTGTTACCACTGTATGTCATCGGAATTCTTTTGTAGGGTCCCGTAGATAAACTTTTTAGTCTATATGTATTTTTTTTCTACAGTAAACATGCTTTTAAGCATCTTTATAATGTATGTTAATTCCATTATGTTGAATGCAGCATAAACCCATTAAAGTGCGCTTAAATAAAAATTTGTTCATAAGCTCTAATGTCACGAAATTCTTTTGCATGTCTCTGTAAGCGAACCATAAACATTGTATACACCAGTAAAAACTATTTAGCTTATTCTACGTTTTTCATGAATAATTGTTCGAAATTTGACATAATTTGGCTAATTACGTTGCCTTGTCAGAACACTTTTGTATGGTCCTGTACATTAATTAGGAAGCCTAAGAGTACATATTTTCTGGAGAAAACATAAGTTTGAGCATCTCAGTAATGTACGCTAATTTCATTTTGTTGGTTGCAAAGATAATGACGTCAAAACGAAATTCTCAGCATATGCCGTAATTATAAGAACTTTGATGTGTCCCTGTACACAATCCATAAAAAATATAGACATAAAAAAATTATACAGCTATTTCTATACAGAGCTTGAACGTGTGTGCCAAATTGCAAGTCAATCGGAGGATTTTTGCGGTCGCTATCGTGGTACATACAAATTCTTCCCTTAGGCCGTAATAATAAGAAAAACTTTGGCGTGTTCCTGTACACGAATTACAAATAGAATACACACCCAAAACTATACAGGTGATTCCGTGGGGCTCATAAACATGTGTACTAAATTTCAAGTCAATAGCGTGATTTTTGCGATCCACTATCGCGCGACAGACATACAGACAGACAAACAAACACACAGACGGAACCCAAAATCTTTTTGAGTCTCAACAGGGAGGCCTCCACTGACGTTTCGGCAAAAAATGAACTGTACTAGTACAAAAAAGATGATCTTAGCTTTTTTCCAAGTATTGTTCCACAATGATAAAATAAAGATATTGCGGCAAAACCTAAGTGAAAACGTATCAAACAAATCATACAAGCCAAAGGTGGTCACATTTTATACTAAATGGAACAGATTTTAATAAAGATACGTAAAAATAAGCTATGTTCATATTAAATTACTTATGCATATTAATTTACATAATTTATGTATTCAAATTCTTTATAACAAATAATTTACAATTTGTTATTCTTTTCTTAAATGTATTCAACAAACAATTTTTAAAAATAATCTTTCTTCTTGCGAAAAATTTTAGATTTTCGATTTTTAATGCATTTGAAAATAAAATACTTTCATAAAATACAACAATGTTCGCTCTAGTGAATGAGAACTACTGTGAACAAAAATATCTGTAGAGGAAAATTGTCAAAATTTACAATTTCTACAAAAACCATTGTGTTCATGTTACAGTCGGCAACAAAATTATTCGAGCGCTAGCAATAATTCCTATATAAAAAATGTACACTTAATGCTGCTTTGTTAAATAAATCCTTGTCGAGTCATGTTCTTAGTCAGTCTAAGGACATTATTCGACAAGGATTTATTTAATAAAACAGTATTAAGTGTACTTTTTTTTTTTTTTTTTTTTTTTTTTTTTTAGGAATCGTTGCTATCGCTCGAATAATTTTGCTGCCGACTGTAGAAAATATGAACTCAGTAGATATCTGAGCATGGTCCACACTGAAATGTCCCAGTTACTAGGCTACAAAACCGCTGATTCGATATGTTTACCTTTATTAACTTGTTGATTGATTTTATAAGGGTTACTTTTATAATTTGATTTTCTTGAAATCCTAGTTCATAGTTAATTATATTCATACCAGCATCATAAATGATATTTTAAAAATGATCCAACATATTTACAATGAAAATAATACTCGCAATGCATCTTAATGGGATATTTTGCCCTATTTTTCCATGTTAGGAAAAGAGTAAATCTTGAATAACTTACAAAAAATACAAATTAAAATTATGGAAATAAATTAATCTTGCCAGTATCATAAAACGTTTTTTTTTTTTTTTTTTTTTTTAATCAGTCTGACCTTTTTACAATCAATCGTTCTTGAAGTATTTTCTACTGACACCATGTTGATTTTACGATTTTTGGATTCCTCAGTTCTCAAGCGTGTAAAAATATTTAAAAAAACCGAGTTTGAAAATTTTTCTATTCTATTTTTTCCATACCTAAGTTCCCCATACCAATAGTATGATGGCGAATTAAAATAAGAAATTCATTTGGTTATATTCCCTGCTCTCCTATCGTCACTGGGTACATTTTGGTGAGATTTACTGGCACTGCATATTTCACCAAGTTTTTCAAGTCACTTACTTCTCTTTAACGATCGCTGGAACTTGTCGATTGAATTTATGAGACAACTCTAAGGCGGGGTCCGCATTTTGCGCGTTAAAAAAGTGACAAGATCGTTAACTTCATTCATGCTTATTCTCTCTTGGCTTAAATATCATTTTTCTCGCAGTTACTGTTACTAGAAATAGAAACTCCAATGCCAGATAGTGTTTCAAATGACAAAATTTCACACGTAATGAGAATAATTTTGCATCTCATTCCACGATCATGGCGAGATAGGAGCACCATCTTCCTTTGATTATTTATGTATTTTTCTTTTGAAGCAAAAATATACTCAATGCGTTTGTGAGATCAACATATTTAAACTTATTAAGCAGTAATACTTATCATTTATTATCGTACTTTGTCAGTACATCCAATAAATAAATTACAAAACGTGTAATAAATAAATAAATAGAAATGTGGGTAAACATTGTAAATTGTAAAAATTAACCCACGATAATTGTTTCGGGTTGAAAATAAAAGTATGATCTTCGTCAAGCGATCAAAATAGGCAGAAGTGCAAACACAAAGCGGCAACGCACAAAACTGAGTTAAGTGACGATATTAAATAAATAAATCTGAAATTCAATATAAGTACTGATGTAAAAAGAATTACCAAAAAAAAATCGTTAAAAAGAGAAAAAAAAAAGAGCAAAATTACAGTTTTATCGTTACTGTTTTGACTTTTCTGGAGTTAAGATTATTTCTTCTCCTATTTCCTAACCTAAGCCATTTGCTTGGTTAGGTTTTACGTCGCACTAGTGCTGCGCAGATGGGCAATTGGCGACGGTCTGGGACCCACCCCTAGAGATGGTCCGGAGACATGCCATCGCAATTTTAATCCTCCACGAAAGGGATGGCTCTCCCGCTTCGGTGACCCCCAGAGGTATAATTTTTTATGGGAACATGGAGGACTTTGCGGCCACGACATATTTTACGTGCACCAGCCACCATTAGTGTACACGACGTTCTTTGGCCGGCTCGAATACCGAACCCGCAACCTAAGCCATTTGGATTTTTAATGCTTAGAAATTACTCACATAGCTTTCTCTCGATTATTGATTTTTATTTCTTTTCTAATTTTATGTAATATTTTTCCTTTTCTAGAAGTCACTGCACTTTGATATATTTATTTTTATTTATATTGAATTTTAGTTTTATTTAATCTCGTCACTTAATTCGGTTTTGTGCGTTGCCAGTTTGTTTCTGCCCTCTTGTCTATTTCGTTCGGCTGACGAAAGATTGTGCTTTTACTTCGTTCCGAAACAATTTTTGCGAAAGTTTACTATTATAGTATTTACTTACAGAGTTTTTTATATATTACTTTTCAACACAAGTCTTTAAGTTCAATTTTTTCCCCCTATAAGATGCGTAGCGGCTTTAAATAATTTTAAAACTGGTGTTCTATTAACAATTAAGCTACTGTAATTTTATTTCGTGAAAAAAATATATATGTGCCCAAATAATAAAGAACGTCAAGTTACAGATTTTTTTTGTGTGTAGTTTTCCCAAATGTAGTTTTTATTTATTTAATTTTATCTGTTTTTATTTAATTAATTTTATTTAATTAATTTTTCAGTTGTTTATTTCAGTCACCAGCCCCACCAGTGGCCGAGAAGTTGGGCTCTCGAATCTGATAGATTGGAGATGTCGTGTTCGATTCCAAGTCAATCTCGTCTACCAAGCCATTCGGTAATTTCCGTAAATTTCTCCGAAACTAGCGTGAATATGAGGTAAAACTCCTTAGAAAGACTCGACGAAAGGCATCTCATCGGCATTCCCCCATAACACCAAAGCGTTTTGAGATTTCCTGAACACGATTTGAACATTTTTAGGAAATGTCTGTCCGTCTGTTGGTGTAACTATGCGTACCAAAAATGTTGTGGACGCTGTATCTCACGAGCTAGATAACAAATTTGACCAAACTTCGTATTTAATTAAATTTTGACTTATACTGATACTGATTATACTTGCGAATCAGTCGCTCAACAGATGGCGCTGTCATCCCCCCCCCCATATTATTTAATGGGGCAATATAAGACAAAATTTCTTATAAATGTGCATAATGAAAATTAATTTTAATTTTTCAATGGGAAACAAATATATAGGTATTTATATTTATAATAAACAACCAGAAACAAAAAAAAAAAAAAAAATGTATTGGAGTATTATTTCTCCGTAAGTAAAAATATCCCTCACGCCGGGGTAAAAATTTTCAATTATGAGTATCTTTTAAAAGAACTCATCATTACCTTTAAAACAAATTGTTGAACCAAAGAGCTGTGATAATTCGAAACAAAGCTATCTTTTTTTTTTTTTTTTTTTTATGTTTTGCATAGCACGTAAGTGATATTTTTTGGACATTTAGTGTTTTACTGCTCAATGATAAAAATGTCTGCATTTATAAATGAAATAATTTTCATAATTAACAATTTTAATTAATAATATGTGCTGCGTGAATTCGTATAAGAAAATACATGAGAATGTTTTGTGGTGGCCACAACATGCTAGACGTATACCGGAAATGGTCAAACAACTTTTTCTTTGAAGACACTATTTTCCAATTATTGAAACTAAATTCATATGGAAACTCGATAGTGAAAGTGGGCGAAAAATAATTAAAAGATATTTACAACTGAAAGACATAAAGAAAGGGAAAAATAAAAAACTTTGCATGCAAATTTATTGACACACCAATTAGCAAAATGCATCAGTTAAGAAAAATACTACGGTAATCCTATATTCCAGACAGTGGTTTGTAAGAGAAAATTTTTAAAGAAAGGGTATGCATGTAATTTATTTTATTTATAAATTTAATCATTTATAAATTTCATGCATTTTCGCCTCCTTTTTCTGTTCAGATTAATTTTTACTAATTGGTCGATTTTTATTGGAAATTAATTATTTTTCATAAACATTGCATAAAAACAAAAGTTTTGGTACAGAAAAAGCAATAACATAGATTATCCGGATAACCAATTACACTTTCAGCATTAATTGTTTGCATATCATTCGTTCTGTTTGAAAAACATTTCTACATTGCAAAAGACCAATGGGACTGGAAAACTGATATACATTAATGTTTGAGTATGTTTTTAACAATATTTCTAACACATAAATCTTTGTTAAAGCTCATTTTATTTGCCAAGAGTATTTTATATTCAGAATTGCGTGTCTGGTGTGTTTAATATGAGTATATTTTATTCCGTAATTTGGTTTTAAAGCTAATTGTTGTTAGTATGCTGATTATTATTACTAATCTGTTAATTTGTTTTACGAATTAGCATACTTTAGACATTATTTTCTACTATCTAAATCTTTACTAACACTCATTTTATCTGTTAAGCTGTTAGTAGTCGCTAGTTGGTCGATTCGCCGCCCATCCTTTCAGTGTTTATTCAACAGCCACCAATAATTTTTAGAAGTGGCATTTGATATACATAAAAGGCGAATGCACTGGAATAATTGTCTATTATGTATATCAAATGCAACTTCTAAAAATTTTTGGTGTCTGTTTATTAAACATTGAAGGAATGGGCGGCGAATCGACCAACTAGCGACTACTAACGGGTTGAGAATACTTTATACTCAAGAGAACTCAGTATAAAATATTTTTAATATGAGTATATTTTCTTCCGCAAATTAGTTTTGGAGATTACTATTATTCTTTTGTTAATTTTTATTAATTAGCATATTTTAGACAATATTTTTTATTACCTAAATCTTTATTAAAACTCCGTTTTTTTGGGGGGGTTTTTTTGCCAAGAATTTTTTACATTTAGAAAAATTGTGTATATTGGTGTGTTTATTATTATTACTATTATTATTATTATGTGAATTATCTTTCAATATGATTACTAAGTCTGCTGATTAGATTATTACTTTGTTATTTATTATTAATTACAGGAAAGTATAATTTGAATTACTGTGAGACATAAGCAAACGAATTTATATTTAATAAAGTACTTGGAGATAGGTCTATTTAGTCATTCAGTTTCAGAATATTAACAAATTTTTAACTAAAAATCCCCATTTTATTCACCGAGATTGTTTTACTGAAGTGTTTATCTACCATATATTCTGAAAAGGATGTTTATTTGTTAAAACTGTCGACAGTATAAAATGATGTATAGTATGTCTAAAAAATAAAAATAAAATAAATGCATAAATAAAAGACAAACATAAGCTAAACTCTTTTGTAAAATAAAACAAGATAAAAGAAACTTTTCGTTAGTGGTAAGCACTTTTAAAATGTATGAAGCTAGTTTCTTCCATAGGGATAACACATGCTTTAAAATTCAACATAACTTTAAAAAGTTTTAAAGGAACTATAACTTTATTCAATATTTAAGAAGTTCAGAATGCCAAAAGTGGGAAAAATGTAATTTTTTATTAGTTCTTTTTTACTTTCCGAACACTATAGTGAGGAAAGTATTGTAATCATGTCAAAAATCCGAATTTGAGATTTTGATGTTTCTATACGTTTCAAGGTCCAATGAGTCCGTTTTCACTATTTTTGCGATGATGTATGTATGTGTGTGTATGTATGTGTGTATGTCTGTGAGTGAACACGCTAGCGTCTAAACGCTTTGTTCGAATAAGCTGAAAGTTGGTACGTATATTGTAAGTCACCATAGTACGAACCCTATAGATTTTGGTGAACCTTGCACTTATAGTTTTTTTTATAGGGACACAAAGAAAAATTCTTTATCATTACGACCTATGGGACCAAAATCTTAAAAGTGCGATAGCATCTAAACGCCTTATTCAATTGAGCAAAAAATTTATACACGTATTATAGGTCACAGATACTCAACCTGTATAGATTTTGGAGAATCTAGGACTTATAGGTTTCTTTCAGGGGCATAAAGAAACATTCTTTATCATTATGGCCAATGGGGCCAAATTTTTAAAAGTGTGATAGCATCTAAACGCCTTATTAATATAAACAAAAAATTTGTACACATGTTATAGGTCACAGTTGCACACACTGTATAGATTTTGGTGAATCTAGCACATACAGTTTTTTTACAGGGACACAAAGAAAAATTCTTTATCATTATGGCCTACGGGACCAAATTTTTAAAAGTGCGATAGCATCTAAACGCCTTTTTCAATTGAGCTGAAAATTTATATGAATATTATAAATCACTGTTGCACTAACTATAAGCATTTTGGTAAATCTAGCATTTATAGGTTTTTACAGGGACACAACGAAAAATTCTTTATCATTATGATCTATGGACTCAAAGATCAGTAGCGTTAAATAAAACATCGTGTAATATATGAAGAAAAATACTCAAACACTCTATTATGGTTTTCTCCCTTTTGTTTGTTTAACAACTCCTCTTTCTTTATTTTATCTACAAAACTGTTAATTACTCAATGTTCGGAAAGTCGAGTGGAGTCACTGCAGATTTTTTTTTTTTTTTTTTTTTTAATTGCCCGTAATTTAACAATTTACAGATAAGGAGAAATGTGAATTATTTAGTCAGAAATATTATAATATTTAATCGTCATTACTTTATTTCTTATACGACATTTTGAAAATTCCCAAACATAAAGCACACATATTCTTTATGAAACTCTTAAAGAATTAGTTGAAAATTTGTAATGCAATTATTAAAAAATCATCAATAGAAGTATGTAGGCTTTAACAGGATTAGTTAAAAGGTGCCGTCAAAAGACTTCATTGGCATTTTGGGTTAGAGACGAAATCATCAATTGTTTGCCCCGCAGTTGGTTTCTCATTCTCCGTTTCCTTTTGAAATTCCCCACCAAATATAAACATAAACGTAAGAATGTTACAGTTTTCCTTGGAATGGTCAACGTAAGTGCTTCGGAGTACCTGCACATAGTCACGACGAGTGCTTACCTCCATCGAAAATAAAATAATAATAATAATAATAATAATAATGAAGATACTTTTTCAGAAAATAAAAAAAGGATAAAGCTAAAAGGTTTTTAATTTGAAATTTGATCTCTGAAAAATTAACCACGTGAGCAAAGATTTTTTCAGAGTAAAGCACCAGACCAGGAGTTAAAAAAAAAAAAAAAAAAAAAAATCCTTGAGAAATTTTAAGTGCGACAGAGGATCTGCTGTGTGCGTTGACGAGACGTGTCTGGAACTGAAACTGGAATTGTTCGTTAATGGCCTTCCTAGTATACAATTACTTTACGGCCTGTCTATGCTTAAAAGTCGTGCTATTGTAAATTGAGCCAAGAAATAAGGCTTAGCTGCAGAAAAAATTCTGCTAATGCAGACAAAGAGTCTAATTTAAAGGCTTAAAATTATATTTAATTTAAGAAAAGTTAAGTTTAACACTAAAAAAAGTTTAAATTAAAATTTAAAATTATAGTATTTGAATAAATAAGTAAGATATAAAAACTGAAATTAGCTTAAAAATAAATAAGTTCACAGATCCAAAGACGAAAAACCAAAGGTCGTGTAAAAGTAGGCAATGAAAAAGCCCAAAACGTCCCAATAAAACGGTACTTTGCTGCGGTTCCTACTTCTTTTTTGTTGTTGTTGTTACAGAGTCAGAGTTGCCAGTGACATAGCGCAGTCCTTTCGGTTTTGGTCGAACCAGTAAGCACTGAAAAGAGCCTCTACTACGGGCCGCGACTTACGCGTCCCAAGCTATCTGACAGTGGAACAAATATGTAAGCAGTGGGAGGTAGCTGTAATAGAAAATAACAAGTTATAGTCTAAGAAATTAAGAAAAAAAACAAGAAATTAAGTATCGATAATTAAGGTGAGGCGAGGTCGCTTCGGATTGGATAGAGAGGATATCTCATAATCAGGCAACTCCGCGATGATCTCATTAGGTAAGTTGTTGATAGTTTTGTAAAAATTTTCAGAAAGATGTTTAACAAAACGTTGAGTGTAAGAAACCGTGCGAAGGTCTTGGAGAATTGTAGAATGTTTAAGATGTCTATTACCATTACGAATAATTCGTAAGGTTTTATTGTGTTGCCTAGAGATAAGTTTAAAAATTGTGTCATTGGCACACACCCAGATGGGACAAGCGTACGTAAAGATGTGTAAAAGACAAGAATTATACAAAAGTAATTTATTTCTGATTGAAAGAGTTTTATCACGAATAAGGGGATCGAGAGCTTTTCTGACACCCGCGGCTTTGCCTTTGACGGACAGTATATGCTTATTGGAAGTGAGTCTGCTGACCAAATAGACCCCCAAGTACTTAGTCTCATCCAGTCATGGGACGATGGTATTGTTAATAGTAATTCTATTGGGGTAAGTAAATTTACAAGAGAAGAAAATGGCAAAGTCTTGTCTTGTTAATTTGAACACGCCATTTGGCATACCAGCTCGTGAGCAGGTCAATGTGATTTTGCATATATTTAAATAAGGTGTAGAGGTAGTGGCTAGAGGTGTAGAGGACAGTGTCGTTCGCATAAAGGGCAAAATTGGTGTGTGGGTGTCCTGGAATGTCATTGAAGTAGGTATTAAAGAGTATAGGACAGATGACAGAGCCTTGAAGGATGCCAGTGGTGATTGTTCTGATTTGTGATAGAGTGTTGTTAACACGGACGATGAAAGTACGATTGCTAAGGTAGCTGTGTAGAAGGTAGGCAGGAATATTAAGCTTAATTAGTTTGTACATAAGGCCTTCGTGCCATACCTTTTCAAAAGCCTTAGCAACATCTAAAAATATGGCAGCAGCAGGAATCTTCGCATTGAAGTTTTCTGAAGGAAATTCAACAACACGAAGGAGCTGATGTTGAGAGGAGTGCTTGGGCTTAAAGCCAAATTGATCAGGGATGAGTAGATTGTTGTCAAAGAGTATTGAGTCTGGTCCTGATAACGCGTTCAACAACTTTGCTGAATGCCGGGAGAAGAGAAATTGGTCTAAAATTAGTCGGATTAGAGTGGCTTAGGGATAGGAGAGATTACAGAAGTTTTCCAAATTTTTGGAAAGTACTGGAATTTAAGAATGTTATTATTAATATGGGTTAGAAATTTGATAAAGTTAATAGGGAGATTTTTTAGTGCAACATTAGAAATTTTGTCGATACCTGGTGCTTTACGATTTTTGATAATATTGAAAATTTCCAAGGTTTGAATATCAGTATCAGGAGAGGCCGGGATAGCAAGAAAGTTATTAATTTTATTGTTAATATGACTGAGATGAGACAAGTCAGCTCGGAAGTCATTTGGGGAGAATTGATTTTCATAACACTCAGCTAGAGCATTGGATTTATCTTCGTCGGTATAATAAGTGGAGTTATTATAATTGAGAGGTGGGATAGAGGAGTAATTATTGTTTCTTTTTTTTTTTTTTTTAATCTTCCAAAGAGAGTTATCCTTCGGAGATAGCTCAGATAAGGAATTGGACCAATTTTTTTGTTTTTCTTTGATGATGCAAAATTTAATTCTGTTATTTAAGTTGTTAATTGTATATTTGAGAGAGGGGTCGCGAGAATTTTGAAAGAGTCTACGAATGCGATTACGGTTTTTAATGAGGTTGTGAATATAATTAGGTAACAGAAATTTTCTATTGTTATTAAAGTAATGGGGGATAGCATGCTTTTGAGCGTTGTTAATATGATGGAGACTGCAATGTCAACATCATCGGAACCATTGATTTCATTGTTAGTAACGAGGATATTATTGAGATATTCACGATACTTATTCCAGTTAATTGCAACATAAGGTATAGGGGTGATGAGATTAATAAGATCTATTTTAAAGGAGATAGGAAGATGATCGGAACTGAGATCGTTAAAGGTATTGGTAGTAATGGGATAAGGAAGATTTATAGTAATGGCAAAATCAATGACAGAGGGGCGAGCGTTATGATACGGGAAGTGTGTGGGAGTTTTAGGTGCATGGAGGCTAAGATTTCGATTGTTAATAAAGTTGTGTAGTGTTCTGCCACGACTGGTGGTACTAGCGCAGTTCCAATTGGTGTTGTGAGCGTTAAAGTCGCCAGCGACAAAGCAATTAGAGTGTTGGTTAAAATGTTCAGAAATGTCATTAATTGGGTTGTCTTTCATGTTTAATATAAGCAGATGCTAAAAAGAGTTTAAGGTGTGGGAATTCTATAACAATAGCCTTGTGTTCAATACCAGATTATTGATAGTGTGTTGCTAGTGATTAATGTGTGTTTTGACATAGATGGCAGTACCACCATTTGGAAAATTAAGTTGTGGTATATGGTAAAGTTTATACTGATTAGAAGCTTCTAAATACAGTTGGCAGCAAAAGTATCCGAGCTCTAGCCAATGATTCCGATATCAAAAAATTACACTTAAAACTGTTTTGTTAAATAAATACTTGTCGAATGATATCCTTAGACTGACTAGAGCATGACTTGACAAGGATTTATTTAACAAAGCAATGTTAAGTGTACTTTTTTTAGACATTGATTATTGCTAGTGCTCGGATACTTTTGCTGCCGGCTGTACAACATTCACTATTCTATGATGAGAAAGCCTCTTCTTTAAACCTTCGCTTATGATTTCATGTCTTTCTTTTTACAAGAGAAAATACTAGACGAAACTATAAGTTTTAATTTTATTTTAAACTGACTAGCGTATCCATGCCATGCCGTGTATTAACTACAGATAGAATATGCAATTATATATATATATACATACTTGAGAAGTTTTTAACATAACATGCAATTGCTTTTTTTACAGCATGCAGTGACTGATTAGGGTCAGTCACTTTAGAAGTTTTTTGTAATAGTGTATGGTTTTGAAAGATAAGTTAAAGAGAAAAAAAATTCTTTCTTAATCAGGGAGGTACAGTCGGTAACAAAAGTGCCCGAACACTAGCAAAAATTCCTATATAAAAAAAGTAGAGTCAATACTGTTTTGTTAAATAAATCCTTGTCGAATCATGTTCTTAGTCAATCTAAGAACATGATTCGACAAGGATTTATTAAACAAAATAGTATTAAATAATACTTTTTTGACATAGGAATTTTTGCTAGTGTTCGGACACTTTTGTTGCCTACTGTACTGATGAAGTCGTACCTCAAAAAATTCTACAAGATAGCAGGAGCAGGATCATCCTCCTCCCCTTACCTCAGAAAGAGATAACTAAAGAAACATCGCTTGGATTCAAATCCCTGGTCATAGTTTTGTCGAACAACAAAGACGACAAAGGAAAAAGAAAACACACACACACACACCAATTTTTAGTATTTAAAATTATCTTTATAATTAGAATAATAAAGACTGATTTTTTTTCCAGGAACGCAGTAGCTCCACTCCGAAAGCGCTTTATCCCCTAAAAGAAACACTAATTTATAACTCGCTACGAAATTTTAATTTGCGGTGATGGCTGACACATCGAATAAGAGTGATATCATATGATTTTAAAAATGTACCTGCATGCAATATAGTTTTCCTTAGAAATGTGTGATTTATTTCCGTACAGCGCCCTCTATTAACGAATATTAACTTTATTTTTTTAAGTACTTCCTGCGGCATGCATATGCAGGCCTCTAACAACATGAAAAAATTCTCAAAAATTAACCTTGAACCGAACGAACCTCTGACTCGTGTTACCGCTGCCTGTGGCTGAGGCACCGTATAGCTGGCATGCTACGCACGCGCTGCAAAATCCACTTTCCTCCACCAGGGAGCGCAGTATGTTGTATACGAACATCACCAATCGCCTTGAATTTCCAAGACCTTTCAAATAAGGTGTCACATGGTGGTGTCAACTACAAAATCCTTTAGTTACACTTTCCACCGCCAGGGACACAGCGTGTTCTATATGAGCAATGCCAACGGTCAGGAAATATCAAGACCTTTAAAATAAGTTGTAACATGATAGGGTCTACTGCAAAATCCCCTAGTTCCATTTTTCACCACCAGGGGGCGCACTATATTGTATACAAACATCACCAATCAACATGAAATTTTAAGACCTTTATCCCCAATCGTCTTGAATTTTCAAGACCTTTCAAATAAGGTGTAACGCGGTGGTATCAACTGCAAAATCCTTCAGTTGCACTTTCCACCACCAGAGGGAACAGTGTGTTCGGTACGAACATCACTAACGATCAGGAAATACCAAGACCTTTAAAATAAGGTGTAACATGATAGGGTCTACAACAAAATCACCTAGTTCCATTTTTCACCACCAGGGGCGCACTATATTGTATACAAACAACCCCAATCAACATGAAATTTCAAAACCTTTAAAATGAGGTGCTACATGTGTGGGTCTCGAACGGATTTCCCTCTCAAACTAATTTCCCCCTTACCCCCCCCCCCCTTTAAAATTGAAAATTCCAAAATCGGAGGGGGCCGCGGTAGCATAGTCGGTAGAGCGCCTGCCTCGTAATTGAAAGATTGCGGGTTCGGTACTCGAGCCGGCCAAAGACCGTCGTGTACACTAATGGTGGCTGGTGCACGTAAAATCTGTCGTGGCGGCAATGTCCTCCCTGTTCCCATGAAAAATTATACCTCTGGGGGTCACCGAAGCGGAAGAGCCATCCCTTCCATGGAGGATCAAAATTGTGATGGCATGTCTCCGGACCACCTCTAGGGGTGTGTCCCAGACCTTCACCAATTGCCAATCTGCGCAGCACTAGTGCGACGTTAAACCAACCAACCATCCAAAATCGGAGATATTGATTTTTTACTATTCGAGTCTAGTCTCCCCCTGTGCAATTTCTTCACCGTGAAGTAATTTGGAGCTGAGTTAAGCTCGCAAACGCGTTTTTAACCCCTGTCCCCCCCAGGGGGGGGACCGTTCGACTTTTTTTATTTTTATTTTTTCATAACACATCTACAGACCAAGACTTTTTTTTAGACACCTCAACCAAATTTTTGCACTTACCCATTCTCTCAATTTAGTGGAGACAGACAAAAACACGTTTCAAATTAATATATAGATAATAATAATAATAATAATAATAATAAAGGAGAAAAAAAAAAGAATCAAGATAGAATTCTATTTATGTATTGCTTATGCACTTCTTTAAAGAGGTTATAAAATTTTTCATATAGTTTACGCAAGCGAAGTGATGACGTCACTAGCCGTTCGTGGATGCATGAAAAATATATGTTAAACGCCCATTGGATTTTTTGTAAAAAATGATCAAAAATCGAGGAAAATTATTTCCCGATTTTAATCCCCATATTTAGGTATAGATATGTATTAGTTATCATGTGTATGCGTTAGATTAAGTTGTTTTTGTTGTAAAATCAATAAAATATGAATTTTAAATT
Organism: Salticus scenicus; assembly: GCA_963930645.1. Classification (NCBI taxonomy): domain Eukaryota; kingdom Metazoa; phylum Arthropoda; class Arachnida; order Araneae; family Salticidae; genus Salticus; species Salticus scenicus. Next base: position 179,604,031 of record OZ005650.1, read on the forward strand.
TCAAAACTCTAGAAAAGAAATGGCAAACTTCCATACAACGAGATCTATATATTAGAGTGCTGATTCAATGGATGAAAGATTAGCTTTCCGTGGTTCAAGATGAATCACGTGACATGCTCCAATAGGTTGCTGTGTTTGGCCCTTTATCGCTATTTTGGCATTTAAAATATCAGTTCGACAAATTATCATTATTATTAGGTAACATGACAGTCCTATAACCGAAATAAATTGTTTTTAAAATAATTTTACACAAATTTCACATTTAAATAAATAACAAAATACCTTTTTTTCATCGTTTCCCAACAAAGTTTAAAAGTTTTTATAAAAGAAAATTTAAACTTTTAAAGCGATAAATTTAACAACAAATAATAATTTTTCAACTATTTTTAAATATTTTATCGGTTAAAGTTCAACTACACGAAATAAAAAAGAAGTAAAATCAAAATCAAAATGATTTAGAACAAAAGAATATTAAACTACGTAAGTAAACAATAACATTGGCGTTTATGACTTATACGAAGAACAAACTCCAAATAAGCTGTCACCAACGAGATATATAAAGTAGAGTGATAAATGGTAACCCTTGAGAAGGTCCAAGATGAGTTATGTGACATGCTCTCCTTGCACATGCGTATTCGATGGTTCCCTTGGTAACAGCTTATTTTCAGTAAATTTCTATGGCAACGGTTTGGAGATTGTTCTTCGCATAGGTCATAAACGTCAATGTTTTTGTTTACTTACGTAGTTTAACATCCTTTTGTTCTAAATCATTTTGATTTTGATTTTACTTCTCTTTTATTTCGTGTAGTTGAACTTTAACCGACAAAACACTTAAAAATAGTTGAAAAATTATTATTTGTTGTTAAATTTAGCTCTTTAAGAGTTTAAATTTCCTTTTATAAACACTTTTAAACTTTGTTGGGAAACGATGAAAAAAAAAAGGTATTTTATTAATTATTAAAATGTGAAATATGTGTAAAATTATTTTAAAAACAATTTATTTCGGTCATAAGACTGTCATGTTACCTAATAATAATGATAATTTGTCGAACTGATATTTTAAATGCCAAAATAGAGATAAAGGGCCAAACACAGCAACCTATTGGAGCATGTCACGTGATTCATCTTGAACCACGGAAAGCTAATCCTTCATCCATTGAATCGGCACTCTAATTTATATATCTCGTTGGCTGTTACCAAGGGAACCACCGAATACGCAGGTGCAAAGAGAGCATTTCACGTGACTCATCTTAGACCTTCTCAAGGGTTACTATTTATCACTCTACTTTATATATCTCGTTGCTTCCATATTCGATTGAAAACATTTCATTTCAAAGGGTGACATTTACACAATAAATATCCAACTAATATACTAATTTAAAGGAAAATGATAAATATTCTATCATAATTTGAAGTCAAATTTGTTTTCAAATGTCTAAATAAAGTATCTGATGTAAGATACTAATATGTTGCAGCGGAATAGATTTGATATCGGTCATCCTTGGCAGAAAAAAAAAAAAAAAACTATCGCCAAATAATCTGGCGAACATAATTTAATTCCTTTCGAAAATCATGGTTATTTTGACAACTCATATTAACCCGTAAGTAGTCGCTACAAACAGCGCCACCTATTACAGATTTCGCACTTTTTATTTAACTCTCACCAATAATGGACCATATTCCTCCTTTGGGTTTGAGACTATAAAAAATCAGCTGTTTTCGGTAAACAATTCTCAACTCTACCATAGCAAAGCATTGTGGCTTGCAAATTTTTATCTTGCAATATTATTTCTAAGAGTTACAGATTATATGAAATTGAAGTAAGAGTGATATAGTGATAATTTTGTTTTGTTTTTAATCCAGTTTTAGTAATATATTTTAATCTTAATCAACATATGTAATATTAAAAGATGTCATGTGAACTGTGACGATGTTAACCAATTTAAATGGATGTTCCATTTAATAAATTCCTTTATTAAAGTGATTGAAATTTTAATTATTTAAGCTTTGATGTCTATATGTACACTAAGCGACAAAAAAAAAGCCGCACTTGGATGTTTTCCTTTTCGCCTTCTACAACCGCCAATTTTATCGTTTAAAAAGCAAATTTTCGAACAGATTTTACTATGTTGTCCTCCACATACACTTTAGCTTTGAGTCTAGTGTTAAAAACAAAATGCAATTGTCAGGAAAATTGTAATTTTAGAATTTATTTCAAAAATGGTAAGAATAAAGCAATTAACGATGCCACAAAAAGTATTAATTTTTAAATGAAAATCAAAAAATATTTTAATACGTAAGATGGCAAAATAATTAAATGCTAACGAAATATTGGTAAAATGAATTTTAGCAAAATATAAATTTTTTTGGCCGTTTAAACTGGGAATTTGGCTTTAGGCGGTCATGTTGCTCATCCAAGCAAGATAACCGCAAGTTAAAATGCGATTGTTTAAAAAATCGATTTGTATAATGTTCAGAACTTAAAAAAGATTTTTAAAAAGTGTATAGCAAATTACTTTCTTAAAAAACAATGCGGGAACAATTAAACAAAGCGGGTTAAAAGAACGGAAGATCTGCGAAAAAAGCCATTATTAAGGAAAAGAATTAGAAAAAACAATACTTTAGTTGACCAAAATTTAAAAACATTATCAGTTAATTATTAGGCTGAACTGGTTTTCTCTGATAAATCAAGTTTTCTTTATTTCGTGCAGTTGAAAAAAGCTAGAATGAAGACGAAAATGTGACCGACTTAATGAAAATCGCACTTTTAAAACAGTGACACATTCTCCGTACATTATGGTATGGAGGTGCATAACTTTTCAAACACTCGGGGAAATTTTTATGCCCAAGGGATCAATTAACTCGAAATAAAACACAATCTGCATAAAAGTGATGCCTGAACGACTATTTTGGAGGTATCTTAGACATTTCCGTAAACAGCATTTGAAGATAATAAGGCACCTTACTACACGGCGTCTGTGGTAAGTTTATTCACTTCAAATTGTCAAAATTTCTCATACATTCCCATGAGAACCTATAATTCTGTAAGTAATCATACTTTTTTTCACTTTAAGTTAAATACCACAAAGGATATAGTAGAATTTCTTCTTTACCAGACATGGAAATGGTCAAAATCGCGATCCGCTCGAAAATGTTTCGTCTATAAAAAGGCGGGGGAGAGGGGAGAGGATTCGAAATTTGCAGCCTATAACTCCGCCAGAACTAGAAAATTTTATTTGTGATATTTGGCACATTGAAATTTCTGAGATTTATATTAAAACACTGTATAAAACTATGCCATTGCGCATTAACGCAGTAATTCCATATAAAGGTGGAATTAACCCAATGCAGAATACATATTTTTAACAAAAAATTGCTTAGATCTAACAAATAAATAGTTTTATTTCATAAATTAAAATATAACTTGTTTATTTCATATAATGAATCATAATAGAATGCAAAGTGTATAGTTATTGCATTATGTTCAAAAAGAAAGTTTTATGCAGATTTTTAAAAAGTACTTCGTAAAGTGCAATAAAGCGAATTATTAAATCGAAAATATACATAGGTATCATTTCATACCTTTGGTATTATGCAAACAAGACAGTTTTATTTGTTTCAAACATTAATATTAAAGTTATTACAAATAGAAAAGGTATAAGTCATTTTTTCTGCAGTGCGGCTTTTTTTTTTGTCGCTTAGTGTATATGTGTGTGTGTATAAAATGATATTATTAATCTTTTATTCATTATATATATGTATGCGCTTGTGTGTGTATATACATAAAATGTTCTGCAATTTTACGTTATGGAATAGTCTTAACTTTATCATTCGATTCAGTTGTATACATTTCTCTTTTGTTCTTGTTTGAACATTATTATTAAGTTTCACTGCAGAAATATTTACGAAAATGTTATGCGTAACAATAAAATGGCATGTTGAATCTAATTTGTTTACAAAATATCGGCCACGTGTTCGGCGATTTTACCTACGGTGACGTCACAGGAATATTGTCCATTTTAAGAAGTGATGTGATCGACGTTCCTTCGATTTTATTCGCGTTTTATGTATGTCAAATGCTACTTCTAAAAATTTTTGGTGGCTCTTGAATAAAAAAATCTGGCAACACTGAAGGATGGGTGGCAAATCGACCAACTAGCGACTTCTAAAGGGTTAAGAGAGTAATGAATAATATGAAACAATATTTCGTACAATACATATTACGGAAATATACATCTGACATGTATATTTTCGTATTATGTTTTTGATCGCCAAATACAAAAACTCCAAGGACAACAGAGTTTTGAAATTTAGAATTAAAATTTTGTCAATTTGGCAGCAAAATAACTCAATCTAACGCATGCACATGATAACTGATACATATATATACCCAAATATGAGGATTAAAATCGGAAAATATTTTCCTCGATTTTTAATAATTTTTTACAAAAAATCCAATGTGCGATTAACATAGGAAATCATTTTCTTGCATCATACTGTACATGCTCATCGAATACTTGAAGCCGTACTCGGTGTGGGAAAACAACATCTAGCAAAAAAAAAAAATCTGACATTTTCTCCAGTTACAGCGTCTAGAACACGGATTAAAAGATACAATCTTCTTCCGTGGTCTAGAATAAACAGTGTGGCAATCGCCTATAACCGTGATGTTAAAATGATGCTACAAAAATTAAGCTTACCCAGATGTCGCTGTGATCGAAGCTATTGCTCAAATCGAAGATCTGATTGGCTTTTCCCAGTTTCGTCAGTTTAATCACGTGATCTAAGCATATAATTAACCAACAGGGAGTCTCGGTTTTGTTGTCGAGTTGTCGTGATCCTAGCTTCGATTACAATGACATCTGGTGACAGGCTTAATTTTTTTAGTACAATTTTATTCGCCGCTTTCCACACTGTTTATAGAGCAGGTGCATGTTTATAAACAACGACGCTATTCTGATCTTCTGCGCAACTTTTGCGCATGTAGGCAAAATATCTGCCTTTCTTCAAGTGAAATGTCCGTATATTTTATACGAAAATTAATTTAAAAATAAATTTGAGACATAGACGTGACATTTGCTCACATCTGACTTTGTTTAAGTTTGAATTATCGTCTATATAAATAACATAAAATATTTTTCGCTTGTAATATGATTTTTTTTAATAGAAAATAGTACAAAATATGGGTTATTTTTATTATTATTATTAAAAGTCTAAATAATAGTATTAAGGGATCTTTACTATTTAATTATTAACAATATGTATTTAAAAAAATAAATTACCTTTTTTAACTCGACTTAAATAAAAGAAAGAAAGAAAGAAAGAAACTTTTTTAAATATATATGTAACGTAATAGGGGTGTCGTATTATTACGTGGGTCGGTGTTCCAGTCATGTGAGCATCTTAGAAAGGATGAGGAGTCCATAATCACTAATAATCCTTTATTTAGTTCAAGATGCAGTCTTGGCCTGAATGTTAGACACCCTGAGCGTCATAAGTCCCGTAACTACGCCGAAAGTCGGCCCTTCTCCGAAGCGGCGCCCCATCGGGCCGCGGGTTTCGTTAGCGAGCTTTACATGATGAGAGTAATATTTAACCTAGATTTACTAAGCAAGTCAATATCGGAAAAAGCCACGATTTCTCGTGTGTCCCAGCTTAAATACTGGCATTTTTGGCGCGAAACTTTACCACTCCTTCCTCTGATTATTGGATATTAATTTAATGATTGACAGTCCAGCTCAGGCCTGGATCCCCAGGATTAATTAACATGCATTACTTAACCACAAGAAAAGGAAGATTGCACTTACTCAGCCCTTTTTATTCTGAAAGTTGTTCAATTTTTCTGATTTTCGCGTTATGAAGTCTTCTGCCGTGAAACAAAGTTTAAAGGCGCACTTACGAATTATTAGCGATTTCTAGATTTTAACATAGGGTTTTAATTATTTAAATTTAACTATTTTTTATTCCTTTCATATCCCCCCCTCCCAAGCGAGATCCCCCGGGTTTGCCTGCAAAGCCGTGGGAGCTCACCTGGAGGTAGACCACATTCCAGGTGAAAAATTTGACTATTATGCAATTACTGATTTTATTGTTAATGGCGTGAGAAAGATGACCCAAAAAAATGTTTTGCTGATAAAATTGTACTTTGTTGGACTAACTTGTAGACTTTTTAAGCTTATAAAAGTGTAAATTTTACCGGATTAATTTTTATCTGCTAACCAGCTCAGGATACCTATGTTTTGGCCTGTACATAAGAGATACAATATTTTGCACAATTTCTTAGCAGTATAAAAATATGTTACATGAGAGAGAAAAAAAAAATACTGACTGTAAACTACTGACTGCAAAATACACATTTCAATAATGTAAAACAAACATTGAAAACCATATAGTTATAGAATATGAATTATACAATATCTTGAGTATGGTTTTTTTTTTCTTTACATATTGCTAACTAGAATAACAAAACAAAACGTCCTAATATAGTCCTGACGAAGTTTGTGGCATATTTAATTCTTGTAGGCGTACTCCAGTTCATAGTTTATATACAAAACAGAATAACCTGACAACATTATAATGAAAACTTGAACTTATACTGTTCTTCTGGCTAAACTAAAATAATAAACATTAAAAATAAAAAAAATCAATTATAACATATATCAAGCATGTGAAGCGACAATCCTGTAAATATTAAATGAGGATAAAAAAGAAAACAAATAACATGTAGAAATCTGATATAAGACAATATTATGACAAAGTATGGTTATACGCCTTAGATGATACTTGAGCCTAGAATCACACAATAAAAATATATAATATGTAAAGTAACTAAAATGTATAGCCGTATATTGACATATAAAATGATTATTTTGAAACTATATGAGAAAATCCTCTATAAGTACACAAAAATATAAAAACACTACAAAAACTTTAAAATATGATTTTTTTTTTTTTTTTTTTTTTGTCCCCGTAGGTTCACAGGTAAGTACTTTCTTTTAACAACTACAGGTGCCCCGATCTCTGCAGTGGCTGCAAGGTAGTATTACTTGTGACACGACACCATAGTAAGTAAATTTCTTCATTTAATGAAAGATAAAGCCTGACATTTAATATAACGACTTAGCATTTAAAATTTTTGCTTAGTGGTTTATAAAGTTCACAAATTAATCTTTCAAATTTTATGATATCCTATCTAAAGCAAGTAAATAAAAAGAAAAACACTATTAATATTTATGTAGACAAGTTCACGTGAAAAGTAACTATAGCTGTAAATGCATAAAAGGAAAAAAATTATATATATATTATATATATAATAATTCAAAGGAAAGATAAATAACAACTAAAAAAATCAAAGAAGAGTGAAAAAGAAAACTCAACTAACTTAATTATAAAAATAAAAATAATAAAAACTCTATTTTTTATAATAAAATTAATTTTTGATTAAATATTTTTCCAATATTTTCGATAATAATCAATAGAAAAAATCTTTTTTAAGTAAATGTCTTTTGAAATACATTTATCGAGTAATAGCTTAAAGGATAGTATTGAGAAAGCTTGGCTGATATAATTAGTAAAATTGTATCTTTTTTAATGTAAAATTTTATCAGTTAGATTATTTAAATAATATAATTTTAATAATTTCTTTGTTCTATAATCATGACAAAAGATATCTTTTTATATTACAAAATATATTGAAATAGTTTTTCTATTAAAAGCCCAAAAAATAATATTGAGTAATTTGATCTAAATTAATTATTAAAAAAATATTTTTGATAATTAAATTAGTTTTTAGTTATGATATATTAATAAATATTTTTTATATAATATCATTGATTAAAATAAATTTGTACATTAATAATAATTTGGTGGTGGTAGTTTACGTGTTAAAGAGAACATGAGGGTCGACGACCATGATCTGGAATCAAACCCGGCACTTCCTGTCTACTAGCTTGGAGAGCAGAACTGCTCAGCTAATTAATTAAAAATTCAAATAATTTTATTCAGCTATTTCAACTACTAACTTAATTATAATATTATAATATTAAAAGTATTTAAAAAAAAAAAATTCTATTGAAAGCAGAAAAAATTGTATTAAGCAATCTAAGCTAATTTGATTATTAAAATTTATATTTTTGATAATACATTTAGTTTTTAGATAATTAATTTAGTCTTTCTGTTAGAATTTTTTAAATAAAATACTTTTAATTAGTAATACTTTAAATAAGATACTTTTAATTAATAAGTAGCTTTTTTTTTTTTTTCGTAATTATTCACAGAAAAAAAATCTTTTAATATTAAAGGTACTTTAAAATATTTTTTTCTATTGAAAGCAGAAAAAGTTGCATTAAGGAATCATAGTTAATTTAATTATTAAAATTTATATTTTTGATAATTCATTTAGCTATTAGATAATTAATTTACTCTTTCTTTTAAAGTTTTTTTAAATAAAATAATTTTAATTAGATACTTTTATTTCTATAATCAATTATAGGAAGAAATATTTTTATGATTAGCATTTTGAATTAGATTTTTCCTTTTAAAGCTCAAACAACAGTATTAAGCAATTTAAATTAATTTAATTATTATAAATTTATATTCTTAATAATTAAATTATTTTTAATTAGAATGTATTATTAAATAATTTTTTAATTATTTTTTTTATATATAATCATTTATATACATTTAAAAAAAAAGTTTTTTAATTAAAAATATTTTGGTGGTTGTGGTTTAAGCGTTAAAACCCATTCACAACATACGGGTCTTAAGCCTGCGTGAAATGCCTTTCATGAGAGTTCTTTCTAAGGAACCTTTGGCCTGTATATACGCGATTTTCAGAGAAAACCATGGAAAAATCCGAATTTCTATGTTGACAAGCGGAACATTGGATCGAACACGGCATTTTCAATCTATCAGGGCCCACCAGCGGCCGAGCGGTTCTGCGCTCAAAGCTGGTAGATAGGAGATGCCGGGTTTGATCCCAGGTCCATGCTCGTCGGCCTAGCCATTCGGGTTTTCCGTGGTTTTCTCAGAAACTTGCGTAAATACGGGCTAGGACCCCTTAGAAAGACCTCCACGGAAGCCCCTCCCTTAAGGGTCTAGGACCCTAGAGTAGTTAATCAGCCTTATTCCCAGACACCAACACTAACACAAATTTATCAGCTTCGAGAGCAGAACCGCTCGGTTACTAAAATAGGCTTTTTAATTAAAAGTCCAAAAAATAGTATTAAGTAATTTCAACAAATTTAATTACAAAAAATTATAATTTTTAATAAATTATTATTTTTTAATTAGAATATTTTATTGAATGATTTTTTTTTTTTAAACTAACTTTTATTATTATTATTATCATTCATAAAAAATAAAAAATTTTAATAATATTAAAAGTTTTTTAACATAGATTTTTCTATTAAAAGCCGAAATAAAAATACTAAACAATCTCAATTAATTTAATTTAATTATTTAAAAAAAAAATATTTTTTATTAGTTAAATTAGGTTTCTAGATTTTTTATTTTTCATTGTTTTTTGTAATCTTTAATTATTTACAGTAAAAAATATTTTTTTATATTAAAAGTATTTAGAAATAGATTTATTTATTTAGAAATAGTTCTATTAAACAAATTAATGTTATTATTAAACATTTTTATTTTTAATAAAGGCAACCATTTTAAATTATATTTTTATATTAAATAGTTATTTAATTTTTTTTCTATAATCTGCAATAGAAAAAAATATTTTTACATTAAAAGTATTTTATTTCAGATTTTTCAATTAAAAGCATCCATATACATTTATCTGTTTATAAAACAAGCAATAACAATCATTAAATCTTAGCAGAAATGTCAAACATGCAAAAAATATTGAAAAAATGGAAGTATATAGCTAAGCTTGTAGCGTTAGCAACGCTGTTTCATCCCACCTTTTTGCCTACGTTCCAAAGCACGTGCGGAATCATCTATCAATGTTTATCGCAGTGACGTCAAGTGCGCCTGCTCTATTGTAGACGCTGTACTCCAGTTATTATTCTAGCTCATTTCTTGAAATATTGAAGCTGTTGAGCATTCAATCAACCATTCAGCCAACCAATACATGATCTTTGTTGCTATGCAACAGTAGCGCTAAGTTTAATTTTTTTTATTTTAACTAATATTAGTGCATTTATATATCTCGTTGATTAGTGCATTTTAAAAGAATTCTTGCATTTAGTTAAAACATTTTTAAATGTACCGTATTAATGCTATTTTTAGTGTTTCGAATAAATAGTCTTTAGTGTTATGTATTTGATTAATCCAGACACATAGTATGTATCATGATTTTGATTTCAAGCGGTATATTTAATGGGGATCAAATTTATTCATGGTATTAAATTTTTGTGAGGTATAGGTATCACAACGTTGGTTTCAGTAAACCGGTTGAATTCGTATGTACTTTATTTTGGGGTTCGATTTAGTTTTTACTTTTGCATCCTATTTTAGTGCGTAACCAATTATTGAAGAAACTTTAATACTTTCTTTGAGATTAAAAACAATCATTTTTTTAACGAAGTTCATAACGAATTAAATTTATATTTGATCATTTTTTAATTACATTAAATTATGCTAATTTTTTCTCGAATTTTGCGGTTTGTTAAATGTAAATACGAATGAAAATTTTGAGTGTGTGTTGGTATATGGACTCTAGGGGGTTTTGTTATGTATTTCAAATTATTAAAGAAGAAATATATGTTTTGAATGTAGTTTATACAATAGTGAATTGTTTGTGAATAAATGAAATATGTGATATCTTCAATATCTAGAGCAATTTTAGTTTGTTACTTGTAAACATTCTACAGCATTATTAAGTTATTCCAAAATGGTATCATTCAAAAGGGATAGAAAATCTGCATTGCAGGTAAAAAATGTTCTCATATGACAAGAAGGCAGACTAAATCATCTTTATTTTTATATACTATTTCATTTTATACGCATAATCTTTTATATTTAACATTTCTATAGAAGCAAGTTGTAAAATCTGTATATGCAATTTTTTAAAAGGCAGTGCAACTGCTTGTGGTTTAGCTTTTGAATTTATTTCACCATATTTATTTTTTAAAACTTCAAACATAACAGTGCATTGAATAATTGTTGCTTGGATAAGATCGATAGTACATAGATTTAGCAATATTAATTCTTACTGATGCAATTTCAATGTGTCCCATTTTAGCTTTGAAAATAATTGACAAATTATTCAGAGATTTGTGTACGATCAAAGAAGATAAAAATAAACATTTAGAGATGTAACAATACTTTTATATAGTGATTTCCATTAAATTTTATGTTTAGTTTGGCATGGATCTCATGCAGCATTAATCTTAAATTCCGTAACATGTTTGAATTTGTTTGGTTTATTTTATCTCCAAACTTCAACACAAAATATATGAGTATTATCAGGAGCTAAGTAAAATGTATTAATTAAAAAAAAAAAAAAAAAAAGATGAAGTTACACAGTATGGCAAAAATGTTGTTGAATTTCAGTGAGAATTAGTTGGGGATAAAACAAGAATATTAGAAGGCATTTTTTAAAGTATCATGCAAAACATTTTATTGGATTACATGGTAAATTCAGTTACTTTAGCACCAACTAATGAACCATGCTCTTTGATCAATAATGGTGTTTTCAGTTGTGTACCAGAGAAACAGAAACTCTGTCATAGTTAAAATTAAATGATGATATTAATGAAGTCAATTTAATTATATAAATAAGCTTTTAAATTCATTGAGTGTAAGTGGTTTACCTTCTCACAAGTTAACATTGAAAGTAAATTCCATTATTTTACTTATGACATGAGAATTTTTTTTTTCAATAGCGCGGCACTTGCAACTAAGCTTTGGCTGGGGGGAGGGAAGCACTGAATTGATGACTATTTGTGAAGGGGCATCTGATGGGCAGTCACTTCTACCTCTAACAGACATATCTATGCTTTGTCCAGAATTCAAACCCAAGCCCAATCATGTAGGAGTCAGGGATGCTGATCACTATATCATCTCAGCGACTATTTATCAGAAATCTAAATACTGTACAATCATTAGTTAATGTGACAAAGATGTCTGTCAAGGCTACACATCAAAATGCTATTGATTTCAAAATTTTATTTGAAAGTAGCTATGGTAAACTAATTTTAATTCCATGTATCGATGTATCAATCTGACATATCCTGATACTATCTTACCATTTGATTTCCATCAAACCCAGTTTTCAGTTATACCCACACTTGGAATAACTATAAATAACTCACAAGGCCGAAACATTTGAAAGGGTTGTCATTTTATTGCAGGAACCACTTTTTACACTCAACCAACTTTATGTCACAGCAAGTTAGTTCGATTTTCAATGATTTAAAATTTTATATTTCAGAACACAGTCGACTAGGTCATTTAGCTATTTAATATTTTTAAAAAATATTATTAGACTATTTGTTAAAAAATTGTTTATGTAGAAATTTTGAATTTCTAAATTTATTATGTGAATGCTTACTTAGAAAATTTCTAAGATTGAAATGATGTCATGGTTGAATTTTGTCCACTGTGTGATGCAGGTATTTATAAATAAATAAATACATATATGTACTATACTATATATATTATAAATCATCATAAAAATTATTAAACCTTTACTAACATAGTTGTAATAATATACAAGTACAGTAGAACCCCTCTAATCTGTCACCTTTGGGACTGGGGGTATGGTCGGAACGCAAAAAAGGTAAAATTGCGAGAAAGTACATAAAAATACGGATTTACAGTAAAATAAACAATCTCTGAACTCAAAAATGACTGCATTGTTCTCTTTAGTCAAAACATTGCAATAAACTGCCCAAAAGCTATTTATTATTATTGAAGAACAGCCATACTATATATGTATTTATGTACTTTACATTCCATGCATATTGTAAAAATTGAAAGTAGCCTATATTCAGGGTTCACATTAGAGGGTGGGATTGCGAGAATCTTGCAATATTTTGAAAAATCCCACTCAAAAATATATCATAAGGGTATTTCCCCCCAATTTTTTTACATTGCTCATTGAGTATTTCATCAATATTCAGTGGTGGATTTAAGGGGGGGGGGGCTAGGGGGCTGAAGCCCCCCCCCCCAAAACACTGACATTCACCATTGAATATTGCAATTGTAAATTTTTTATTTGTCTAGAATAACATTTTGAAAATTCTCAGCCCCCCCCAAAAGTCAAGTTCTGGATCCGCCACTGTCAATATTTTAGTTCAGTTGGGTAATGTATTAATTGCTTTGAAGCCTGTAGTTATCTTTTTTTTTTTTTTAACTTCTAGAATTTCTTGATAAAAGTAAAAGAAAAAAGGGGGGGGGGGATATTATGTAATTACTATTTCAGAATACTCCTTAATTGTAAATATTTATTAAGAGGATTTATGAACTGTTTATTTTATCAACAAATAACTACAAAGTGTGAAGGCTAAAAATTGCAATAATTATATATTAAATCTAGGTTATTCCAGTTACAGCACTCGTTCAAGCACTTGTTCAGTACTCAAAATCAAATTAAAAATAAATTTTGAAACAGATTAAGTAATAGCTTGAGCAATTCCTTCTTCATTTTTTGCTGAAAATTTAGATTCTGAAATCTGAATATTGAAGCAGTATCTGTCCTTAACCACAAAAGGGGAAAGAAAATAAATAAACTTCCATTTTTAACATTTGATTTTTTTTTTTTTTTTTTTTTTTTGTTTAATTTGTAATTGTAATTCTCTAAAAAGAAATTTGCAAAATGTAAATTATGTAATTTCTCACTTAAATTTAAAAGATCCCTCTTAAATTTTTTATTAGAGTGAGAGAATCCCACACAATATTTTTTCCTGGTGCGAACTCTGCCTATATTACAAAATTACTTAGAAAAAAAAGTCAGTTATAGATTTTTGTTTAACAGATTAAATTCTAGACTTAGTTGCAGTGTTCCTCCATTTTTTGATCCACAAAATGTCTATAGGTGTTCAGGTTGAGTTCTGCTCGATGTACTGAAGGGCAATATCAAAAATGTTCTTGGCATCGGTGTGTGAAGTCTGAATAGGGGTTTGTATACAGAAGAAGACTGTCATAAAACCAACGAACAGCACTAAAAACTGCACAGTACAGTACAAAAATATGCATAATGACAGAAACGATACAAGAGATGACGAAGCACTAAAACAGACAAGCGATAACAGCAAGTAAACAACATCGTTGTGATGGTGGTGAGTCATCGGTGAGCTGGGACGAGTTTGACATGAGCATGGTCAGATCAGCCGGAGTGGCAGTTGAGAGGGGTTCTACTGTACTTCATTTTTTATATCATTATATTAAAATTATTTCTTTTAGATGGGAAACAGAATATCAACAAATCCTGAACTAGTTATCATGACTGAAACGTTTTTAGAAGCCAAAATAATTCAAAAACTTGTTTCTACTTATGACTTAGATGCTTCAGAATTTCAGAAGCTCATAAAAATTGATGGCTTTGAACATGACCTTGTGTATTCATTAGATCTAGAACATCAAAGTAAGTATATAAAATTGTTTGTGCCATATGAAGTTTTTGCCCACTTAGTCCTTTTTTTTTTTTCTTTGGCAACATTTATTAGTTATTTTGATAAGTTTGCAACAATAGCCACCCAGACTAATCTGGGTTTAATACATTCCATTCCAGCACATTCTTAATTCCTGTTTTTGATTAGTCGAGAAAGGAATACATAACAATATTTTTAAATCAACATTATTTGTTGTGATTAATTCAACATGTTATTGTTAATTTATAGTGTTTTATGGAAGATTGCAGCTCTACAAAGCAAGATGCAAAAACATACCAAATTGGTAATTTAGAAAAAAAAAAAAAAAAAAGTCAATTAATTGGTAATTCTGCACTTTGCTTTATTTATCTTATATATAAGGTAATACTACCTAACATTGCATATTTTTTGTTTTGTTCTTGCTTACCTGCATAGTCCCTGTGGTATTTAGGAAGCAAACTATTGGTAAGTTTTTCTCATTTATCATTCCTTTAATTATTCCCAGAATTCTTATTGGATAAGTTAAAATTATTTTTAATTTCATGAAAAAGAAAAAAGAAAGAAAGAATTTTTTGCAAATTTTTACCGTACAGAAAATGTGACCTAACATTGCACACAGCTTCAAACTAATATTCTACCTAATCTTATTATTTTCTATGTTCAGTAACTACCTTTCAAGAATTAAAGTTAAAATACTATTTGTTTCTTTTGGAAGGTTGATAAAATTCCTTATCTTCCACAACTCACTTAAAGTCGATATTTTAGGAGAAAAAAAAAAGAAAAAAAAGATATAATCTTTGCTGGTTTCAGAATTGTAAATAGTTCTACTCCTTTTTCATTTTTAATTTGTTTTATTGCTTGTGGGTCATTCTTTTTAGAAGTATGTATCAGGATTCACATTAGAGAGTGGGATTTCGAAAATTACACTATATTTAAAAAAATCCCACTCAAAAAGATACCACTAGGGGAGATTTTCCCCCAATTTTTTCACATTGTTTATTGAGTATTTCATCCATTTTTTTAGTAACACTGAGTAATATATAGTTCCTTTGAAGCCTGTGGTCCTTTGTTTTTAACTTCTTTAGAATTTATTCCAGTTACTGCAATTATATCAAGCACTCTTTGAGTACTCAAAATCAAATAAAAAATTAATTTTGAAACAGATTAAAATGATGATTTGAACAAATCTTTCTGCATTTCTGATGAAAATTTGTATTCTCAATGTTGAATCAACATCAGCCCTTAACGACAAAAAGGTAAAGAAAAAAAAATATTAAACTTCCATTTTTAACATTGTTTGTTTTGCATATTTGTAATTCTAGAAAACTATTTTAATTTCTCATTTAAATTTGAAAAATCTCACTTATTTTTTTTACTAAAACGGGAAAATTCCACTCATTATTTTTTCTAGTGTGAACCTGATATATAATTCTTCATTATTTCGAAGTTGAAGTTAAAAGTCCATGTTTGTTCTTCATGGATTTTCTTACTTCTTGTTTGCATCATGGGCATAGGAAAGGGAGGGGCTCAAGCCTCCCTCCCCCCTCTATTGGTTATTACAAAATTTCCTTTTAATGGCAAATGAAAGAACTGCCGATTTAAAAGCCGTCTTATAAATGTTCATAATTAACGATATTTTGTAATTAATGCTAATAATTAGTGAACATTGATATTTAATTATTAATTGATTTTCTTGATAACAGTTTTAGGTCATTTTTAAAATGAAATTTTTTGAGCCCTTCCCATGATTTTTGAATTGCTACGCCCCTGGTTTGCATTATTCTTTTTCTATCCTGCAATAACTTTTGGACTTATTCTGAACTAGTTATTATACACACAGGAATTACTTGATAACATCTGACCCAATAGTTGATATTTTCCCTGCAATTATAGGGGTGGAGATGTTATCATTCGAAAGCACTGATGAAGAATCTGTTTCTAGTTATTCAAACTTCTAGAAAAATCTGTTTTTTTTTTTCTATTGCAACAAATTCATGGTCTTAAAAAAAGTTTTATTTACAGGGATAAAACCAAGATGTTTAAAAGTGGACTGGGATGTGAAATACCTTCAAAATTTTGATTTTTCAATTAGTGGCTTAAAAAATGGTACAGATTCTGCAGATTACAAATATATATAATTTATATATATACTATATGGTATGTTTTCAAGTGTTTGAAAATACTGGAAAACGCAAAGGTCTGGCAGTAAGTTTAGAATTTTTATGTTCAAAATGCAATAATTCCACTAGTGCAATCTCTTCCATTAAGTCAAAAGCATACAATGTCAATATAAAACTAGTGTTTGGCATGTGTTGCATTGGTAATGGGAAAAGAGCTGCTGAAATATTTTGTAGGATTATGAACTTGTGTCCTCTTCCTTTCAAATTTGAACGATACAATAAAATAGTCCATGGTAGTCTGAATACTGTTTCTATGCAATGCATGGTAAAAGCAGTAAATGAGATTGTGGATATGCTGGATGGTGAAAGAAATATAACTGCAGCTTTTGATGGAACTTGACAGAAGAGGGGCCATATTTCTCTTAGTGGTGTTGTGTGTGCAACATCACTGGTATACAGTAAAGTAATTGACTTTGAATATTTATCAAGGTATTGTTTCTCATGCAAAAATAAAAATGTTGATCAACATAACTGCCATAAAAATTTCAATGGATTTAGTGAAGGTATGGAAGCTACAGAAAAACTAAAATAGAGTACCCAAAACAAAATTTTTGAGCATAAACACATTAAAAATAGGAGTAATGGGTGCTGTAATTTGTTTTAATGATGGGATGTATAACAGAAGTAAAGTATTAAAGGCTTGTACCAGGAGCAAACTTAGAAGCATCCCATCGCAAAATTGATAATATAAGAATATGCTAGGCAAAACTCAGAATTCAAAAACTTTCCCGAGAATCCCGAATGAAAAAAATATAAAGAAAAAACATGTTGAAAAAAAAAGAAATGTTAGGACAAAATGACTTTGGGGCAGGAATGTTTTAATTATATATAAATATTTAAACTTGAAGAGCTTAAAGTGTTTTTTGCATTTTTCTCAATATGTCATTTTCCTATATATTGGTACACTTTGGGAAAAATCTGTTGAAAGTTGAAGTAGTTCTCTCAAATTTTAGAGGGAAATAGAATAAGTGTTTCTGCATATAGTGAACCTATTTTTTTTTTACCTATAAACCTTGTGATATTTTTTTTAACTACGACTATATGTGTTAAAAAATGCATATTTTTAATAAGTAAAAATTGCCATTTTTTTTATATTTTTTTAAAAAGAACAAAGCATAAAATAAGTTCAGTACATAAACAAAAGTATTTCCAATCATCATACATGAGTTCAAGGTAAGATTTTCATTAGTCTTTTAGAAAAGACCAAATTGTATGAAGTGAAAAAATCCTTAAGAGTTACATATGTATGTTTACAGTGCTATTTAAAAAAAAAAAAAAACTGTAACACATAAGAATAAATAATTTGCACCAAATATTTTTTAAACTTATTGTTAATATCTCATAAAAAAATTTATATTGATACATGCATAATAAGAGAAGATATGACTATTAAAGCAACAACCTAAATTTCCTACTTCTTGGTTGTCGCAAACGTCTCAGTCTCCTTAACATGCAGGTACTATTACTATTACGAATTGCTATTTTTATTGTTACAAAAATAGTAATTACTTTGTTATAAGTTTGGCTGAGAAGCTGCCCAGTTTGCTAGTGAGTGACAATTCAGGCTGCATTTTGTTTTAACTAGGCATTAATAAATTAGCTGTCATAAGTTTTCAGTAGATATTATTATAGAGAATTTATTGAAAGTCTGTATTTTGCATATACAATGTGACGGTAGACTGATGATGTAAATTCTGTTTCTGATTATCATTACAAGAAATCTTAAATTTTGAGTATAAGAGTAGTGCCAATCAAGCACTAAAAATACTGGATTGTTCCTTGATGGTTTCAACACATATTTCAAAAACTGCCTTTCAAACTACTGATAAAAGGTTACTGTTGTTATTGATCCAGATTTATCACATATAGTAGGGAACCAAAGGAGTGCAACAAAATAGTGAAAATATTCAAAATTTGCTAAAACTTTCTGTTTGTTATCCATGAAATGTGTTGTTTGTGCATTTTACTGTGTACTTTCATCTTTGTTTGCTTATATTATTATGCAAAATAATGATTATATTACAATATGTAACAGGAAAACAAGATTTTCCGAAATGAAAGGGGGCCCCGAAATGATACTGAGCTTCCCCTAGCTCCAAAGCTTAATCAGGCCCTGTTTCAACCTATCACCACTACTGAGCTAGAATGTAAGAGGTAATAACTTTCTACTGAATAACATAAAAAGACTGTGGTCTTTGCAAAACAGATTAGTTTAGGATTGAGCAAGGCAAAAAGCTATGTATTAATCCTACTATTGCAGAATGTGCAACTTCATGCTCTGTTCACTTCTAATTTTGATGCTGATGACACATCACTCAGTATTTCCTCCTCTAGTATTCTAGCTTAGTATTTACCATGAAAATTATCACACTTATTAATCTGGAAAAAAAATCTAGTAATGAAACAACATATATTTTACTTTAAACAGATAATTAGTTAAAGAGATATTAATCTAAAACCTCTTATTAACTTTAAAATTATCAAACAGAAATATTAAACTGATGCAAAATAAGCTCACAATCTTTTTTATTTTATTATAACTTTATGATTTAAACGAAGTCATTTAAACATATATAAATTTTAAACAAAATACCTTATTATTCGACTTTGTGCGTTGCAGAAGAGCTCTTTTCGGACGGGGGGCCCCTTCCGTCTTCAGTGTCGTTCGCACTTCGCGGCTGGCAGTCGTAGGTTTGATGTTTTTCTTTAAGTAAGTGCCGCCATATTTCTCCCATCTCTGCCGACTCGTAGAGATCGCGCATCATTGTGACGCAATTAATGACCATGAGTCGGCAGAGATGGGAGAAATATGGCGGCACTTACTTAAAGAAAAACATCAAACCTACGACTGCCAGCCGCGAAGTGCGGACGACACTGAAGACGGAAGGGGCCCCCCGTCCGAAAAGAGCTCTTCTGCAACGCACGAAGTCGAATAATAAGGTATTTTGTTTAAAATTTATATTTTTTATTTTATTTTATTTTTCAACACAAAAGAAATATATTTAGTTACACTTCAATAATAAAACTGAAATAAAACTTCATGAAAAATTAAGCTTGCTTGCTTGTTTCCTAAGGTAAAAGTAATGTTATTATAGTTTTAAAATTTTTATATATACAGTAAAAGATCTTTATAATGCAATTCTCTATAAATGCAAATCTTCTGACATAAACAATAAATTTTGCTGTTAAGAAGTACTTGTATTTCCACATTGTAAAAAACTGTTACTCTAAATGATTAAATGTGATATATTCGTTTTCTTCTTAATTCAGAGCTTTTTAATGAAAAATTGCTTTCATTACGATAATTTAAATGATTTTATTTGATGTTATTAATGATATTTTTTTAAAATGAGTCATATAAAGAATGATTTGGTCCAGGCATTTTTTGACTATGTTTAAAAAGTAAATTTAGCAGTGAAATTTATAATTTGCCATATTACTGTTCCAAAGAATTTAATTTAAAGATGCTCTAATCAATTTTGATGTATTTCTGATTTCAGACATATTTGACCATGTTTACAAGGTAAATTTAATGATGTATGAAATGTGGTCTATACAAGGCAAAATTCTATATCATACACAACTTTTGTGTTTTTAAGTTTGCGTTATAATGATCTTCTACTGCATTAATAAAGATTTATTTATTTCATTTTATTATTCATGCTTCTGTATAAGAACCTCTAACAATTTTTATGTTTATGCTCTTTCAGAAAAAACTAAAAATATTATTTGCATAGAAGTTCGATGGATATGTGAACATGTTTTATTCACATCCTGGATTCAATTTAGAATCCATTTATTGAAACTTTCAGTCGCAGAATCATAAAGCTGGAAGATTATTTAATTTAATTTTTATTCCATCTCATACCTTCTTTGCTTAGTTCTTTACTTAATTCAGAAATTCCACAAGTACTACTTCAACCTGGGTAGTGCTGGATAGACCTAGTTAGCTTATATAAATTTCTAAAAGAATCTGCTGTAGCATATAATTTTCATGCTTTCTTCTATTTTATTATACATGGTTTCCTATCTATGAGTAATTTTATTAAATTGTGTTATATATTTCTTGCATTAAATCATATAAATTATTATTTTATTATTATTATTGTATTATTATTATTATTATTATTTTATTATTGTAATAAGTAACTTACATATTGTTTTGTAGGTCTTGTAAATATTGATGAACTTTGGAGATTTAAATTTTTGACTAAGTTAGAATTGCCTAACAATTACCTTGAAAAGATTGAAGGCCTTGATGATTTAATTAATCTTGAGTATCTTGGTAAGTATCTATTTTGATATCTATTGCAAATTACTTTAATTTGTAATAATTTATTAGCCATTTATTTTTAAAATGTCTTATTATTATTATTATTAGTTTCCATTTTTCTTTTCCATTTTTTGTTCATGTATGTCATATATATCTAGATATCCCTTAAGTACATAATTGTGAAATGTTCGGTTTTAGAATTCTGGGTCTATCATTATAAAAGTAGTTTACCGTTTAATAATAACAGTGATTTTATTCAGTGTTTTAAAGAATTTTTCTTTTTTTTTTTTTTCTTTATTATATTTATTTTTGTGTAAAGAAATAAATATATATAATTAATTTATAGTTGAGTGAATTAAAGAAAAAAAAATAATAAATGCAACAACCAGCATAAAAAATTGTTGTAAAAAATTGTTGTAAAAAATTGTTTCTAGAGTTTGAAAAAAAAGATTTATTCACTAAAATTGTCTTTTTTTTATTTGGTGCTATCAGTATATTTCTAAGATATACAGAAGTTAGGTGATAGGCATTAGATGTGAAATTTCTATCATGTAAAACATTTAATGACAAAAAAAAAGTAGTTAACATTTTTATTTATTTATTTATTTTCATATTGCACCTTCTCCCCCAGTGTCCAATGTATCTGACTGCCAAATTTTGTAAATCTGGAATGCACAGTCACTGACAAGGAAATATTCAAAAGGTGTTCTTCAAAAAATATTGAAAAAAATATATATGATTCTACTCTTCATAAAACACCAGAAAGTGAAAAAATTATTGGCTGAAATGAATTACAGCGACCTCAAAAAATTATTAAAATTAAGCATTTTTGGTGATTTAGCACTGTTAGGCGATAGGTTCACTAGAGACTAGAATGTGTACGAATAGAACCGTGTTTTGCTTCTCCATCAAGTACTCAAAATCAATCGCCTAACAGTGTAAAATTGCCAAATATGCTTAATTTTGATAATTTTTTGTGGCCGCTGTAATTCATTTCAGTCGATAATATTTTCACTTTCTGGTGTTTTATGAAGAGTAGAATCACATATATTTTTTTCCATATTTTTTTAAGACGACACCTTTTTGAATGTTTCCTTGTGTGTCTTATACATAGGTGCATGCACAAACATCTTTTATTAACATAGATTTTGTAATCTATTTTAATAATGTACTGTTAATAAAAATACATCTTTTATTAACATTACATTATACCTTTTTCTGAAATGTAAGAAAAACAACTAATGTGGAAGCAAAATAAAAATATTTATGTTGACTATCGTGTGATTAAAAAAACAAAAAAGTAATGCCAGATATGGTTTTGCCAATTGGATCATTCATTAAAGTACTCTTTTTTTTTTTTTTTTAATTAATTTTTAATCAAAATATGATATCTCTTATAAATGTTCACTATATTAATATATGTGTATCTGAACTGATTTTGTTGTAACAAAATATTTTTAACATGTAACATTCATCATCAGACTTAATAATTTTGATATCCAAATAAGTTGAAATTTTGTTTATAGTACACTCCTGTTTAAAAGTTTAGCAAGATTTGCAAATAATCACTTTTTTTCAAATTAAAAAATTATCTCTCAATGAAACATTTTCAAGCATTGGGTATTTAAAGAACTGGGTCTTCCTCGTGTGTTTCAGTGAAGATTGGTTTAAGACAACAATTAAGGGACCGGTAACAAATTGAGCAAAATTAATAGTGTTTGTGATCAAAGCACAATTCATATTACTATAAATCGTAAGACGGCTTTTGCACTTATTATTAAATCGCTTTTGCTAAATCGATAAAACTTCCCTTGATGTATTAACTCGCAAGCGTGACAAGGAAACTTGATGACTAGCTAACATCGGATTTTTATCGCTAAATCGATGCAGCATTACATCGTCTAACATCGTCATTCTGAAATTTCGTAGTAGATGTTATCTTTAAATCAGATCGCCGATTTTAGCTATAAATCAATTTTTGCATTACATCGATATAACGCCCAGTCCTAGTGATCACTCTGTATTGTTAAGTAAACAAAATGAATTGTAACTTTAGGATATGTTAACATAGACTCAGTTCAATTTTTGGATGAATTTGTGTGACAATAGCATGTTAAATAAGGGAGATATAAGCATTTATTTTAAAACTCCAAATAAAACCAACATGTTTTTTATTTATAATTATGCAGAGTTTTTAACGAAAATTATTTCCACTGTCAGATAAGTTGGAAAAACACTTTTAAAACAGTATACTGCAATTGGAATACAAATATCTTAAATATCTCATGAAATATGAACATTTTTATAAAAAACGTCTTTACTGCACATGTACGAAAGATAAAACATTTTTTATTGCATAGGTTGAAAGCTAGATGTATTGGGCAACTTTTATCAAAAGTGCATTTCAACAGAATAAAAATTAAGAGAATTGTACAAAAAACAACGAGCTAGATTTTAGATATTTTCCAAGAGTTGAAATTTCTTAAGGAGTTTTTCACATGCTGCGTAATTAATTTGAAGATCCAATTATTTCAACCACTTTCAACCTCCATTCTTTTTTGTGAAAACCCCTTATGATCTCACAAATCTTAGTAAATAAACAAAAATATGTTACAGTTACAATCTTATAAGGGATTTTTCACAAAAAAGTACATTTGGAATGTGGTTGAAATAATTGGATCTTCGCGGCATGTGAAAAACCCCTTAAAAAATTTCAACTCTTGGAAAATATCTAAAATCTAGCTCGTTCTTTTTAGTACAATTCTCTTAATTTTTATTCTATTCAAATGCACTTTTGATAAAAGTTGCTTTCAACCTATGCAATAATTTTTTTTTTATCTTTGAACTGTTCCGCTGCTCACAAGCTCCTATTGCGCGATAGAAAAATCCTCTGTCTCGAAGGCCGATAATCCTCCCCCGTTCAAACTCTATAAGTTGTTGGAATTTCTCCTTCTTCTGTCGTGGAGGCATACTTAGGTCTCACTAAACGTCCACCACTAACAAATAATCATTAACAATTTTCAACGTCCCGCTACAGCCCTCTATTTATACACTTTCAGCATCAGTTCAGAGGGCACTGCACACACCACAAATGCGCGGTGGCTCTGAAACTTCAATATATTGCATAACATCCTATAATTGACATTTGCTGCAAATTTCATTTAATTCTGAGGATTTCTTCATGGTGTTGCATTTTTTACAAACAACGGTGTATATATGTATCACTTTTCATTGTTAGAATAACAAATGAGTAACATGAATATTTAGGTTATTTAAAGATTTTTTACATCCTAATAACTGATATCATTGGAATAAGACTCATTCAAAATGTAAGTGACTGTATAAAATAAAATTGAATTAAAAGCATTTATTTTGTCAATTTTTCCATGAATTTTAATATAAAATCAATGCACCTCTTTTTATGCCTAATATTAAAAAATAGATGCTTACTGTAAAATTTTATGTAATATATATTTTATTTAATTGTCAGAAGAATAAATTGAGTGAGATGGTTGGTTATGTTGACTACTGTGTGATTATCAAAAAAAAAAAAAAAAGAATACAGTACCAGACATGGTTTGCCAATTGTTTACAGGTGATGAGAGTTTTGAGTTACTTAGATTCAAGTTAAGATTTTTACAGCTTAATAACATCTTAATAAATTGTAATTAAATTGTAAATCTAAACATCTCTTTTTGTGCTTAACTAATCTAACAAGAGAATTGAACAATTTAAGAAATTGAGTTTGGGTTTAAACTTTGAAGGGTGAAACTTGAAAGGTGTGAAACTTGAAGGGTGAAACTTGAAAGGTGTCCTGTCCTTGTAGTACAGTGCACTAGATTTTCAGAAAAAACTCTTAAAAATTTACCCACTCTGTATGTACTATTGATTTTATCTATCAACAGCTGAGTTAACAGCGCATTTGCCTACTAAATATTATATATATATATATATATATATATATTAATAAAAGGATAACTTACAAATATTGTGAATTACATCATAATTTATTTTATTATATTTATTAATCAATTATTGCATAAAAGGAAATTGGAATATAAAAAATAATTTTAAAAAAAGTTTTAAAATTATTAAATATTTAATAGATTAAAAATAATATAACTAATAAATTTAAAATTAAATAATAATTGTATAAAATATGAATTAATAATAAAATATTGATTTTAACTCCAATTTCATTTGCTGCAGTAGTTGATTAATAAGTATAATAAAATAATTTATGATGTAATTTACAATATTTATAAGTTGTTAATTAATTGATTTTTTTTTAATGTTGTAAGTATTTTAGTTATTTATTTTAAGCTGCCGAAGGTAGGCTTGAACCTGTCAGTTAAAAGGAAAGTAAATTGCTAACGCACAGGGCCGTGCCTACACTTTTAGCCGCCCTGGGCGAAAGGTTTTAGCCGCCCTCCTAGACAAAAGATTTTAGTCGCCATACTAGGCACTAAAATTATTTCCCTCCTTCTGCTTCTGAAAACTATCCTTTAAAGCCTAAAACTGCCGGGTTGCCACAGATGAAATGTTATCAAGTTTTTTTTTTCTCTGTTTTAAAAATAGGCCACTAGTGGCCGAGTGGTTATGCGCTCAAAACTGGTAGACATGAGGTGCCGGGTTCGATCCCAAGTCACGCTTGTCGGTCTAGCCGATCGGAGTTTTCCATGGTTTTCTCTGAAACTTGCGTAAATATGGGCTAGGACACCTTAGAAAGACTCCCCATAGAGGGTGCTCCCCCTCAGGTCTAGGACCTACAGCAGTCAATCGGCCTTATTCCCAAATCCAATCCAATCATGTTTTTAAAAAAATCTAACAATTTTAGTAAACCTAATTTTTAGCTGAAATTTTGTCATTTTTAGCCGCCCCTAGCTTTTAGCCGCCCTGGGCGACCGCCCCGGTCGCCCCCCCCCCCCCTAAGCACGGCCCTGCTAACGCAGTTGTTCTGTTGTTGATTGCTATAAAATTTAATCATACATAAATGGCAGGTGGAATTTTGAAAGATTTTTCTATCAGTCTCTATGCTAGTATAGTATACTGCTTAAAGGAAGGGTACCCTTGGGGTATACTACAACCCTACAAAGTTTGAACCCGAACTTAATTACCTAGGTCATGCAGTCCCCTTGTAAGTTAAATCAATCTCTATGCATTTTTAATAAAAACATGTAATGAAACAATATGCAGTATTTGAAATTAATGTATCAGAATTCCAAAATTGAAAATATTCCTAAGATTATAACTTTTTGAAAATTAATAGAAAAATATTTCTAGACTAAATTGAAAATTAAACATAGTTATATATTGAAAGATTGTGCTGATGGTTAGTTATATTTGTTTTTACTTTTTTGATTGATTAAATTTTAATTTAATATTTTATTTTAATAAAATTGGTTCTTTGAATGAAGTAAGTTACCAACAATAATTAATGGTATTGTTCTTGTAATAGTGTGTTTGAATGCGTATAATTTATTTAAAATTAAAATAACTCTTCAGCCCTTTAATAAAAATTAATAAAAATTAAATTAAAATAACCAAACCTTGAAATTTCATTTATTGGCATAATATTACCCTTATTACTCATTATTATGTATTTCCCTTTATTATCATTTATTGCCCAAAATAAAACACAGGTTACATTTTCTTTTGCTTAAACGTGCAATTTTAATTGAATTTCAAGTTTCTTTCTTTAAATATTTAATGGCTTGATAATAACAATTTTCTTTACTGTTTAAAAGGATTTTAATAAGAAATTAAGCCAAAATCAAAATATTTTAAAAGAAAAACAGTGTGATTAAAAATTGTTTACTATAAATAGATTCTTAGTAAGCGTTAATTATTTAAGACTTTCATCTTTTTAAAATGTGTTTATGAAATTATATTTGCATACATTTGATTCTGAGTCCTGCAAGGGTTAATTTTATCGAAACCCATGTGAATTTTAAATCAACCCAAATCCGACAAAACGATTTTCATTGACCCTAACCCACACCTGACCAGAAACCAATTTCTTTATACCTGAACCTAATGCTTACAACTAAGTGAAAATTAATAATTCATCTAAAAAATCAAGCAAAATTTATTTTTAGCTATAAAATAATTTTCATTGTCATACAGTTGGCAAACCATGAATTGAAATTGTAATTACCAATACACTAAGTTAAAATTTAAAAAATCTTAGTAATCAATTAATAATAATTCTTAACCATTTACGTGTGTTGTGCACTTTAAGTGTATAAAAATGTGCTTCAAGTTTTTTTAAGTATATGTATCTGGTGAAACTGTTGTGCCATTATTTTGACTTGAAACATTCACTGCAATTCCGTTTTAAGCCGTAGGTTTCTGCCTAAAGTGCCTTAATGTACAAAAGTAACCATAGAGCGCCAACCCCAAAACCAAAAGAACCCATTTATGCAAGGCTTTACTAAGGCAGGTAAGCAGGGCCATTTTCTCTATCCCCCATGTTAGGTTGGACTTTTGAATCAATCTTAACCTTCCAGCACATGCACTCAGGAATTTTACATGAGTGCATGCGTGTTGTATTTTTTATGACAGCTATATTTTTGTCATGAAAAATGACAAAAATGAATGAATATTGATAGTAAATTTGTTAAGAAATAAAAATTAAACTTATTGTTGCAAAATACAAATGATGTAACATTTAGATGAAATGAAATTGCTATCGCTCTCAAATCCAAATGTTTTCTGCCTTTCTTTTTCTTCATCAGATAATTGTTGAAGAACACGTGAAATTGGATGGTATTATATATTTTTTTGCCATGAAAACCAATATAAAAATTAATAGAATCAACTTTCTATGAATTAAAATCGTAATAAATGTCAATATCTAACACAAAATTACAAAACACATGAGAAAAAAATATTTTCCAGTTTTTCAACCATGACCACGCACGTGTCATAAATTTTACAAGCAAGCTACCATGTAGCACAAAAACCTTGTTAAAAAAAAAAATAAATAAATAAATAAAAAAATCACTTGATTTTCAGTTGACATATTCCATGATGCGAGAAAGGGTTAAAAAGAGGAATAGAAATTACCTTCAGACCTCCCAGCTGTGATACGCGAAAAAAGTGCATTAAAAACCAAATTTGTTGTAAATTTATGTTAACGTGCATGCTGGTAGGTTAAAACTTACTTCGGTGCTATTTTATGGTGCTAAGTGAAGAAGTGTAAGTGGGGCCCCAGTTAGATTTTCACTCCAGGTTTCGAGAGTTGTAGGTCTGCCACTGAGTATTTATAGTTTTTTACTTTCTCTTACCTATAAGGTAGAGAAAGTATTGTTTTAGGGTCAAATTTTCGAATGTGAGTTTTTGTTATATTTACACGTTTTGAGGTTACCTGAATATGAACATCATGTTTTTAGCAAATAGTCTGTGTTTCTGTCTGTCAGTCTGTCTGTGTATGTGTTATCAGCATAGCTCAAGAACAAATAGTAGCAGAATGTTCAAACTCGGTATTCTAAATGTGTATGACATAAGGATGCTACACTAAGCTTTTTGTTGAGATGAAACAAATGGTTTGTGTACAGGGACGCCCAAGAGAATTCAAATACATTACGTCTATAGGGGAAAGTTCTGGTAAGTAGAGTTTATGAAACAAATACATATATATTTATATGCATAAAAACATGTCTTATGTAGAATATGGTAGGGAAATCATTCACTGTTCGTTTACAGGGCTACACAAAAGAACTAGATAAAAGTGCGACAGTAGTCGCAAATTGATGGAAGTGTATTTCAGGTTGTGCCATGTATTATTACTATAGGATTATATTTAGGTGCACCATGTGGTCTGTATATAATCTTCGAAAGATATAGGTTTGCAAATATTTAACCGATAACATTCTTTTTTTTTTGTTAGTGGATGTGCTTTACTAATAATATTTTACCATTTCCAGGAAAGCTGTTCGGGAATTGAAATGAATTCCTCATAGAGATATGGTAAATAATGTATGCTTTTAAGCTAAATATTCTTCGCTTTTTTTTTGTATATTCACACGTTTTGAGGCTTCCTGATTACCGTAGTCAAGTTTTTTAACATTTGATCTTAGTCAGTGTCTCTTAGAGTGACTTAAAAACGAATAATTTTAGAAGATCCAAATGTTGTATTTTGAAGTTAATATAAGTTTGTTGCTGGAAAAGTTTGATCAAGATTGATAAGTTTCAAGGAATGTTGCATGTGAAAGTTGTCTGAATAATTTTAAGTGAACTTTAATTTTAATAACAGATTTAAATTCTATATAAATATAGGTGTAGTAATGAAATGGGGGGGGGGTTTAGGGGGGCAGTAGCCCCCCTCACACAGAACTAATTACCATATAAAACTCTTCCAAAGCCTAGTTTGAATTGTTTTAACATAGGTTTACATAACAGTACTCGTTATGTTGCCTTTTAATCTCCAACATGTATTTATAGTATTAAATTTCAGGGTAAGAGAAAGTCGTGTGAGTGACACACCAGATTATTTTATTTAGATACAATTAATAAGATTTTTTTAATTAGTCTGAATTATTTAATTAATCACTTGCGAAATCTGAATTGCTTAATTTTCTTTACAGATTTGTCATTTAATTTTATTAAACACATCTGTAATTTGGAGAATCTTATAAATTTGACTACATTATGTTTGACTTCAAATGAAATAATGGTGTTAGAGAAAATGGATTCACTGAAAAAGCTTGAAACATTTTTAATACGAAGCAATAAAATTCAATTTTTTGATAATGTATGTAATTTATGTTTATACATGACACCTTTTCTAAGTTAGTATAAATTTTACTGTAAGTTCTTTGTGTTGCATAGTAACTAAGTCTTTTGACAAATCAATTTTTATTGTTTTTATGTCTCATTTTATTAAAGTTAGGTATGGAACAAAGATCTTGTTTTACGTTTAAGTAGTATTGTATAAATAGTTTTATTTATTTAAGATAAAATTTAAACGTACATTCTATTAATTTCTTTCTTTGATAAATAGTTGGAATTTCTTCTTTTTTTTTTTTTTTTTTTTTTTTTTTGAGGGGGTTGGGGGATAGAGAAGGAGAGCCTATTCAAGAACTGATTTGTTTAAAATTTGAAGCATTTATAATGCATGTCAGGTCTCAATCAAATTTATTAATCAACTTGATTCAAAATCTTATTTCGAATTGAGTATCATTGAAATAAGGTGGTAATTTGAAATTTTTTCATTCTGGTAACTTTTGAAATACTGAATCAGTTCAAACCAAATTTGGATGGTAGACTTATCTTAGAAATATCTTTGATAAATTCATTGGTGAATTTGATCCGCCACATTGTTTCCAAATGTCGGCCTCTTAGAAATTTAAAATTCATAAAAAATGTATTTAGGAAACTATTTGCTTAAAACTACATACATACATAGTCCATATTAAGTTCTAAATCAAGTTTATAGGTTTCTGAGTAAACTGAAATATCATATTTTAAATTTCATTTGCCTATTAAACAAGCAAACTGCATAATTAATCATTAACTTTTCATAATACGAGCAAAAGGTTATCTTTTTCATGACCGTTATGAATAGTTGCAGGTATGTATGGAAAACGCCGTAATGCTAGTGTTAAACCATCAAAAATAGCTGGAATTGTTTTTTGGAAAAAACATAATTAGGTTAAAGAATAAATTTTTAAGTGAATTTTTTCTTTTGTTACTTCCCTTATTTTATTTACTTGTTCAAAAGTATTTTTGGTTGTAATTAAAAAAAAAAAAAAAAAAGAAAAGAAAAAGAAGAAATGTGATTACTGATTTAAATGCAAAAAAACAATTAGATTTTATATCTGTGCACAGAAAAAAATTGCCTCATCAACAGGAAAAAATCTAACACATTAGTTCAACAGTTATGTGTGAATATTTTAAAAATAATATGCATATATATATATTGTGAAGTTATGTAATCTCTTTCTTTTTAAAGTATGTAAAAAAGATCCACACTACTATTCAGATTAAAGGCTGTTTAAAGAAAAAATTCAATTCAATAAATTTTTGTTAAGTTTATTCGCAATGTGATTAAATATAAATCACAACTTGCTTCTTGTGGTAATTAGATTAGTCACTATGGCATTCATATTTCATATTACAAAAAAAATATTGTTTATTATATTATGCTTATGCTTCAGTTTTATTTTAAGTACTTTATGATTAAAGATTTAGTATTTGTTGATGTAATTTGTTAGTTTCTTATGTTGTTAAGCTCCTTAAAAATTTCCAGATAAATTCATTAGTACGACAAATTCTCTGTATAAAAATTACAAAGTTTCTTGACAGGGGTTGTCAACCATTTTATATCTATCTATACTTTTGTATGTCTGTTAGTAGTAAAATTTTCTAACTGCCCACCGGTTCCGCAAAGAAGGTGATTTATGCAATAGGGAAGATAATTTACTTATTAAAATTTATAAAATAAAGTATATCAAGTTAAAGTGTATAACAAAGTATTTTTCCATTTCAATGTTTTTAAAAATCAATTAAATTAAAAAAAAAGAAAGTGTTTCTGTAGTGGACAAAATGCATACCTCCCAATGTAAAAGCTGGAATGCCCACTAGTGGGTGGTAAGGACCGAGTTCACTACCACTGGTCTAGACCAGAGATCATAAATTTATTTGTCTTCATGGACTATTTATTAATTTCATAGTTTTAAAACCCACAGAGTCACTAATATGATTTATTAAAAATCACAAATATAATTATTGAACAATAATCAGAGACTAACCATTTAATACATATTGAATGTATATATAACATTAAAAATGGTTATTTTGCTATAAGAAAATTGCAATGATTATTTAATCATACAAACAATATTTAAAAGTGAATTATGAGAGATATTTAAAGGTTGTTTAATTCTAATAAAATAATTACAGTTAGCTTAATTATTACAAATTTTTTTAACCTTCTTTAAAATGTAACATTTTAAATTCAATGATTATTTCTGCTACTTTATTATCAATTCATCTATCTTTGGTTCCAATGGTGTTACTAAAAGACTTACAAGGGAAGTATGAATCAGTAAAATTGCTATTGAAACCAAACCACGCTTAAATTAAAGAGTATGGTTGAAAATATTGGGTACCGTATAAATTTGCTGTAACAATTCCCATGGGGGTGAGATATGCCCTCTATTAGTTTTAGTTATTTCTATAAAAGCCAACAAAACATGCTGTGTAGTGTGAACAGATGGTGCAGTGCTAGCGTGCTTGACTCCGGATACGTAGGTGGTGGGATCGAGTCCCCGCAAGGGCGTTTTGTATTTTATTTTTTTATTTCAACTGAAATATTTATTTTTGACATTTTTAATTAAATTAAATCATTATTGTAAGAGAAAATATATTAATTATATTAAAACGAGTTTTTTTTTTTTTTTTTTCCTTTTCAGCGCGGACAATTTAATATATTTTTATTTTTAACCAATTTATTTATTTATTTATTAAATTTAAAGAAATTAATAATTTAACGGGAAATACTTTTATATGATATTTAGGTAAGATTTTGTTTATGATTACATTCAGATAAAATTTTCTTAATGATTGTTTTGTATAAATTATTAATTACTATTTTTTAACAACGGCATTAATAGCAAGAGTTAATCATCTGCTCTCAATTGTATTATTTATTAATACTATTTTTTGCATGTAAAATTCTGAATGTTGAACAGCTGTT
Source organism: Salticus scenicus (assembly GCA_963930645.1). Classification (NCBI taxonomy): domain Eukaryota; kingdom Metazoa; phylum Arthropoda; class Arachnida; order Araneae; family Salticidae; genus Salticus; species Salticus scenicus. The sequence continues at coordinate 179,636,737 of OZ005650.1, forward strand.
GCTTGACTATTTGGCCTCGCATTTAACTTTTATTTCAAATATTTCATTAAACAACTGTCAAGTTTCGTGGTATTGGAAGAATTGGCAATAATATTGAAGACAATGACAAATTTTCTCAAAATGATTTTACTAATTTATAATTAATTTACATCTAAAAAAAATTCAAAATCTGGGTAAATATGAATTTTACAAATCAAGTAATCTCGACGAAAAGCCAAATATTTGACAAAATGTTTGTGATGAACAATAATTGACGGTGAACAAAATTGAAATTCAAATAATTGTGATCAATCTTTTTATATTTCTTGCTCTAATTGTGAAAAATACTTATGGTTCCATGATTTTTCTACTTTTAATCATAATTGTTATAAATTAGAAACTATATTTGTAGCTTTAAACATGATCTTCTTTTTTATAAATAAAAAAATGCATTTCTTAAATTCATTCTAAATACTTTATTAATTGGAATACTCAAAAAAAAAAAAAAGAAAAAAAAAAAAAAAAAAGAACTTCTTTATGTGATAAATATTTTTTCTTAAATTAATAATTTAATAAAAAACGTAAAGAAAAAAATTGAAAAAATTAAAAAATAAAATACAAAACGCCCTTGCGGAGACTTGATCCCACGACCTATGTATCCGAAGTCAAGCACGCTAGCACTGCACCATCTGTTCATACTACGCTGCATGTTTTGTTGGCTTTTATAGAAATAGCTAAAACTAATAGAGGGCATATCTCACCCCCATGGGAGTTGTTGCAGCATATTTGTACGGTACCCAATGTTTTCGACTATGCTCTTTAATTTAAGCTTTGTTTGGTTTTAATAGCAATTTTACTGATTCATACTTCCCTTGTTAGAGCACATATTTTTATGCTGGGAGTGATGCATTCTTTTAATTGCAATTGTAACGGAAAATGTACTTTTGCAAATATGTATTGATGAAAATTTAAATAGAGTTTACATTGTTTTTTCATTCAATAGCAGATATTTATTTTTATAGAGAATCAACAATGAGATCTTGATGTGAATTGTGTTTTCGCTTTAAGACTGTCATCAGATGATAGATCGATTAAACTTTCTTTTCCATTCATGTTAACAATTCTATCTTCTATATATGCTTTAAATCGTTATATATCCGCAAATGGACCTGTGAAATTTTCTATCAGACCACTGTTTGATGACCCCTGGTCTAGACAGTTGTAATAATAATGTATTCTTTTGAATGAATATTCTTGTAAATTAGGAAATGTTTTTAATTTTTCACAAATTTAATTAAATTTTGCCCAAATAACTATCAATTTATTGGAGTATAATTTATATATTTTTTTGATAGAAATTATAGATGTATTTTTTAAAAGATATAAGTTTCTCTTGCTTCCTCCTATTAATTTATTTATTGTACATAGTGCATTGGTCATATAGATGTGTCTCAACTGAGAAAAACTATTAAATCTTGGAATTTAAAAGTTTGAAAGAAAACTCCTTAAAGGTACTGAAAGCCTTATTTTGATATAATATTTTATTTTGTTTAAATTCTTAGAAATTATAGGAAATTACTTTTTTTGTTACATTACCACAAGCGAATAGAGTTGGTTACACTTCAACTTCATAGAAAAAAGCTCTATTTCTACAAAGAAATACCATATATATATGTTACCGTTAAAACGCGAAATCCGTTAATCTGCAGATTACCTAGCTAATCTGCAGATTAACTAAAATAACCCGTTAAAGTGCGGAATAAAGTGATTTCCGCAATTTAACTAGGTAATCTGCAGATTAACGGTTTCAGTATCGTTAAAGTTCAAATGTTTGTTTCGAGCCTTAGTTTTTTTACATTCACTATGACGTCAAACAGCCATGTGATACAGATACGCGAATGACCTTCAAACATAACTGAAACTTTTACCCCTTCCCTTCCGCACTTCCGCTACGCTATGATGATAAACATAAACCGATAAATGGCAAACGCAAAATGTGGCCATGGAAATGTGGATGGAAGCCATGATTAGGTTTATTATTATGACTAACACAAAATTTAAAGTAACAAGTAAGTTATAATTGTTTTAATTTTGATTTTATTTCTATCTTTTTTAATTCTGTCAATATAAGTTTGATAAGGGTCTGCATTTTATTAATGAAATGAAATCTTAATTAAAAGCTGTCTCTCGTGAAACTCCATCTTGAATTATGAATATTAGATTTACATTACAGTAATTATTTCCTTCCGAACTAAAACTATTAAACCATAACTTTTTAAAACTAATTTATTTTAAAATTGATTTAAATTACTATTACTTACTGAAAAAAAAAAAAAAAAGAGATATATTAATTATTAACTTTGAAAAATATTATGGCATTTAATAAATACTTAATATGAAATTTTTGTACATTTTTTAGCATTTCATTACATTTTCTTTTTATTCTTTCAGTTTCAAGTTTCCTGTACATATTTTATATATCATGATTATATTTTTATTTATTTATTTTAAATTTTGTTCGCTTTTTTCAGATAATTTCGTTGTAGTTTATCACATAAAAAGTGTTAATAAAGTTTTTTTTTTTTTTTTTTTTTTGTAAAATTAATATATTTGCTAAACTTGTGCAGATATATGTATGCTGCAAAATATGGTTTAATAAAGCATTGAAAACTGTCATTTTAATTTTCTTGCATCCTAAAAAATGTTAAAGCAGTTTTAATTATTTGAAGTACTTCTTAAATAATGCTTCTGATTTGTCTAATTTAATATTTCTAGTATTTAAATAGTAATAGCAATATAAGTTGTTAATAAAACTTTTTTTTTTTTTTTTAAATTTTAAATTGTTAAATATTTTTATTTTGAAAAGAAATCGTTACTGTATTACAATTCTAACATTCATTTATAAAATAGAATTTATTGAAGGCTATTAAAGCTATTATATTTCATATTAAAAATGCATAACATCTTCAAACTTATATTGACAGAATAAAAAAGATGAAATAAATAAAAAATAAAACAAATATAACTTTAAAAGATATAAAAATTAAAACACATGCAGATTAAAATAAGTAAAGAAAGAAATAAAAAAGAAAATAAAACTTTTTTTTTTTTCCGAATGAAAAAACAAATACAACACAGCGTGCTGTAAAATTACAACATCAGATATCTTATTTTCACTTTAACTAGTGCCTAGTAGGTAATGTGCAGATTATCTAGGTAATTCGCATATTACCTAGGTAATTTGAGAAATAAAACAATTTTCTTCACTTTAACGGATCACCCTAGTTAATGTGCAGATTACCTAGCTAATCTGCAGATTAACTGATTTCTGCACTTTAGCGGTAACATATATATATATATACTTTCGTCTGTTAATTAAAATTTCCAGTGTAAAGCTGAATTTATATGACCTATGAATTATCTATAGAAAATTACAGTATTTATTAATTTTTTTCAATATCTTTTATGTATTTAGTTATTTAATCAATTTTTATTTATTATAAAAATATTTACTTGATTTATTTTTGGAATTCTTAATATTTTTAAAATTTAGTTTTTTAATCTCATATGAAAGGTTTACTTTTATTGTACTTCATTTTTAGATATATTACTTGAAGCAGTTTGATCATCTTTCAAGTCTTGCAATTGACAAAAATCCATTTATGCAAGAAGTAGATGCTAGACTTCACATTATTGCAGTTTTACCTCAATTGAAATACTTAGATTTCATTCATGTCTCTTCAAATGAGGTAAATTAAATTTATTTATTATTATTTTTTTAAATACAAATGTTTTTAATGCTTTTTTTATTTTTTATGTTTAACTAAATTCCAGTTATAAAAAATTAAAGTTAATTTTTCTTATGTAAGATGAAAAAAATTATAAACCATTTGAGAGAACATTACTAAACAATATGATAAACCTTTCAAGTTTCAATACTGTAGACCTTTTGTTGAGGGTCCCCAGCAGCTACAGCTGCATTGTGGAGTTCCTTGGTGAGACTGTTGATGTTTGTATTCCAAAGTCTTTTTCTTCAGTAGATGGCACCACGTTTAATTCATGTTTGCCTTTGGCTCATTGCCATCACAAGAATTTGGGTTGCTTAAAATTTCTATTATTTCTCTATATAATTTCTCTATATTTCTATTATTTCTCTATAAATATCTTATTTCTCTATATAATATTCTATTATTTCTCTATATAGCTGATATTCTTAATTTATGGTCTTTTTAACATTTTTAAAATCAGTTTTGATATTTTCATTTTTGCCAAACAGTCTTGCCTAGAAACTCTACAGTGTAGCTGTGTGTGCTGAGGATATTGGCTGCTCCCAACGAAAGGTCTACAATGTTGAAACTTGAAAGTAAGATTTATCATATTATTTAGTAATGTTTAAAAACAAGTTTCTAAAGAACTTTTTCAAGCATTTCTGAGAAGCTCATAATTCCTCATCCCTATGTCTTGCTTAATGTCCCTCCCCAGTTTTTCTAGTGTTTTTGAAAGTTGAATCTCATTTGACATAAGTAATTTTGTGGTATTGATTTAAAAGACAAAGAAAGAGAGAGAAAAAGCTGCTGTGTCTATGCTGTTAAATTTTACACCAAGATTTTTGTAAATGGATTATATAAAACATTGTTTCTTGAAAGATATTAAAACTCCATATTTACAATTAAAAATAAAACAAAATGGCCGTACTGGAAACATTTTTAAAATCTTCCATTCCAGATCTAAAACCTCCTCAGAACTAGCTTTACATGATGTGGTGGATGGTCAAAATTAAATTTTCTTTTCAGACTACATTTCCAGACCCCCACTTTCAGCCTATGCCCAAAAAGAAGGTTTGTTATTGTTACAACAGCGTCAATATTTAATAATTTCAATTCTTTCGCTGGATCCATGATGAAAGATTTTTACAAAGCTTCAAGTAAAGCCATTTTGTTTTACTTTAATTACAAAATGTTGTATAATTTAAAAAGTTACTTTCGTGTTCTAATGATTACCATCCTTATTCTGATAACATCAAACAAATGACAAGTAGAAAATACAGTAAAACTTCTTTTTATGAATTTTTCCAAGAGTTATTCATAATATAGAAATTTTGGTTAAAGGAAATTCAATGTGATTTTTTTTTAAAGTTAAAAATGTATTTCTCGTAATCAGCTACTATCTTTAAAGTAGTACTTTTACTTTATGCTGGGTAGTCTATATTTTACAGATACAAATAAAAAAAGAGTTTATCTTTCAATTTTTTTTTTGCAAAGGTTACAGTATTAGCCTTAAAATAAAAATAGTAATCAGTAAAATCCTTTAAAACATTAAAGCTTTAACGCTGTGCTAAAACCCTTCTTCATGTTAACATTTTCAGCTGCATGCAGTCATCTTTAGAGTTGATTCGGAGGAAGACTTCATGCAGCTAAAAATATCAAGATGAAGTAGGGTTTTAAAGAATTTTACATTCTTCTTGTAAATAGTTTTTAATAAATTTATAACTAATAATCTATAATTTGGATTTTAACACAATTTTGATAAAATGATTTTTATTTATAAAATTGTTCACATTTTTAAAGTGCTTTAAACACTTTTCCATGAACACCTTCTAAGAACTTCAACCCACATCGAATGGTTTCAAAAACCTTAATCATTTCTCTTTGTATAAATAAATATAGATTCTTAGCTTGTTTTTTAATTGCATTTTCTTGTGCATTTATACAATTAGCCACAATAATGTAAACTTTGTGAATGCACCTCGAAAAAGCATAAATTTCATCTATTGACTGTTCAAAAAATGCCTTTTCCTTCCCCTCAGTTAGTAGTAAAAAAGCACATATTTTGGCAGTTGGACTGAAAACAAAGAAAAAAATAAATTCTCGATTAATGAATATAGATTCTTTGTTTTTCAAATTTTTTAATTGGTACAAATTTATTAACAAAGTACAATTTTTTTCCAAAGAGAAAAGTATGTTATTTATCTTTATGTAAATTCTATTTGTTTGGATAGTGACAAATATTTTAAGAAAAAAGCATTTAATATAATTTATTTTAAGAAAAATTTAAGGGGCAAGTAATTTAGGTCTACCAGCTCTACCAACCACTGGTCAGTAAGTTAATTTTAATTTTCTGGTATATTGTTAGTATTAATTTTCAGTGTTTTCTACATTGTCATAATAATGAGCGCTTATTGCAAATTAGTTTCCTTACTGCCTTTTTTTTTTCTCTTTTTCTTTCTCCTTATATAATTTTGTCATTAACATTATATCGTTTTAATTTTTCAAGTATATATTTTGTAACTTTGTTGTTGTTGTTGTTGTTTCTAATCTTCAAACTAGTCTGACTTTAGATAATTACTTTAATAATAATAATGACTTTATAACTTTAGATTCAACAAGCTAATAATAAATTTCCATTTGAAAATAAGAAACATTCAGTGAAAGAAGAAAATAGTAAAGAAAAATTCACTTGTGGTTTTCTGCATCCTGACAAAGTAAGTATCGGAGGTGTGTATGCAGATATTTTGTATTTTGAAATATCCTATTTATGCTCATTTATTTCTTGTCATTTTGTTTATTTCAAAATAAATTTATTTATTTAATTATTATAAATCTTATTACTCAAGAGTAAATATATGTTTTAAAAACTAATTTTAATTGTAACAATCAGCTAAAATATTTTGTAATATATATTACTCCATCGTTCAGCTGTAAATTGTGCATTTATTATTTCCCATAAACTTAGCTGCATTGAATATTTTAATATGATAACTTGCTTCGTATTTGAGTATATATTTCTTGTTCAGCCTGATCTTGATGTTTATATCTTGTGTGTGGAATATTTGTAAATTGAAATGGGATTTTGAACACCCTCCTCTTGTTATCTTAAATCTCATTTGCTTTAGATAAATTTAATTTATTTGCTATGAAATACTGAAAATCAAAGAACTAAATAACCAAAATTTAAATAGAATCAATGGATAGGTAAAAGCAGTTAAAAAAAAAATCTGATGTGGGCACCACATGACTTCCTTATACACTTTTTGAAATATACATAATGTTTAAAAAACATTGTCATTGGACCAGAAACAGTTGGCTAAAAATATTTAAAAAAATGAATTATCACCCTGTTCTGAGCTTTTCTGAAAGTTAGTTAAAAACCGATGTAAGATTTGTACTGGTAACACTGACGAAGGCAGCAGGGACCCGAAAAAATTGGCTAAAAGTATTTAAAAAATGCATTTTCACCGTGTTCTAAACTATTCTGAAAGTTTCAAATGTCTAGCTAGTCGGGAAGTTAGTTAAATAAATTTTCTGTTGAACCATATAAACACTGTCGAAGGCAGCAGTCACCTGAAACAATTAGCTAAAAATATTTAAAAAATGCATTGTCACCGTGTTCTGAGTTTTTCCAGAAGTTTTAAATGTCTAGCTAGTCCGGAAGTTAGTTGAAAACCCATTGCAAGATTTGTACTGGTAACGCTGCCGAAGACAGCAGGGACCGTAAACAGTTGCCTAAAAGTATAAAAAAAATGCATTTTCACCGTGTTCTGATCTAGTCTGAAAGTTTCAAATGTCTAGCTAGTCGAGAAGTTAGTTAAATAAATTTTCTGTTGAATCACATAAACGCTGCTGAAGTCAGCAGGTATTAGAAACAGTTGGCTAATTTTAAAAATGCATTGTCAACGTGTTCTGAACTTTTCTGAAAGTTTCAAATGTCTAGCTAGTCAGGAAGTCAGTTGAATTGCAAGATTTGTCCAAACTGTTTTTGAGTTATTTCCGTTTTTTGATACATTTTGGCCATTATGAACCTAATTTTTCTAAATATCTCCAAAACGGAAAATCATACAAAGTCCAAAAAGGGAGGTGCACAACTAGATGTTATAACAAACCTATGTACCAATTCGCAACATTCTACGTCCAACCGTTTTTGAGTTATGCGACATACTCACACAGACACACATACATACAGACGTCATGAAAAATCGTGTAAAGTCCCTTATATCTCTAAAACGAGAGCTCGTGTTAAGACGACACTTGCAGGTGTACAACTAGACATCATGACAGTCACACGTATAAATTGGCAACATTCAGCGATCATTCGTTTTCGAGCAATGTGAAATGCAAAATCCATTTCGCAAATCAGGATTACTATACTTCCTTATACTTTGTATAAGGAAGTAAAAAATATAAAAACATTTTTTATTCATATTCTGACCACGAAAAACTCCTAATGGCTAGGTCAATAAGTGTGTCCTGGGATCAAACCCAGCTCCTCCTATCTACCAGCCTAAATTAAATAGGGAAAACAAAAACACTTTGTGTTCCATAAATTTGTTTTGATTAAAACTGGTTATTTTAACTAAGCAAAGAGCCCCTCTATTGGTTTTAAATTGTTTGTTGTTAATTCTCTCTATGTATATTTTTTCTTTTATTATTATTATTTTTCAATTGAATCATTTTTTTGTTTCACAATTTTTTAAATAAATATCATTTTAGAAAAGATTGATAAATAAAAAGAAAGCATTGAATTTTGTGTTATTTTAAAACATCTATATAAATAAAGCAAAGAGTTTGTCGGCGGAACACATTTGGTTGGATCACTCCTTATTTTTGATTGGTCTAGATTTTTAACTACTTTGGTGATAAATTCGGCCATTTTTTTTTTTTTTTTTTTAGTAAAAACAGATGAATTTTTTAAAAAGATACTTTATAGATATTATACTTTTTTAAAAGAGCTCTTAAAACTGTTCATTACCATGTTTTTATTAACTTCTATTCTTGCTTATTTGTATGTATGTTTGTTTGTCCGGTACAAATCTCGCAGTCGAATTTTAACTAACTTCCCTACTAGCTACACATTTGAAATTTTCACAGTAGCTCAGAACCCGGTGACAACACAATACTTCAAAGCCCGATTTTCGAATTTTTGATTAGTTTTCTTATAATTAATTAAAATATGAAAATAATAACATCCTAATAGCATTAAAATAGCCATTAAAATATTAGCTATAATTTAATTGTTGCCAAAAAAATTTACGAGTTCATTTTCTTTCGACATAAAAATAAATACATTTAATTCAACGTGAAGGTTAAAAATTTATAAAAAATTAAATTATGCATCTCACAAAAATTGACGTCAGTATCACTTTAAAAATTTTATACACATTGATAAGTGCTAATGTTGCTTTTGTCACGATGCTAATATACGTTGTTCTAAAAGAAGAAATATTTTATTTTTAAAACCAACTCCCCCCCCCCCCCCCCCACTATTATTATTATTTCACTGAACTGAGTCCATGTGCTTAAATATTATTTTTTATCCTCGCATATTTTATTAATGATTCATCAGAAAATTTAAAAACATGGTACATAAAAAGTTTTTTTTTTTATCGACACTATATACATCAATTTATGAGATTTAAAGATATTACGTTGCAAAGTTTCACAACGCGATATCATTTGATTGCTCTTATCTTAAAATAAGAGGCTAATATTAAAGAATAATGAATAACTTTTTAAACATTATAAGTTTTGAAGTTCTAAAAGCTGTAGTTTTTAAATTACAGCGTGCTTATTTCCCATACATAATCCATTAAATTTGTAAACAATTGTTGATTCATTCTTGAGAATCATTCACATAAGACCATTGAGCATTATGGCAAAACAGAAGAAATATTTTATTTGATTTAATTTGTAATATGTTATTTTGACTTTTTGACCTTAAAAGGAATTTTTAGTTATGTTACAAAGTCCAAAATGTGATATAAAAAATAAATAGTGATTCAACTCTTTTGAAAATTCATTTAAATTTAGTGATCAACGAAGCGGGCATAGCCTACTAGTAATAGAAATAAATACTTACCAAACAGAAATTTCTTGTTTTCAAAATGTCAACAAACATTTCTCAAAAAAATAAATAAATAAAATAAATAAATAAAGAAGACTTGCATCTTTAAAGGTAATATTGACAAACCATGCATTTGGATTTTTAAAAAAATTGATATAAAAATTAATTTTTATGCTATTTATTTATTTATTTTATCTTGTGTATTTTCTTTTTTAAATTTCTCTAATTTAAATCACATTAGTTTGACACATTTATGTGACAAAAAAATTAGTAATGATTAAAAAAAAAAATCTCCATTATTTCCCTATTTTTTCACAACTTTCAACTAATTCTCATTGCTTTTGTCTGGTTCTATAAAGGAAATTGAGTATTTTAAAAATAAAAATAAAACTAGATAATTGCGTGTTAAAAAAATATGTTAATATACAGGGTTATCAGGACTGAATGATCCGATTATAAAATTTAATAATTCCCAGATGAATAAACAGAAAACGATAATTAATATGTCATTGTGAAGATAAAAGGTTAAATTTTGAGTTTGTAACATTGTTTTTGTCCAATAGCTGGCAGCAATGTTGTAATTAAGAGGTTTTTGAAATTGTGAATTTGTGAACAGAAATGGAAATTGCGTTGCAGTGGGAGAAGGTGTTTTGTGTGCTCTCGTTTGCAAAAAGTCTGTCATTAATCACGGTTCAGCGTGAATTTTGGAAAAAGTACCATAGAAATGCACCGATATCTAAGAGTATAAGATGATATAAACAGTTCCAGGAAACTGGATGCCTGTGTAAAAGCAAAAGCCCAGGACAACCAGGTGTTTCAGCAAAGAATGTTGAAAGAGTGTGAGAGACTTTTATATGCAATCTGAAGAAATCGACGGTTTGTGCTAGTCGTGAACTTGGGTTACCTCAGTCTACTGTATGGACTGTGTTGAGAAAAAAATTGCATTTTAAGCCATACAAATTGAAAACCGTGCAAGCATTGAATCATAGTGACGAGTTGCAACGTCTAAATTACTACCTTTATATGGATGAAGGTCATTTTGTCAATCACCGATCATTTTGTCAATCAACTCGTATTTAGTGATGAAGCAACCTTTCATTTAAGTGGCAAAGTAAACCGCCATAATGTGCGAATTTGGGGAACGGAAAATCCCCATGCTCGCATTGAACACGTAAGGGACTCCCCGAAAGTGAACATTTTTTGTGCAATTTCTTCATTCAAAGTTTACGGACTTTTCTTTTTTGCTGAAAAATCAGTGACTGCTATTACCTACCTCAATATGTTAGAAATTTGGCTTTTTCCACAGTTAAAGGAAGATATGGCAAATTTCATTTTTCAACAAGACGGTGAACCAACCCCATTGGCATTTGGAGGTTTATAAATTTCTCAACAGAGAACTACCACACCATTGGATTGGTTGCAGTGCAGCCGATGATTTTTAAAATAGAATTGTCATTTAAGCAGTTATTTAAATAATTACTTTAAATATTATAATGTTAATTCTGATGTAAAATGATGCTATCAGTAATACTGAGTAGAGTCATGCACAGGTCCTTTAAACTTGACCCACAACCAGCCTGCACTGACTTTCAACTTTTCCCCGATTCGAGCCTACAGCATCTGATCCATGATCCACAATAGTATTGTTAAATTTATGCTTTATATGAAGCTGAATTAATATTCTATTACACAAAATATAGTTATATTATTGAACAGATCTTTCAAAGATGTTATTTAAAAAATTACTACTATATAATTTTATTAAAACTAGTATATTCAAATTACTAATCTAATTTTAAAAACTTCAGTGTATAATATAATAAAATTTCTTATGTATTGAAACTTACTTTTAAAATATCTACTGTTTCAAATATTTTGACAGTGTATTAAAAAAAAATAAAAATAAAAAAGGAAACAAATAATGAAACAAATATACACTAGAAAGATAATAATTTTTGCATTTAAAGTTTTAACTGTTAAGCATTAATATTTGCGCAATTATAAGTAAACTCATTCATAGTCATTTTGCTTTAAATTGCTATGGAGGAAGAGAGTATCATCCAATCTCTGCATTCAAAAGGTTAGTAGATTTATATATATTAAAAATATGCTTAAAGATTCTTAAAAGAAAAATATTTTCTAAGATAATCTGCGAGTCAAAAATTAATGCAAACTCAACGTGCACTCGATCTGCAGAGCAGGTAATCAGTGGGTACCTGACCCTTTGCAGGACTCTAATACCGAGTCAAGGATTGTGACCATTTTATAATTTGCATGAGAAGTTCATGTTATTATTTCAATTGAAATGCTAACATTAATCAATTTTAATTAATATTTTCAGACAGTTTTGGTTAATTTTTCACATATGCACAGAGAGTTATATGTTTTACAAAGTACCAAGTTTACTTTCTGTTTTGCATTACTTTCCCCCCCCCCACACACACACACCCCTTTTTTTTTTACTATGAACATTATTGTTTATTGTTATAAAATGATTTAATTGATGATTTTCTTTGCATTATAGATAAATTTTTTCTCCTTCTTCTTCTTTTTTTTTTTTTTAATCATATATATATATATATTTCTAAGATATATCTAAGACTTAAATATATTTCTGTTTCAGGGATAATTGTTGGAGCAATTCATAATTATATGAATGAGTGATATATAATGAATTCATAATTGAATGAATGAATAATATGTTAATGAATAGACATAAACATAAGATATTTATTACAGCTTGTATAATGTGTATTTACTATGCATTCTGATACTAATGATGCTATCAAAATGTGCATGTTGATGTACAAAATAAAAATCTACAAATATGCAATGCATAAAAAGGACGAATTAACTTTTTAAAAACTTTAAAATACCTTTGACAATCCTTTTACTTGAGCAGCTTTTATTATATATTTCGACTTGCTTAAAATTCGCAGTCATCCTCAGATGTTTGTTTTGCTGCTCTACTGTTCTTCGTCTTCATCCTCTTCCACATCATCCTCCTCATCTCCTACGTCATTCTGTCGTCGATATTTATTTATTACATGTTGCCAATCTTTAGCTATAATGCTATGCTCTCTCTCATTTACTGCAGTGTTAGAGGTTAATATTTCCAAGGCTTCTCGTTTTAGTGCGTAGTTATGTGAGTTATAAGGCGCTATTTTGATGTTTTTTAAGGTGTCAGGTATTATAGGGTTAGTTTTGTGCGTACGTGATAAAGCGGTGGAGCATCTATTATATTTAAGGTCACTAATGTGTTTTATTTCCCTGTCTTTAATTTTTCTTTTCGTCATTCCGATATATGAAACAGGTTTATTATTATTTTCTAAATCAAATGTAATTTTGTATATCCCTGGGGTTTCTTTAGGGTCAATAATGTCTTTTTTGTTTCGAATTCGTTGTATAATGTTTCTATTGGGTTTGATGGGTATATGTATATTATGTTTAGATCCTTCGTTTTTAATTTTGTTCGCTATGCCGTTACAGAATGGTATGGAAGTGGTGAATTTAGGTTTAATCTTTTGGGCGTCATTAGTTTTATTGAGAGTTTTTAAGCGTTTTTTATAGAGTTTTTGTACTAGAGAGTTACTATATCCTGCACGTTTAGCAATGCAGGATATAGTAACTCTCTAGTACAAAAACTCTATAAAAAACGCTTAAAAACTCTCAATAAAACTAATGACGCCCAAAAGATTAAACCTAAATTCACCACTTCCATACCATTTTGTAACGGCATAGCGAACAAAATTAAAAACGAAGAATCTAAACATAATATACATATACCCATCAAACCCAATAGAAACATTATACAACGAATTCGAAACGAAAAAGACATTATTGACCCTAAAGAAACCCCAGGGATATACAAAATTACATTTGATTTAGAAAATAATAATAAACCTGTTTCATATATCGGAATGACGAAAAGAAAAATTAAAGACAGGGAAATAGAACACATTAGAGACCTTAAATATAATAGATGCTCCACCGCTTTATCACGTACTCACAAAACTAACCCTATAATACCTGACACCTTAAAAACCATCAAAATAGCACCTTATAACTCACATAACTACGCACTAAAACGAGAAGCCTTGGAAATATTAACCTCTAACACTGCAGTAAATGAGAGAGAGCACAGCATTATAGCTAAAGATTGGCAACATGTAATAAATAAATATCGACGACAGAATGACGTAGGAGACGAGGAGGATGATGTGGAAGAGGATGAAGACGAAGATCAGTAGAGCAGCAAAACAAACATCTGAGGATGACTGCGAATTTTATGCAAGTCGAAATATATAATAAAAGCTGCTCAAGTAAAAGGATTTTCAAAGGTATTTTAAAGTTTTAAAAAAATAAAAATCTACAATTTGTCATAGTTGTGAGAAATGCAAAATTCAGAAAAATACGTTGATAACAACTGTGTATAATTGAATGGTGATTAAATTTTATTAGCTCTGTACACAAATGTGATAAAATATTAAAATAGTGACTCTTCTTTATAAATAAGTCCACCTCATTTTACTGCCGATTTTTTTCATTTCTAAATTTTCCCTATCAGGCTTAAAACCAATTTACCTTCATTAAAGGCACATGTATAATCATGTCCCTGTCTTAGGAGTCGCATTTTAAGAAAGCAGATAATTTTATTTTTTCCTTGACTTGAATTAACTGTTGTTCACTATATACCTGAAGTTAATCACCCTATGTATAATAATAATCTGTATGTAGAGAGAAGAAAATTAGACTTCATAGAAAAAGATATGAAGTCTTATGAAGCTTGTAATAAGACTTCATATTTCTGATTCTGAATATGCATATTTAGAGACTTAGTTCAAGCTTGAAAAGTAGAATTGTATTATTATTAGGTGATACATTTTAATGCAATGACTTCTAAATGGATGAAGTTGACTTTTACATAGCTTAATATGAAGAATTCTGTGGGAGAAGGGGGCAGGGAATTATTGCTCAAGCTTTTAAAATTCAAATAAATTAGTTTTAATGGTTTTCAGAAAACTCTATAGATGTATAATGCAACTTAATTAAAACCATTTTTTTTAAATTTTTTGTCAAAATTAAAATTTTCTGAACAATCTGCATTAAAAACCTCATATCCTTTTGAAAGGGGCTGTGGCAGCATCTGTCACTCACCGTAGGATTTCTTATCAGCCCCTCTCTAAAGGTTAAAGGGCCAATTATTATGACATAGTAAGTGACCCTTTTAAGAAAGTTTCACTATATTATATTGTATTTATTTTTATTTAAGAATTATTTCAAATTGGTTTAATATTTGGAAAATAAAAAAACATGCT
This sequence comes from Salticus scenicus, assembly GCA_963930645.1. Taxonomy (NCBI): domain Eukaryota; kingdom Metazoa; phylum Arthropoda; class Arachnida; order Araneae; family Salticidae; genus Salticus; species Salticus scenicus. The sequence goes on from OZ005650.1 coordinate 179,651,871, forward strand.
TGTTCTGTTTAAATAGAGAATTCCTCTTATTTATTAGCTCTTGGTAGGGTGCTGTCGTTATATTTTATGTTATATTTGTAATATAGTATTAAGTAGAGTTTAATTTTCTTTTTTATTTTAGGAAGCATACGTTGAAGGCCTTGCTAATGGTCAAGGATTTCAATCTTTGCTGTTAAGTGACAGAAATTATAAGTTACTTTGTTCTTCTCCTGTTGCTACTGAAATTTCTGAAGAATATCCTTCTATGATTGTGTATAATTAAGTTTAAAATGTTTTCTATTTTAAATGATTTGTTTTCTGTTTATTCCCTATTTTCTGCATTTTATTCTGAGTGCATATCTATTTTTTACAGATGCATCTTCCCTTTTGTCATGATAAATGAGGGATCAAGTAAATGATTTTGCTGTTGTTTGATTACAACAAATTTATAATTATTGAATCAGTCTTGATTTATAATTATTGTAAAATAAAGTCAGCAAAATAAAAAACACCCAATCGATTTCATTGCAAATCATCTTATAAATATGTGGCTTGTGCCAATCGATAAATAATAGCATCTAGTTTATAATGGTATATATTGATTTTGCTTAGGGAGTCATTTACATATTAAAATTTGCATCAACTTAATTTTTTTCATGAGAGACCCCTATTTTTGGCAATTTTTTGGGGTTATTTGGATCAAATCAACATGGAAAAAGGTATAATTTATATATTTCTCTCATTTTCTCATACAGTTATAAGTGGCCAAAATATGAGAAAGCTAATTTTAAATGAATGTGACAAACATTATTTCATATCTTCCCGAAAAATTATATTAAAATTTCTTTTTTTTTTTTTTTTTTAATGCGTTAGAATGAAGTGACCCAAACATATTCCATGCATATTTTTCATGTAAAAATATTTTTGGATTATGAAAATTAATAATAAACTGACATTCGAAAAAATTATAAATTATGATCTATATTAATTTTTGCACTAATAGAAGGGACATCATCGAAAGTATGGTTTTCTAAATTTACAACTCATTCCTATAATTCTTTTTCGAGTTACAGTGATATTCTATTTTTTATTGCTTCTAGAGGGACATCACAGCATTGCTTTAATTTATTTTAAATTTAAAATTGTCATACTTCTTTTCGGGTTATTTGAATGAATAGAATGCTTTTCTGTGTGAGATATAAATTTCATTTTTTTTAAATGTAGGGATGAACTTCTAACATCCCTACATTTTCATTTGTAACCTTATCAAGAATTTATTAAAAGTATATAAACAATGTCTTTTCCCAAATCACCTTGATCTCAAGAATTCAAATATGGAGTCAAAAATGGGTGTTACCATTCGAAAAAATGAAGATGAGGTATATTTTAATATGTAGATGCTTCTTACGTAAAATTTAACTATTGTATTAATACTAGACATTATTACAAATCGATCAGTACCAGCTGCATTTTTATATGATAATTTATAGCAAAATTATATGAGGGTGGTGTTTTTTTTTTTTTTTTTCTTTGCATATTAGTATGCTGATAAATTTTATAATTAAAGCGAGTATGGAAATATTTTTAAAAATAAAAAGTAATGAACAATACTTCAGTTATTTTATATTGATTCCACAATTATTATACATATGTGTAATTGTTTTATATTTTGATAAATAGCATTTTATGCTGAGATAGTCATACTGAAACAACTAGTTTGGGGCCATAAGAAATGTAGTGATATTAAATTTCTATATCACTGAATTTATTTTACATAGTTTTTAACAATTTTATTTGTAAGATCTTAAATCAAAAATCTCCTTCCCCATAAAACTTTTGATATTATGCCATACATATTTAAAATTACTTTTATATTGCAATTTTTTTTTAAGTTTAACTCTTTTGACTATTCGCTTTTATACATAAATTTCCATGCTTAACTATATGTGTATACATTTTTCCCAACTTGTATATAGGTGTTTCAGTGATCTTGTATCCGTTGCTTGGCTTCTACTATGCTTAATAGATCATTATATATATATATATATATATATATATATATATATATATATATATATATATATATATTTTTTTTTTTTTTTTTTTCCCCAGAAATTTTTAAAGGGTATTTTTTAATAAATTTTTTCAGAAGTTTTCTATAATTAAATAAAATGAAAATTTTCACATGGAAAAAATTGTGTTAAAAATTCATATAAGTTGGCAGATTTACACATATATACTTATACTTTATTTAACAAATTATATTTAAAATTTTCATATAGATTTATCAAATTTCATAATAGTTTACGTTTGAAATATTTTAAAGCAACTGCTTTTTAGAAGGATTTTTTTTTTTTTTTTGAAATACCAGCAATAAATAAGAAATTGCATCTCACCAAAGAAATAAAAAAATAAAAAATAAAAATAAAATAAAATACAGTTTCTTAAATCAACTTTTGTTATTTTTTACTTCCTTATATAAAAGTGCTTAACTTAAAAAAAAAGAAAAAAGAGATAAAATAAAATAAAGAAAAATGTTATAAAACCTATAAAAAAATATAAATTAATAAATAAAATACTAAATTAAGCTGTCCCTCTGGGGTTAGCCTCAAATAAAAATTAATAATAATTATAATAAAATGTAAGATAAAAGTAAAGCTACTATTTTATAATTTGGGGACAGTAAGTTTTTTTTTTTTCTGTTAACGTTATGTTGGAATGCAGTTTGCATTAAATTTCAACATTCAAACATAAAAATATTTTTTAAAACTTAACTTATCAAAGAAACCTACGAAGTACTACCAATGATAATGTTAAACTACAATAATGTAAAGTCAAAGAAATAAATAAAGAAAATTAGTTAACAGGGAACATTTAAAAAATTTTCAAAACTTTTGAGTTTTATTTTATTAAATTTAAATAGTTTTTGAAAAATTAATATATTTAATATTATTCTATTTCTGTGCAATATGAAAATTTTTATGACGCTAAGATAGTAAATTACAAAAAAGACTTATAACCTCTACCATCTAATAGCACTTACATTTACATCCTTCTAATAACTCTTTCAATGGAAAACAGCCCTTTTTTTTTCATTTACATTTGAATATTACCCATGATTATCTTTTGAATTATTATAGAATGTTGAACGTATAAATATTCAAATAAATAAAATACTATGGAATGTCATAAAATATATATTATATATCAAAGTTGATCATCAAATTATATCAAAAATTTGCATAATGCATTTTTACGTTTTACTTATGCAATATGCATAATTTGTGAATTATTTTTTTTATACATTTAAAAATTTTAAAAAAGGATTGAGTTCAGAATACTATTAAATTAAAAATACCTTATTAAAATCCTTATAAAATTTGAGCCTTTATATATTTCGGCGCCCAGACGGGGCCATCATCAGAGCTCGAAATGACAAGAAAATCACTGCTGGGCAGTTTGTTTACTCTCAAAATTTATAAGGATATTAAAGGCTCAAATTTTATAAGGATTTTAATAAGGTATTTTTAATTTAATAGTATATATTTTTTATTTTTCCACAAAGGTAATCTGTCCGCCTTTCACTATTATTTATGCCCATATTCTCCCATTGGTCAGTAGTTGAAATAAATTCTATTGTAACAAAATTTTAAAACACATTTTGTTTTTATCTAGAAAAGATTATTGAATATTCATTGTCTCAGAATGAATTTCACATTGATTCTTGTATTATTAACAAGTACCGTATATTTCCAAATATAAGCCGAGAGTACATTTTTCCCTGCAGAAATTTGCCCAAAATTGCAAACCCGTGTATAAGCCGAATTGAAAAAATACTCTTTTTAAAGTTCGAGTATATCGCCAAAATGGAGAAAATATTGCCAATCTATACAACCTTCAGGACAATCTGTCCAATGAAATTGCGCGAAATGCGTGCTTATCCAATAGAATTCCTTACCTTGCTTAGCCATAACGTAAAACATTCGCAGTGTGTTCGGCAACGGCGATAGTTTTAACTCTGGCAACCCTATCAGAAGGGAGGCAAACACAGACGCAAACGCAAGTCCCGGCAGCTGAAAACGATGGCTACCGTAATACCGGGCCGGGAGACCTAACCCTAACGTCGATGAAGCAATGCCACCGCTGGATGTTTACATAAATAAGCCGTGTAAAGACCGATTGCATCGATTTTTTTTAATGACTTATCTAAATTATTTTGTATACTTCTACTTTTCAGTATTTTTATCAGTGCTTCAAGGCAATCTTCAACAAAATAAAAATACTTCTATAAAAAAAACGAAGCTTTGCCGCTTTTGCTAGTGTAAGCCTAGAAACATTTTAAACAGAGATGATTTAAATTTAATTGTATAAATTAAAAATATGACCGGGAGTCCTGTTTTTCAAGTTTCTCTTATACTATTTCTGAATCAGACAGAGAATTTACTCCGTTCGTGCACTCTGCCGATGACTTCAGTTACCGGCAGGTCAAAAAGAAATGTAAACACACGTGACTACATCGAGCGTTTTGTGAAATAAATTTAAAATTGCTAATTTAAGAGTTTTATATGTGATAATTATTTAAAAATAAGGTTTAATATCACTATTTCACTTTATATATACTTTTTAAGCTTAAAATATATGTATTCAATCATTGTTTCTGAAGTACGTTTTTTGCTAGAAATGTAGATCCGTATATAAGCCGACCTCTATAATTCAGCTTCCGAAAAATTTCCAAAAATTCTCGGCTTATACACGGAAATATACGGTATGCTGAAAAACTGTCTTAGGCTGAAAGGGTTAAACAAATAACTTTAGGCTTATTTCATTAGAAGTAATATATTATGCTTGACAAAATTAAATTGAAAGGATATAAATAAATCTTAAATAATTAGTTATTTTTCGATGTTCCATTTGTTTTGTTGGTATATATTTATTATTAATTTTATTATTATTTATACATAAATATATTCAACATTTGAAAATTTAGTTTAAAATAAAGACTCCTTAACTTCTTTTTACATTTTCTACGAAAATTACAAGAATATTTGATGAATGGCATAAATCTGGACATGAATTTTATGAAGAATTACAGCTTGAAAAATCACAATTTCTGTTGATGGTTTCAAAAGCGAATGAGTTTTCTACAAAGGTTTTTCAGGAGGAAGAGTTGAAGTTCATAGATTTTAAAGAAAATGTAATTATTTAATTTTGTACATTTGAGTTTATTTGATAGTTGTCTTTTTAAAGATGTTTATTGTGATCTCTATATTTTGCCTTAGTTTTATGTTCTTATTGATTTTTTTTTTTTTTTTTTCTTTTTAAAAACTTTTTTTTACTTTCTTCTATATTCAATAGAAAAAAATATTTGTACTTAAACTAAATAAAAAAAACTTGGAAAAGTTTCTCAAAAATCAATTCAAGAAAGTATTTGTTTTATAAAAATTTTCAACTTTGAGTTTTGATGGATTTACTTGTTTTGTGAGGTTCAGAACACAGTTTGACCCTTTTTAGCTAATGTCTGTCCATGCGTGTGGAAAAAAAAAAAAAAAAAAAAAAAGTGGCAATTCTAGCTCAAGAACTAATGCTTACAATTTAATACAAATATACATATAGTTGCATCTTGACGTAAATTAGTGCCTAGTAACTTCTGGTGAAAATTGTCAGAAAGGTGGTGTTGCCATTCCATTTTTTCTAAATTTTTAAATGGCAGTATAGCACAAAAATTTGTATAATTGTGCGCAATACGAATTATTTTTAATGAATCACCATGAAATTGTAAAGAAATATTTTTGATAGAAATAATCAACTGGGAAACTTTTTTTTGGTATATATAGAGGTATTGTTTCCCTGGGAAAACAATGCTTCCCCCAGGAGTTATTAATTTTCAGTATGAGTATTTTTCAAAAGAACTCATAATAATAGTAGTTTATACTGAATGATTGAACCATACCATCTGTAATAATTTTTTTAGAAAGCTATAATTCTTTTAATTTTGAACCAATAATAATAATAAATATACATTTTTTAAAGATATTATCTGTAGAGCATAAAATTAACTTTTTTAGACATTTAGTGTTATAATTCACTGAGATGAAAATCACCAGCATTCATCATGGAAAATAATTTCAATAAATAATTTGTACTAAGCGAATTTGTATAGGAAAGAAAGTTTTGTGAAGGAAACAACATGCTAGTTTTTTTTTATTTTTTTTTTTTAACTATCACTCAGGGTTGCCACGCTGTCTGGAGAATCTGGAATAGTCAGGGTATTTGAAAATTGACCATGAAAGTCAGGGAAAAATCAGGGAATTTGAATATTTTAGCCAGAATCTGGAAAAATCAGGGAATTTCATACAATGATTGCCAAAAAAAAAAAAGAATTTTCCTCCAACGTAGAGTCATTTTTCTTGATTTTTTTTTTTTAGCTTCTGCCATTTTTTAAAAACAAGATCTCTTAGAAAGACCCCGCATGGAGGGCAATCTATTCCTTCGGTAAAAGTAATATGTAACTTTTGTGTTTTCAAGTGGTACCATAATTACTTTGCCCTCAATACAACCAATGCACAATATATGGCTAGACTGGAATTTTCTTAGAACACATCTGGAAAACCTGGAAAAGTCAGGGAATTTCATTCTGCTATTTCAGTGGCAACCCTGATCACTTTTGTCTATTCATTTTTAACGCTTTCCAACAAGGTTGAAAAGTGTTTATGACTTCGGTTTCTCTGTCTGTCTGTCTGTCTGTCCGCGCTCTAACTCCCGTAAATATTTATGGAATTTCTTGAAACTGATATATGTTATTCAAGGTCACTATCGGACATTTCCTATTGAAAATGGAGTTTATACCTCTACTGGTTTGTGTGTACACGGATACCCGAAAGTATTTCAAAGCATTGTGTTCTATGAGAGATATTTCTGTAAATCAAATTTTAATAACTTTACTTTCCACGAAGTTTTTGGAAATTGAAATATGTTATTTATATGCACAAAAGAATGCTTTGCACAGAATGTAGCATGATTAGCATTAGATTTACAGGGTGGCACAAAAATATCCAGTTACATTAAGAGCTATTAATAAAAAAATGCTAGAATTGTACTTTCGTTTACGTTAAGCGTTTTTAACACTTTCTAACATTTTTTAAGTGTTAATATGATTTTAGTTTTGTGTATCTGCCTCTCCGTCTGTCTGTACGAGCTCTAACTCCCGTAAATATTTATGGAATTTCTTGAAACTGATATATGTTGTTCAAGTTCACTATCGGATGTTCCCTATTGAAAATGGAGTTTATACCTCTACTGGTTTGTATACAGGAGCACCCGAAAGTATTTCAAAGCATTGTGTTCTATGAGAGGTATTTCTATAAACCATATTTTCATACCTTTACTGTAGACATATCTGAATGAAATGAAAATATGTTATTCAAGTTCACTATTGGATGTTACTTGTATAAAATGGAGGAAATACCACTATCAGTTTATGTACAGGGACACTCAAAAGTATTCCAAAGCATTGCGTTCTATGAGAGATATTTCTATAAATCAAATTTTAATAACTTTACTTTCCACGAAGTTTTTGGAAATTGAAATATGTTATTTATATGCACAAAAGAATGCTTTGCACAGAATATAGCATAATTAGCGTTAGATTTACAGGGTGGTACAAAAATATCCTGTTACATTAAGGGCTCTTAATAAAAAATTGCTGGAATTGTACTTTCAATTACGTTAAGTCTTTTTAACACTTTCTAACATTTTTTAAGTGTTAATATGATTTTAGTTTTGTGTATCTGCCTCTCCGTCTGTCTGTACGAGCTCTAACTCCCGTAAATATTTATGGAATTTCTTGAAACTGATATATGTTGTTCAAGTTCACTATCGGATGTTCCCTATTGAAAATGGAGTTTATACCTCTACTGGTTTGTGTACAGGGACACCCGGAAGTATTTCAAAGCATTGTGTTCTATGAGAGGTATTTCTATAAACCATATTTTCATACCTTTACTGTAGACATATCTGAATGAAATGAAAATATGTTATTCAAGTTCACTATTGGATGTTACTTGTATAAAATGGAGGAAATACCACTATCAGTTTATGTACAGGGACACTCAAAAGTATTCCAAAGCATTGCGTTCTATGAGAGATATTTCTATAAATCAAATTTTAATAACTTTACTTTCCACGAAGTTTTTGGAAATTGAAATATGTTATTTATATGCACAAAAGAATGCTTTGCACAGAATGTAGCATGATTAGCATTAGATTTACAGGGTGGCACAAAAATATCCAGTTACATTAAGAGCTATTAATAAAAAAATGCTAGAATTGTACTTTCGTTTACGTTAAGCGTTTTTAACACTTTCTAACATTTTTTAAGTGTGAATATGATTTCAGTTTTGTGTATCTGCCTGTCCGTCTGTCTGTCTGCCTGTCTGTCTGTCCGAGCTCTAACTCCCGTAAATATTTATGGTATTTCTTGAACTCGTATATGTTATTCAAGTTCACTATCGGATGTTTCCTATTGAAAATGAAGTTTATACCTCTACTGGTTTGTGTACAGGGACACCCGGAAGTATTTCAAAGCATTGTGTTCTATGAGAGGTATTTCTATAAACCATATTTTCATACCTTTACTGTAGACATATCTGAATGAAATGAAAATATGTTATTCAAGTTCACTATTGGATGTTACTTGTATAAAATGGAGGAAATACCACTATCAGTTTATGTACAGGGACACTCAAAAGTATTCCAAAGCATTGCGTTCTATGAGAGATATTTCTATAAATCAAATTTTAATAACTTTACTTTCCACGAAGTTTTTGGAAATTGAAATATGTTATTTATATGCACAAAAGAATGCTTTGCACAGAATATAGCATAATTAGCGTTAGATTTACAGGGTGGTACAAAAATATCCTGTTACATTAAGGGCTCTTAATAAAAAATTGCTGGAATTGTACTTTCAATTACGTTAAGTCTTTTTAACACTTTCTAACATTTTTTAAGTGTTAATATGATTTTAGTTTTGTGTATCTGCCTCTCCGTCTGTCTGTACGAGCTCTAACTCCCGTAAATATTTATGGAATTTCTTGAAACTGATATATGTTGTTCAAGTTCACTATCGGATGTTCCCTATTGAAAATGGAGTTTATACCTCTACTGGTTTGTATACAGGAGCACCCGAAAGTATTTCAAAGCATTGTGTTCTATGAGAGGTATTGCTATAAACCATATTTTCATACTTTTACTGTAGACATATCTGAATTAAATTGAAATATTTTATTCAAGTTCACTATTGGATGTTTCTTCTATAAAATGGAGGAAATACCACCGCCGATTTATGTACAGGGATACTTAAAAGTATTCCAAAGCATTGCGTTCTATGAGAGATATTTCTATAAATAAAATTTTTATAACTTTACGAGTATTTTTCATTATGAGTATTTCAAGTTTTAGGAAATTGAAATAAGTTATTAATATGCACAAAAAAATGCTTTGCGTAGAATATACATGATTAGCATTAAATTTACAGGGTGACACAAAAATATCCATTTATATTAAGAGCTATTAATAAAAAATTGCTAGAATTGTACCTACGTTTACATTAAGCGTTTTTAACATTTCCTAGCATTTTTAAGTGTAAATATGATGTCAGTTATTGTATCTGTCCATCTGTGTGTCTGTCTGTCTGCCCGCACTCTAACTCCTGTAAATAATTATGGAATTTCTCGAAACTGATATATTTTATTGAAGTTCACTATCGGATGTTCCATATTGAAAATGGAGTGAATATCTCTTCTGGTTTGTGTACAGAGACACCCAAAAGCATTCGAAAGCATTGTGTTCTATGAGTGTTATTTTTATAAATATTTTCCCTATAGAATGTTCCCCATTTAAAATGACATTAATAGGTCATGTACAACTAGTTTGTTTACAGGGACAAAAAAAAAAAAAAAAAAAAAAAAAAAAAAGCCAATGCATTACGTGTTAGGACAGAATTTTTTGAAAGTTATATTTAAAAATCTTTCAACTGTAAAAATCATAAAAATATTGAAGTGTATTGTTAATATTCTAAAATAATGTTTTGTATAGAATATGATATGATTAACATTCTGATTTACAGGGCTACACTAAAATAGTCAGAGAGATCAAAAGCTGTAATTGTAATCTAATGGCTGCATTTTCTTTTGCGTTGAGCCTTTTTAACACTTTCCAAAATGCCTAAGAGTAATTTTAAAATCAATTAGTCTACCTGTTTGTTTTTCAGTGCTTCTGTCCGTTGTGTGATAACGTAGGCAAAAAATATTAAAAGTTATTCGATACAACAATTATGCACAGTTGGAAAGTGTTACTAATCAATGCATACTGCATGATTTTTCTTTCTTGTTTTATTTATTTTATGTGTGTACCTATAGTGAAATTTAACTGTAGTCTCATCATAAAGTGTTAAAGTATATTCATACTAACTACATAAGTAAATTCAAAGAAAAAAAAAAGTGGAACTTTCATTTCCTATAAATTGGAAATATACATAGCCAGTCATCTATAGCAGCTTTTAGAGAATATTTTAACAATTCCAGTAATGATATTTGTGTGTATCAGTAAATCAATTGTTATGTAAAATTTCACATTAGTGTAAATGAATTTGGAATTTTTAATGGCAAGTCTTGTTTAAAACCTAATTAAATAGTTTTAGTATATTTAACTATAAACAAACAAATAACTTAGTTTTTGCTAATATTATGAAGGTTGCTGACATCTTACTACATTCACATCTAAATTTTATCTAAAACAAAATTTATAAAATTTGGAGTTTCAATAATATTTGGTAATAATAAATAAATGAACTGTATCTGAGGTCCAAAGTACTGAGGATTTATAGCTAAGAGATTTTCCTTCTAGCTTGTTGATAAATAGAAAATGTATGTAAAATTTGACGCTCCAGAATACAACCCCTTCCCCCTACACATACAGCACATAAATGCACATATAAGTATACATAGGCAATCTTGCTTTTGTCACTGGTTTTAACCCCTTAACGCGCGCTGTCCTCGCTGCGAGGACGCAATATTTAAGATCCAGCTGCAAAAATTCATCCCGGAAATGTTTTAGCAAAAATTTACGTTTATAACATTGCTGAAAAGGCCGGTTTTTTAACCTTAAAATTAAAAATTTCTTTTAGTTTAATTTAGTTCATGAATGCCGGTGGCAGTATAATTTAAATGATCCGAATTGTCCTGCGCCGCAAAGGGTTAAATGTTAACAATAGTACATTGTAATAAAACATGCAATTAAATTCATTGTAGTTCATTTCAGCATTGCATCATGGCACATACTTAGTACTATATTATACTGAGAGTGAGTTATATATTTAATATACTTCTACCCAGGGGCGAGGCGGGGTTTAGAAAACTGTGGAAGCACCAAAGCGAAGCGCTTCCAAAAGCAGAGGAAGAATCAATTCAGTTTTTCGACGGGGCAACGTTACTTGATTACTTTTTTAAAATCTTAAATAGGGGAAGTGCTGCTTCCTTCACTTCCATGGACACTTCGCCACTGCTTCTACCCAACCAGTGGCCAAGAGGTTCTGCTCACGAAGCTGATAAACAGAGAGTATAGATTTGATCCCATGTCACGCTCATCAGCCTAGCCAATTGGAATTTTTTTTTTTCTTTTCTTTTGTGATCTCCAAAACTCTCATAAATACAGGCTATAGATCCCTTTAAAAGATCCCCATGTGGGTCAATCCACCCAGGCCTAGGTATTTCGCGTTGTAGTCAATAGGCCTTAATACACCTGTACACCCCTAATTAAAATTCTAAACCTTTATTATTTATTTTTTAAATATTTTTATTATTTATCATTTGCAGAAAAATACAACAGTGTTTATTAAAAGATGCTGCTCACCAATAAAAAGTTATTTTATGAAACTGCTTAGAAAACTCTGAAACTGCCAAAAAAAAAAAAAAAAAAAAATTACAAAAAATGCAAAAAAGTCATTAGATATTTAATTTTTGGTTCTCATTCTCCTTGCATTTTTATAATAGCATTTTTCTCTTTTACCTCCAGATTCCCAAAGAATTGTGTTACATTTACCATGAAGCTGATGTAGAAGAAGAAAAAAGTAAGAAAATTGCTGAGTTAAAGAATGCATGTGATTGTAATTTCCAGAAAACATTCAGAAACTTTATGAATTCTAGTTGTCTTTATGTAGATCTTGTAACAGTAAGTTTTTATTTTAATTAGTTTTGCTTTAAATTTCATTTTATTTAAATTGTTAAAAACAGTACATATATAGTGAGTACACTTCCAGAAATCTGCACAGCTTAGGACCAGAGACTGTGTAAAATTGTTAGTATTTTTTGTTTGCATTTCTAAACTAGTTATTTAATGCTATAATGCATTAAAAATGATAGTGATTACAAATAACAGGGTGCCTACTGGTCATGAATTTCAAAAATGGTCTTGAAAGTCACCAAAGAGTCATGAATTTTTATGAAAGGTCATGAATTTTTTATAACTTCTAGACTTTTCAATGATCTGTGAGAAAACTGATTGTAAAGTTTGTTTTCTTTCCCTGCTGGACAATTTTTGACAATCAGTGAGAAAATTGTCTGTAAAGTTATTTTTTACACAAGACCATGTGCATGCCAGAAAATTGATTTTTCGTAGTTTGTACACATTTCCTATGAAAGACGGGTCCTTTATTCCATGATATCATATAGAGAAATTAATGTGATTCTAAAAAAGTTGCCCCAGGACTTATAAAAAAAGCTTCCCTACTCTTCTCTTTACCATTAACAATCATAAAGGTGTGTCCTTTATTTCCAATATTGTTCTTTTTTATTCTTTCAGCTCCATAGATTAGGAATTTTTGATTTTGCGGTAAATACTTTATATTATAAACATTAAAATTTATACAGAACTGAGTTATAACAAGTAAGAAAGGAAGGGCACAATTTACTCGTTAAATATAAGAGCTCGTAAAAATTAGATCTATCAAAAAAATACCAATAGTAAAATTTTGGTTCTAAAGATTAATAGAAGTAATTAAAAAAAAAAAAAAAAAATTACTCACTATTTTCCATCTTTTAGACAAAAGAAAAATAGTTCGGGAGTTTCCTTTTGATCGGTTTTTGGCAATTGTCGACATACAAAAGAGAGAAGTTAATTTTTATTTATGTTTATTATTTATTTATCATATAAAGAACAAAGATAAGAAGTAGGGTTTTCAACCCCTTGGGAAGTAAACTTAAATGTTGAAAAAAAAAAATGAAGTTTGAGTTATTTTTACTTTTAATGGCTTGTTAAAATTATGCATCTGAATTGCCATTTAAGAAAAAGTTTAAATATTTTTATTTGTCTTATTGTACGATTTTGTGTTTTTGTGTATTAATTAAATAATATGTTTAATGCTATATTGATACCTGTTGAATGTCAAAGAACTAGAAGTAAATATTTATGATTGATAAATTAATTTTTTTAATATACCTAGTAAGATTAAATTGGTATAATGATTAAAAAAAGTCATGAATTTTTTTTGCTGCAACTCAGCAGGCACCCTGAAATAAGCATATAAAATGTGTAAAAGTAAATAAATAAAAATAAATGAAGATAATTAAAGAGCCATACATGAAGTAAAGTATCTGTATACAAATAAAGTTTTATGTAACTTTTTTTAATTAACAAATTAAAATTTTCCTCATAAAACAAAATGCAAAATTTAACTATATAAATATTTAATTTGTGTTATAAATGTATAACTTTTATTACAATTTAAAAATATATAGATAAAATTGACTTTTTTTTTTTTTTTTTTTTTTTTAATATTTTCTTGTAATTTTTTTCATTCATTGTTTCATTTCAAATCCTGCAAATATTGTTGGGTTAAAAATTTTAGAAACTTATTTTCAAGACCTGGATCTTATTTAAAATTAACTTTCTTTCTTATTTTCATTCGATTCTGTATATAAAATATTGTCTTTAATGGGAAACACCAATGTAACGGCCTGAAAAAAGCTTTTTTTAGGGTTCCCATGGGTCAGGGAGAACCTGGAAAAGTCAGGGAATTTGAAATTACTGAAAAAAAGTCAGGGAAACATCAGGGAAAATTGCAAATATTATTCAGAAACCTGAAAAAATGATATAAACCTGGAAAATGTTTTTTGAGCATTCAATTTATGTCGCAAGTCGTATTTCTATGTTGTCTTTTATGTCCTAAGCTGTGTTCTGTTTTATACTGTGAGCTATTTTTTATGTCACAAACCAAATTTTGTGAGTGGAATTTTTTAAATATAGACCTGAAAAACCTGGAAAAGTCAGAGAATTTTATTTTTGAAACTGAGTGGGAACCCTGTTTTTTTTTTTTTTTTTTTTTTTTTTTTTTCTTTTAAACAGAAGGAAATGTGATAGAGAAATAATACTTGGGGTAATTATTAAGCATATATTTAAGTATATTACAAAAAAATTTTGTTGGAAAAAATTACAAAATGGCGATGACGCTGCAGCAATTCTCTTGAGGCATGTGGAATTTGAGGTGATCTGAAACATGCACTATAACCAGTGGCGGATCTGGGAGGGGGGGAGGGGGGGCTAGGGTGCTGAAGCCTCCCCCCTCCCCCCCCAACAAAAAAAAAGCACTGCCATTTACAATTGAATATTACAATTGTAAATTTTTCAGTAATCTGGAATAACATGTTGAAAAATCTTAGCACCCCCCCCCCCCCCCTGAAAAGAAAAAAAAATCTGTGTAATCTACATGAGTGTAGCTAGTGAACCACATAGGGGATTTTAGAAATATTGATGTTTATGGAATTTGTGAGTGTTTGAATAAAGTTGTTCAATTTTCACTAAAAATAAAGGCCAGTCATTTTTTGTAATAAATATAGTTTAAATTAACTAATTGAAAATCCCCTATGAAATGTTATTTCAAAATTGAAGTTGAATTTTCAAATAAAAAGATTGAAAATTGTTGAAATTATGCTGTGTGCTGTTTTGGAAAAATCATATTTTGAGAAAAATGCACTTGAAGTTTTGAAATGGGCTATAGATATAAACAAAAGAAAAAATTGTACTTTTTGAAATGCTTCTATCTATACCCAGACACTATACTATTGACAAGAGGGTTCCCTCTTGAAACCACAGGAATATATCAAATCCCTTTTAATTATCCAGATAAAAAAAAAACAGGTTACTATATATGGGTCACTAAAAGAAAAATATCAAGTAGAATCAAAGAACATAACAATGATATTAAATATGGAAAATTAACAACAGCCCTCACTAAAGTTAACAATGAAAATAATATTGATATTAATTTTAATGAAACAAGAAAAATCGCTAATTACAACAACCCCAATTATGCTTTCTACTGCGAAACCATCGAAATAATTATTAACCAATTAGCTTGTAATGGGCACGAGTCACGTGCAGATTTGGATTGATCATGGCGCCACATCATGAAGAGTCAACAAAGAGGAAATTTGAAATCAGTTTCGACCACAGCGGACCACGAGATGGTTATGGAAAAAAGGGCGGATCTGCCCTGAAAGTGCTATAATCAATGAAACAGAGCTTTATATAAGGTAATTTTTAAATAAAGAAAATAAATAAAGTGCAAAAATTTCGCATGGGTCTGCTAGTAAATAAATAAATAAGTAGTCATAAAATTTTAATTAAAGAATTACAATGTCATTTTTAATTTCTTTGAAATGTTTAAATTTCTAAACATATAAATATCATGATATAAAGGATGAAGCCATTTGTTTTAAATACCATGTAAACTAAAGTTTAGTAATATGAACTGGCAAGGAGAAATAAATTTGGAAATACATGTATAAAAATAGAACGCTAGGCAGGTACAAACTGATTAGTTTATAAATAAGTACATCAGAACAAAAGTTCTGTTTTTTAAAATTGTGATATATATATGTGTGTATATACTTTTTTAATAAGAATCAAATTTTTGATAATCTTAGCTCTCATAATAGATTAATATATATTTTTAATAAAGGAGATTCTGATTTTAAAGGCATCATTTTAAGAGACTTTGCTCATAAATTTCACAATTTGTTTGGAAGTAACTAATTTGTCATTATATAAGTTAAAGATAATTTATTTGATTTTATCTTTAATTTATTAAGTCATTATATATATTATTTCATTAATATTTGTTTTTCATGAAAAATGAAGAGTATGTGTGTCATAGCAAATTAAGCTAACATTCTGAAACATTTTTTAACTTGTATTCTCAAATTTCAGAATATGTGTAAAATTTACAAGAAGGAAGTTAATATCATAAATGAAAAGTACGTTCAAAAAGTTACAAAACTCAGTTATGATATCATGAACTTGGACAAAATTCTTTGTGAAAAACTGCAGCAATTTTATGTTGGTATTTATGGATTTGATCTACTAACACATTCACAGTCTGATGATAAGCAACAGGCAGCAGATGACCTTGCACTTTTACAAGTATGTATTCGTTTTATAATTAGTATTCATTTTATAATCTGACTGTTATTTATAGGAATTACCAAAGTAATTCACATGTATTAACCTTATTTTATTATTTAACTGAATAAAAACTCCAAATTATGTATTGATTACTCCTGAAATCTATTTGATTGACATTTTTATTTATTTATTTATTTTTAAATAAAAGAAGTCTCTTCTTTTAAGTTTAATTTCACTTTTCATATTCTTCAACATTACTTTATTATTTAACTGAACAAAAATTTCAAGTTATATATTGATTCCTCTAGAAATCTATATAATTGGCATTATCAAAAATTTTTATAAATGAATTCCTTTTTAAATCTAATTTCCCTATTCATATTCTTTAACATTTAACATTATGTTAATAAAAGTTCATTCAAATGTACTTTTCAAATATTATTTCTACTCCTACCATTATATAAAACTGCTACTATTATGTTATATAAGTTGTTATTTTTCCATTATTACAACATCAAGCAAAAAACTACCAAAAGAATTATAATAGAACTTCCACCAGAATTACACTATGTATACAGCTGTAAATTAAGAGTAGACAATACCTAATATAGACAATAGCTAAAGCCCCAATTCTATGGGATGTATTTTTAATTTTGTAATGTATTTTTAAAATTCAATTCTCCCTTTTGTATATATATATATATGACTATTAATTTCATGGTTTTGCATTTTCTGAATGTAAAACTGGAATTTGAAAAAAATACATTAGGTAAGAAGTAATTGTGGAATTTCCCCATAGAATAACATGGCCATTGCATTTCCTGTCGGCAAGATATTTTTACAAACTATAACTCTATAAAAAATTGAGAGAAATATATAAACTATATCATTTCCCAGGCTCATTTGATCCAAATAATCCAAGAAAAAATTGTGAAAAATGAGCGTTGCTTTTGAAAAAAATAAAGTTGATGCTAATTTTAATATGTAGATGACCCCTAAGCAAAATCTAACAATACTGTTATAATCTAGATATTATTTCTAATTGATTGGCATAAACTGCATAGTTATAGAACTATTTGCACCAAAATTAGTTGGGGATGGCCTTTTTTTTTTTTTCACAAACTGTACATTTTCTTTCTATAAGTGACCGAACATTTTAGATTTTAGACATTTTGTCAAATAAAATACTACATTAGATGCAACATACTGCTACTGCAATCAGAATAAAGAAGTATTCAATATCTAATGAAATATGAGCATTTTTACTAATTTTTAACTGTGCATGCACAAGCATTACAAAATTTCATTTATAAAATTTTTTAGTCAAATGTATTGAGCTGTTCATATTAAAATTCCAATCAAATATTGTCGGGGGGGAGGGGGGGGGAAGTTGTTTTAGATAGATTGAACTAAATTTCAGTTCTTTTCAAAAATAAAATAAAAACTATTAAGGATTTTATTCAAATTTTTATTTTGATACATTTGATATTGTATAGTTTTCATTAATTGTAAATAAATATTGATAAAATCTCCAGTCACTTTTTGTTTCTTCTTCTTCTTTGAGAGAAACTGAAATTCATTTCATTCTATCAATGAAAACTTTTTTTAATTTTCATGATATTTGCATGGGGTTTACATATAAAAGTTCAATACATTTGGCTAATAAACTATGCACAGCTAAAAAATTATTTGGTAAAAATACTCATAATTCATTAGATATTTAGTATTTTTAATTGGAATAAATATTTAAATAAATAAATCAAAATAAAAAATTTAAAGCTATTATGACATCAGTTTTATCAGAAATTTTTGATAATACAGGTTTAACCTTTAAATTTTCTTTTCTTTCTTTCTTTTTTTTTTCTTTTTTTATTTTAATTCACATGTAAAGAAACGTTTCTCTTTTATATTAGAAAAATAAATAAAAAGTTGTAAGCATTTTTGGCATCATCTTTAAATTACAACTGAATGAAAAATGCTGAGAAAAAGCACAATAAATCACATAAAACATAATAAAAAAAAAAAAAAAAAAATCGAATCAAAAATCCAATCAAAGGTATTTTGCAAATCTGCATGCATTTTTTTTTATCTAGAGAAATATTTTCGGATTCTATTTTTCATAATTTTTTCTGTATGTCACAGACAGTAGACAGACAAGCACTTTCTTTTATTAGTATAGATATAACTTTACTGTTTGTTTCATAATGTAGGTGGAAATTTATTCTGTTTAGCATTTTTAAGTTATATATTGTTTAATGTAATATTTTGCTGGGTTATAGTAAAAAATATGTTTAAAAAAAAGAAAAAAATGACGATTTTATTGTTATGCTAATGATTGAACATCATCTTTAGTGCCATTACAGTATTTTATGAGATATTTATGTTTTTCATTTATATTTGTAAGTAGTAATATCAGGAGTATACAAAAAATATCTCCGAGTAATTTATAAAAAAGAAGCTTTAATTACAAACATTTTATAGACGTTTTTTTTTTTTTTTTTTTAATGTTACAGCTAATAAAGAAAAAAGAATTGATTAAGACAACTCTGGCATTATCTTGTAGAATTCATTCTACCATGTTGAAAGAAAGAATTAATCATCTGAAAAGCAATCTTCATAGAAATTTAGCAGAAACTGTGGATCAAGTTTCTGAAGAAGCCTTTGTTAGGCAGAGTGAATTTGCTAGAAATACTGCTATATTTTGTAACAAACAAAAGTCATTTATTGATAAATTATTTTCAAAAAATAACATTTTTGAACAATATTTTGCTTATCATCATAACATTCATTAATACTAAATAGTGTGTAATATATTTATAGATTTCTTTAAATTTTTATTGGAATTTATTGTTTTAAAAATACATCAGTTTTTTTTTTTTTTTTTTTGTTTTTTGTTTTTTTCTTTCTTTTATCTATACAATTATAATTAATCTCTATTCTGAAAAAATAAAAATAAATAAATAAATAAATAATAATAATAATAAAATAATAATCAGTAAAATTTTATATATCACACATAATATGTTTTATTTATTTATTTTTATGTACTGAAATTTTAATAATATAAGCAATGACATTAGAAACTAATATTTATTCTTCATAACATGTTTTCAATTTGTCTTTTATTTTTATTTTATTTTTTACCTTTGTTTTAGTTCATATATTTTATTTAAACAGTATTTAAATGAATTTAAAGCTTATTAAATGTATAGTTTAAAAATAAAATAATTAACTGCCATGATTATTTGCAGACAAACAAATGTGTATTTCCGAATAATAAGAATCACTATTTTTTATTAATGAAGTTGATATTTAAATTTGTTTCAGTCTGTTGAAAAATAATTTGTTGTTTTAAAGTATAATGTTTCCTTAAATGGTATTTATAAAAGTGTGCTGCTTATTTTATTTACTGACTAAATTTGTTATTGGTATTGAATCTTTAAAATATTTGAATATAAATAAAAAAAAAAAAAAAAAAAAAAAAAAAAAAAAGTTTCTGTGGAACTATATATTTTAGTCTTTCGATAAAAATCAAGCACCTTCACATTGTTTATTGTATTTATTAGTAATGATTTGGAACTGTATATTACATCATACAATTTAGTTGTATGTAGCAAAGACATATATGACATTTTTAATGTTAACATCGGATTTCTCTGAAATTTTGTTAATAATAATGTAAATAACTGTTTTAGTAGATTATATTATTTAATAAATTATTATCTAAATAGGTGTTTTGAGTTTTTTATGAACTTTAATTGAACTGCTGTTGTTTTGATTCATTATATAAACTATTTTACTATCATTTTATTAACACACACACACTATGCAGGAGGAGAAAAGGGGAAAGAAAGAGACTATCAGTTGGAGGAATTTATAAACTGAGTTATAATATAAATTGAAATTTTAGAAAATTTGCATAACTGTAAAAGATAAATAAATAAATAAATAAAAAAATGTTATTTTACTTAAGAGAGAGAAAGAAAAAGAGAAACAAAGAAAATAAACAAAAGTTTTTGGATCTTTCTAATAAATTTATTGAATTTTATAATTTTTTCATTATTGCAAAATAATGGGCAGATACAAAGCAGAAGAGAGTTAAATTGTGGTAATAACTAAAGCATAAATTTTTTCGGAAAATTTTGGAGTGGAAGGCTGATTTTTTATACCAACTATGTGAAAAATACCAGAACCAGGAATTGAACCCGGGCCTTCCGCTTTATTTCCCGGGCCTTCCGCTGTGGATGCTCAAATATCATCGAGCTACCCTGGCTGATTACCAGCTAGGCATTTTTCACATAACATTCATTGGCAAAATTTCAGAATTAAAGCATAAATAATACTTTTCTTAATACAAAGTTCATTGCAGTATTCTTGTAACTGCATTTAAAGTCAAACTTTGAAAAATGCATTAAAATACGTTGTGCAGTGTTGGAAATTCATGAATAAGAATGCATTGCAAAAATTATGCATATTTCTGGATGATTGCATATTTTTTTATTATCAACTTTTGAAGAACTGCTTTGTGTAATTTCATAACTACACACTTTCAATGTATTTAAACATCAGAAGATTGTTAAAACTTATATAATTCATAAAAAAAGAAAAGAATATTTATAAAAAAAAAAACTAAAAATAGAATTTGGCTTTCTATTTTGAAAATAACATGATCTGCTTTTAAAGGACATTTTTATTTCCTGTTTATTTATCTGATAGTTACAAAAGTTGGATCATTCACCTATTCACCAGGGCCGTCACTAGACATTAAGCAACTCATGCAATGCCTGAGGGCGGCAAATGTCCAAGGGTGGCACTCGAATCATTAAAATGAAGCACGAAAAGTAAAAAAGTAAGCAAGATAAATATATATATATATATATATATATCTAAAGATTTTTTTTTTTTTTCAAACAAAGTATCTAAATTGAGGGAGAAAACTATTGTTAGTAAAATTCGCTAATCAATCAAGAAAGGTTTATGAAAGGAACGGTATGAGGAATGTGAAGATACAAAGTCTTCCAGTTTGGAATGGAATAGGAAATAAACTTTGCATTAATCCAACGCCCAATTTCTCTGGAAAGATTCAAGATAAAATCTGTTTAGCCTACATTTTAAGAAACTTTTCATTGGGAGACTGTAGGTAAGAGATGGTCTTAAGAAAAATGCCAAATTGTTCTTGAAACAATCAATTGAAATGGTCATTTTTACTACAGAAATCAAATAAGCATTGTTAAATACACTGCAGAGCATAAATTTCGATAAATCAGGAACAACCGAATATTTCAAAGTCAGAATGCAATCTGAATTCATCCAGAGTATTGTCAGTGGTTTGTGGAATTTTCCAGATATGTAATTTTCTGCGTGAGAAATTGTGCATCATTACAAATTTTCCAGAACTGGACTCCTTTTGAGGTTAGATCTTCCAAATTTTAGAATCATGTACTACCACTTTTCGCCACATTTGAATGCCTAATTTGAGGTTAAGTCAAGGAAATAAAAGAACTTTCATCTGTTTCCACTTTTAGTATGCGTAGAAAGTAGCACATAAATATATAGGCAAGTTCTAGTCTGCAGTCATCAACAATCACTCTTCTTCTTCATTTTCTTTTCTTTTTTTCTTTTTTTTTTCTTTTTTTTTTTTTTTTTTTGGAGTACTTGTGAATCATTTATAGGACTTTTGAAGAATTTAGTTCTGCGCTGTAAATCAATGAATTTTTCCAGAAAACTTCAGAACTTTGTTCTTATTGAAGTTAGAGCTTCCAAACTTTAGCAAACCTAAACTACAAATTTTTGCCAAATTTGGTCACCAACTTGCCAAATTTGATGCTGAATCGCCAAATTCGATGTCAAGACCAAAAATCAACTCTGGCTACTATAGCTGCTATCAAATAAAGTTCTGTATGATAGGCATTAGCACATAGTATCTCATAAACAGGTTTTTCATGGGAAAAACCGGTGAAATACTACAATCTTCAATCACGCACTTTCGACTGTAAGAATCACATATGGTGGTTTTTAGAATGAAGTCCTCTAATCAGAGAATCACGATTCCAGAGTATCTTCTATCCTCATTCCTTTCAAACCTCCAAGAGGGGAATTATCGCCAAATGTTGCGCTTGTTGTTTACATTTGTGGATTTTGTTTATGCTAAAAAATAAACCTTGATTGAGCTGAAGAAAGTCGTTCTGTAGCTTTGAGATGTAATAGATTATACTTCAGAATATATGTTCTTTTGTCTGATAGCAGCTTAACTTGGCGGCTTGACAAGATTAGTGACAAAATTTTGTGGCAAATATTGTTTCAGGATAGTCAGAAATGCTTTCTCAAGTTCAACTGAGTTGTTTAACTTAATTGTTTTGGTGAATTTTATCATTTCTCGCCACTAATTTTTGCCAAAGAGAACAAAACTGAGCCATCTATACTCGAAGGATTTTCATTGAACTCTAAGCTGTGCATTTGCTAATGAGAGATTCTAAAGCCATGGAGTCCTGAAAAAACTACTATATTTGTCTTGGCTGTATATATAATCGTATTATCATGCCTTTTTTGGTTGGAGTAGTAGTATTTTTTGTGGACTGGAACGTGCCTATTTATTTAAGAATCGTTCACCTCACACACTTGTAACACATTCAGCATAATGAAATTATTATATATTATTAAGATGCTTAAAAGTGTGGCTTCTGTGGTTAATGGTGTGCATAAACTACAGAATTAATAATTAGTGTACAGGGTTTTACAAAAAACTTCTGATATGTTAACATTAAGTATTATGTTAAGTACTATATTAATTTACATGGTAGCTATTGGATATGTTGTTTTGGTTGTGCTATACTAATATAAGTAAATATTAAACATACTATATGATAGGGGATGGTAACCCTTCTCATATAGATGAGATCTTTATATAGATGTGTATATGTATAACATAGAATAAATAGAAACTAATTTCTAAATAATGAGTAGTACAAAAACGACTTTTAAGGCTTTCGAGATTGTTAACTAAATAATCTAGATTTTTTAATAGATTCTTTAATTAACTATCACTTTTTATAAAGTTCATCAAAAAATATTAAAAAGAATTTTTATAAATGTTACTTTTTCACCAAGTCATATAAATTTGAGTATCAAGCAATGTTTTTAAAAGTATGGTTTCAATTTAAATGATTTTTAATTTTTAATATTTCATGGGGGAAAAAATATACTGATGTATATAAAAGTCTTTTTATGAAGAAATATCGATTATTTCAAAATTTTATTTTATTTTAATTAATTATTATTTTGTTTTTCAAAAGTAGTTCCCTTCTTTTGAAAAACAAAATAATGATATTCATACTCGGAAAATTTTAATAAAAATATTACTCAAAAAACTTAATAGAATTTTTCATTATGAATCAATAACAAATAAATTACAGGAGAAAAAAATGCACTATTAAATACATGCTGCAAATGCTTTTACTGTCAAAATTTCTTGTTTTTTAACAGTATGATTTATTAACACATTGTTTTTGCATGTTTTTCAAATATCTTCCAAGGGTGACTTATAGATTTATTTTAATATGTTTAGTGCTGCCATCTCTCAAAATAAAGAAGTACTATAATTAGAAAACAATGTGGGTATGTTTAGTGCTGCCATCTTGCAAGTATTTGAGAAGAAATCTGTTTAACATTTCTTCATATTTTGCTGTTGCATTTCTTTTTGATAAAGAAATAATTTGAACTTAGTGCTAATTTATGAGTTTTTGTAAAAAATTTTGGAAAGAAAGGCATATAATTCAGTATTGAAAGAACAGTAAATTATTCGAAACTCTGTATTACTTCAGTTTTCTTATTACTATTATTCATGACTAACAAATCCTTCATGGACGTCGGCAGAATGGGGCAAGGGGGGGGGGCACTTGCACCCCCAGGAAAATTCTACTAAGCATTTTTTCTTTAAATTTAAATCTATGCTATCAGAATTTTTTTTGAAAAAAAAATATTTTTTCAGGTTGTGTCCCCCCCCCCCCCCTGAAATTTTTTCTGGCGATGCCACTGAAATCCTTATCTTCATTACTAGGTATATTTTAAATTGCAGTTTCAAATATTAGATACATAACTTCATATTTTGCTATTGCTTTGCTTTTTGATAAATAAATAATTTCAACATAGTATTAATTTATGTATTTTTGTAAAAAAATTTGGCAAGAAAATTAGTCATGACAATTAAGTATCGAGAGAAATAAAAATTATTGGAAACTGTCTTACTTCAGTTTTCTTATTACTATTATTTAAGACTAATAAATCCTTATCATCATTACTAGATGTATTTTAAATCACAGTTTCAAACACTAAATACAATTTTAGAAGATTATCAGTTTTCCCAAATCAATTACACTTGATAATTTAAAAATATAAATGAAATTGCATCATTTGTGCAAGTTGCATCATTTGTGCAAGGTTTATTATAACTAACTTCTGAAACTTATTTATTGATTAAATATAAATTTAATATTTAGTATCATATTTTATGCATAATATCACAGTTAATTTTTTATTCCTCCTCAGAAACTTTATAAGTTTTGGGACTTTTATGTGCCCCAGTCTTGTGCCAGTGTCCAAAATTGACTGAAGGAAATATATACAAGCTTTAAATAATCATTATTTTAAAAGAAAATTATCTTGTTACTTACTACAAAATTTTCAGTATCTATAAACTGTTGATTAACTGTTGTTAAATTACAAGCAATATTTTTGAATTTGTAATTTTAAAATGTAGTGATTATTACTTTTATTTAACATAATGATTTTCATTATTTATTATTGTCTTAAACTACATTAAACAATATAACTGCATACATAGAAATGAATCTAAAGATATTTATAAAAAGATCTGATTTAACCCTTCAGCATTAGCCATTTTTCAGTATATCTCTTCAATGGTTTATAAAATTAATACAATTCATAGTATAAATATGAGAATTTGGTACTACTGTATACTACAGATATTACGAATCTTATTTTTCTGAAAAAAAGCTACATTTACAACAAAATTTAGTCACACCAGCCTTTTATTTCAACTATGCACGACAGAAAGAGATGGGCTGAACGCTTAAAGGGTTAATGGTTTTATGTGAAAACAATCCTATCTGGCTTATCCACATCTTCAGGAAACTTACCGTTCGCTGTTGAGTATAATTAACATTCACTGGCAATCCACACTCCGCCCGAGAGTTTTCTTGGAAATTGTCAGAAAGATAAAAAAAAAAAAAAAAAAAAAAAAAAAAATGAAAGAGAGAGAGAGTTAGGAAATTTTTGAGATGAAAAACCAATCTCACTTATCTTCTTCAGAAAAATTAGCCATTGCTGGTAACCTGTGTTTTGCCTAGAACAAAGTATAGCATAAATTTGTAAGAAATTATAGGTAGAGATTTGAGATGATAATTCTATTTAAATTTTTTTTATCTCTGAAAAAGTTAGCTTTTACTGGTAACCCTCCACTTCACACAGTGCAAACAAATAAAAATTTCCTAAAACAATTCACTATCTTTACACTATGCATTATTTTTAAACAAACAGCACCATTAATTACTACCTATTAGTATTATTAATAAGTACTTAGTACTACTATTAATAACCAGGTAGTATTAATAACACCTAGCACAACCTGAAATGCACATCCAGCTGTTTCTTAGTCCCATTATATTCTAGTTCTTTTAAATAGTCTTGTAAACAAAGGGTGAATGTTTTTTTGTACCATATTCTACATAAAACATGCTTTTATGCATAAAAATTATATGTTCATTTTATTTTGTTTAGTGCAGCCTATAGATATTAAACTGTACCTACCAAAAATTTTGCCCATAGACGTAATGTATTTGAATTCTCTTGTATATCCCAGTAATGGACCATTAACTTGATTTAAACAAAGGGTTTAGCGTAGCATCTCTATATAGTACAGATTTAGAGTACCGAGTGTGAACTTTCTGCTACTATTTGTTCATGAGATATGCTGATAACAGACACACACAGAGGCCAACTGCTGAAAACTTGATTTTTGGATTCAGGGGACTTCAAAACATATAAATACAACAAAAACTCAATTTTGAAAATCTTATGCAAAAACATTACTTTCTCTACTATATATATAGGTAAAAGAAAGTAATAGAACTCGAGTCTAATCAAGAAATAATTTTCTCAGCTTTTGTATCAGAATTAAGTTAAAATTCATTAATTATGAATTTGAAAAATTACCTGCTTCTTTTTACTTTATTTCTTCTGTAAACTAAAAAATGAAATCCCATTAAAAAAAGGGTTTTTTTAAAAAGAAGATTGTGTAAATATAACAAAAGCTTAATTTCAAAGTTTTAACGCAAACAATTATTTTCTCCATCACATGTATGGATAAGAAAAATTAATAAAACTTAAGTCTAATCAAGAAATATTTTTCTCTGAAAGATTTGATATCAGAATAAAATTAAAATTCATTAATTATGAATTTAAATAATTTTAAGATATTTTCTTCTTTATCTCTTCTATAAATTAAAAAATGAAATTATGTTTAAAAAGGTGTTTTTATGAATAGAAATAATTTATTATTATTCAAAATACAGTCTACTCCATTTACATACATATGTATAAACACAAGCATAGATCTTCTGTAAAAAAAAACGTCTAAAATTATTAATATGTCTAAGGTGGGAGGTCATATCAAGCCAAAATTAGAGCTGTGCAATTTATGTTATAAATCTCAAATATAATATTTTAACATTCAATATCCAACCAATTATGGGATATGCCAGTTGCAACATTCATTTCATAAATCAGTTTTACAATATTTCCATTACTTCATTCAAGGAAGTAAAAATAATAATAATAAAACTCCAAGTTTAGTCAAGATCTAGAAATATATATATATATATATATATATATTAAAACTTTATATCAGAAAATTAAATAAAAATTTATAATTTCAATTATCTTCAAGCTTTTTCTAAAACAAAATATAAAATTATATTAAAAGTATTTTCAATAGAATATTTTGAAAAACACATACAGTGCTTCAGTGGAATGGAAAAATGTTAAGTTTTATGTTCATGTTACGAGAAATACTGTTCATCTTTCTTCTGCAGGCAATGTATTCAG
This sequence comes from Salticus scenicus, assembly GCA_963930645.1. Taxonomy (NCBI): domain Eukaryota; kingdom Metazoa; phylum Arthropoda; class Arachnida; order Araneae; family Salticidae; genus Salticus; species Salticus scenicus. The sequence goes on from OZ005650.1 coordinate 179,679,429, forward strand.
ATGAAAAATATTCTGTTCATTATTTTTTCTCAAAATTTTTACTCTTCTTTTTCCTATAGCAATATTCGCATGACGAATAATATATTATTCTCCAAGATATATTAAGATAAGAAAATAAAAGCAATATTTATTTTAAGGATTTATTTGTTCTCTTACATGATCAGTATAGTTATGATTTTTCAAACTAGGATATAAATCGCCCAAATGATATCTAAATATGTAAACATATTTATTTAAATAATTCAATACAAGAAGAAATACATTTTCTTATCAAAAGTTTGAGTTATTATAGCTAGTATTTTTGGTCATTCCTACTATGTTTTATAATTTATATTTTAGAATTATTTCATGTATTTTATACTTTGAAATAATTTATTATTATTATTAATGTAAATTTAAAATTTGTTCATATGTTATTGTCGTGAAGCACGACATCGTGTTTAATTAATTTTAATCACACTCTCATTAAATTTAACAAAATCAAGTTATTATTCAAGTTTCAGGCTAAATTTCCCTTAATTCAACTCTTTCCGTTTACCCCTGCACGTTTGCCTCCCTGCAACGATCGAAATTTTCTCCTTTGGTTCTTCTCACCGGACCCTGCTGTCATCCCGGTAGTGTAGAGGCTTCAGCGCTCCCCTTTTAGCGATCGCTCGCTCCTATTGGTTGAGCAACATCGTGACGTTTTTGGGGTAGCTGGTTAGCGTCTGCCGGGAAGTTCTAACAGAGAGAAGCGGACTTGCTATGGCTTGAGAAGGTGGGACATCTCCGGTGGTTGCGCTTTGCGCGCCACGTGCCGTTCTCGCGGCGTTGTCGCGTGGAAACATTCAACGACTAAAATTAACCCATTAGTATTGTAAAATGGATGAACTTTTAATAAATTAATGCAATATTTTGAAATAATAGCTTTAGATGAATCATTTAAGGATGCTACAATATTATTTAATACAATTATCGCGATGATGTCTTTGGATTGGATTTACGCTTTATGCCTAAGCGTATGGAGCAACGCGAAAGATGTCGGAGACGCCTGCACACGGATTCAGACCCCAGTCCTGCAATAGTCAGTAATAAACATCTTGATCTTCATTTATTGTCTCCATTCTTTTTACTCCCAGCATTCATGGTAAGGTTTTTTTGTTACTTTTATTTTCTTGACATCGAATTGCGTGTCTCACAGCGATGTTTCCCTTTCAAAAGAACCTGAGTTCACAGATTAATTCTGAATGTACTAAGGAACTATATATTTAAGTTTTACTTGATGGAACTATTAATTAAAGCCTTTTTGCTGATTTCTGACATAGACATTTTAAACTCTTATATTACTTAAAGAATTTCAGAATGCTCATTTTCTTATTCGATCACGAATTCTTATTCGTCACACGTGGTGCCGTGTTTATGTTCGCACGAGGCACTGCATGCAACGATGTCTATACGAAATTCATCTTGAGACTATTCCAAGTATTTCATTGACCTAGAACTTTATACTAGATGAAGTGAATACATCAAGAAAATATGTTTTAAGGGGTAGTCTCTTTGTCATTTTCAAACTGATAAGTGCCGTTAATGCTGTATATGGAACTGCGTGCCGATAATTAACCGTTATGCCTGTAGATCGACTAACGATAGTTTAACAATCGCTATAAAAATTAATATACTGAACGGATTCAACTGGTATCAAGATCTCCAGGAGTTAAAAATTTTATGCAAAAGTGAAAAAAAAAATTCCGCCGACGACCATTGGTTTCAAGGAAGTTGATTGGACGCGATTATACAGCCTTGGAGCTCTTCCTACTATCCTTACTATGGAGGAAGCTGTTAACCCCAGATGGTCGCCTGCAGATACCGGTCCTGTTAAAAGTCCGCATGTATCCTTTTATTTTTTTAACAATCATCTAATTCTTTTTATTTTATTTTAGAGACTTCAAAAATTAAGAACTAAATTCATTAATTATCCGGCATACGGACTACTTGCATAATAAAAAAAAAATAATTGTATTATTTGGCATATCTTACAGAAATATCCCATTCTCAAGAGTTATTTCTCATTTTATATAGGTTATATATTGATTTTAACTTAAAATGTTTGTTTGAATGCCTTATAGTTAATGCATACCTATACAGAATTTTGAAGGCAATTATGAAGTGTACATTTATTTTTTTTAAATGTGTCATCATTTTTCTTCACTACTTTATATATGTATGTCCTTTGTTTTTTTTTCTTCACCGTTTTAACCTCATTATTATGTTCTTATTATTTCCATTATTTTATCAGTTCATCGGGCACAAGCTACGATGGCATTTAAAAAAAAAAAAAAAAAAAAAAAAAATACGGGGTGATCCATTTTACATCTATTATCAGTGTTTTATTTTATTAAGTAGTGCAAGGATATAAAATTTACACTTACATTTTCTATTTAAATTTTCTAATTTCTATGGTTTATATAATGTATCCTTATTTTTTTAACAGTTCACGAGTTGTGAACTGCTTTTTTTTCTCATCTCTTACAATTTACACCTATTGTGTTTTTTTATTCATAGAAGAATGTTGGCCAACTAGTTTTTATGATATAGATACATACAATTATATGTTTTTTTTTACCTTTCTAAGTATCATGATTTATATATTTTTATGTTTACAATTCACGAAATGTGAATTAATTTTTCCATTTGATTGTTTTTATTTTTGTTCATTTATAATTTATTTATAAATATATGAAAAGAGCAAAATTTTTTTAAACAATATTAGAGGTCACAATTTTGAATAATATTCATTGTCAGGCACTCGTGGTGGCTCTACATCATGCCTAGCAACATTAAAAAAAAAATTTTATGTTCTATTTACTGTATTGATTATATATTTTTTTTTTTAATTTTACTCATATATTCTTTCAATTTTCATTTTCCAATTTTAATAGTCCAAGTAGTGTGAATTTTAGTGTATTTATATGTTTTTTTTTCTCATTTATCACATGCATCTTATGAATGAACAATAATTATTCATAGTGACTCATATACCGCGTGTTTTTCACATGTATACAATTGTGTTATTTCTTAATTTTTCATACCTAATATGTGTTGTTTATAAGTTTTTTTTTATGGTGCTTATTTATTCTGCATTATTTACAGAAGTACTGTGCAGTTATTAGTATCACGTGCTCCAATGAATATATATATGCATTTAGCTTTTTTAATTTCCTAATTTTCATTTTTGTTTCATCTTTAATATTTCACATTGTATGAGTAGTAGTGCAGATAGTTTTTTTTAGTTTTTTTTTTCCTCAATTATCATGTTTATGTACTTAGGTGAAGAGCTTAGCTTTACCTCTAATAAGATAGTAATGGATAGGGATAGGTAATTTTATACATAACTTTTATGTTAGGCCAAATACAATTTTACTTACTTTTCCCTTCATTTACAAATTATTTCCAATTACACAACCAAGTCTTTCTCACTGTTTATATTTATATTCACATTATTAGAATGTCTCGATATGACATATTGAACTATTATTTTTTTTTGTACATTCATTTAAATTTCTTTGTTTTGTATGTATATCAAATCGATATGCATAACACACCCACTTCATTTTTAACTCTATGTCACTCACTTTCATTTAGAATTTTATATCATAACCCAATAGGTTTGTTTTTTTTTACACATGTGTTTTCATAAATCTTATTTTTTTTTCGCATAAGTTTTTTTTTAAGAATTGTGTTTAGTGTCACATAACTTCAAATTTTGTTTTATTTTCCTTTTTCAAAACTCCAATTTAATTTTCTAAATCTCCTGATAACCTGCACATTATAATGCACTGGGTTAGGAGTCTTCAAAATATTTTTATTTACATTTATTCACATTCAATTACCTTTATTTGTGTTGTTCATTTTTCAGAACGTATTCTTTCATTTTCCAAAAACTTCAATTTATTTCTCTAAATCTCCATATAACCTGCACACTATAATGTATTGGGGTAGGAGGCATCAATATACAGTTTCGATTCACAACTAGTTACATTCATTTCACTTTAGTTATGTTTTCATTAATTGACACACTTTTAGGCTTAAGTTTTTCTTGTTCTGTGTTAGATTTTAGACTTCGGCTTGTTCAACTATGTTCAATAGTTTATTTTACACACATTTTGGACAGCGTTTATTTTGGCGGGGTAAACGTCTGTACCTTTTACCTTTCACACATTGTACACATTTTTCACTCACATTCACCAGTTGTTTTGGAGGAGGCAATTTGGTGGTGAGATTGCATAGATTGTTACGGGTTGATTTCTGTTTTCTTTCATGGTTCTTGATTTGCTTTTGTCTATTTATCTAATAGGTGGTCTTTATTTCAATTATTACATACACGTTCATTTTGGTTCATTGCAATAGTAGTTTTTTTACCTTCGGGTGCTCTTGTTTACATTAATATAATAACTCTTCATGTGGTTCTCCTTTCCTGCACTCATTGGCAACCCATTGATGGGAATGACGGTTCCTGTTTATGGACAATACACGATGGGACTGCTGGACAGACCTATGCGGTATTGTGTCATTCGTGCAGTATAGGCAATGACCACTGTTTAATATTGTTACCATACATTTTTTATTTATTCATTTCAATAGTTTTTTTTTATTTTTTTTATAACCTTAGGGTTTTTTGTTTAATTACATTTATAGGGGAATTATTTTCCTTCTTACTTACACATTCCTATTCACACATTCAATAGTTGATTTATTTTGTGCTATATGCAGTTAAATTTTATCGGGTTTGTTTTTATGTGAAGTGCAATGTTCATTTTTGGCATTGTTTGTGGTCTATACAATAGCTGCACTTAGGGGGACCAATTTTTACCATCAGTAGATCCACTAAACTCTACATTTTTGTTCATTTGTACTTCCACAATTGAGTCAACTTGGTTAATTCTTTTTGTATTTTTCTCATAGTTTTTATATACTAGGCCAACTTTTACATGACTTTCACATTTACACATCCACACCTTTCAATTTTATTGGTATGATAACAGTCAATCAGAACAGTCAATCAAACAGAAGTGTAAATACACTTCACACATTCTTAAACTATGTCATTTACTTCTATTTAATAGATTTATTCATGTTATGTGACAATTTTTTTTTATTCACTTTAATTACAACTATTCACATGTTACCTTTTTTTATTAACAGACTTAAATTCTCAATATTTTTGTTTGTTGTTTCCAATTCACTTACGTAAACACATTTCATTTGTTTTTGTGCTTTATTTTTTTATTATTCAGTTCACTTTGCGACTCTTGTGAGTTCTTCAATAGTATACTATGGTTACACAATTTTTTGTTACACGTACACATTTCATTTTTCATTAAGGTAGTTACACGTCACAAGAGGTAACCCAAATTATAACCAATAGTTCAAAAAAAAAAAAAAAAAAAAAAAATGTGACTTTAGGTTTTGTTTTTTTTTTCGTTTTTCATTTCCAAGTCATTCAAGTGTGCATTATGTTTAGATGCTTACACCTTACTTAAGAAATGGTTCTATTTTACTATTATTTCACATTATTATTATCAATACACAGATCAATTGCTTCAAAATTGTTATCTTTAAGTTCGCAATTACTTTCACACATTATGAAAATGAATTTTTTTATGTTTGTGTTCATCAGTAAGCAAATACAAGTGTGTTTTGTCTCCACATTACTACATTATACATATATATATACCTCAGTATTATTTATTTAGGTGTAACTTCATTTATTCTGATATGCTTCATATATATATTATTCGGAAATAATTAAAGTATTATTCTGTGTTTATTACTGATTTACCAATGTATTCCTCATAAGACCTCAGCAGGAACGGTTATTGCCATATATATATTTTTAATGTAATATTTGAATGGTAAAATATTTTTGGACTCTTATCTTATTCTCAAGAGACTTTTAGATAATACAAAGGATTATTGTTATGTACATCAAAAATTAAATACTTATTGAACTGCCAAGGCATCAGTGGCTGATTGCTCATGTTATAAGATTTTTTTAGTAAATTTTTTTAATGGCAGAATTGTTGCAAATAGGACACTACTCTGATGTTTGTGTTATTTTTTTTAAAATTCATTTGACAAGTACAGAAGTAATGAAAATTCATGGAGCTATAAAAAGCTCGTCATGTGGTATAAACTTGTGTTTATTTACATATAATCAAATGTTTATTTGTTTATGCTTGCTGGTATCTATTCACTTTTCATGTTGTATGTGTCTTCATTGCCGTATATTGTGCAACTGATATACCTTTATAAAAAAAAAATAGCAATAATGGTAATTACCTTTAATCCCCTCTTACGGTTGTATCGGGATTGCATCTTCCTGCAGGGGTGTAGTCCTGATGTTCGCCGTCCTTTTGCTTCCTCTCCAGTCTGGGAATATTCTAGACACTTTCCTCAGATTGAAGAAGAGGCTCTCCATATCTTTTTTTTTATTTATATTTTTTTTGTGTTTATTCTTTTTCAGCTTAACATGACATTTGTAAATCACAGATGACATTTTTTTTCTAAATTTTTGTCGTGTGCAATTTATGATTTAAAATATGCAATCACATACTTACATTTACAGGTCAACATTTTTGGTCACATGGATATAAATTGTTTCTCAATTTCTGTAAATCCTTAGTAAGATTGTAGTACATATTAGTGAACTTTTAAAAATTTTTTTAACTACAATCTGTGTTTTGTATTGAAGTAGATACCCAAAAGTTTACTTATATGTAAATGTTTTCTAACAAGCAATAACACAAGACAAAATTTGTAAGAAAAATAATTTTATTGTATCAGAGGTTAATTAGAAGATATACTTACATATATGCTGTCACGTAACAGCCCTTCTGTAACTTATAATGATGTCAAATTTCTTAGACACAATGTGTGTCTCTTTGTAACCCTTTGTATGGGCTCATTCGTGTCCGGCTGATCCGCATCCTCCGTTGCTCCTGTTTTCTTTCTTTGCATTCTCACCCTGTGCAAGATTTTTTTTTCAATCCCGTTTTTGGGGAGAGTGTCGTGAAGCACGACATCGTGTTTAATTAATTTTAATCACACTCTCATTAAATTTAACAAAATCAAGTTATTATTCAAGTTTCAGGCTAAATTTCCCTTAATTCAACTCTTTCCGTTTACCCCTGCACGTTTGCCTCCCTGCAACGATCGAAATTTTCTCCTTTGGTTCTTCTCACCGGACCCTGCTGTCATCCCGGTAGTGTAGAGGCTTCAGCGCTCCCCTTTTAGCGATCGCTCGCTCCTATTGGTTGAGCAACATCGTGACGTTTTTGGGGTAGCTGGTTAGCGTCTGCCGGGAAGTTCTAACAGAGAGAAGCGGACTTGCTATGGCTTGAGAAGGTGGGACATCTCCGGTGGTTGCGCTTTGCGCGCCACGTGCCGTTCTCGCGGCGTTGTCGCGTGGAAACATTCAACGACTAAAATTAACCCATTAGTATAATAAAATGGATGAACTTTTAATAAATTAATGCAATATTTTGAAATAATAGCTTTAGATGAATCATTTAAGGATGCTACAATATTATTTAATACAATTATCGCGATGATGTCTTTGGATTGGATTTACGCTTTATGCCTAAGCGTATGGAGCAACGCGAAAGATGTCGGAGACGCCTGCACACGGATTCAGACCCCAGTCCTGCAATAGTCAGTAATAAACATCTTGATCTTCATTTATTGTCTCCATTCTTTTTACTCCCAGCATTCATGGTAAGGTTTTTTTGTTACTTTTATTTTCTTGACATCGAATTGCGTGTCTCACAGCGATGTTTCCCTTTCAAAAGAACCTGAGTTCACAGATTAATTCTGAATGTACTAAGGAACTATATATTTAAGTTTTACTTGATGGAACTATTAATTAAAGCCTTTTTGCTGATTTCTGACATAGACATTTTAAACTCTTATATTACTTAAAGAATTTCAGAATGCTCATTTTCTTATTCGATCACGAATTCTTATTCGTCACAGTTATATTATTAGGTATTATTTATGTGCTTTAAAAGAGGGCCATTATTGTGTTTACCGTAAACAATTTATTGGTGGAAAGCCTTAAGGGCTTTGTTATAGTGATTGCTGTAAAAAGGATCATATATCTATTACAAAGTGGTTTTTTATTATGAAAGGATTGTCATGATTATTATTTTAATAGCTTATAGGAACCCAACAGGAAGATGGATGGTATCTAGATAATTACGTAATTCCAGTAAGTGTCACTCTGAAAAGCAAAAAACGTGTTTTTTATATATATGCAAATCTATCTCATAATCATTACAACAAGTTATCTTTCAAATGAAACTTGCTAGTTATGATTATTTTGTATCTGATAGTAATGTACAAATTTCCCATGGATTTTGTAGAATTTGGCAAGTGTCCTATAAAGGTGAATCTACAACGACTGATTTAGTAGCAGAGCATATTTTAACATACAAAGTAGGGGGCACTAGTGCCACACAGAGAAAAGATAGTACCACTAAGTGATAATCAGTGCCACCTGTGCTACCCAGTACCAGTCTTTGCTTACATACAGTGAGAGTTTTAAGGGAAACTTAATTTTGTTATTTAAGTTTTCAGTGGGATTAATCAAAATAGTACTAACGTAAGGTGAATCACTCTGACCCCATTTCTACATTTTGAAATTTCTTTTTTTACTTCCTTATACAAAGTATAAGGATGTGTAGTAATCCCGATTTGCGAAATGGATTTTGTATTTCGCATAGCTCAAAAACAAATGATCGTAGAATGTTGCAAATTTATATGCGTAACTAACATGATGTCTAGTTGTACACTTGCAACTTCAGTTTTAATACGAACTTCCATTTTAGAGAGATCAACGACTTTAACACGAATTTTCGTGACGTCTGTATGTATCTCGCGTAACTCAAAAACGGTTGGATGTAGAACATAGCAAATTGGTATATAGGTTTGTTATAACCTTATAATATCTAGTTCTGCACCACCCTTTTTGGGATTTCTGTGATTTTTCGTTTTAGAGATATTTAGAAAAATTATCTTCATAATGACCAAAAATGCAAAGGTTTTGGCCATTATATATGACCTACCGCCATAAAGATTTCAGTAGAAGATAATGATAGAGTCAGCAATGATACTATTATGAAAGTTGAAGGCATTTTTGCGTGTAGAAAGTTATGTTTAAAGACATTAGCGGGTTCTAGTCAACAAATGTATTTTATTTAATGAATATTAACAGCCCGTAGATAGAGCCCATAATGATTGTGTTATGAAAGTTGTCGACATTTTTACTTATAGAAAGTAATTTCTTAAAGACGTAAGCAGGTTCTTGTCGGTGAATGCATTTTATTTAATGAATATTCAGCCTGTAGATAGAGCCGGCAATGTTATTTTTATGAGCTATGTCGACATTTTAGCATGTAGAAATTGATTCTTTAAGACAGAAGTAGGTTCTAGTTGACGAATGCACTTCATTTAATGAATACTCAACCCATAGATAGAGCTTGTAAGGATATTGATTAAAAAAAAGTTGTTGACATGTTAGCATCTAAAAGATAATTCTTAAAGACTCAAGCAGGTTCAAGTCGACAAATGCACTTTAATGAATATTCAGCTTTTAGTTAAAGCCCGTAATGATATTGTTATGAAAGTTGGTGACATTTTTGTATGCAGAAAATAATTCTCAAAGACATAAGCAGGTTCTAGTTGACAAATGTACTTTTTACTTCCTTGTACAAAGTATGAGGAAGTATAGTAATCCCAATTTGCAAAATGGATTTTGTATTTCACATAGTTCAAAAATGAATGATCGTAGAATGCTGGAAATTTATATGTGTTACTGTCATGATGTCTAGTTATATACCTGCAACTGTGGTTTTAATACGAGCTCCCATTTTAAAGATATCAATGACTTTACACAAATTTTTGTGATGTCTGTATATAAGTATGTGTGTGTGATCTTGCATAACTCAAAAACGATTGGATGTACAACGTTGCAATTTGATATATAGGTTTTTTATAACATCTAGGTGTGCACCTCCCTTTTTGGACTTTATATTGTTTTCCGTTTTGGAGATATTTAGCAAAATTATATGCATAAAGGCCAAAAATACAAAGGTTTGGGCCATTGTATATGACTTATCACCATCGTAGAGGTTTCAAAAGAAGCTAGTAATGATATTGTTATGAAAGTTGAAGACATTTTTGTGTGTTGAAAGTTATGCTTAAAGACATAAGCAGGTTTTAGTCGACGAATGCCTTTCATTTAATGAATTTTGAGCCCATTGATAGAGCTTGTAATGATATTGTTATGAAAGTTGTCGACATTTTTACATATAGAAAGTAATTCTTAAAGGCATAAGCAGGTTCTAGTCAATGAATGCAATTTATTTAATAAATATTCAGATTGTAGATAGAGCCCATAATGTTATTGTTATGAAAGTTGTCGATATTTTAGCCTGCAGAAATTAAAAATTTTGCAAATTTTAGCACAAAAAATATTTTTTCAAAATTATTTGCCTGTTACAATTTGCCCCGGATTTGGGGTAAACTGTAACACATGTGGGGAAAATTGTAACAGTTATGAGGGAAATACTAATAATAAAAAACAACAATATTTCAAAATGTTTTTGCTATCAATCATTTATTACTTTATAATCAGAAGACATAAAATTGACCTAACAAAATAGAAACCTAAAATTTTCCAGTAAGAGGAACTTAATACACGTGTAAAGACATTATAAAACAAATTCTACATGGCAAGTTAAAAAAATAAAAATAAAAAATAAAAGTAGAGTTATTTTTTGAAACACCAATTTCCGAGATCTAAAATTAACCTACCTAAGCAGGATGACTGTTTTTTATTTGCATATATAAGAAGAAAGTAGAAGATTCGGAAAAACTTTTGATTTCCGGTTTTCAATTAATTTATACGTTTTGAGATTTCCTTGCATTTCAATTAACTGAAATCTACTACTTATTTTTATAAAAGTGGATTTATTACTAGATTCTGCATATATAAGAAAAAAGTAGAAGATACATAAAAAATTTCAATTTCCGGTTTTTGCTGAATTTACACGTTTTGAGATTTCCTTGTATTTCAGTTAACTGAAATTGACTACTTATTTTTTTTACAAAAAAGATGGATTTATTATTCTATCTTCTGCCTATATAAGAAGAAAATATAAGATTAAAAAAAATTTTGAATTTCTGGTTTTTGATGAAGTTACATGTTTTGAGATTTCCTGAACTCAGTTTGACCATTTTTAGAAAATGTCTGTCTTTTTGAGTTTGAACACTGTACTTCATGAACCAATGGACTCAGTGGCGTATCCAGGATTTTTCCAAGGGGGGGGGGGTTTGTCCTTCCGAATTTTTAATTAAGTTTAATTAAGTTTAAGTTTATTTAAGTTTAATTAGGTCTAATTAAGTTTAATTATGTTTAAGTTTATTTAAGTTTAAGTTTATTTAAGTTTAATTAGGTTTAATTAAGCTTAATTAAGTTTATTTTCAATTAAGTTTAACAATCTTTTAAAATATCATAATTACTTGCCGAAAATAAGAGTAAGAAAATGAAAAATAGTAAAATAAACTCACCAATTAGAAGATCAAATTAAAAATCTTTAATTAGCGACGAATAACGTAGAGCCTGTACAAACTGCTACACAAAACATAAAATACAATACATAGTTACGCTTACGCAAAATATTTCATTGAATTTTCTTATTTACAGAGCGAAGTCTAATCGACGAGAAGTTTTCGCTAGTTCATTTAAAATGCCTTCTACTGTTGGAGTATTATTTGGGTCACTCCTTCAAGGTCACTACTTCAATGGTCCCCCTTCCCCATATGGTCGACCCTTCTTGTCCTTGAATACGAACTCGTAAAGGTGAAATCCTTTCAGAGAATTGTTTTCAGGGGAAACATGTTTCGCGCCGCGCAAATGAAGTGGTTTAGTTATTTTCCGGAGTGTTTATTGCAGAGTAATGAAAAAAAAAGTTTGTCATAATTTTAAACCACTTCGTAGAAAAAAATATTCTACGCTTGCCATACATTTTTTCCGCCTGAAATGTGAAAAAAAAAATGTAAGGAACAGCCTAATTTTTCTTATCATACATTTTGTCAAGGGGGGGGGGGGGGTTTAAACCCCCAAACCCCCCCCCCTTGCATACGCCACTGAATGGACTTAATTTAACCGAATTTGATATTTGGTTGGACCCTGATTTGAATTGGTTCCGATTAACTTTTGGGCTATATCACCCAACAGTGGGCGCTTCCACGTTGTGATTTCCTCTCATTTCAGGAAAGACTCAGCATTTACAGTGTACTAAACTTGAGGTATATATTGAATAAAGCTCTGCTGATTCAGTTTGTGTGCGCATCCGCCAACAAATGTCGTGTTAAATTGCAATTTAATCCCATTTTAGGGAAGACTATAAGCTTCTATAGTGTATAAATGTACGGAACTTGCTGTAAGAGATGGTTATTAGGTAAAACTATGCAGATTCACTTTAGATGTATATCGAACGATAGGTGGCGCTGCTATTCAGCAATATTTTCCGTTTACGGGAAAGTTATATCTCAGCTTTTATGCTATATAAATGTACCAAACTGGATGTGCGAGCACATATTATAAAAAAAAAATATTGTTGTTAATATTATATGCGGTTTCTCATTGCTAGCTAGCTATATCTCATCGTTGCACTGAATTATATGAGATAAAAAAAATTGCACTGAACTATAAAAATTGCACTGAATTATATGAGAAAAAATACTGATTTTTTTTTTTTTTTTTTTTTTTTTTGTTCATGTTAATCGATAGGTGCCGCTGTGATATAAAATGATATATGATAGAAGAAAGTATTAGATGTGTGAATTTTTTTTATTTCTGGTTTTCGATGAATTTACATGTTTCAAGATGTCCTAAACATGACTCGCTCATTTTTAGAAAATAATTATTTGTCTGTGGAAATTTTGCAGCATCTCATGAATCAATAGGCGGAATTTAAGTACGATTGATAATTGATTAGACCTTGGTTTAAATTGATGCTGATTAGCTGTTTGAATATATCATCCAATAGGTGGTGTGCTATGTCGTGATTCATTCCATTTAAGGCTATATCTCAACTTCTGTTGTGTATAAATGTACCAAACATGGTATATGATATGGACATTATGTAAAACTATTATATTTTAATTTGGGTGCATATCGGCCGACAAATGGCACTGCTGTGTTGCAATTAATTTCCATTTATGAGAAGGCAATTACTTTGCTTTGAAAAAAAGTGGTCGAGTTTCGACCACTGGGCGATACTAGTTCTGTTTAAATGGCAATTAATATTAACATATTTTTTAAATATCATTACATAATGTAGAAAATAACAAGAAACATAATTATTGATTACATAGTATGTTATCAGTACCAGTTTAGTTCAAAGCCCAACTAAAGCCTAACTTTAGTTTAATTCCGTTCGTGAGATACTATTTCTGTAAATTTATTGATAAATACACACAAACACATATACAGACATGATCAAATTGTTTTCAGGATATCTCAAAACGTGTATGAAAATTTTTACGAATTCAATACTTTCTTCTTGTGTATATATAAGGAAGTAAAAAAAAAAAAAAAAAAACTTTAAACATTAGTTACGATTGCATGAATAGAAATAAATATTTTCTGCACTCTTTCAGGTGAAATCCAGAATTACTTTAGACTTTAGAGATCATTTCTCCTCTTAAAAGAAAAAGTAAAACAGTGTTTTAATAATTATCTGCGATTGTAATGAAATGCTCGCCCTCTGGTGGGCTAAGGTGAAATTAAAACTACCACTGAATGGATAGCTTTCACGCTTTCGTCGAGACGCCATTGCTTGCTGCTGCTGTATATTCGATAGGATAAATAAATCCGGCAAAAAAGATAATACATGCTGCTGTGTACCACAGTGTAACTCCAATGGATCAAGAAATCTGGAAATAAGCTTCTATTTGCAAGGGCGTATCCAGAAAAAAATTTCGGAGGGGGCCCAACTTTCACTAAGATGTTGGTCGTGCACCCGCACATATACACACCAAGAGCGTGTACGCTAAAGTTTGTCCTCCCCTCCCCCCAATCACCTTAACTTTAAGAAAAATATAAGTTGTTACCTTAAGCTTCATACCTAGGCATAGTAAAATGATTATGCGCTATAAATAAGATCAGTTACAACGCCGCATATCGGTAAACAATGGAATTAATGTTCCTAAAATCGGAAATGGCAAGAAAAGATTTAATGATAATAATAATTCTAAAAAGTGCCTTGGGCCTAAAACTGATGGAACTAGTTCTTTAAAATACATAAGTCTCAGCAAGAGAGTTTTTTAATTCGTGATGTTGTAAACCACTGACAAACGAAGAAAATCATGAAAAACTGGACTCACGGTAGTCCGGTTAATAAGGAGTCGAGCTCGTAATTGAAGGATTGAGTGATCGATACTGGAGCCATCCAAATACAGTCATGCAGATTAATGATATCAGTTGCACGTAAAATCCGTTGTGTCCTTGTCCTCCATGTTTTGTAAATGCAATAGCTCGGGTATACTGAAATTGGGGAAGCATCTTCTCCGTGGAGGTTTTAAATTGTGATGGCACGATTCCGGATTACCCTAAAAATGGATTCCAGACTGTTGCTTTGTTGTCTGTCTAGCTTTAGTGCAATGTTAAGTCCATTCAAATTTAACATACCAAAAACTGGCTGACATCGTAATTCAGTGGTACGGCGCATGATTTATGAGCCATGCACAACCATGTTCCAAAAACTTTTCGTTTTTTTTTTTTTTTTTTTTTTTTTTTTAGATATAGCTTATTTTTAATACAGCCGAGATATATCTTTTCCATAAAAAGAGAAATCTAGTGCAGCTACGCTATCTGCTGGGCGATATACCCAAAAATCTTATCAAAATATTTATATCTAAGTTTCCAAAAAATAGTCTTATGTGTTCAATGCATCTAAAGACGCGTAAGTAAATACATTGAAAACTGGAAGTCTAAAAGTTTCCGAATCCAATGCATTTTTCTCTTGTTTTGTGTGTAGAAGAAAATAATATATATACATGGTTTTCTAATTAGATAATATTGCTTACTTTTGATCATATTATTGGTAACATGAGGACCTGTGTGCTGGCGTCCACTAAACCTAGATATATTACATGTCTATGTTGGGCGAACACATTGAGGTCTTCTTATATGGCTTACAGTTTATCGTGTCTTCTACAGACCCTGGGGTCATGTTTATACGCATTGTAGTTGCTGAAAATCTTCTGGCATGGCGTACATATCGAACTATCTAGCGTTTCTATATGTACCCAGGGTGTGTATCAACCAGGTGTCTCATGTGACACAGCGTATCTTCAACTGCGGCTGCCGGTCATTATTGGTTATCGTTTGGAAAGTTACCGGTGAAGCGATGGCCCATCATTCCGTTCTACATCAGACTCAGATATGTCTGCTTTATGACGATCGTAACAAAGATGTTTACATAACGTGTTGGTTTTTTAAGGCCTACCTTTCATCACATGTCTTTCTGTAAAGTAGATTTTATATTGACAGTTTTATGTTAGAAAGGAATGAAGGAAGGAAGGTATGGAAGGTATACTACGTGCATAACTGACAAAACCAGAAGTTCCATTTGCAACTGTGATCTTTGTTAATGTCGAATCTTTTGTCTCACAAGGAAGGAATTAAAACGCTACTTCTGGCAAGAGAAAGGAGACACATTACAGGGTTCAACAATAAGTATCATAAAGTTCTCTTTTTAGTGTTTTTTACAAAAAGCTAATATGCATTTCGGCAATTTGGACTTTACAAGACAGAAAATTGCTGATAAATAAGGTTTCACAAGCAAACAAATTAACAACAACAAAAAAAAAGATATTGTGGAGAAAAAATTCATTCTTTTACATTTTTTTTTTCTGGTCAGTAAGTAGAACATGAAAAAAGTTATCTCAGAAAATTTCGGGGGGGGGGCTCGAGCCCCCAGAGCCCCCCCTCTGGATACGTCCCTGTCTATTTGTTTCCAAAAGACAAATTTAAAATTCCAGTTGCCTCCAATAATGGAAATAAAGCTTTAGTTAGTAGAAAGTCTGAATGGATTAGACGTTTACGAATTGGGAAAGAAGTATCGTCAAGAATGACTGTTTGTTTGAAACACATCGCACATGAGGATTTCACAAGTAATAATACGTTTAATTTTGTTTTAATTATAAAATATTTTAGATAAAGCTGATCGTTTCCTTCGCTAACGAGCAAAAGCAATCCGATCACATTTCATGGATGTCATGGAACAACTATAGTATTGGTCCACAAGTGCATTTGGTGATTTTTCTTTGGTGATTATGGCGAAATGGCATTTTTGCAAATGGTTGCGATGGATTCCAAGTGTAAACGAAAGCGTATTTTATTGCAAAGAATCCAGAAAGGCATCATTATCGTTCAAAACGGTGCCAAAGAAAATCGTCAAATCCAGTTATGGACCAACTGTGTAGTTGTACAATTATTTTTATTTATTTATTTTAATGTACCTTTGTTGTAAGATAACATATAGATGCAGTTAAAATACAGTGGAATTATTAAATAGTGAAACACAATAATTTTCATTGCATTCTATTATGCAATCGATTTTCCATGATGTAATGGTGGAGAAAGAACAATAATAAATACACGTGGCTATTATATTTACTAACAACTTCAGTTGAGAAAGCACCATCTATCGATCATTACAAACGCAGATAAAATAAAAAAAAAAACTTTTTATATACCATGTTTTAAATTTTCTCATGAATCATAGAGCTCTTATCAATGTGCTTAAAATTTTTAAAGTGATGTGACGTCAATTTTTGTGAGATGCATAATTTAACTTTTTATAATTTTTTAACGTTCACATTTAATTAAATATATTTATTTTTATGTCGAAAGAAAATGAACTTGTAAATTTTTTTTGGCAACAATTGAATTATAGCTAATCTCCGTGTAGCTAATATTTTAATGGCTATTTTAACACTATTAGGATGTTATTATTTTCATATTTTAATTAATTATAAGAAAACTAATTAAAAATTCGGAAATCGGACTTCGAAGTATTGTGTTGTCACCGGGTTCTGAGCTACTGTAAAAGTTTCAAATGTCTAGCTAGTAGGGAAGTTAGTTAAAATTCGATTGCAAGATTTGTACCGGACAAACAAACAAACATACAAACAAGCAAACAAATAAGAATAGGAGTTGATAAAAACATGGTAATAAATAATATTATAGTTTTAAAAAATTAAAGAACACGCTTTTATCCGCGATTGTAATGAAATGCTCGCCCTCTGGTGGGCTACGGTGAAATTACAATAAACATGGTTTAATTCGAATTCCATATAGCCGCCATTGCTAGCCGATGTTTAGTTTCACATATATTTATTGAATAAAAATGAATAAATCCAGTAAAAAAGATAACACATACTGTTGTGTGCTCCAGTGTAACTCCAAAGGATCAAGAAATCCAGAATGAAGCTTCCATTTATTTCCAAATGACAAATTTAAAATTTCAGTTGCTTCGTCTAATGGAAGTAAAGAATTAATCAGATGATTTGAAACTAATATTTGTTCAACTTCAGTTAAAAATCTACTTCCGATCGAACTTCGAATAAACTGAAGTGTTTTTTCCAAAAGCAATCAATTTTCCATAATGTAATGGCGGAGAAATTATAGTACGAATATTAAGTAGAATAACAAGAACACTATTGGAACACACGTGGCTAATGTTTACTAACAACTGCAGTGTTCACAAAGCGCCGTCTATCGATCATTACAAACGCGGATAGAAATGTGAACTAAAAAGCACAAAATATCTATCTTAGTATTAAAATGCAGGGTAAGAGAAAATTGTGTGAGAGACACACGATAATATTTACATACTTTTAAATCTTTAATTAAAATAATTTTGAATAAAAAAAAAAAAAAAAAAAAAAAACATTTTTAAAAAATCTCCCCTGTCTGGGATCGAACGCTAGACCTTTAGGTTCGTAGCGCGGAGCTATACCTCAACGCCACGGCGTTCACGCAGGGAAAGACTTTTTATACAATATAGATTTTTTGTTTGCTCCCAGAGCGGTTACAAACAAACATACATACAGGTGAAGCTAATAAATGCGTGTTAAAAATAGCAATTATATTAATAGCCTATCCGAATGTTTGAAAATTGTTTTTAAAAACTCTTGATCTACCTTATTCTGTTTAAATAGGAATTAATATTCACTTCTTTTTTTAAATTGTCAGTTTATGATGTATGGTACTTAAAAAAAAAAAAAAAAAAAAATCTTATTTAAAAACGTATTAATAATAAATCTTTGAAGAGAAACAAATCCTTTCTGCTCTCTTGCAGAAATAATTATAATAAATTTAAGCTAGGGTACTGTTAAATACCAATCTATGATGACACTAATTTCTTCTTTTAAATATTTTTTTAATACAAATGATAAATATATTGGGAAATGTTTGTTTATTTTCCTGTCTTATTTCAATACGATGAAAAAAGAATTACTTGTGATCGTTTATCATTTGATCAATAGAAGTCTTTCTTCGCCAAATAAAAGAAGCTTCAAAGTGGTTCCGAAAAAATGTATGTTCTGCAAATACGCTGCAGGGCTTGTAATTGGATGATTGTGGATTCGGTACTCGAGCCGGCCAAAGACCGTCGTGTACACTAACGGTGGCTGGTGCACGTAAAATCTGTTGTGGCCGCAATGTGCTCCATGTTCCCATCAAAATTATGCCTCTGGGGATCACCGAAGCAGGAAGAGCCATCCCTTACGTGGAGGATCAAAATTGCGATGGCATGTCTCCGGACCACGTCTAGGGGTGAGTCCTAGACCTCCGCCAATTGTCCATTGCGCAGCACTAGTGCTGCGTAAAACCCAACAAACCAAACAACCTCTTCAAAATATTTTTCAAATGCCTTTTTTCGGGTGATGGTGCCTGATAGTTGTGCCTTTCTCGAAGATTTCAGCTGTAGCCAGATCATATATGACCCTTTGAAGCTCATTCAGACTTTTTTTTTTATAGTTCCTCATTATAAAACAATAAAAAACAAATTCATAGAATAAAGCATAGAATGAATAATTTGCTTGTTAACATTTAAAATAGAATGTCTAATTACATGAATGTTACAACTTGCCCCATCGAATGATTTTGAACATTTTGTTTATTTATAAAAAAAAAATATGATGATTTATATAAAAAATTAAACATGCATTTTATAACTTAACACATAGACAAAATAAATAGCTATAAACATTTCTTTAAAATGTTAATTAACATACCTTTAATCAAAATTCACGAAATATGTTTTTTTTTTTTTTCCTCACTAACTAGCTAAGATTAAGCACGTGTACAGAGCCTCTCATTAACTATTTTTGCGGAAAACTGATTGTGCTTACATAATAAAGCGTGTCTAAAGAATTATGTTTATCGGAATATTTAATCAAAAATGTTACAAATTATTTCATAAATTGCGTGTTACTTCTTACCCCTGTTACAACTACCCTCATGCTCCCCTATTTGCTGAGCGACACGGGTTAAAGTATTCTTGCCCATCTGGGAAGTGAATATAGCAAAAATAAGTTTTTAACTAAGGCAATTAAAATGTCTGCGATATTTTTATTTTTTGTTATGTTTCGATATAATAGATTTTAGTTGAAATTTAAGTTGTTTAAATATATGTTTGTATTTAGGTGACATAAACTTATTCTTTATTGATATAAACTTATTCTTCACTAGACTTGCTTGTCATTGTTTTATCACACAATTCCGTACAATGATGAATCTAGCTCGTCCTTTTTTCCACGTCACAACATAGAGTGACGAACTTCATTTGTCATGTAACTGAAATTATTTTTTTTTATATGATAATTAAAACTTAATTGACAAAGCTAGGGAAGAAGTATATCCACGAGTTCTTCATCTTTCATCCCAAGATAGGTTACGGGTCAAAACGTAGGAACAATTTCTAGAATAAAGTTTTGCGGCTCAGAAGAGAAAACCTAATAAAAGTTACAGTATGTGTTTTAAGAATAAAATTAGAAGTGAGGCTACCTATAGTTCGACCACGTTTCTTGCAACAGTCGGAGCATTTGCGCAGGTGCTGACTCGACGACTACAATGTTGAAAAAATTGTGATAATTCATGTGGTCGAAATAAAATAAAACATAAAAGGAACACGGAATGACCGGATGTTTCCAAATTCCCAACCAGCCTGTCAATTTCATACTCCTCTTAGGCCTTTAGAATCGTGATCTATGGTAGGTGCGTCAAACTTTCTCGCACTATAACTATGTAAGCAATGCAGGATCCCCTTTCACCTAGCTAGAATGTTCAAATTTTATTAAAATAAATAATATAATTTTTATTAACAATAGGTATCGGTTATATACTTACAGATACTTAAAATAGATAAACATACTTATAGATTAAATAGTTTTTCATACACTATTAATCACAGTTAAATCGTATAGGAAGAGATTAGCTAGTAATACTTATTGCATTGAAAATCTTTTGGCTACTTCAGTCTTTTTAAGTATTTTTGAAAGGAAATTAAAAAAACAAAAACAAATGCGAAATGTTAATTTGTTTGAATTACAAATAGTAATATCCCTTATACATTTTATAACTCTTTACATTTTGAGAAAAAAATATATAAGGAATAAAAGAAAAATATCAAGGAAAAAATAATGCTATTGTTTTGTCAGTATATTGAGAAAAAGAAGAGTGATTGCTTAAGGAAAAAATAAATAAAAAAGATGTCCCGGGACTCTTAGGAACACATTGTATGTTATATAATGGAAAATTGATGAAATATCTCTTCTATGTTTACATGAGATTCCGGAGAAAAAGAAAGAATAACTTCGAAATTTCTCCACTGAATTTCTTTTGCGATTGTCTTGGATAACGTTTTTGTATAAGCTTCCTGGAAAATTTAATATACTTATTTTTCTAAATAACAGTTATTTTTGTTTAAATAAAAAATTTCTCTTTAATTGTATTCTCTTTCTCTCAATTCCCAATGATATGAGATTTGAAAACTTTTGGGATTTTTCATAAAAAGAATCTATAATAAATATGAAACATATCTATAAATTTTATTACTCTAATTTTTAGAATAATTGGGTCTTAAAAGCAGAAACAAAATAGCTTAGTTATAAAAATTTTGCTTAAAATTAGTTGTTGTTGAAGTTGAGAGGATTTAATGTGGCACCAGAGTTACACAGTGAACAATTGGCACAATCTATGATTAGCTTCTATGGGTGGTCCGAAGATATAACATTGACAATTTTGATCCCCTGTGGAGGAGATGACTTCCTCGTTTGGTAACCCCCAAAGGTATTAATTTTCCGGATAATGAAAGATACTGCTGCTACGGCCGATTTTACGTGCACCAGCCACCGTTAAAGTGCATGTCGGTCTTTGGCCTGCTAGAGTATCGAACCCGTTGCTTGGAAAACAACGATGAAATTCGGAAACAATGCCTATACCAGGGCCCGAAATTTCAACTTAGATTATACTCGCTGAAAAAAAAAGTTACTCGCCACAAAATATGATTAACTTACTCTATTTTTTACGTATAAGGGGACCAGAAATTACACAATGTCTTTTATTTTATAAGAAAATAGAAGACATTCAATTTTGAAAAAGAGATCATTTTAGAGAATACAAAATTGAATGAAAATGATTATAAAAACCGATTCAAAAGCTACTTTACACAAGTGGTGGGAACATTTTTACTTCAAATTATGAATTTGGATCAATGCACCTTAATGTAAATTAATAATATACGGATACGAGAGGAAAAATCCCTAATTATTATAGGTGTCACTGGATAATATATATATATTAAATATTAATTTTTGCTATATCTATATATATAAAAATGAATTGCTGTTCGTTAGTCTCACTAAAACTCGAGAACGGCTGAACGGATTTATCTTATCTTAGTCTTGAAATGTTCGTGGAGGTCTAGGGAAGGTTTAAAAGGCGAGAAAAAATCGAATAATTTCCGGGAAAACCCTAAAAACAGCCCTTTTCTATTTCCCATACAAACGTTTTCTAGAGTCAATTTGAACTTTATTGCTATTCAATAAAGTTTAGGTGTGTTCCTAACGGCTGATGGCTGAGCTACAAAAATTTGCATGTTGATTCGTAATGACCTCCCCTGATGCACCTCGAAGCCGGATTTTCGAATTTTGTTTTAGTTTTCTTTTAATTAATTAAAATGTTAAAATAAAAACCTTCTAATAACTGATAAATTGGCCATTTAATTTTAATCCTTAATTTAATTGTTGCCAAAAAAAATTATTCTTTTTTGGACAGAAAAAAAGAAAAAAAAAAAACGTGAACAATAAAAATTACATTTATTTAAAATATTTAATTTTATTCCTTAATTTAATTGTTGCCAAAAAAAATTATCATTATTTTTTCGACGGAAAAAAAAAAAAAAAAAAAAAACGTGAACAATAAAAATTACATGTATTTAAAATGAGGAAAGTAAATTAAAAAAATTAGAAATATCAGTCGTATCGTTACAAATAAGATACCAAATGAAAGATGCAATTTTTGTGAATCCAACGGATTAAACAGCTTATCGATCGGACAATTAGATTTTTTAAAATTAACTAATGTATGTATTTTATAAATTTTCTTTCACAAACACAAACGTGTAGTATACAGCCTGTACAACACTAGACCAAATTGAAGTTCAAATTTCATATCAATATTTAAATAAATAAATGAAAATAAAAATATGCTTAATGGGAAATATATATAACCATTAAAAGTTTAGTTGTCTAAAATATGTCAGAAATAGCGCTCATAGCATATTGTTACAAGGTATTAAGTCTTATTTTTACAAGGGATAAAATCTAAAATGGTGACAAAAATTCAAAAGTCGCCAAAGAGAGCTATATTAAGGCGGTACTATGATCATGCTTACAAACCATGAATACTAAATAACCACAAAAAATTAATTGTCTCATGCAACAGACGTAGCCGGTCATAGCATATTATAATATTTAGCGTGAAATTGTTATCATTTTTATGGTTGATCGGGGATAAACAAAATAAACATAGGAAATAACGTAAAAGCAAATATTATGTGCACCACGTATAGTGTTGTTCATATGTAACTGGGATTCAAATATAAAGGGGATACTTCATTTTTTTTTTTCGATACTATCTATTTCGAAACTGTTATCTAATAAGGACTTAATGCAAGCCTATTGGTAAACCATTGTCTCAGGTAATAGGGACAAGCGCCCGAGTTTTAGCGGATGACCAAATCGCTACCGAAGGCAGCAGGGATCCGAAGCGAGCTTTTGAGCAATTTTAGTATTTTATTTTATTTTTATAAAGCTATATAGAAAAGAGTTTCCTTTAAATTTAGTGACCAGCGAAGCGGGCAAAGCCTGCTAGTATATATATATATATATGTTTTTTTTTTTTTTCTTTTTTTGTGGTACTTTCATTCACGAATCCAGCGCCTTACGTATACCAGCTTCGAAGACAGAATTTCTCGGTCACTGGTGGGCCTATTTTTATGAGGATTATTATTCATGCAAAAGTGAGAACACACGTCAACACACCGCGTATCAACAGGAGCACCACCTTCTTAATGATTTCATGCCAATTTCAATAGTGATTCCGTGTTCTGGATCAAAGAACCGAACAAATATAAGGAATACTTTTATTTTTTTGCGATTCGAAGAATCTGAATAGACATAAATCATACTATACTTTGGCAAGTTTATTAGAAAGTTGTTCTTTTGTGAACCTAACGCAGAAAAAAGTTAGTGTTCACAGTTCGATACAGCCAACAGCCGATTGAGCTTCCCAGTTTTGCGAAATTTTTGAAATTAAGGACTAAATCCTTTTCATTTGAAAAAGAAGACAGAGGACGAAAAACATAAAAAAGAGGATTTTTTAGTCTTATAATGTTTTTTTTTTTTTTTTTTTTGTTTAAGAGGGCAGAGCGTTGTAAAAGAAGACTGTCCTCTTAAAGAGAGGATGCCTGGTCACCTTACCTAAGATTAGCATAATTTTACGTTTCAAAGTCGATGTTTTTTTTTTTTTTTTTTTTTTTTTTGGTAGCATCGTATACAGTCAGTAGCATAATTTTTTGAGCACTAGCCAATAATTCCTATATTAAAAAAGTACACTTCAGACTGTTCTGTTAAATAAATCCTTGTCGAATCATGTTCTTAGACTGACTAAGAACATGACTCGATAAGGATTTATTTAACTAAGCAGTATTAAGTGTACTTTTTTTAGACAGGGATTATTGCTAGTGCTCGAATAATTTTGCAGCCGACTGTACTATAAGAATTCCATTTACATTTAGACCGAAATTTTACTCGCCACAGTAAAATTTTCACTCGCCAATGGCGAGCTAGTGAGCGGAAATTTCGCGCCCTGTATACATAAAAAAAAAAATATTTTTATTCATTGACTGTTACCCGTATCTTTATTCACATAAGCTTTAAAGAATAATCTATGCTACAAGTTAAGCGGAAGCTTTAAACCTCTAAACTTAAAATTGTTGTTAAAAAAAAAAAAAGAGGCATTAATTAAACCTAACATGATTTTACCAGCAGCAGAAATAAAATTTACATGGTTGATTTCCTTATTTTATTTCTGTATGAATTCATTTTTTAGTGCGACAGTTTTGTTTCTTCGGCTTTCTATTTCAAAGTTATGTCCCCATACTTTTATATACATTTAACATTTAAGTTTATTTATATATTTTGCTGCGTAAGACAGTCAATTTAATATGAAAAACGATATTACTGAAGTATTTATGGTCGTCGGAAGATTGCAAGGTGAAGTTGTATTTATAAATCTTCATTAATTTGACTTACAGCCCTTTTGTATTAAGGTAGAAATCGAACTAAAACAAACTTAAATTCAGTATAAAATAATTTATATTCAGTACAAACTTAAATTCACCATACAATAAATTAAATCTATATGCATAACATTTTCTTAATGTTTTCTTTTACTTTCTAAAGAACAACAGTTTAGTTTATTTATTTTTACTATAAAAGTTAAAAAAAAAAAAAAAAAAAAAAAAAAAAAGTAAATTGCTGGATATATTATCGGCTCTTTATATCTAAAATGTATTTTTGGATTACGTCCCTTGATCCCCGTTCTGAAAAGAGATAAAATGAAATTGAATGTTTACTTTTCAATATAGTCCTACTTCCTCCTCTCCCTTTTTCAAAACCCTCTCTATTTTTATTTTTTTCTTCAGCTTGAAAATTTAATAAAAAAGCAGCAGAGGACTGGCGTTTATAAGTAATAAGTAAAAAACTTTTTATAAACACCATAAATTGCAAGAAACTCGCAACAATTATTTTCGGTCGAAAGAAAGCACATCTCTTTATTAGGCGAACAAAATAGGCAAGAGTGCTGCAGATAAACCGTTACACAGTGATAGCTTGTGCACAGTGGAAGACTCGACTGCAGCACGCCGTTTGTCTGCAAGACTCGTACCTAGATTGTTCGCCTGACGAAGGGTCATCGTATTTTCTTTCGGTCTGAAACAATTGTTGCGATTTTCTTTCATTTTATGGTGTTTATTCAATTTTTTTTTACTTATTACGTTTAAAATTTATTCAAAAATGTTTAATAAAAAATGATAAGTAAATTATATAATCAACATGCCAAATTTCAATAATTAATAACAACATGTTGAAGTTAAACCTGAAATATAAATAGGTTGATAAAACTTCTAAATTTCTGTATAAGTATTTTTGCAAAATGTACAGCAAATTTTAAATTTCCGAGAGAAAGTGGAATATTCATTATACAAACTTTTCATTTGTGAAAAGCAAACTATAAATGGTTTAGATAAATTAAACCCCAATTTACATATTTTCGATTTTTCAGTGACAAAACTGTCTACGCCTTCTTTTAATTTCTGTAGTCGAATAATAATCGTCGATGTAAAGATTATGTGATGCGTGTGGCATCGATGGTTTTTTTTTTTTTTTTTTATTCAAGAAATGGAACAGAATAAAGTTAGCAACGATGTTAGTTGCATTTTTTCAGATAGTTTGAGTTTTTAATTTTAGTGAACTACTTTTTACCGTAGGAATAATTTTACTATGTTTAATGTTATAGGGAATTATTATACGAGCATAAGATATGCTACTTTAATAGTTTTAAAGTGTAAATAAGTAGTATTGGCGTCCGCTTTTATACAGTTTAATTTAGTAAGAGAAAAGCTAGGAATTTGCGGTGCTTATTCCGTTGCTTTACATAAAGAGATTGGAGTAACTGCGACAGGACCTTTCAAGTGAAGTAAAATTATTTTGATTATATTAAGATTAAAAACATGTTTAAAATCGTTAAAGGATTTAAAAAAGAAGATTTGAAGTGGGTAGCCGAAGAGATTGGAGAGACTTTGCCTTCGACGTTCACAATAGCAAGCTTAAAAGAGCTGATTTTAAATAGTAAAGAGTATGAAAAGGATCCCGAATTTGTGAAAGATATTTTAGAAAATGCTATAGCTGAAAGAAAAATGAAAGAAGAAAAACAAGAACAAGCTTTGAAAGAAGAAAAACAAGAACAAGCTTTGAAAGAAGAAAGACAAGCTGAAAAAGAAGCTGAAAGAGAAGCTGAAGCGTTAAGGCTTGAAAAAGAAGCAGAACTAGAGAAAGAGAAATTAAGATTGAATCATGATTTAGAATTGGCGAGAATACAATCATCTGGGCAAATTCAAACTGATGCTATTTTAAGTAATTATGAAAATAGTACTATGAGACGAAAATTTACTTTACCTAAGCTGGAATTCAGGAAATTTGGCGGGGAAATTAAGGATTGGTTGCCTTTTTGGAGCCAATTTGAACAAATCGATAAAGATGATGAAATTGCCGCAGAGGACAAGTTCCAGTATTTAGTACAAGCAACAATCGCTGGTTCACGCGCAAGAGAAGTTGTTGAAAGTTTCCCGCCAACTGGCGCCAATTATTCAAAGGCAGTGGAAAGTTTAAAGGCTCGTTTTGGCAGGGAAGATATTCTAGTAGAAGTGTATGTACGAGAGTTATTGAAATTGATAATATCTGTGCAAACAAAAGGTAGATTTGCATTAACTTCATTATATGATAAGCTTGAGTCATATTTACGGGCGCTAGAAACATTAGGTGTTACCACTGATAAATATGCCTCCATTTTATACCCTATGGTTGAGTCTTGTTTCCCAGCAGACTTTTTGAAGGCCTGGAATCGCTCGAATCTCTCTTCTTCTAATACGGATGCTAAAGGAAGGTTGAATAATCTGATGCATTTTTTGAAAACGGAAGTAGAAGGTGAAGAGAGAATATCTTTAGCTGTAGCGGGCTTCGGTTTGACAAAGCGTGAAGATAATAAATATTCTAAAAGGAAAAACAGTGCAAGTGCAGACTATATGCGAAATAAGATATCGACAGCTGCAGGTTTATTGACAACGTCTTCTGCTTTAGATTTCAAAAGAGTATGTATTTTTTGCCAAGGCAAAAATTTGAGCTCTGAATGCTTTTCAGCTCGAAAATTGAGTTTAACTGAGATACAAAATATTGTAAAGGATAAAAATTGCTGCTTCGCTTGTTTGTTACCTAATCATACAGTGAAAAAATGTCGAGCAGTTTTAAGATGCATTATCTGTTCTAAGAAGCATGTGCCTTTGATGTGCGATTTGCGTGATTCTCAAAGTAAAACTGCACAAGAAAAGGTTGAAGAAAATTCAGTCAGTAGTGAAGTAAACATGGCAAATTTTAATAAGCAAAGTGCTAAAGTATTCCTTCAAACCTTAAAAGTGAAACTCATCTCCGAAAACAAGCAAAAAACAGTTCGTTTATTGTTAGATTCAGCATCCCAAAAATCTTATATTTTGAAAAGTATAGCAGAAGAGATGAATTATACTCCCATTCGTCAAGAAAAAATGATGCATTCATTGTTTGGCGGAGTTACAACAAAGGAATGCCAACATAATTGTTATAGAATAAAGGTTAAGGATATGAAGGAGAAGTTCACCTGTAATTTTGAAGTGATGGATCAAATTACTATATGTGAAAACATTCAACCGGTCACTAATGGTCCGTGGATTAAAGAGTTGAAAGAATATGGAATCGAATTATCTGATGTAAGTCATTGCCGTGAAGTTATCGAAATATTGATTGGTGCTGATATTATGGGAAAGATGTTAACTGGCAAAAGAAAAGTATTGACATCTGGTCTTGTTGCCATAGAAACATACCTTGGTTGGACATTGATGGGCAAAGCGCCTCACACAGATAATTTAGCAATGATGGTGACGTCTTTGCTTGTAAATGAAGCTGATATCTCAAACTTATGGAGATTGGACTTGATCGGAATAACAGATACTATAGAAAAGAAATCTAAAAGTGAGATTGACCGTCAAAAAAAGGAACATTTCTTACAGACAGTAAAAATTAACAAGGATGGTCGTTACGAAATTTGTCTTCCTTGGGCTGACGACACATCTGCATTACCAGATAACTTGAGTTTGGCTGTAAGACGTTTGGAAAGTACAACTTCTAAGTTATTATCTAAGAACATGTACGGAAAATACGAAAATATATTTATGGACTGGTTGAATGAGGGGATCATAGAAGAAGTTCCTGCTACCAAAGTGAACTCTTATGGTAATTATTTACCTCATCACCCAGTTATTAAAGAGACCAGTAGTACAACACCTATCCGTCCGGTTTTCGATGCTTCAGCAAAGTTGTCTAACCATCCATCTTTAAATCAGTGTCTGCAGTGTGGCCCAAATTTGATTGAGCTTATCCCAGATATTCTTCTACGTTTCAGAGAAAGAAAAATTGGTGTAACCGCTGATATTAGAAAAGCGTTTCTTCAAATTAGTATTTGTGAAAAGGATAGAGATTTCCTACGATTTCTATGATGGAAAGATCTAAAAGAGAAGAAACTTAGAGTATTTAGGCATGCACGAGTCGTTTTCGGTGTAAAGTGTAGCCCTTTTCTTTTATCATCAGTAATTGAATATCACATCAAAAATAGTGCAAGTTTTGAGGAAAATTTCAAGCAAAGGCTTTTGCATAGTTTTTATGTAGACAATGTCGCCACTAGTGTGCACAGTGAAGAAGATCTAAAGAAATTTATCTCGGACTCAAAGAAAATAATGGCAAATGGTGGTTTTGATTTAAGACAGTGGGAATACACTGGTGATCACGATGAAACGTCGAACCAGAAGGAAAGTCAAGTATTGGGTCTGATTTGGGATAAGGTTTCCGATACATTAAAAGTCAACATGAAATGGCTAAACGATTTCAACACAAAGGATTACCAAGCGAAGTATGTTATCGGCAGTTCATAAAATTTTTGATCCTTTTGGTTTTACTGCTCCGGTGATGATTTATCCTAAATTGATGTTACAGAAAGCTTGGAAATTAGGAATTAATTGGGATGACGAAATAACTGGTGATTTACAAAAAGAATTCCTATTATGGTTTCAAGAACTTAAATATTTAAATGATGTTAAGATACCAAGACATATCCAGATCACTCCAGAAAACTTACATGCATGCACAATTTATACTTTCGTTGATGGTAGTAAAGATGCTTATGCAGCAGTAGTATTCTTGAGGATAGAAAATGAAGATCAAGGGGAAATAATTCTGCTTGCTGCTAAGTCCCGAGTTGCGCCTTTAAAAAATACGACTGTACCAAGAATGGAGCTATTAGCGGCTACTATTGGCGCTCGTTTGGCGAAAACTGTTGTGGATGCTTTGGGTTGGCAGGAAATGAAGCGATATTACTGGAGCGATTCCTCAACAGTGCTTGCTTGGATATCAAGAAATGAGAGCTGGTCTGTGTTTGTCAGAAATCGGGTTCAAGAGATTCAGAAATTAAGCAGTCCTTCACCATGGAAACATATACCAAGTGAGAAGAATCCAGCAGACTTGCCGTCTAGAGGCTGTAAGGCTAAGCAATTAGCTTTAATCAGATGGTGGGAGGGCCCACATTGGATGAAAGATTCATCAGAATTTAGAAACCACATGAACACTTCCGATGAAGATTGGAATGAGGAAGAAATTCAGAAAGAAAGGTCAAAGTCTACTTGTATGTTGACGAAACCTGAATTTCCATCCAACAATAACTGGTATTACAGCTACTTTTCAAGTTATGAAAAAATCATACGTTTAGTTGCTTGGATTCTTCGCTTTAAGCATAATTGTTTAAATCCTGATAAGAGGAGTAAAGGCGAATTGACGGTTACTGAATTTCGGGAAGCTGAGATAAAAACTCCACGTATGGTTCAAAAAGAATCTTTCTCTTCGGAAAGTGATGAAAGATTGAAGACATTACAAACCTGTAAGGATGAGCAAGATGTCATTCGTTTGAAAACTAAAATAACTTACAGGAAAGATAGTGAAGATTTTCTCCATCCCATAATTCTCCCTTCAAAGCATGAAGTTGTTAAGCGACTTATTTTTTATATTCATGTAAAGAACTGTCATGCGGGGTTACAAATCCTCTTAAATTTGCTTAGAGAAAGGTATTGGATCCTCAACGGAAAAAAGAGTGTAAAGCTTGTGTTAGCCAGCTGTGTGATTTGAAAAAGGTTTAATTCAAGGGCTTTATGGACATCTAGTGCTCCTCTACCTGAAAACAGAGTAAAAGATTCTACTTATTTCAAATTACAGGCATAGATATGGCTGGTCCTTTGTATCTTAAGAACGATAAGAAGAGTTGGATTTTGATTTTTCACATGTGCTATATATAGAGCTGTTCATCTAGAGCTAGTGAACTCTGCTTCCACAGATGCATTTTTGATGGGTTTGAGAAGATTTGTGGCTCGCAGAGGAAGATGCTCTGTTATCTACTGTGATAACGGAACAAATTTTGTTGGCGCAGCTAATTTATTGAGAAGCTTAGATTGGCAATGTATACAAAAATATGGGTCTGTCAACTCCATAGACTGGAAGTTTAACCCGCCAACGGCGGCGTGGCTTCTGGGAGAGGCTGATTAGGGTAATAAAAGATCTTCTTAAAAGAGTCTTAGGACGCGCCTGTCTTACGTACGAAGAAATGACAACTCTTTTAGCTGATGTTGAAAGTGTAGTGAATTCAAGGCCTCTAACATATCTTTCTGAAGATGCGACTGTAAAGCCTATCTCCCCATCTATGTTTCTTCAAGATGTTCACGAAATTCAGCAAAATTCTTTATCAAAGAGGCTCAGATACAGGCAGTGCCTACTCAGAGCTTTGAGAGATCGATTCCGATCCGAATATTTGGGTGCTCTCATACAGCGAGCAAACAGAAAGCAGCCAGAAAAGGGTATCGCTGTCGGAGATATTGTATTAATTGGATCTGACAACAAGAAACGAATCTACTGGCCACTAGGCCGTATCACAGAGCTTATTCCTGGAAAAGATAATAAAGTTCGACTTGTAAAGGTTCAAACTTCGCAACATGAACTTTTACGACCTATTCAAAGATTATATCCTTTAGAAGTAACATCATCAAATAATAGTTCAAAACTGAAAGAAACATACCATTCAAAGGAAACCTCTGCTCAAACTGTTAAACCCGTTGTAACTTCAGAAGAGGAACCAGTCAGATATAGCAAAGCGGGAAGGAGAATTAAAGTCCCTGAAAGACTAATGTATTGAGAACTACACCTGCAACATTTGGTTTTGATTATAACCTATAATCAAAAGGTGGGAGGATGTTATAACTGAGCCATTTTCAATTTCAGTGTATAAATTTGTTTATTATTTATCCTCTATTTTTGTAAGTTCACGTGCTGAACAATATGTCAAAGAAAAAAAAGAGTTAAATGAATTTAATGCTTTTAATTTTTATGTAAAATATGAGCGCGTGCTATCTTCAAAATTTGTTAAAATGTAAAGATTATGTGATGCGTGTGGCATCGATGGGTTTTTTTTTTTTTTTTTTTTTTTTTTTTAATTCAAGAAATGGAACAGAATAAAGTTAGCAACGATGTTAGTTGCATTTTTTCAGATAGTTTGAGTTTTTAATTTTAGTGAACAACTTTTTACCGTAGGAATAATTTTACTATGTTTAATGTTATAGGGAATTATTATACGAGCATAAGATATGCTACTTTAATAGTTTTAAAGTGTAAATAAGTAGTACTTTTAATTTCTGTAGTAGAATAATAATCGTCGAGATGTTTAATTATAACATTTTAGTACAGAAGTTTACTATTGGATAATAATGTTAAGGGCGTATGAGACTCGACGACTTTACAGGCGATTTTAGAGCCAACCACTGATCAGCGCCGATTTTTCGGAAAAAATTGTCTCTACTCCCAGTGTGATAGCGCAGACCGAAGTTGCCCAACTTTTTCAGAGCTGCCTTGATAAAATTGTCCGTATAGTCAATTTCTCCTCGGATTCGTCCAATCAGGATGCACTATTTTGATACGTCATATTTCCAAGATGGCGGAACACGGGAATCGCTTCAAGTGGAGATTTGAAGAAGAAATATTATCGTTAAGCACGTTTATTTTACCGTTAAATGATAAGAATTTTCAATTAATCATTTTCATTTTCGTATGGCGTTATGACAATAGTCAGATCAAAATAGAGATCAATAAAGATCAAAATAGAAATAATAATGCGATATTTTACACAAATGAAAGGGAATTTTAACGCTAATCATTGCGTATTTTATTCGCGCCAAGAAAAGTGATAAGCGTCAGAAGTTAGTCTTCTTTCATCCAACTTTTCACCCGACTATTGTAACCTCTACGGTGTTTTCGTCGCGGAAAAATCGGCGCTAAAGTCGGCTCAAAAATTGGTTGTTTCTAAAGTTGCTGAATCTGATACGCCCTTTAGCGTAGCATCTTGCTACAGAAAAGTTGGTTGTGTGTTATTATCGTTCTTATCTCTTAACATTGTCTTTTCTGTGTTACTATTCTACTAAACTAAAGCAGGGTGTCGTAGTCTCCGCCTTTTTTTCAGGACATATTGAGAAATGAAAAACTTATGTCTTCTTTTCTACTACTATTTTTACACAATAATTTCTATACTGTTTAATCAGGACATATTACTTTAAATATACAATAAAGATTTCTCTAAGAAGAAAGTGGCGGCAAAAGAGGGCTAAAATTCTCATCTTTGAATGTCCTGAAAAAAAAGGCGGAGACTACGACCCCTGCTAAAGAATAAACGTATTTAATAATAATAATAATAATAACCTTCGATTCCTATCTAAAAAACAAATTTATATATAGGACTGTATAAATAAAAAAGCTGCCAATCAATATAAGGTATAGTTTTGTTTTCGAAAATCTCATGATTATTTCAAATTTTAAAATACATAGACTTAAACTACAAACATTTTCATTTTGCATATTTCAGTTTCCAAGATAATTTTTAAATATATATATATATATTTTTTAATTAAAATACTATCATAAATAATACAGAAGTAAAAAAAAATGATATTACTAAATATTCTCATTCTTAAATCATGTGATTCAGTTAAATTTATAAAAGTGTCACGTAAGTCTCATTGCAGATTTCGTTGTCTAAAAAATCAGAAATGTTGACTTTTAACAGCTGTTTACATGTAGACATGTAACTGTATGTTTATGAATGACTTATTCAATATTTCTGCTTAGTTTGTAATGTTATTTTACGTATAATTTAAAGAGGCTCTGGGGCAATCTGGTTTAATCTGGATCTGAGCATACCAATGATTTAGATTCGGAATATTTTTGTGTTTTCCCGCAATTTATGGTGTTTGTTTACAAGGATTTCATTCATTATGCATAAACTATGTTATACAATATGTATAATATTGTTTATCTGTGTAATACACGTATTCGTCTTATATTCATTTGCACAGCCTAAATATTTCTTTTTAATAATGATTAAAGACATATTTTGCATAACTACTACGCCATTTATCTAGAAAGTTGTATAAAAGTGATAATTTCAAGTGATTAATTTTGAACAAAAATAAAAATAAATTGTCGTGAAGACTTTATGATTTTAATAAAGTATCTACAATTTGATTGCTTTTCCAATATTCATATAGTTATGTAATTTTTATTTACAGATATTAATAATTTCGATAGAGAGAAGCATATTTACAGTTAAATAAAGATATTTTACACAAGTATGTGTCATTTATCAAGAAAGTGACATAAAAGCCATAATTTCAAGCGATTCATTTTAAACAGAAATAAAAAGAAATCGTTTTGGAAATTTTTTAAATTTTAATAAAGTATCTACAATTTGTTTGTTATATTGACTAATATAAAAGCTTTTCCAATACTCATATAGTTATGTAATTATTATATGCAGATATTGATAATTAAGATAGAGAGAAACATATTTACAGTGCTCTAAAATGCCATACAAGTTAAACTATAAGTAATACTCACGCTATTAATTTATAGTGCATACGATAAATACAACAGTAGATTTGTATTTAATAAAATTGTTAAATTCTGGTTTGCTGCTATTGAAAAAGGTTAAAAAAAAGGAACTTTCATTGTAAATGTTCCAGAATTTTGTCTCAACAATGCTTTTAAATAAATTAGAAAAAATCTGGAGTGACTTCACTCGACTTTCCGAACACTGAGTAATGAATGGTTTTGTAGATAAAGTAAGGTAAGAGGAGTTGTTAAATAAACAAAAGAGATAAAATTATAATAGGATGTTTGAGTATTTTTCTCCATATAGTACATGATGTTTAATTTAACGCTACTGAACTTTCAGCCCACAGATCATTATGATAAAGGATTTTTCGTTGTGTCCCTGTAAATCACCAAAATACTTATAGTTAGTGCAACAGTGACTTATAATATTGATATAAATTTTCAGCTCCATCGAATAAGTCATTTAGACGCTATCGCACTTTAAAGTTTGAACCCATATGCCACGATGATAAAGAAATTTGCATTTTGTCCCTGAAAAAAGAATCATTAAGTGCTAGATTCTCTAAAGATCATAATGTTTGTGTGACGGTGAAGTATAACATGTATATTTTTCAGTTCATTTGAATAAGGCGTTTAGTCGCTGTCGCACTTTAAATAATTTGAGACTATACACCATAATGATAAACAATTTTTATTTGTGTCCCTGTAAAACTCTGTAAATGTTACAGTCACCAAAATCTATACAGTTTTTATGATAGTGACCTAAAACAGGTATATAAATTTTCAACTCAAACGGGTGAGGCATTTAGAGGCTATCGCGCTTTAAATATTTTCATCCCATAGACCATAATGATACAGAATTATTTGTTGTATCCCTGTAAAAAAACCTGTAAGTGCTAGATTCACCAAAACCTGTACAGATCGTGAAACTGTGACTACAGGGTTGCCAACTGCTCTGATTTCTGCGGAGTTTCTCCGAAAAATTTTAAAAACTCCGCAAATCCGCGATGTCATTTCGATGCTCCGCAAATTCAGTCTTGACCACTTAGCTAAATATTTTTTTTATTAAATACATAAAACTGAATAGTGGCAAACACTGAAAAAAAAAAAAAAAAAACTATTTTTTTTTTTCTTTTCTTGCACACATCTAGACAGAAATCGCGATCCAATCCTTATCAACTTTTGATTTTGCATTTCCAACAGTTGCCGCATAAAACATTATTCTTTTAATTTTATTTTTTGTCTATGAAAGCGCTTCAACTCCTTTTGAAAATAAAAAAAATAACAAAAATAACTTTTACAATCTAGCTGAAGTTTCTTCAACACGCTTCATCATACAAATAGTAAAGGAAAAACATTCTAGTGCTAGACATTGCGTAATCAAAATATTGCTGATTCAGAACAGGAACAAGTATTTGTTTACATTAGCTAAGAGCGTGTTTAATTAAAACCACAAGCTGAAAGAGGGGAAGAAAGAAACCCAATGCTATGATTATGCAGTATTTTGATTTTCTTTTACACTATATCAATGTTTCAGTTATCTTTCTGACGAAAAAAATTGTTTATTTTAATTATTTATCGACAAAAATAATGGATTCAAAGCTACTGAACTTTAAGGCCAATTGACAACGCAAGGAATCTAAGACCAGGAAGAAGTATCTTCCGTAGTAGTTTCTTTCTTTCTTTTTTTTTAATGTATTTTTTTTTTTTTAAATTGCTCCTCGAAGCAGCCTAAATGCTCCTCAAAACTTACCTGAATACTTCTCAAATTGATTTTGAAAAGTTGGCAACCCTGCGCTCACCAACGTGGGGCTCGAGCCCACGACCCCGAGATTAAGAGTCTCGGGCTCTACCGACTGAGCTAGACGGGCCGTTATCCTACGGAAATAAAACTTGAATTTAATCAATTTCTATTTTTTAATCCCGAGAACAAAAAGTTCATAGAATTCCCACACCGGGAATTAAACCCGGGCCTCGTGGGTGAGAGCCAGGTATCCTAACCACTAGACCATGTGGGAGACATTTGGTTAATTTTCAAATTTTAATCTGGTTTATAGAATAATTAAAAATCTATTTCGATTTTCCTTCGACACTTTTTTCTACCTGTTAACAGGAGTTAAAATAAATTTTAAAAAATCAGATCGTATTTTCTTCTGTGTTAACATAATGAAGACTTGCACCAGAACTTCAAAATTTTACGCTTGTTTATTGAATACTTAAAAAACTATTTTAATTTTCCTTCGACTTTTTATTATTATTGTTATTACTATTATTACATTCTTTAAGGAGTTTAAATGAATTTTTAAAAATCAGATAATGTTTTATTTTGTTTTAACGTAATGAAGTGGAATTCTAAAAATTATTCACTTTTCTGATGTAGTTAAGATTCTGTTGATTTCCTCATACCTGTGAGGGAAATTTTAGGTATACTGGAAGGCTAGAATTTGTAAATAGTGATTTTCAAAGACATGCATGAACTTTTTTACAATCTGCTTAAAAATTCATAATTATTTCGAATTTTTGTGATTTCCTCATACCTGTGAGGGAAATTTTAGGTATACTGGAAGGCTAGAATTTGTAAATAGTGATTTTCAATGACATGCATAATCTTTTTTACAAACTGTTTAAAAATTCATAATTATTTCGAGTTTTTGTGTTCGACAAAATAATAACGCTCGCCCAACGTGGGGCTCGAACCCACGACTCCGAGATTAAGAACCTCGTGCTCTACCGACTGAGTTAGCGGGGCCGTGGACCTAAGGAATTTAAAGTTGAATTTCCTCAATTTGCTTAACTTCTTTTTTTGAATCCCGAGAACAAAAAGATCATTGAATTCCCACACCGGGAATTGAACCCGGGCCTCCTCGGTGAGAGCCAGGTATCCTAACCAGTAGACCATGTGAGAGACATATGGTTTATTTTTAAATTTTACTCTGGTTTATAGAATAATTAAAAATCTATTTCAATTTTCCTTCGACTTTTTTTTTTCTACCTGTTCACAAAAGTTAAAATAAATTTAAAAATATCAGATCGTGTTTTCTTCTGTTTTCACATAATGAAAACTTGCACCACAACTTCAAAAATTTACGCTTATTTATTGAATACTTAAAAAACTATTTTAATTATCCTTCGATTTTATTATTATTATTATTACATTCTTTAAGGAGTTTAAATACATTTTTAAAAATCAGATAATGTTTTCTTTTGTTTTAACGTAATGAAGTGGTATTCTAAAAATTATTCACTTTTCTGATGTACTTAAATTCTTTTGATTTCCTCATACCTGTGAGGGAAATTTTAGGTATACTGGAAGGCTAGAATTTGTAAATAGTGATTTTCAATGACATGCATGATCTTTTTTACAATCTGCTTAAAAATTCATAATTATTTCGAATTTTTGTGATTTCCTCATACCTATGAGGGAAAGTTTAGGTATACTGGAAGGCTAGAATTTCGAAATAGTGATTTTCAATGACATGCATGATCTTTTTTACAATCTGCTTAAAAATTCATAATTATTTTGAATTTTTGTGATTTCCTCATACCTATGAGGGAAATTTTAGGTATACTGGAAGGCAAGAATTTGTAAATAGTGATTTTCAATGACATGCATGATCTTTTTTACAAACTGTTTAAAAATACATAATTATTTCGAATATTTGTGTTCGACAAAATAATAACGCTCGCCCAACGTGGGGCTCGAACCCACGACTCCGAGATTAAGAGTTTCGTGCTCTACCGACTGAGCTAGCCCGGCCACGGACCTAAGGTAATTAAAGTTGAATTTCCTCAATTTTCTTAATTTCTATTTTTGAATCCCGAGAACAAAAAGAACATTGAATTCCCACACCGGGAATTGAACCCGGGCCTCCTGGGTGAGAGCCAGGTATCCTAACCACTAGACCATGTGAGAGACATATGGTTTATTTTCAAATTTTACTCTGGTTTATAGAATAATTAAAAATCTATTTCGATTTTCCTTCGACATTACTTTTTTCTACCTGTTAACCGGAGTTAAAATAAATTTTAAGAAATCTGATTTTTTCGTTCCCCATCATACTATAGGTATGGGGAACTTAGGTAATCGTGAAAATTTTCGACCTCGAGTTTTTGACGTTTCTACACGTTTTCAGAAGTGAGGAATCCGAAAATGACAAATTTTGTATGGTGTCTGTGTGTAGGGTGCTGTTAGTCCGTTAGTTCGTTAGTTTGTTAGTCTGTGTACACGATATCTCAAGAACAAATTGTCGCAGAGAGGTCAGATCAGTTTTAAAATATTACTTTCGGCACTGGCAAGAACCCTATTCATTTGCAACATTCCATTTTAAAAACTTCGTAAGTTATTAGAAATTTACGATTTTCTTAACATGGGAGAATAGGACAAAAATTCACTTAAACGTGCATTAAATGTAAACTTTTTACTCTAAAAATGTCAGACCAGTTTTAAAATATTCGTTTTGATGCCGGAATGAACATCAGTAACTATAAATATGCTACTTTGAAATTTTCGCAAGTTATTGGAAATTTACGAATTTCTTAACATGGCAGTATAGGGAAAAATTTCACATAAACGTCAATTTTGAGCGATATTTTCATCGTAAAGGTGTCAGACTACTTTTGAAATATTATTTAGGACACTGGCATGAATATTAATGACTCTGAATTTTCAAATCTAAAAATTTCGTAAGTTATTGAAAATTTACGAATTTCTTAACATGGGAGAATAGGACAAAAATTCGCTTAAACGTGCCTTAAATGGAAACCTTTTACTCTAAAAATGTCAGACCACTTTTAAAATATCCGTTTTGATGCCGGAATGAACATCAGTAACTAGAAATATGCTACTTTGAAAATTTCGCAAGTTATTGGAAATTTACGAATTTCTTAACATGGCAGTATAGGGCGAAATTTCACATAAACATCAATTTTGATCGATATTTTCATCGCAAGGATGTCAGACTACTTTTGAAATATTATTTAGGACACTGGCATGGATATTAATGACTATGAATTTTCAAATATAAAAATTTCGTAAGTTATTGGAAATTTACGAATTTCTTAACATGGCAGAATAGAGCAAATTTTAACATAAACGTAAATTTTGAGTGATATTTTCAACGTAAAGATGTCAAACCACTTTCGAAATATTATTTAGGTTACTGGCATGAATATCATAGACTACGATTTTTCCAATTTAAAAAACTCGTAAGTTATTTGGAATTTACGATTTACTTAACATGTCAGAATAAGGCAAAATTGAGCATAAACTTCCATTTTGAGGATCATAAATACACTAGACAACTTCAAAATTACATTTATGATATTTTGTTGAACATGATTGAATACAAATATTCTAATAGGAAAATTTCGTAAATTATTCGTAATTTACGATTTTATCAACGTAGCGAAATTGTAATTTTTTCATATAAATATGAATTTTGAGGATCATTGCATTGGAAATGAAAACATTGGCATGAAACATAAACAACGGAATTGACCCTGATAAAATAAATTAATAGATTAGAATAAGATAAATATATCGAAGTGAACGATGGATAGCCTATTAGGCGGGAATTTCTTTCTGTCCCTGTATGAAGCTTTGGTCAAATTGATTTTTTTTAACATGATTATAATATGTCTCGCACTAGAAATTTATGAGACCATAAATATGGTGGGGAACTGAGCAGAGTCCACCTATGCCAACTAGTTTTCTTCTGTTATCACATAATGAAGACTTGCACCACAACTTCAAAATTTTACGTTTGTTTATTGAATACTTAAAAAACTATTTTAATTTTCCTTCGATGCTTTATTATTATTATTATTATTATTATTACATTCCTTAAGGAGTTTAAATGAATTTTTAAAAATCAGATAATGTTTTCTTTTGTTTTAACGTAATGAAGTGGAATTCTAAAAATTATTCACTTTTCTGATGTAGTTAAGATTCTGTTGATTTCCTCATACCTGTGAGGGAAATTTGAGGTATACTGGAAGGCTAGAATTTGTATATAGTGATTTTCAATGACATGCATGATCTTTTTTACAAACAGTTTAAAAATTCATTATTATTTCGAATTTTTGTGTTCGACAAAATAATAACGCTCGCCCAACGTGGGGCTCGAACCGACGACCCCGAGATTAAGAGTCTCGTGCTCTAACGACTGAGCTAGCCGGGCCGTGGGCGTGAGGAAATTAAAGTTGAATTACCTCAATTTTCTTAATTTCTATTTTTGATTGGTTGGTTGGTTGGTTGTAGGATTTAAGGCCGATTGACTCCTGATGTGTCCTAGGCCTAGAGGGGGAATGCCCTCCGTGGGGGTCTTTCTAAGGGGTCCTAGCCCGTATTTACGCAAGTTTCGGAGGAAACCACGGAAAACTCCGAACGGCTAGGTCGATGAGCGCGACCTGGGATCGAACCCGGCACCTCCCATCTACCAGCTTTGAGCGCAGAACCGCTCGGCCGCTGGTGGGCCTTCTATTTTTGAATTCCGAGAACAAAAAGATCATTGAATTCCCACGCCGGGAATTCAACCCGGGCCTCCTGGGTGAGAGCCAGGTATCCTAACCACAAGACCACGTGCGAGACATATGGTTTTTTTTTCAAATTTTACTCTGGTTTATAGAATAATTAAAAATCTATTTCGATTTTCTTTCGACATTTCTTTTTTCTACCTGTTAACAGGAGTTAAAATAAATTTAAAAAAATAAGATCGTGTTTTCTTCTGTTTTCACAAAATGAAAACTTGCACCACAACTTCAAAAATTTACGCTTATTTATTGAATACTTAAAAAACTATTTTAATTTTCCTTCGTTTTTATTATTATTATTATTATTATTATTATTACATTCTTTAAGGAGTTTAAATGAATTTTTAAAAATCAGATTATGTTTTCTTTTTTTTAACGTAATGAAGTGGAATTCTAAAAATTATTCACTTTTCTGATGTACTTATATTCTGTTGATTTCCTCATACCTGTGAGGGAAATTTTAGGTATACTGGAAGGCTAGAATTTGTAAATAGTGATTTTCAATGACATGCATGGTCTTGTTTACAATCTGCTTAAAAATTCATAATTATTTCGAATTTTTGTGATTTCCTCATACCTGTGAGGGAAATTTTAGGTATACTGGAAGGCTAGAATTTGTAAATAGTGATTTTCAATGACATGCATGATCTTTTTTATAAACTATTTAAAAATTCATAATTATTTCGAAGTTTTGTGTTCGACAAAATAATAACGCTCGCCCAACGTGGGGCTCGAACTCACGACTCCAAAATTAAGAGTCTCGTGCTCTACCGATTGAGCTAGCCGGGCCATGGACCTAAGGAAATTAAAGTTGAATTTCCTCAATTTTCTTACTTTCTATTTTTGAATCCCGAGAACAAAAAGATCATTGAATTCCCACATCGGGGGGGGGGGGTGTTGGTGTTAAGGCCGATTCACAACACTGGGGTCCTAGGCCTGAGGGGGAGTGCCTTCCGTGGAGGTCTTTCTAAGGGGTCCTAGCCCGTATTAACGCAAGTTTCGGAGGAAACCACGGAAAACTCCGAACGGCTAGGTCGACGAGCGCGACCGGGGATCGAACCCGGCACCTCACGTCTACCAGCTTTGAGCGCAGAACCGCTCGGCCGCTGGTGGGCTCCCACATCGGGAATTGAATCCAGGCCTCCTGGGTGAGAGCCAGGTATCCTAACCACTAGACCATGTGGGAGACGTATGGTTTATTTTCAAGTTTTACTCTGGTTTATAGAATAATTAAAAATCTATTTCGATTTTCCTTCGACATTTCTTTTTTCTACCTGTTAACCGGAGTTAAAATAAATTTTAAGAAATCTGATTTTTTTTTCTTCTGTTATCACATAATGAAGACTTGCACCAAAACTTCAAAAATTTACGCTTATTTATTGAATACTTAAAAAACTATTTTAATTTTCCTTCGATTTTTTTTTATTGTTATTATTATTATTACATTCTTTAAGGAGTTTAAATGAATTTTTAAAAATCAGATAATGTTTTCTTTTGTTTTTACGTAATAAAGTGGAATTCTAAAAATTATTCACTTTTCTGATGTTCTTAAGATTCTGTTGATTTCCTCACACCTGTGAGGGAAATTTGAGGTATACTGGAAGGCTAGAATTTGTAAATAGTGATTTTCAATGACATGCATAAACTTTTTTACAAACTGTTTAAAAATTCATAATTATTTCGAATTTTTGTGTTCAACAAAATAATAACGCTCGCCCAACGTGGGGCTCGAACCCACGACCCCGAGATTAAGAGTCTCGTGCTCTACCGACTGAGCTAGCCGGGCCGTTGACCCAAGGATATTAAAGTTCAATTTACTCAATTTGCTTAATTTCAATTTTTTAATCCCGAGAAGAAAAAGTTCATTGAATTTCCACACCGGGAATTGATCCCGAGCCTCCTGGGTGAGAGCTAGGTATCCTAACTACTAGATCATGTGGGTGTTTTTGGTGTTTTAGGATTAAGGCCGATTGACTGCTGTAGGTCCTGGGCCTGAGGGTAAGTGCCTTCCGTGGAGGTCTTTCTAAGGGGTCCTAGGCCGTATTTACGCAAGTTTCGGAGAAAACCACGGAAAACTCCGAACGGCTAGGCCGACGAGCGCGACCTGGGATCGAACCCGGCACCTCACGTCTACCAGCTTTGAGCGCAGAGCCGCTCGGCCGCTGGTGGGCCTAGATCATGTGGGAGACATATGGTTAACATTCAAATTTTACTCCGGTTTATAGAATAATTAAAAATCTATTTCGATTTTCCTTCTACATTTTTTTTCTACCTGTTAACAAGAGTTAAAATAAATTTTAAAAAATCAGATCGTGTTTTCTTCTGTTTTCACATAATGAAAACTTGCACCACAACTTCAAAAATTTACGCTTATTTATTGAATACTTAAAAAACTATTTTAATTTTCCTTCGATTTTTTTTTATTGTTATTATTATTATTACATTCTTTAAGGAGTTTAAATGAATTTTTAAAAATCAGATAATGTTTTCTTTTGTTTTTACGTAATAAAGTGGAATTCTAAAAATTATTCACTTTTCTGATGTTCTTAAGATTCTGTTGATTTCCTCATACCTGCGAGGAAAATTTTAGGTATACTAGAAGGCTAGGATTTTTAAGTAGTGATTTTCAATTACATGCATGGTCTTTTTTACAATCTGCTTAAAAATTTATAATTATTTCGAATTTTTGTGATTTCCTCATACTGTGAGGGAAATTTTAGGTATACTGGAAGACTAGAATTTGTAAATAGTGATTTTCAATGACATGGATGATCGTTTTTACAAACTGTTTAAAAATTCATAATTATTTAGAATTTTTGTGTTCGACAAAATAACATCGACCGCCCAACGTGGGGCTCGAACCCACGACCCCGAGATTAAGAGTCTCGTGCTCTACCGACTGAGCTAGCCGGGCCGTGGACCGAAGGAAATTAAAGTCGAATGTCCTCAATTTTCTTAATTTCTATTTTTGAATCCCGAGAATAAAAAAGATCATTGAATTCCCACACCGAGAATTGAACCCGGGCCTCCTGGGTCGAGAGCCAGGTATCCTAACCACTAGACCATATGGGAGACATATGGGTTTTTTTCAAATTTTACTCTGGTTTATAGAATAATTAAAAATCTATTTCGATTTTCTTTCGACATTTCTTTTTTCTACCTGTTAACAGGAGTTAAAATAAATTTAAAAAAATCAGATCGTGTTTTCTTCTGTGTTCACATAATGAAAACTTGCACCACAACTTCAAAATTTTACGTTTGTTTATTGAATACTTTAAAAACTATTTTAATTTTCCTTCGATGCTATATTATTATTATTATTATTATTATTACATTCCTTAAGGA
This sequence comes from Salticus scenicus, assembly GCA_963930645.1. Classification (NCBI taxonomy): domain Eukaryota; kingdom Metazoa; phylum Arthropoda; class Arachnida; order Araneae; family Salticidae; genus Salticus; species Salticus scenicus. The sequence goes on from OZ005650.1 coordinate 179,723,763, forward strand.
TTTTAAATGAATTTTTAAAAATTCGATAATGTTTTCTTTAGTTTTAACGTAATGAAGTGGAATTCTAAAAATTATTCACTTTTCTGATGTACTTAAATTCTGTTGATTTCCTCATATCTGTGAGAGAAATTTTAGGTATACTGGAAGGCTAGAATTTGTAAATAGTGATTTTCGATGACATGCATGATCTCTTTTACAAACTGTTTAAAAATTCATTAATATTTCGAATTTTTGTGTTCGACAAAATAATAACGCTCGCCCAACGTGGGGCTCGAACCCACGACCCCGAGATTAAGAGTCTCGTGCTCTACCGACTGAGCTAGCCGGGCCGTGGACCGAAGGAAATTAAAGTTGAATTTCCTCAATTTTCTTAATTTCTATTTTTGAATCCCGAGAACAAAAAGATCATTGAATTCCCATACCGGGAATTGAACCCGGGCCTCCTGGGTGAGAGCCAGGTATCCTAACAACTAGACCATGTGGGAGACATATGGTTTGTTTTCAAATTTTACTCTGGTTTATAGAATAATTAAAAATCTATTTCGATTTTCTTTCGACATTTCTTTTTTCTACCTGTTAACAGGAGTTAAAATAAACTTTAAAAAATCAGAACGTGTCTTCTTCTGTGTTCACATAATGAAAACTTGCACCAAAACTTCAAAATTTTACGTTTGTTTATTGAATACTTTAAAAACTATTTTAATTTTCCTTCGATGCTATATTATTATAATTATTATTATTATTACATTCCTTAAGGATTTTAAATGAATTTTTAAAAATTCGATAATGTTTTCTTTAGTTTTAACGTAATGAAGTGGAATTCTAAAACTTATTCACTTTTCTGATGTAGTTAAGATTCTGTTGATTTCCTCATACCTGTGAGGAAAATTTTAGGTATACTGGAAGGCTAGGATTTTTAAGTAGTGATTTTCAATGACATGCATGATCTTTTTTACAATTGTTTAAAAATTCACAATTATTTCGAATTTTTGTGTTCGACAAAATAATAACTTTCGCCCAACGAGGGGCTCGAACCCACGACTCCGAGATTAAGAGTCTCGTGCTCTACCGACTGAGCTAGCCGGGCCATTGACCTAAAGAAATTAAAGTTGAATTTCCTCAATTTGCTTAATTTCTATTTTTTAATCCTGAGAACAAAAAGGTTCATTGAATTCCCACACCGGGAATTGATCCCGAGCCTCCTGGGTGAGAGCTAGGTATCCTAACTACTGGATCATGTGGGAGACATATGGTTAGTATTCAAATTTTACTTCGGTTTATAGAATAATTAAAAATCTATTTCGATTTTCCTTCTACATTTTTTTTCTACCTGTTAACAAGAGTTAAAATAAATTTAAAAAAATCAGATCGTGTTTTCTTCTGTTTTCACATAATGAAAACTTGCACCACAATTTCAAAAATTTACGCTTGTTTATTGAATACTTAAAAAACTATTTTAATTTTCCTTCGATTTTTTTTTTATTGTTATTATTATTATTACATTCTTTAAGGAGTTTAAATGAATTTTTAAAAATCAGATAATGTTTTCTTTTGTTTTAACGTAATAAAGTGGAATTCTAAAAATTATTCACTTTTCTGATGTTCTTAAGATTCTGTTGATTTCCTCATACCTGCGAGGAAAATTTTAGGTATACTAGAAGGCTAGGATTTTTAAGTAGTGATTTTCAATGACATGCATGGTCTTTTTTACAATCTGCTTAAAAATTTGTAATTATTTCGAATTTTTGTGATTTCCTCATACTGTGAGGGAAATTTTAGGTATACTGGAAGACTAGAATTTGTAAATAGTGATTTTCAATGACATGGATGATCGTTTTTACAAACTGTTTAAAAATTCATAATTATTTAGAATTTTTGTGTTCGACAAAATAACATCGACCGCCCAACGTGGGGCTCGAACCCACGACCCCGAGATTAAGAGTCTCGTGCTCTACCGACTGAGCTAGCCGGGCCGTGGACCGAAGGTAATTAAAGTCGAATGTCCTCAATTTTCTTAATTTCTATTTTTGAATCCCGAGAATAAAAAAGATCATTGAATTCCCACACCGAGAATTGAACCCGGGCCTCCTGGGTCGAGAGCCAGGTATCCTAACCACGAGACCATGTGGGAGACATATGGTTTTTTTTCAAATTTTACTCTGGTTCAAGAATAATTAAAAATCTATTTCGATTTTCTTTCGACATTTCTTTTTTCTACCTGTTAACAGGAGTTAAAATAAACTTTAAAAAATCAGAACGTGTTTTCTTCTGTGTTCACATAATGAAAACTTGCACCAGAACTTCAAAATTTTACGCTTGTTTATTGAATACTTAAAAAACTATTTTAATTTCCCCTCGAATTATTATTATTATTATTATTACATTCTTTAAGGAGTTTAAATGAATTTTTAAAAATCAGACAATGTTTTCTTTTGTTTTAACGTACTGAAGTGGAATTCTAAAATCTATTCACTTTTCTGATGTACTTACGATTCTGTTGATTTCCTCATACCCGTGAGGGTAATTTTAAGTATACTGGAAGGCTAGAATTTGTAAATAGTGATTTTCAATGACATGCATGGTCTTTTTTACAAGCTGTTTAAAAATTCATAATTATATTGAATTTTTGAGTTCCACAAAATAATAACGCTCGCCCAACGTGGGGCTCGAACCCACGACCCCGAGAATAAGAGTCTCGTGCTCTACCGACTGAGCTAGCCGGGCCGTTGACCAAAGGAAGTTAAAGTTGAATTTCCTCAATTTGCTTTATAGGTTTTTTTCAAATTTTACTCTGGTTTATAGAATAATTAAAAATCTATTTCGATTTTCTTTCGACATTTCTTTTTTCTACCTGTTAACAGGAGTTAAAATAAATTTAAAAAAATCAGATCGTGTTTTCTTCTGTGTTCACATAATGAAAACTTGCACCACAACTTCAAAATTTTACGTTTGTTTATTGAATACTTTAAAAACTATTTTAATTTTCCTTCGATGCTATATCATTATTATTATTATTATTATTACATTCCTTAAGGATTTTAAATGAATTTTTAAAAATTCGATAATGTTTTCTTTAGTTTTAACGTAATGAAGTGGAATTCTAAAAATTATTCACTTTTCTGATGTACTTAAATTCTGTTGATTTCCTCATATCTGTGAGAGAAATTTTAGGTATACTGGAAGGCTAGAATTTGTAAATAGTGATTTTCGATGACATGCATGATCTCTTTTACAAACTGTTTAAAAATTCATTAATATTTCGAATTTTTGTGTTCGACAAAATAATAACGCTCGCCCAACGTGGGGCTCGAACCCACGACCCCGAGATTAAGAGTCTCGTGCTCTACCGACTGAGCTAGCCGGGCCGTGGACCGAAGGAAATTAAAGTTGAATTTCCTCAATTTTCTTAATTTCTATTTTTGAATCCCGAGAACAAAAAGATCATTGAATTCCCATACCGGGAATTGAACCCGGGCCTCTTGGGTGAGAGCCAGGTATCCTAACAACTAGACCATGTGGGAGACATATGGTTTGTTTTCAAATTTTACTCTGGTTTATAGAATAATTAAAAATCTATTTCGATTTTCTTTCGACATTTCTTTTTTCTACCTGTTAACAGGAGTTAAAATAAACTTTAAAAAATCAGAACGTGTCTTCTTCTGTGTTCACATAATGAAAACTTGCACCAAAACTTCAAAATTTTACGTTTGTTTATTGAATACTTTAAAAACTATTTTAATTTTCCTTCGATGCTATATTATTATTATTATTATTATTATTACATTCCTTAAGGATTTTAAATGAATTTTTAAAAATTCGATAATGTTTTCTTTAGTTTTAACGTAATGAAGTGGAATTCTAAAACTTATTCACTTTTCTGATGTAGTTAAGATTCTGTTGATTTCCTCATACCTGTGAGGAAATTTTAGGTATACTGGAAGGCTAGGATTTTTAAGTAGTGATTTTCAATGACATGCATGATCTTTTTTACAATTGTTTAAAAATTCACAATTATTTCGAATTTTTGTGTTCGACAAAATAATAACGCTCGCCCAACGAGGGGCTCGAACCCACGACTCCGAGATTAAGAGTCTCGTGCTCTACCGACTGAGCTAGCCGGGCCATTGACCTAAAGAAATTAAAGTTGAATTTCCTCAATTTGCTTAATTTCTATTTTTTAATCCTGAGAACAAAAAGGTTCATTGAATTCCCACACCGGGAATTGATCCCGAGCCTCCTGGGTGAGAGCTAGGTATCCTAACTACTGGATCATGTGGGAGACATATGGTTAGTATTCAAATTTTACTTCGGTTTATAGAATAATTAAAAATCTATTTCGATTTTCTTCTACATTTTTTTTCTACCTGTTAACAAGAGTTAAAATAAATTTAAAAAAATCAGATCGTGTTTTCTTCTGTTTTCACATAATGAAAACTTGCACCACAATTTCAAAAATTTACGCTTGTTTATTGAATACTTAAAAAACTATTTTAATTTTCCTTCGATTTTTTTTTATTGTTATTATTATTATTACATTCTTTAAGGAGTTTAAATGAATTTTTAAAAATCAGATAATGTTTTCTTTTGTTTTAACGTAATAAAGTGGAATTCTAAAAATTATTCACTTTTCTGATGTACTTAAATTCTGTTGATTTCCTCATATCTGTGAGAGAAATTTTAGGTCTACTGGAAGGCTAGGATTTTTAAATAGTGATTTTCAATGACATGCATGATCTTTTTTACAACCCGCTTAAAAATTCATAATTATTTCGAATTTTTGTGATTTCCTCATACCTGTGAGGGAAATTTTAGGTATACTGGAAGGCTAGAATTTGTAAATAGTGATTTTCAATGACATGCATAATCTTTTTTACAAACTGTTTAAAAATTCATAATTATTTCGAGTTTTTGTGTTCGACAAAATAATAACGCTCGCCCAACGTGGGGCTCGATCCCACGACTCCGAGATTAAGAACCTCGTGCTCTACCGACTGAGTTAGCGGGGCCGTGGACCTAAGGAAATTAAAGTTGAATTTCCTCAATTTGCTTAATTTCTTTTTTTGAATCCCGAGAACAAAAAGATCATTGAATTCCCACACCGGGAATTGAACCCGGGCCTCCTCGGTGAGAGCCAGGTATCCTAACCAGTAGAGAGCCCACCAGCGGCCGAGCGGTTCTGCGCTCAAAGCTGGTAGATGGGAGGTGCCGGGTTCGATCCCAGGTCGCGCTCATCGACCTAGCCGTTCGGAGTTTTCCGTGGTTTCCTCCGAAACTCGCGTAAATACGGGCTAGGACCCCTTAGAAAGACCCCCACGGAGGGCATTCCCCCTATAGGCCTAGGACACTTAAGGAGTCAATCGGCCTTAATCCTACAACCAACCAACCTAACCAGTAGACCATGTGAGAGAAATATGGTTTATTTTCAAATTTTACTCTGGTTTATAGAATAATTAAAAATCTATTTCAATTTTCCTTCGACTTTTTTTTTTTCTACCTGTTCACAAGAGTTAAAATAAATTTAAAAAAATCAGATCGTGTTTTCTTCTGTTTTCACATAATGAAAACTTGCACCACAACTTCAAAAATTTACGCTTATTTATTGAATACTTAAAAAACTATTTTAATTTTCCTTCGATTTTATTATTATTATTATTACATTCTTTAAGGAGTTTAAATACATTTTTAAAAATCAGATAATGTTTTCTTTTGTTTTAACGTAATGAAGTGGTATTCTAAAAATTATTCACTTTTCTGATGTAGTTAAGATTCTGTTGATTTCCTCATACCTGTGAGGGAAATTTGAGGTATACTGGAAGGCTAGAATTTGTATATAGTGATTTTCAATGACATGCATGATCTTTTTTACAATCTGCTTAAAAATTCATAATTATTTCGAATTTTTGTGATTTCCTCATACCTATGAGGGAAATTTTAGGTATACTGGAAGGCTAGAATTTCGAAATAGTGATTTTCAATGACATGCATGATCTTTTTTACAATCTGCTTAAAAATTCATAATTATTTCGAATTTTTGTGATTTCCTCATACCTGTGAGGGAAATGTTAGGTATACTGGAAGGCAAGAATTTGTAAATAGTGATTTTCAATGACATGCATGATCTTTTTTACAAACTGTTTAAAAATACATAATTATTTCGAATATTTGTGTTCGACAAAATAATAACGCTCGCCCAACGTGGGGCTCGAACCCACGACTCCGAGATTAAGAGTCTCGTGCTCTACCGACTGAGCTAGCCCGGCCACGGACCTAAGGAAATTAAAGTTGAATTTCCTCAATTTTCTTAATTTCTATTTTTGAATCCCGAGAACAAAAAGATCATTGAATTCCCACACCGGGAATTGAATCCGGGCCTCCTGGGTGAGAGCCAGGTATCCTAACCACTAGACCATGTGAGAGACATATGGTTTATTTTCAAATTTTACTCTGGTTTATAGAATAATTAAAAATCTATTTCGATTTTCCTTCGACATTACTTTTTTCTACCTGTTAACCGGAGTTAAAATAAATTTTAAGAAATCTGATTTTTTAGTTCCCCATCATACTATAGGTATGGGGAACTTAGGTAATCGTGAAAATTTTCGACCTCGGGTTTTTGACGTTTCTACACGTTTTCAGAAGTGAGGAATCCGAAAATGACAAATTTTGTATGGTGTCTGTGTGTAGGGTGCTGTTAGTCCGTTAGTTCGTTAGTTTGTTAGTCTGTGTACACGATATCTCAAGAACAAATTGTCGCAGAGAGGTCAGATCAGTTTTAAAATATTACTTTCGACACTGGCAAGAACCCTATTCATTTGCAACATTCGATTTTAAAAACTTCGTAAGTTATTAGAAATTTACGATTTTCTTAACATGGGAGAATAGGACAAAAATTCACTTAAACGTGCATTAAATGTAAACTTTTTACTCTAAAAATGTCAGACCAGTTTTAAAATATTCGTTTTGATGCCGGAATGAACATCAGTAACTATAAATATACTACTTTGAAATTTTCGCAAGTTATTGGAAATTTACGAATTTCTTAACATGGCAGTATAGGGAAAAATTTCACATAAACGTCAATTTTGAGCGATATTTTCATCGTAAAGGTGTCAGACTACTTTTGAAATATTATTTAGGACACTGGCATGAATATTAATGACTCTGAATTTTCAAATCTAAAAATTTCGTAAGTTATTGAAAATTTACGAATTTCTTAACATGGGAGAATAGGACAAAAATTCACTTAAACGTGCCTTAAATGGAAACCTTTTACTCTAAAAATGTCAGACCACTTTTAAAATATCCGTTTTGATGCCGGAATGAACATCAGTAACTAGAAATATGCTACTTTGAAAATTTCGCAAGTTATTGGAAATTTACGAATTTCTTAACATGGCAGTATAGGGCGAAATTTCACATAAACATCAATTTTGATCGATATTTTCATCGCAAGGATGTCAGACTACTTTTGAAATATTATTTAGGACACTGGCATGGATATTAATGACTATGAATTTTCAAATATAAAAATTTCGTAAATTATTGGAAATTTACGAATTTCTTAACATGGCAGAATAGAGCAAATTTTAACATAAACGTAAATTTTGAGTGATATTTTCATCGTAAAGATGTCAAACCACTTTCGAAATATTATTTAGGTTACTGGCATGAATATCTTAGACTACGATTTTTCCAATTTAAAAAACCTTTGAAAGACCCCCACGGAGGGCATTCCCCCTCTAGGCCTAGGACACATCAGGAGTCAATCGGCCTTAAATCCTACAACCTACAACCAACCAATTTAAAAAACTCGTAAGTTATTTGGAATTTACGATTTACTTAACATGTCAGAATAAGGCAAAATTGAGCATAAACTTCCATTTTGAGGATCCTAAATACATTAGACAACTTCAAAATTACGTTTATGATATTTGTTTGAACATGATTGAATACAAATATTCTAATTGGAAAATTTCGTAAATTATTCGTAATTTACGATTTTATCAACGTAGCGAAATTGTAATTTTTTCATATAAATATGAATTTTGAGGATTATTGCATTGGAAATGAAAACATTGGCATGAAACATAAACAACGGAATTGACCCTGATAAAATAAATTAATAGATTAGAATAAGATAAATATATCGAAGTGAACGATGGATAGCCTATTAGGCGGGAATTTCTTTCTGTCCCTGTATGAAGCTTTGGTCAAATTGATTTTTTTAACATGATTATAATATGTCTCGCACTAGAAATTTATGAGACCATAAATATGGTGGGGAACTGAGCAGAGTCCACCTATTCCAACTAGTTTTCTTCTGTTATCACATAATGAAGACTTGCACCACAACTTCAAAATTTTACGTTTGTTTATTGAATACTTAAAAAACTATTTTAATTTTCCTTCGATGCTTTATTATTATTATTATTATTATTATTACATTCCTTAAGGAGTTTAAATGAATTTTTAAAAATCAGATAATGTTTTCTTTTGTTTTAACGTAATGAAGTGGAATTCTAAAAATTATTCACTTTTCTGATGTAGTTAAGATTCTGTTGATTTCCTCATACCTGTGAGGGAAATTTGAGGTATACTGGAAGGCTAGAATTTGTATATAGTGATTTTCAATGACATGCATGATCTTTTTTACAAACAGTTTAAAAATTCATTATTATTTCGAATTTTTGTGTTCGACAAAATAATAACGCTCGCCCAACGTGGGGCTCGAACCCACGACCCCGAGATTAAGAGTCTCGTGCTCTAACGACTGAGCTAGCCGGGCCGTGGGCGTGACGAAATTAAAGTTGAATTACCTCAATTTTCTTAATTTCTATTTTTGAATTCCGAGAACAAAAAGATCATTGAATTCCCACGCCGGGAATTCAACCCGGGCCTCCTGGGTGAGAGCCAGGTATCCTAACCACAAGACCATGTGCGAGACATATGGTTTTTTTTCAAATTTTACTCTGGTTTATAGAATAATTAAAAATCTATTTCGATTTTCTTTCGACATTTTCTTTCTACCTGTTAACAAGAGTTAAAATAAATTTAAAAAAATCAGATCGTGTTTTCTTCTGTTTTCACATAATGAAAACTTGCACCACAACTTCAAAAATTTACGCTTATTTATTGAATACTTAAAAAACTATTTTAATTTTCCTTTGATTTTATTATTATTATTATTATCACATTCTTTAAGGAGTTTAAATGTGTTTTTAAAAATCAGATAATGTTTTCTTTTGTTTTAACGTAATGAAGTGGAATTCTAAAAATTATTCACTTTTCTGATGTAGTTAAGATTCTGTTGATTTCCTCATACCTGTGAGGGAAATTTGAGGTATACTGGAAGGCTAGAATTTGTAAATAGTGATTTTCAATGACATGCATGGTCTTTTTTACAATCTGCTTAAAAATTCATAATTATTTCGAATTTTTGTGATTTCCTCATACCTGTGAGGGAAATTTTAGGTATACTGGAAGGCTAGAATTTGTAAATAGTGATTTTCAATGACATGCATGATCTTTTTTATAAACTGTTTAAAAATTCATAATTATTTCGAAGTTTTGTGTTCGACAAAATAATAACGCTCGCCCAACGTGGGGCTCGAACTCACGACTCCAAAATTAGGAGTCTCGTGCTCTACCGATTGAGCTAGCCGGGCCATGGACCTAAGGAAATTAAAGTTGAATTTCCTCAATTTTCTTAATTTCTATTTTTGAATCCCGAGAACAAAAAGATCATTGAATTCCCACATCGGGAATTGAATCCAGGCCTCCTGGGTGAGAGCCAGGTATCCTAACCACTAGACCATGTGGGAGACGTATGGTTTATTTTCAAGTTTTACTCTGGTTTATAGAATAATTAAAAATCTATTTTGATTTTCCTTCGACATTTCTTTTTTCTACCTGTTAACCGGAGTTAAAATAAATTTTAAGAAATCTGATTTTTTTTCTTCTGTTATCACATAATGAAGACTTGCACCAAAACTTCAAAAATTTACGCTTATTTATTGAATACTTAAAAAACTATTTTAATTTTCCTTCGATTTTTTTTTATTGTTATTATTATTATTACATTCTTTAAGGAGTTTAAATGAATTTTTAAAAATCAGATAATGTTTTCTTTTGTTTTTACGTAATAAAGTGGAATTCTAAAAATTATTCACTTTTCTGATGTTCTTAAGATTCTGTTGATTTCCTCATACCTGTGAGGGAAATTTGAGGTATACTGGAAGGCTAGAATTTGTAAATAGTGATTTTCAATGACATGCATAAACTTTTTTACAAACTGTTAAAAAATTCATAATTATTTCGAATTTTTGTGTTCGACAAAATAATAACGCTCGCCCAACGTGGGGCTCGAACCCACGACCCCGAGATTAAGAGTCTCGTGCTCTACCGACTGAGCTAGCCGGGCCGTTGACCTAAGGATCTTAATGTTCAATTTACTCAATTTGCTTAATTTCAATTTTTTAATCCCGAGAAGAAAAAGTTCATTGAATTTCCACACCGGGAATTGATCCCGAGCCTCCTGGGCGAGAGCTAGGTATCCTAACTACTAGATCATGTGGGTGTTTTTGGTGTTTTAGGATTAAGGCCGATTGACTGCTGTAGGTCCTGGGCCTGAGGGGGAGTGCCTTCCGTGGAGGTCTTTCTAAGGGGTCCTAGCCCGTATTTACGCAAGTTTCGGAGAAAACCACGGAAAACTCCGAACGGCTAGGCCGACGAGCGCGACCTGGGATCGAACCCGGCACCTCACGTCTACCAGCTTTGAGCGCAGAACCGCTCGGCCGCTGGTGGGCCTAGATTATGTGGGAGACATATGGTTAACATTCAAATTTTACTCCGGTTTATAGAATAATTAAAAATCTATTTCGATTTTCCTTCTACATTTTTTTTCTACCTGTTAACAAGAGTTAAAATAAATTTTAAAAAATCGGATCAAGTTTTCTTCTGTTTTCACATAATGAAAACTTGCACCACAATTTCAAAAATTTACGCTTGTTTATTGAATACTTAAAAAACTATTTTAATTTTCCTTCGATTTTTTTTTTTATTGTTATTATTATTATTACATTCTTTAAGGAGTTTAAATGAATTTTTAAAAATCAGATAATGTTTTCTTTTGTTTTTACGTAATAAAGTGGAATTCTAAAAATTATTCACTTTTCTCATGTTCTTAAGATTCTGTTGATTTCCTCATACCTGTGAGGGAAATTTGAGGTATACTGGAAGGCTAGTATTTTTAAGTAGTGATTTTCAATGACATGCATGGTCTTTTTTACAATCTGCTTAAAAATTTATAATTATTTCGAATTTTTGTGATTTCCTCATACTTTGAGGGAAATTTTAGGTATACTGGAAGACTAGAATTTGTAAATAGTGATTTTCAATGACATGGATGATCGTTTTTACAAACTGTTTAAAAATTCATAATTATTTCGAATTTTTGTGTTCGACAAAATAACATCGACCGCCCAACGTGGGGCTCGAACCCACGACCCCGAGATTAAGAGTCTCGTGCTCTACCGACTGAGCTAGCCAGGCCGTGGACCGAAGGAAATTAAAGTCGAATGTCCTCAATTTTCTTAATTTCTATTTTTGAATCCCGAGAATAAAAAAGATCATTGAATTCCCACACCGAGAATTGAACCCGGGCCTCCTGGGTCGAGAGCCAGGTATCCTAACCACTAGACCATGTGGGAGACATATGGTTTTTTTCAAATTTTACTCTGGTTTATAGAATAATTAAAAATCTATTTCGATTTTCTTTCGACATTTCTTTTTTCTACCTGTTAACAGGAGTTAAAATAAACTTTAAAAAATCAGAACGTGTTTTCTTCTGTGTTCACATAATGAAAACTTGCACCACAACTTCAAAATTTTACGTTTGTTTATTGAATACTTTAAAAACTATTTTAATTTTCCTTCGATGCTATATTATTATTATTATTATTATTATTACATTCCTTAAGGATTTTAAATGAATTTTTAAAAATTCGATAATGTTTTCTTTAGTTTTAACGTAATGAAGTGGAATTCTAAAAATTATTCACTTTTCTGATGTACTTAAATTCTGTTGATTTCCTCATATCTGTGAGAGAAATTTTAGGTATACTGGAAGGCTAGAATTTGTAAATAGTGATTTTCAATGACATGCATGATCTCTTATACAAACTGTTTAAAAATTCATTAATATTTCGAATTTTTGTGTTCGACAAAATAATAACGCTCGCCCAACGTGGGGCTCGAACCCACGACCCCGAGATTAAGAGCCTCGTGCTCTACCGACTGAGCTAGCCGGGCCGTGGACCGAAGGAAATTAAAGTTGAATTTCCTCAATTTTCTTAATTTCTATTTTTGAATCCCGAGAACATAAAGATCATTGAATTCCCATACCGGGAATTGAACCCGGGCCTCCTGGGTGAGAGCCAGGTATCCTAACAACTAGACCATGTGGGAGACATATGGTTTGCTTTCAACTTTTACTCTGGTTTATAGAATAATTAAAAATCTATTTCGATTTTCTTTCGACATTTCTTTTTTCTACCTGTTGGTGTGTGTTGGTGTTTAGGATTAAGGCCGATTGACTGCTGTAGGTCCTGGGCCTGAGGGGGAGTGCCTTCCGTGGAGGTCTTTCTAAGGGGTCCTAGCCCGTATTTACGCAAGTTTCGGAGAAAACCACGGAAAACTCCGAACGGCTAGGCCGACGAGCGCGACCTGGGATCGAACCCGGCACCTCACGTCTACCAGCTTTGAGCGCAGAACCGCTCGGCCGCTGGTGGGCTTTTTCTACCTGTTAACAGGAGTTAAAATAAACTTTAAAAAATCAGAACGTGTCTTCTTCTGTGTTCACATAATGAAAACTTGCACCAAAACTTCAAAATTTTACGTTTGTTTATTGAATACTTTAAAAACTATTTTAATTTTCCTTCGATGCTATATTATTATTATTATTATTATTATTACATTCCTTAAGGATTTTAAATGAATTTTTAAAAATTCGATAATGTTTTCTTTAGTTTTAACGTAATGAAGTGGAATTCTAAAACTTATTCACTTTTCTGATGTAGTTAAGATTCTGTTGATTTCCTCATACCTGTGAGGAAAATTTTAGGTATACTGGAAGGCTAGGATTTTTAAGTAGTGATTTTCAATGACATGCATGATCTTTTTTACAATTGTTTAAAAATTCACAATTATTTCGAATTTTTGTGTTCGACAAAATAATAACGCTCGCCCAACGAGGGGCTCGAACCCACGACTCCGAGATTAAGAATCTCGTGCTCTACCGACTGAGCTAGCCGGGCCATTGACCTAAAGAAATTAAAGTTGAATTTCCTCAATTTGCTTAATTTCTATTTTTTAATCCTGAGAACAAAAAGGTTCATTGAATTCCCACACCGGGAATTGATCCCGAGCCTCCTGGGTGAGAGCTAGGTATCCTAACTACTGGATCATGTGGGAGACATATGGTTAGTATTCAAATTTTACTTCGGTTTATAGAATAATTAAAAATCTATTTCGATTTTCCTTCTACATTTTTTTTTCTACCTGTTAACAAGAGTTAAAATAAATTTAAAAAAATCAGATCGTGTTTTCTTCTGTTTTCACATAATGAAAACTTGCACCACAATTTCAAAAATTTACGCTTGTTTATTGAATACGTAAAAAACTATTTTAATTTTCCTTCGATTTTTTTTTATTGTTATTATTATTATTACATTCTTTAAGGAGTTTAAATGAATTTTTAAAAATCAGATAATGTTTTCTTTTGTTTTTACGTAATAAAGTGGAATTCTAAAAATTATTCACTTTTCTGATGTTCTTAAGATTCTGTTGATTTCCTCATACCTGTGAGGGAAATTTGAGGTATACTGGAAGGCTAGAATTTGTAAATAGTGATTTTCAATGACATGCATAAACTTTTTTACAAACTGTTAAAAAATTCATAATTATTTCGAATTTTTGTGTTCGACAAAATAATAACGCTCGCCCAACGTGGGGCTCGAACCCACGACCCCGAGATTAAGAGTCTCGTGCTCTACCGACTGAGCTAGCCGGGCCGTTGACCTAAGGATCTTAATGTTCAATTTACTCAATTTGCTTAATTTCAATTTTTTAATCCCGAGAAGAAAAAGTTCATTGAATTTCCACACCGGGAATTGATCCCGAGCCTCCTGGGCGAGAGCTAGGTATCCTAACTACTAGATCATGTGGGTGTTTTTGGTGTTTTAGGATTAAGGCCGATTGACTGCTGTAGGTCCTGGGCCTGAGGGGGAGTGCCTTCCGTGGAGGTCTTTCTAAGGGGTCCTAGCCCGTATTTACGCAAGTTTCGGAGAAAACCACGGAAAACTCCGAACGGCTAGGCCGACGAGCGCGACCTGGGATCGAACCCGGCACCTCACGTCTACCAGCTTTGAGCGCAGAACCGCTCGGCCGCTGGTGGGCCTAGATTATGTGGGAGACATATGGTTAACATTCAAATTTTACTCCGGTTTATAGAATAATTAAAAATCTATTTCGATTTTCCTTCTACATTTTTTTTCTACCTGTTAACAAGAGTTAAAATAAATTTTAAAAAATCGGATCAAGTTTTCTTCTGTTTTCACATAATGAAAACTTGCACCACAATTTCAAAAATTTACGCTTGTTTATTGAATACTTAAAAAACTATTTTAATTTTCCTTCGATTTTTTTTTTTATTGTTATTATTATTATTACATTCTTTAAGGAGTTTAAATGAATTTTTAAAAATCAGATAATGTTTTCTTTTGTTTTTACGTAATAAAGTGGAATTCTAAAAATTATTCACTTTTCTGATGTTCTTAAGATTCTGTTGATTTCCTCATACCTGTGAGGGAAATTTGAGGTATACTGGAAGGCTAGGATTTTTAAGTAGTGATTTTCAATGACATGCATGGTCTTTTTTACAATCTGCTTAAAAATTTATAATTATTTCGAATTTTTGTGATTTCCTCATACTTTGAGGGAAATTTTAGGTATACTGGAAGACTAGAATTTGTAAATAGTGATTTTCAATGACATGGATGATCGTTTTTACAAACTGTTTAAAAATTCATAATTATTTCGAATTTTTGTGTTCGACAAAATAACATCGACCGCCCAACGTGGGGCTCGAACCCACGACCCCGAGATTAAGAGTCTCGTGCTCTACCGACTGAGCTAGCCAGGCCGTGGACCGAAGGAAATTAAAGTCGAATGTCCTCAATTTTCTTAATTTCTATTTTTGAATCCCGAGAATAAAAAAGATCATTGAATTCCCACACCGAGAATTGAACCCGGGCCTCCTGGGTCGAGAGCCAGGTATCCTAACCACTAGACCATGTGGGAGACATATGGTTTTTTTCAAATTTTACTCTGGTTTATAGAATAATTAAAAATCTATTTCGATTTTCTTTCGACATTTCTTTTTTCTACCTGTTAACAGGAGTTAAAATAAACTTTAAAAAATCAGAACGTGTTTTCTTCTGTGTTCACATAATGAAAACTTGCACCACAACTTCAAAATTTTACGTTTGTTTATTGAATACTTTAAAAACTATTTTAATTTTCCTTCGATGCTATATTATTATTATTATTATTATTATTACATTCCTTAAGGATTTTAAATGAATTTTTAAAAATTCGATAATGTTTTCTTTAGTTTTAACGTAATGAAGTGGAATTCTAAAAATTATTCACTTTTCTGATGTACTTAAATTCTGTTGATTTCCTCATATCTGTGAGAGAAATTTTAGGTATACTGGAAGGCTAGAATTTGTAAATAGTGATTTTCAATGACATGCATGATCTCTTATACAAACTGTTTAAAAATTCATTAATATTTCGAATTTTTGTGTTCGACAAAATAATAACGCTCGCCCAACGTGGGGCTCGAACCCACGACCCCGAGATTAAGAGCCTCGTGCTCTACCGACTGAGCTAGCCGGGCCGTGGACCGAAGGAAATTAAAGTTGAATTTCCTCAATTTTCTTAATTTCTATTTTTGAATCCCGAGAACATAAAGATCATTGAATTCCCATACCGGGAATTGAACCCGGGCCTCCTGGGTGAGAGCCAGGTATCCTAACAACTAGACCATGTGGGAGACATATGGTTTGCTTTCAACTTTTACTCTGGTTTATAGAATAATTAAAAATCTATTTCGATTTTCTTTCGACATTTCTTTTTTCTACCTGTTGGTGTGTGTTGGTGTTTAGGATTAAGGCCGATTGACTGCTGTAGGTCCTGGGCCTGAGGGGGAGTGCCTTCCGTGGAGGTCTTTCTAAGGGGTCCTAGCCCGTATTTACGCAAGTTTCGGAGAAAACCACGGAAAACTCCGAACGGCTAGGCCGACGAGCGCGACCTGGGATCGAACCCGGCACCTCACGTCTACCAGCTTTGAGCGCAGAACCGCTCGGCCGCTGGTGGGCTTTTTCTACCTGTTAACAGGAGTTAAAATAAACTTTAAAAAATCAGAACGTGTCTTCTTCTGTGTTCACATAATGAAAACTTGCACCAAAACTTCAAAATTTTACGTTTGTTTATTGAATACTTTAAAAACTATTTTAATTTTCCTTCGATGCTATATTATTATTATTATTATTATTATTACATTCCTTAAGGATTTTAAATGAATTTTTAAAAATTCGATAATGTTTTCTTTAGTTTTAACGTAATGAAGTGGAATTCTAAAACTTATTCACTTTTCTGATGTAGTTAAGATTCTGTTGATTTCCTCATACCTGTGAGGAAAATTTTAGGTATACTGGAAGGCTAGGATTTTTAAGTAGTGATTTTCAATGACATGCATGATCTTTTTTACAATTGTTTAAAAATTCACAATTATTTCGAATTTTTGTGTTCGACAAAATAATAACGCTCGCCCAACGAGGGGCTCGAACCCACGACTCCGAGATTAAGAATCTCGTGCTCTACCGACTGAGCTAGCCGGGCCATTGACCTAAAGAAATTAAAGTTGAATTTCCTCAATTTGCTTAATTTCTATTTTTTAATCCTGAGAACAAAAAGGTTCATTGAATTCCCACACCGGGAATTGATCCCGAGCCTCCTGGGTGAGAGCTAGGTATCCTAACTACTGGATCATGTGGGAGACATATGGTTAGTATTCAAATTTTACTTCGGTTTATAGAATAATTAAAAATCTATTTCGATTTTCCTTCTACATTTTTTTTTCTACCTGTTAACAAGAGTTAAAATAAATTTAAAAAAATCAGATCGTGTTTTCTTCTGTTTTCACATAATGAAAACTTGCACCACAATTTCAAAAATTTACGCTTGTTTATTGAATACTTAAAAAACTATTTTAATTTTCCTTCGATTTTTTTTTATTGTTATTATTATTATTACATTCTTTAAGGAGTTTAAATGAATTTTTAAAAATCAGATAATGTTTTCTTTTGTTTTAACGTAATAAAGTGAAATTCTAAAAATTATTCACTTTTCTGATGTACTTAAATTCTGTTGATTTCCTCATATCTGTGAGAGAAATTTTAGGTATACTGGAAGGCTAGGATTTTTAAATAGTGATTTTCAATGACATGCATGATCTTTTTTACAATCCGCTTAAAAATTCATAATTATTTCGAATTTTTGTGATTTCCTCATACCTGTGAGGGAAATTTTAGGTCTACTGGAAGGCTAGGATTTTTAAATAGTGATTTTCAATGACATGATGATCTTTTTTACAATCTGCTTAAAAATTCATAATTATTTCGAATTTTTGTGATTTCCTCATACCTGTGAGGGAAATTTTAGGTATACTTGAAGGCTAGAATTTGTAAATAGTGATTTTCAATGACATGCATGATCTCTTTTACAAACTGTTTAAAAATTCATTAATATTTCGAATTTTTGTGTTCGACAAGATAATAACGCTCGCCCAACGTGGGGCTCGAACCCACGACCCCGAGATTAAGAGTCTCGTGCTCTACCGACTGAGCTAGCCGGGCCATGGACCGAAGGAAATTAAAGATGAATTTCGTCAATTTTCTTAATTTCTATTTTTGAATCCCGAGAACAAAAAGATCATTGAATTCCCACACCGGGAATTTAACCCGGGCCTCCTGGGTGAGAGCCAGGTATCCTAACCACTAGACCATGTGGGAGATGATAGAATTCACAGAAGAAACTTTTATCAAATATTTAAATTCAAGATTTATAAGGTAAGTAAAATGCACTCACCTTGTATATGAGTATCCCATGAGGCTTGCAAAAACAGATGTATTTATTCCATGTATGAAAAGAAGAACCAATTTCTATTTTCTTTTATAAATATCTTTTCTGCTAAGCTATTCAAAAGATAATTTCAAATATATAAATAATGATGTTTCAATTTAATTAAACCAGCCTCATTTAGCTTGGTTTGTGTATTAGGAAATTATATATTATTTTATGTTGCATTATTTTGTGGGAATAAAAATGAACCCACGTATTATCCTTTTAATCACATCTTTTTATTATAAAAAACTGAACATCGAAGAAAAAGAAAAAAAACGAAAAATACATCATTACATGTACATCGAAACACAGACGGCCAATCAGAACAAAATGTGTCATAGCGTCGCCCCAATGTAGATGTATATATGCATGAAGAAATAAAAGAGTCAAATGAAATGTTTTTAGAATAATATGAAAAAAGATAGTTTTTTGTAATTATTGAAAGAATGTCATTTTGAGTTTATTTCTCACCAACACCCCTGCGTAAACTCGATGACATTTAATCACAGTTCAACAAGGAAATTCGCAGTTTTCGAAAAGAATGTCTCGGCAGAGTCTTCGTGAGCACATCGGCGATCATATTTTCCGTGCTTACATACTCAATCTTTATTGTGCCCTGCTCAACAAGGTCTCGAATCAGATGGTATCTTAACTCGATGTGTTTAGTTTTCTGTCGAAACTTATCATTTTCGGCCAATTTGATGCAAGAAAGATTGTCTTCATAGAGTGTAATAGGACAATTTTGTTGCATATCAATTTCTTCAAAAAGGTTTATAAGCCATTTTACTTCTTGCGCGGCACTTGCTGCAGAAATATATTCCGCTTCCGCTGATGACATTGATACAGATTTTTGTTTTTTGCTTGTCCAGTATACAGTATTTGCTCCTATGCAGAACAAATTTCCTGTTGTAGACTTACGATCACTGGGATCGTTTGCCCAGTCGGAATCTGCATATACCCTCAAGACAGGCTCTTCAATATTATTATATGTCAATTTAAGATTAATTGTACTTTTTAAATATCTCATTAATCTTTTTACCGCTTCCCAATCTTTTGCTCTTGGGCGCTCATTTCTTCTACTCAAAATATTTACCGCGGCGCTAATATCCGGACGTGACACGGTTGAAATATATAACAATGCGCCTACAGCCTGTCTATATTGTGTATTTTCTGGTAAAAGGTTTTCTTCGTCATTTAATTTTATGTAACCTGTGTCCATAGGAGTGTCTGTAGGTTTTGAATTTTCTAAACCGTATTTGACTATAAGTTCTTGTATTTTGTGTGTTTGATCAAGAGTCATTGTATTTTCATTAGGGCGATTAATATTTATCCCAAGATATTGTTTTGCTTCTCCCAAGTCTGTTAACGGGTATTCTTGTTTTAGTTTGTTTACAATTTCATTTATTTGTTGATCATTCCCCGCTATTAACAAATCATCGACATACACAAGTACATAAGTAGTTACATCGTTTTGTTTACGTTTATAAAGACACTTGTCGAATTGACTTTGAATAAAGCCTAAGTTAAGTAATGACTCATTCAATTTTAAATTCCATGCTCTCGCGGCCTGCTTTAGCCCGTATATTGCCTTTTTTAATTTACACACCTTATGTTCTTCCCCGGATACCACGTATCCTTCTGGCTGATGCATATAAACATCTTCACTCAATTTACCGTGTAAAAATGCAGTCTTGATATCAATATGTCTAAGACTTAAATTCTTATAAAGACTCATTGCCAAAAAACTTCTCAAGGTTGTGTGAGACGCCACTGGGGCGAAAGTCTCATCGTAGTCTATTCCATATTTCTGTGAAAAGCCCTTCGCAACCAGCCTAGCTTTGTATTTTTCAACACGGCCCTGACTGTTATATTTTGCTTTGAATGCCCATTTGCACCCTACTATTTTCATCCCTGGTGAAACCTCAACTAAATCCCAGGTGTCATTCTGCTTGAGTGAATTTATTTCATCTAATGTAGCATTGATCCAATTTTCCTTTTCTACAGGGTTTTCCATACTTATTATATCATCCCAGCATTTTGGTTCACTTATTCTTTCATTGTGTAATGTGAATGCGAATCTATCTGGTGGTACCCCTTTATTAGATCTTTGTGATCTACGTGGAGTATTCTGAGAATTATCTGACACAACACTATCATTAGTTTCATCTATCTCTGAGTCTATTATTTGCAAATTTGGTGATGGATTTTTATTATCACTTTTCTCATCATTGTTTTGTGATGTGTCATATTTAAGTATCGCTTGTTTTTCATTTTCTACAAATTTTACGGTTCGACTAATAATTATGTTTTTGCCATTTGTACAGATCCTATATCCTTTACTTCTATTGTCGTACCCTACGAATATACCTTCCTGTGCCGTATTATCTAATTTTCCTCTGTGTACCTTTTGTACGTATGCATAGGCACGACAACCAAATGGTTTTAACATTGATAAGTCAGGTTTTCGACCTGTCCATAATTCATAAGGTGTCAATTCACACGAAGATGTTGGGAGTCTATTTTGCAAGTAAACTGCGGTATTTATTGCCTCCCCCCAGAAAGAATTTGGTAAATTGCCATCTTTTAATAAACAACGTGCCATTTCAACTAAGGTACGATTTTTACGTTCAGCAGTTCCATTTTGAGAAGCTGAATAGGGAACAGTGAATTGGTGGTCTATACCTAATTTTGTTAAGTATTCATTTAATTCTGTCCCGGTATACTCTCCTCCGTTGTCGGAGCGGATTGCATGCAAAGTTCGTCCGAACTTGTTTGATGTCATCGCGATGTATTCCCTCAATTTTGTGAAAACTTCATCCTTTTTTCTCAGTAGGTATATAACTGTAAATCTACTAAAATCGTCAACGAAGGTTAAAAAATAGTATTTTCCACCGACCGTGGGGGTTGTCATTGGTCCACACAAGTCAGTGTGTACCAACTCTAGTGCTTTAGTTGCCCTAAACTGAGCCTTTTTGGGATAAGGATTGTCCGTTAATTTAGTTAATATGCAAGTTTCACATGCATTATCATGTTTGCAGTTGTCTAGTTTTATCCCAACTGCCATGTTGTTGTTTACTAATTGTTTTATATGACTAATGTTTCTATGGCCTAATTTAATGTGCCATTTATCAATGCAATTTGTATTTTCACATATTTTTACCATGTTTATAGTGTGTGTTGTATTATAGTTAACTTTGCATTCGTATAAATTGTTGTTAATGTAACCTTCAATGCATGTTTCTCCTTCATGCATTATTTTGCATGATTTGTTTTCAAATATTGCTACACAACCATTTTCAGTAGCTTCTTTTACAGATATGAGGTTTGTCTCTATCTCTGGTACATATAAAACATTTTTCAATATTATAGTATTATGTGTGTTATTGGAATTTATGGTGTTTAATTTCACAGACCCATGACCCAGGGATTCTATCTCCTGTCCATTCGCGATTGTTACGCGTGAATTATTATGATTAAATTCATGAAATTTATTCCTATCATTGCATACATGCGTTGAACAACCTGAGTCTACATACCAATTGTTAGATTTCTCACCGATAAATAGAGTGAATATTTTATCGTTAGGTTTTTTATTTTCACTCTCAGTAATAAGAGCCCTATCCGCGTTATGTATGTCTTGAGAGTACATACCAGATTTGAAAGTTGATCTGGCATTGCTGGCTTTTGTTTGTTTCAGAGTCTTTTCTTTATTTTTATTTTTAAGATGCCAGCATTCTTCAATCGTATGCGATTTTTTTTTACAATAACGGCAGAACTTTGAATTTTCTGGTTTCGGTTTAAATTTAACCTTTAACACTGAATTATTTTCAGATTTGTTTTCTTTTCTTTTAGAAAATTCATCAATCAATTTCGAGCGTATAAACTCTGGTACAAGATCCTTTTCATCACGCGATTCTAAAGCGGTAATTAATACATCATAACTTGGAGGTAAGGAACAGAGCATTAGGGCTGAAAGGTGCCTGTCATTTATTTCTTCTCCGAGCGATGCTAACTTATCTCGCAATTGATAGATGTTAGTTAAGTGGTCTATCA
This sequence comes from Salticus scenicus, assembly GCA_963930645.1. Taxonomy (NCBI): domain Eukaryota; kingdom Metazoa; phylum Arthropoda; class Arachnida; order Araneae; family Salticidae; genus Salticus; species Salticus scenicus. The sequence goes on from OZ005650.1 coordinate 179,746,062, forward strand.
TATCGCCACCTTCAGTTAATTTCGTAGAGTAAAGCTTTCTAAGCAAAAATAGTTTACTGCTGAGGGTTGAACGCTCATGTACAGCTTTTAAGGCGTTCCAGCATTCTTTAGCGGTCTCAAGATTTTTGACATGGATTATTTGATTATCCTCTATTAAGAGGTTTATAATGGCGCGTGCTTTCCTATTTTTGTTATTCCATGTGTCCGTAATGGGATTCGGAGCATCGTTAAGAACCACGGAATATAAATCTTCCTTTTGGAGAAACATTTCTAATTTAAACTTCCACACATCATAATTTTGTGCGTTAAGTTTTTCAATTATAGTGTCCTTGAGGATACTCATTTTAATATTTCAATTTTGTTTTCTTTCTAGTTTATAATAACTACAATTTTATATTTAATCATTCATATGTTTATTTTAAACATTCTTTTATTTCTATACTTTCGTTTTCAAGAAACAAAAAGAAAACATATTTATTTATTTTCGCTTACATTTGTTATCATTATTATTATTTTAAATGTAGCAAAATAATATTATTTTAAATGTAGCAAATGTTTCTTCAAATATGCAAAGAAAAAAAAAAACTGTCAAGAATAAATTCAAAGTTTCGATTTAGCGCGTCAGTAGCATAATCTGATAGAATTCACAGAAGAAACTTTTATCAAATATTTAAATTCAAGATTTATAAGGTAAGTAAAATGCACTCACCTTGTATATGAGTATCCCATGAGGCTTGCAAAAACAGATGTATTTATTCCATGTATGAAAAGAAGAACCAATTTCTATTTTCTTTTATAAATATCTTTTCTGCTAAGCTATTCAAAAGATAATTTCAAATATATAAATAATGATGTTTCAATTTAATTAAACCAGCCTCATTTAGCTTGGTTTGTGTATTAGGAAATTATATATTATTTTATGTTGCATTATTTTGTGGGAATAAAAATGAACCCACGTATTATCCTTTTAATCACATCTTTTTATTATAAAAAACTGAACATCGAAGAAAAAGAAAAAAAACGAAAAATACATCATTACATGTACATCGAAACACAGACGGCCAATCAGAACAAAATGTGTCATAGCGTCGCCCCAATGTAGATGTATATATGCATGAAGAAATAAAAGAGTCAAATGAAATGTTTTTAGAATAATATGAAAAAAGATAGTTTTTTGTAATTATTGAAAGAATGTCATTTTGAGTTTATTTCTCACCAACAGGAGACATATGGTTTTTTTTTCAAATTTTACTCTGGTTTATAGAATAATTAAAAATCTATTTCGATTTTCTTTCGACATTTCTTTTTTCTACCTGTTAACAGGAGTTAAAATAAACTTTAAAAAATCAGAACGTGTTTTCTTCTGTGTTCACATAATGAAAACTTGCACCAGAACTTCAAATTTACGCTTATTTATTGAATACTTAAAAAACTATTTTAATTTTCCTTCGATTTTATTATTATTATTATTATTATTATCACATTCTTTAAGGAGTTTAAATGTATTTTTAAAAATCAGATAATGTTTTCTTTTGTTTTAACGTAATGAAGTGGTATTCTAAAAATTATTCACTTTTCTGATGTACTTAAATTCTTTTGATTTCCTCATACCTGTGAGGGAAATTTTAGGTATACTGGAAGGCTAGAATTTGTAAATAGTGATTTTCAATGACATGCATGATCTTTTTTACAATCTGCTTAAAAATTCATAATTATTTCGAATTTTTGTGATTTCCTCATACCTATGAGGGAAATTTTAGGTATACTGGAAGGCTAGAATTTCGAAATAGTGATTTTCAATGACATGCATGATCTTTTTTACAATCTGATTAAAAATTCATAATTATTTCGAATTTTTGTGATTTCCTCATACCTGTGAGGGAAATTTTAGGTATACTGGAAGGCAAGAATTTGTAAATAGTGATTTTCAATGACATGCATGATCTTTTTTACAAACTGTTTAAAAATACATAATTATTTCGAATATTTGTGTTCGACAAAATAATAACGCTCGCCTAACGTGGGGCTCGAACCCACGACTCCGAGATTAAGAGTCTCGTGCTCTACCGACTGAGCTAGCCCGGCCACGGACCAAAGGAAATTAAAGTTGAATTTCCTCAATTTTCTTAATTTCTATTTTTGAATCCCGAGAACAAAAAGATCATTGAATTCCCACACCGGGAATTGAATCCGGGCCTCCTGGGTGAGAGCCAGGTATCCTAACCACTAGACCATGTGAGAGACATATGGTTTATTTTCAAATTTTACTCTGGTTTATAGAATAATTAAAAATCTATTTCGATTTTCCTTCGACATTACTTTTTTCTACCTGTTAACCGGAGTTAAAATAAATTTTAAGAAATCTGATTTTTTAGTTCCCCATCATACTATAGGTATGGGGAACTTAGGTAATCGTGAAAATTTTCGACCTCGGGTTTTTGACGTTTCTACACGTTTTCAGAAGAGAGGAATCCGAAAATGACAAATTTTGTATGGTGTCTGTGTGTAGGGTGCTGTTAGTCCGTTAGTTCGTTAGTTTGTTAGTCTGTGTACACGATATCTCAAGAACAAATTGTCGCAGAGAGGTCAGATCAGTTTTAAAATATTACTTTCGACACTGGCAAGAACCCTATTCATTTGCAACATTCGATTTTAAAAACTTCGTAAGTTATTAGAAATTTACGATTTTCTTAACATGGGAGAATAGGACAAAAATTCACTTAAACGTGCATTAAATGTAAACTTTTTACTCTAAAAATGTCAGACCAGTTTTAAAATATTCGTTTTGATGCCGGAATGAACATCAGTAACTATAAATATGCTACTTTGAAATTTTCGCAAGTTATTGGAAATTTACGAATTTCTTAACATGGCAGTATAGGGAAAAATTTCACATAAACGTCAATTTTGAGCGATATTTTCATCGTAAAGGTGTCAGACTACTTTTGAAATATTATTTAGGACACTGGCATGAATATTAATGACTCTGAATTTTCAAATCTAAAAATTTCGTAAGTTATTGAAAATTTACGAATTTCTTAACATGGGAGAATAGGACAAAAATTCACTTAAACATGCCTTAAATGGAAACCTTTTACTCTAAAAATGTCAGACCACTTTTAAAATATCCGTTTTGATGCCGGAATGAACATCAGTAACTAGAAATATGCTACTTTGAAAATTTCGCAAGTTATTGGAAATTTACGAATTTCTTAACATGGCAGTATAGGGCGAAATTTCACATAAACATCAATTTTGATCGATATTTTCATCGCAAGGATGTCAGACTACTTTTGAAATATTATTTAGGACACTGGCATGGATATTAATGACTATGAATTTTCAAATATAAAAATTTCGTAAGTTATTGGAAATTTACGAATTTCTTAACATGGCAGAATAGAGCAAATTTTAACATAAACGTAAATTTTGAGTGATATTTTCATCGTAAAGATGTCAAACCACTTTCGAAATATTATTTAGGTTACTGGCATGAATATCATAGACTACGATTTTTCCAATTTAAAAAACTCGTAAGTTATTTGGAATTTACGATTTACTTAACATGTCAGAATAAGGCAAAATTGAGCATAAACTTCCATTTTGAGGATCATAAATACATTAGACAACTTCAAAATTACATTTATGATATTTTGTTGAACATGATTGAATACAAATATTCTAATAGGAAAATTTCGTAAATTATTCGTAATTTACGATTTTATCAACGTAGCGAAATTGTAATTTTTTCATATAAATATGAATTTTGAGGATTATTGCATTGGAAATGAAAACATTGGCATGAAACATAAACAACGGAATTGACCCTGATAAAATAAATTAATAGATTAGAATAAGAAAAATATATCGAAGTGAACGATGGATAGCCTATTAGGCGGGAATTTCTTTCTGTCCCTGTATGAAGCTTTGGTCAAATTGATTTTTTTAACATGATTATAATATGTCTCGCACTAGAAATTTATGAGACCATAAATATGGTGGGGAACGGAGCAGAGTCCACCTATTCCAACTAGTTTTCTTCTGTTATCACATAATGAAGACTTGCACCACAACTTCAAAATTTTACGTTTGTTTATTGAATACTTAAAAAACTATTTTAATTTTCCTTCGATGCTTTATTATTATTATTATTATTATTATTACATTCCTTAAGGAGTTTAAATGAATTTTTAAAAATCAGATAATGTTTTCTTTTGTTTTAACGTAATGAAGTGGAATTCTAAAAATTATTCACTTTTCTGATGTAGTTAAGATTCTGTTGATTTCCTCATACCTGTGAGGGAAATTTGAGGTATACTGGAAGGCTAGAATTTGTATATAGTGATTTTCAATGACATGCATGATCTTTTTTTAAACAGTTTAAAAATTCATTATTATTTCGAATTTTTGTGTTCGACAAAATAATAACGCTCGCCCAACGTGGGGCTCGAACCCACGACCCCGAGATTAAGAGTCTCGTGCTCTAACGACTGAGCTAGCCGGGCCGTGGGCGTGAGGAAATTAAAGTTGAATTACATCAATTTTCTTAATTTCTATTTTTGAATTCCGAGAACAAAAAGATCATTGAATTCCCACGCCGGGAATTCAACCCGGGCCTCCTGGGTGAGAGCCAGGTATCCTAACCACAAGACCATGTGCGAGACATATGGGTTTTTTTTGAAATTTTACTCTGGTTTATAGAATAATTAAAAATCTATTTCGATTTTCTTTCGACATTTTTTTTCTACCTGTTAACAAGAGTTAAAATAAATTTAAAAAAATCAGATCGTGTTTTCTTCTGTTTTCACATAATGAAAACTTGCACCACAACTTCAAAAATTTACGCTTATTTATTGAATACTTAAAAAACTATTTTAATTTTCCTTTGATTTTATTATTATTATTATTATCACATTCTTTAAGGAGTTTAAATGTGTTTTTAAAAATCAGATAATGTTTTCTTTTGTTTTAACGTAATGAAGTGGAATTCTAAAAATTATTCACTTTTCTGATGTAGTTAAGATTCTGTTGATTTCCTCATACCTGTGAGGGAAATTTGAGGTATACTGGAAGGCTAGAATTTGTAAATAGTGATTTTCAATGACATGCATGGTCTTTTTTACAATCTGCTTAAAAATTCATAATTATTTCGAATTTTGTGATTTCCTCATACCTGTGAGGGAAATTTTAGGTATACTGGAAGGCTAGAATTTGTAAATAGTGATTTTCAATGACATGCATGATCTTTTTTATAAACTGTTTAAAAATTCATAATTATTTCGAAGTTTTGTGTTCGACAAAATAATAACGCTCGCCCAACGTGGGGCTCGAACTCACGACTCCAAAATTAAGGGTCTCGTGCTCTACCGATTGAGCTAGCCGGGCCATGGACCTAAGGAAATTAAAGTTGAATTTCCTCAATTTTCTTAATTTCTATTTTTGAATCCCGAGAACAAAAAGATCATTGAATTCCCACATCGGGAATTGAATCCAGGCCTCCTGGGTGAGAGCCAGGTATCCTAACCACTAGACCATGTGGGAGACGTATGGTTTATTTTCAAGTTTTACTCTGGTTTATAGAATAATTAAAAATCTATTTCGATTTTCCTTCGACATTTCTTTTTTCTACCTGTTAACCGGAGTTAAAATAAATTTTAAGAAATCTGATTTTTTTTCTTCTGTTATCACATAATGAAGACTTGCACCAAAACTTCAAAAATTTACGCTTATTTATTGAAAACTTAAAAAACTATTTTAATTTTCCTTCGATTTTTTTTTATTGTTATTATTATTATTACATTCTTTAAGGAGTTTAAATGAATTTTTAAAAATCAGATAATGTTTTCTTTTGTTTTTACGTAATAAAGTGGAATTCTAAAAATTATTCACTTTTCTGATGTTCTTAAGATTCTGTTGATTTCCTCATACCTGTGAGGGAAATTTGAGGTATACTGGAAGGCTAGAATTTGTAAATAGTGATTTTCAATGACATGCATAAACTTTTTTACAAACTGTTTAAAAATTCATAATTATTTCGAATTTTTGTGTTCGACAAAATAATAACGCTCGCCCAACGTGGGGCTCGAACCCACGACCCCGAGATTAAGAGTCTCGTGCTCTACCGACTGAGCTAGCCGGGCCGTTGACCTAAGGATCTTAAAGTTCAATTTACTCAATTTGCTTAATTTCTATTTTTGAATCCCGAGAATAAAAAAGATCATTGAATTCCCACACCGAGAATTGAACCCGGGCCTCCTGGGTCGAGAGCCAGGTATCCTAACCACTAGACCATGTGTGAGACATATGGTTTTTTTCAAATTTTACTCTGGTTTATAGAATAATTAAAATCTATTTCGATTTTCTTTCGACATTTCTTTTTTCTACCTGTTAACAGGAGTTAGAATAAACTTTAAAAAATCAGAACGTGTTTTCTTCTGTGTTCACATAATGAAAACTTGCACCACAACTTCAAAATTTTACGTTTGTTTATTGAATACTTTAAAAACTATTTTAATTTTCCTTCGATGCTATATTATTATTATTATTATTATTATTACATTCCTTAAGGATTTTAAATGAATTTTTAAAAATTCGATAATGTTTTCTTTAGTTTTAACGTAATGAAGTGGAATTCTAAAAATTATTCACTTTTCTGATGTACTTAAATTCTGTTGATTTCCTCATATCTGTGAGAGAAATTTTAGGTATACTGGAAGGCTAGAATTTGTAAATAGTGATTTTCAATGACATGCATGATCTCTTATACAAACTGTTTAAAAATTCATTAATATTTCGAATTTTTGTGTTCGACAAAATAATAACGCTCGCCCAACGTGGGGCTCGAACCCACGACCCCGAGATTAAGAGCCTCGTGCTCTACCGACTGAGCTAGCCGGGCCGTGGACCGAAGGAAATTAAAGTTGAATTTCCTCAATTTTCTTAATTTCTATTTTTGAATCCCGAGAACATAAAGATCATTGAATTCCCATACCGGGAATTGAACCCGGGCCTCCTGGGTGAGAGCCAGGTATCCTAACAACTAGACCATGTGGGAGACATATGGTTTGCTTTCAAATTTTACTCTGGTTTATAGAATAATTAAAAATCTATTTCGATTTTCTTTCGACATTTCTTTTTTCTACCTGTTGGTGTGTGTTGGTGTTTAGGATTAAGGCCGATTGACTGCTGTAGGTCCTGGGCCTGAGGGGGAGTGCCTTCCGTGGAGGTCTTTCTAAGGGGTCCTAGCCCGTATTTACGCAAGTTTCGGAGAAAACCACGGAAAACTCCGAACGGCTAGGCCGACGAGCGCGACCTGGGATCGAACCCGGCACCTCACGTCTACCAGCTTTGAGCGCAGAACCGCTCGGCCGCTGGTGGGCTTTTTCTACCTGTTAACAGGAGTTAAAATAAACTTTAAAAAATCAGAACGTGTCTTCTTCTGTGTTCACATAATGAAAACTTGCACCAAAACTTCAAAATTTTACGTTTGTTTATTGAATACTTTAAAAACTATTTTAATTTTCCTTCGATGCTATATTATTATTATTATTATTATTATTACATTCCTTAAGGATTTTAAATGAATTTTTAAAAATTCGATAATGTTTTCTTTAGTTTTAACGTAATGAAGTGGAATTCTAAAACTTATTCACTTTTCTGATGTAGTTAAGATTCTGTTGATTTCCTCATACCTGTGAGGAAAATTTTAGGTATACTGGAAGGCTAGGATTTTTAAGTAGTGATTTTCAATGACATGCATGATCTTTTTTACAATTGTTTAAAAATTCACAATTATTTCGAATTTTTGTGTTCGACAAAATAATAACGCTCGCCCAACGAGGGGCTCGAACCCACGACTCCGAGATTAAGAATCTCGTGCTCTACCGACTGAGCTAGCCGGGCCATTGACCTAAAGAAATTAAAGTTGAATTTCCTCAATTTGCTTAATTTCTATTTTTTAATCCTGAGAACAAAAAGGTTCATTGAATTCCCACACCGGGAATTGATCCCGAGCCTCCTGGGTGAGAGCTAGGTATCCTAACTACTGGATCATGTGGGAGACATATGGTTAGTATTCAAATTTTACTTCGGTTTATAGAATAATTAAAAATCTATTTCGATTTTCCTTCTACATTTTTTTTTCTACCTGTTAACAAGAGTTAAAATAAATTTTAAAAAATCAGATCGTGTTTTCTTCTGTTTTCACATAATGAAAACTTGCACCACAATTTCAAAAATTTACGCTTGTTTATTGAATACTTAAAAAACTATTTTAATTTTCCTTCGATTTTTTTTATTGTTATTATTATTATTACATTCTTTAAGGAGTTTAAATGAATTTTTAAAAATCAGATAATGTTTTCTTTTGTTTTAACGTAATAAAGTGAAATTCTAAAAATTATTCACTTTTCTGATGTACTTAAATTCTGTTGATTTCCTCATATCTGTGAGAGAAATTTTAGGTATACTGGAAGGCTAGGATTTTTAAATAGTGATTTTCAATGACATGCATGATCTTTTTTACAATCCGCTTAAAAATTCATAATTATTTCGAATTTTTGTGATTTCCTCATACCTGTGAGGGAAATTTTAGGTCTACTGGAAGGCTAGGATTTTTAAATAGTGATTTTCAATGACATGATGATCTTTTTTACAATCTGCTTAAAAATTCATAATTATTTCGAATTTTTGTGATTTCCTCATACCTGTGAGGGAAATTTTAGGTATACTTGAAGGCTAGAATTTGTAAATAGTGATTTTCAATGACATGCATGATCTCTTTTACAAACTGTTTAAAAATTCATTAATATTTCGAATTTTTGTGTTCGACAAAATAATAACGCTCGCCCAACGTGGGGCTCGAACCCACGACCCCGAGATTAAGAGTCTCGTGCTCTACCGACTGAGCTAGCCGGGCCATGGACCGAAGGAAATTAAAGATGAATTTCGTCAATTTTCTTAATTTCTATTTTTGAATCCCGAGAACAAAAAGATCATTGAATTCCCACACCGGGAATTTAACCCGGGCCTCCTGGGTGAGAGCCAGGTATCCTAACCACTAGACCATGTGGGAGATGATAGAATTCACAGAAGAAACTTTTATCAAATATTTAAATTCAAGATTTATAAGGTAAGTAAAATGCACTCACCTTGTATATGAGTATCCCATGAGGCTTGCAAAAACAGATGTATTTATTCCATGTATGAAAAGAAGAACCAATTTCTATTTTCTTTTATAAATATCTTTTCTGCTAAGCTATTCAAAAGATAATTTCAAATATATAAATAATGATGTTTCAATTTAATTAAACCAGCCTCATTTAGCTTGGTTTGTGTATTAGGAAATTATATATTATTTTATGTTGCATTATTTTGTGGGAATAAAAATGAACCCACGTATTATCCTTTTAATCACATCTTTTTATTATAAAAAACTGAACATCGAAGAAAAAGAAAAAAAACGAAAAATACATCATTACATGTACATCGAAACACAGACGGCCAATCAGAACAAAATGTGTCATAGCGTCGCCCCAATGTAGATGTATATATGCATGAAGAAATAAAAGAGTCAAATGAAATGTTTTTAGAATAATATGAAAAAAGATAGTTTTTTGTAATTATTGAAAGAATGTCATTTTGAGTTTATTTCTCACCAACAGGAGACATATGGTTTTTTTTTCAAATTTTACTCTGGTTTATAGAATAATTAAAAATCTATTTCGATTTTCTTTCGACATTTCTTTTTTCTACCTGTTAACAGGAGTTAAAATAAACTTTAAAAAATCAGAACGTGTTTTCTTCTGTGTTCACATAATGAAAACTTGCACCAGAACTTCAAATTTACGCTTATTTATTGAATACTTAAAAAACTATTTTAATTTTCCTTCGATTTTATTATTATTATTATTATTATTATCACATTCTTTAAGGAGTTTAAATGTATTTTTAAAAATCAGATAATGTTTTCTTTTGTTTTAACGTAATGAAGTGGTATTCTAAAAATTATTCACTTTTCTGATGTACTTAAATTCTTTTGATTTCCTCATACCTGTGAGGGAAATTTTAGGTATACTGGAAGGCTAGAATTTGTAAATAGTGATTTTCAATGACATGCATGATCTTTTTTACAATCTGCTTAAAAATTCATAATTATTTCGAATTTTTGTGATTTCCTCATACCTGTGAGGGAAATTTTAGGTATACTGGAAGGCAAGAATTTGTAAATAGTGATTTTCAATGACATGCATGATCTTTTTTACAAACTGTTTAAAAATACATAATTATTTCGAATATTTGTGTTCGACAAAATAATAACGCTCGCCTAACGTGGGGCTCGAACCCACGACTCCGAGATTAAGAGTCTCGTGCTCTACCGACTGAGCTAGCCCGGCCACGGACCAAAGGAAATTAAAGTTGAATTTCCTCAATTTTCTTAATTTCTATTTTTGAATCCCGAGAACAAAAAGATCATTGAATTCCCACACCGGGAATTGAATCCGGGCCTCCTGGGTGAGAGCCAGGTATCCTAACCACTAGACCATGTGAGAGACATATGGTTTATTTTCAAATTTTACTCTGGTTTATAGAATAATTAAAAATCTATTTCGATTTTCCTTCGACATTACTTTTTTCTACCTGTTAACCGGAGTTAAAATAAATTTTAAGAAATCTGATTTTTTAGTTCCCCATCATACTATAGGTATGGGGAACTTAGGTAATCGTGAAAATTTTCGACCTCGGGTTTTTGACGTTTCTACACGTTTTCAGAAGAGAGGAATCCGAAAATGACAAATTTTGTATGGTGTCTGTGTGTAGGGTGCTGTTAGTCCGTTAGTTCGTTAGTTTGTTAGTCTGTGTACACGATATCTCAAGAACAAATTGTCGCAGAGAGGTCAGATCAGTTTTAAAATATTACTTTCGACACTGGCAAGAACCCTATTCATTTGCAACATTCGATTTTAAAAACTTCGTAAGTTATTAGAAATTTACGATTTTCTTAACATGGGAGAATAGGACAAAAATTCACTTAAACGTGCATTAAATGTAAACTTTTTACTCTAAAAATGTCAGACCAGTTTTAAAATATTCGTTTTGATGCCGGAATGAACATCAGTAACTATAAATATGCTACTTTGAAATTTTCGCAAGTTATTGGAAATTTACGAATTTCTTAACATGGCAGTATAGGGAAAAATTTCACATAAACGTCAATTTTGAGCGATATTTTCATCGTAAAGGTGTCAGACTACTTTTGAAATATTATTTAGGACACTGGCATGAATATTAATGACTCTGAATTTTCAAATCTAAAAATTTCGTAAGTTATTGAAAATTTACGAATTTCTTAACATGGGAGAATAGGACAAAAATTCACTTAAACATGCCTTAAATGGAAACCTTTTACTCTAAAAATGTCAGACCACTTTTAAAATATCCGTTTTGATGCCGGAATGAACATCAGTAACTAGAAATATGCTACTTTGAAAATTTCGCAAGTTATTGGAAATTTACGAATTTCTTAACATGGCAGTATAGGGCGAAATTTCACATAAACATCAATTTTGATCGATATTTTCATCGCAAGGATGTCAGACTACTTTTGAAATATTATTTAGGACACTGGCATGGATATTAATGACTATGAATTTTCAAATATAAAAATTTCGTAAGTTATTGGAAATTTACGAATTTCTTAACATGGCAGAATAGAGCAAATTTTAACATAAACGTAAATTTTGAGTGATATTTTCATCGTAAAGATGTCAAACCACTTTCGAAATATTATTTAGGTTACTGGCATGAATATCATAGACTACGATTTTTCCAATTTAAAAAACTCGTAAGTTATTTGGAATTTACGATTTACTTAACATGTCAGAATAAGGCAAAATTGAGCATAAACTTCCATTTTGAGGATCATAAATACATTAGACAACTTCAAAATTACATTTATGATATTTTGTTGAACATGATTGAATACAAATATTCTAATAGGAAAATTTCGTAAATTATTCGTAATTTACGATTTTATCAACGTAGCGAAATTGTAATTTTTTCATATAAATATGAATTTTGAGGATTATTGCATTGGAAATGAAAACATTGGCATGAAACATAAACAACGGAATTGACCCTGATAAAATAAATTAATAGATTAGAATAAGAAAAATATATCGAAGTGAACGATGGATAGCCTATTAGGCGGGAATTTCTTTCTGTCCCTGTATGAAGCTTTGGTCAAATTGATTTTTTTAACATGATTATAATATGTCTCGCACTAGAAATTTATGAGACCATAAATATGGTGGGGAACTGAGCAGAGTCCACCTATTCCAACTAGTTTTCTTCTGTTATCACATAATGAAGACTTGCACCACAACTTCAAAATTTTACGTTTGTTTATTGAATACTTAAAAAACTATTTTAATTTTCCTTCGATGCTTTATTATTATTATTATTATTATTATTACATTCCTTAAGGAGTTTAAATGAATTTTTAAAAATCAGATAATGTTTTCTTTTGTTTTAACGTAATGAAGTGGAATTCTAAAAATTATTCACTTTTCTGATGTAGTTAAGATTCTGTTGATTTCCTCATACCTGTGAGGGAAATTTGAGGTATACTGGAAGGCTAGAATTTGTATATAGTGATTTTCAATGACATGCATGATCTTTTTTTAAACAGTTTAAAAATTCATTATTATTTCGAATTTTTGTGTTCGACAAAATAATAACGCTCGCCCAACGTGGGGCTCGAACCCACGACCCCGAGATTAAGAGTCTCGTGCTCTAACGACTGAGCTAGCCGGGCCGTGGGCGTGAGGAAATTAAAGTTGAATTACATCAATTTTCTTAATTTCTATTTTTGAATTCCGAGAACAAAAAGATCATTGAATTCCCACGCCGGGAATTCAACCCGGGCCTCCTGGGTGAGAGCCAGGTATCCTAACCACAAGACCATGTGCGAGACATATGGGTTTTTTTTGAAATTTTACTCTGGTTTATAGAATAATTAAAAATCTATTTCGATTTTCTTTCGACATTTTTTTTCTACCTGTTAACAAGAGTTAAAATAAATTTAAAAAAATCACATCGTGTTTTCTTCTGTTTTCACATAATGAAAACTTGCACCACAACTTCAAAAATTTACGCTTATTTATTGAATACTTAAAAAACTATTTTAATTTTCCTTTGATTTTATTATTATTATTATTATCACATTCTTTAAGGAGTTTAAATGTGTTTTTAAAAATCAGATAATGTTTTCTTTTGTTTTAACGTAATGAAGTGGAATTCTAAAAATTATTCACTTTTCTGATGTAGTTAAGATTCTGTTGATTTCCTCATACCTGTGAGGGAAATTTGAGGTATACTGGAAGGCTAGAATTTGTAAATAGTGATTTTCAATGACATGCATGGTCTTTTTTACAATCTGCTTAAAAATTCATAATTATTTCGAATTTTGTGATTTCCTCATACCTGTGAGGGAAATTTTAGGTATACTGGAAGGCTAGAATTTGTAAATAGTGATTTTCAATGACATGCATGATCTTTTTTATAAACTGTTTAAAAATTCATAATTATTTCGAAGTTTTGTGTTCGACAAAATAATAACGCTCGCCCAACGTGGGGCTCGAACTCACGACTCCAAAATTAAGGGTCTCGTGCTCTACCGATTGAGCTAGCCGGGCCATGGACCTAAGGAAATTAAAGTTGAATTTCCTCAATTTTCTTAATTTCTATTTTTGAATCCCGAGAACAAAAAGATCATTGAATTCCCACATCGGGAATTGAATCCAGGCCTCCTGGGTGAGAGCCAGGTATCCTAACCACTAGACCATGTGGGAGACGTATGGTTTATTTTCAAGTTTTACTCTGGTTTATAGAATAATTAAAAATCTATTTCGATTTTCCTTCGACATTTCTTTTTTCTACCTGTTAACCGGAGTTAAAATAAATTTTAAGAAATCTGATTTTTTTTCTTCTGTTATCACATAATGAAGACTTGCACCAAAACTTCAAAAATTTACGCTTATTTATTGAAAACTTAAAAAACTATTTTAATTTTCCTTCGATTTTTTTTTATTGTTATTATTATTATTACATTCTTTAAGGAGTTTAAATGAATTTTTAAAAATCAGATAATGTTTTCTTTTGTTTTTACGTAATAAAGTGGAATTCTAAAAATTATTCACTTTTCTGATGTTCTTAAGATTCTGTTGATTTCCTCATACCTGTGAGGGAAATTTGAGGTATACTGGAAGGCTAGAATTTGTAAATAGTGATTTTCAATGACATGCATAAACTTTTTTACAAACTGTTTAAAAATTCATAATTATTTCGAATTTTTGTGTTCGACAAAATAATAACGCTCGCCCAACGTGGGGCTCGAACCCACGACCCCGAGATTAAGAGTCTCGTGCTCTACCGACTGAGCTAGCCGGGCCGTTGACCTAAGGATCTTAAAGTTCAATTTACTCAATTTGCTTAATTTCTATTTTTGAATCCCGAGAATAAAAAAGATCATTGAATTCCCACACCGAGAATTGAACCCGGGCCTCCTGGGTCGAGAGCCAGGTATCCTAACCACTAGACCATGTGTGAGACATATGGTTTTTTTCAAATTTTACTCTGGTTTATAGAATAATTAAAATCTATTTCGATTTTCTTTCGACATTTCTTTTTTCTACCTGTTAACAGGAGTTAGAATAAACTTTAAAAAATCAGAACGTGTTTTCTTCTGTGTTCACATAATGAAAACTTGCACCACAACTTCAAAATTTTACGTTTGTTTATTGAATACTTTAAAAACTATTTTAATTTTCCTTCGATGCTATATTATTATTATTATTATTATTATTACATTCCTTAAGGATTTTAAATGAATTTTTAAAAATTCGATAATGTTTTCTTTAGTTTTAACGTAATGAAGTGGAATTCTAAAAATTATTCACTTTTCTGATGTACTTAAATTCTGTTGATTTCCTCATATCTGTGAGAGAAATTTTAGGTATACTGGAAGGCTAGAATTTGTAAATAGTGATTTTCAATGACATGCATGATCTCTTATACAAACTGTTTAAAAATTCATTAATATTTCGAATTTTTGTGTTCGACAAAATAATAACGCTCGCCCAACGTGGGGCTCGAACCCACGACCCCGAGATTAAGAGCCTCGTGCTCTACCGACTGAGCTAGCCGGGCCGTGGACCGAAGGAAATTAAAGTTGAATTTCCTCAATTTTCTTAATTTCTATTTTTGAATCCCGAGAACATAAAGATCATTGAATTCCCATACCGGGAATTGAACCCGGGCCTCCTGGGTGAGAGCCAGGTATCCTAACAACTAGACCATGTGGGAGACATATGGTTTGCTTTCAAATTTTACTCTGGTTTATAGAATAATTAAAAATCTATTTCGATTTTCTTTCGACATTTCTTTTTTCTACCTGTTGGTGTGTGTTGGTGTTTAGGATTAAGGCCGATTGACTGCTGTAGGTCCTGGGCCTGAGGGGGAGTGCCTTCCGTGGAGGTCTTTCTAAGGGGTCCTAGCCCGTATTTACGCAAGTTTCGGAGAAAACCACGGAAAACTCCGAACGGCTAGGCCGACGAGCGCGACCTGGGATCGAACCCGGCACCTCACGTCTACCAGCTTTGAGCGCAGAACCGCTCGGCCGCTGGTGGGCTTTTTCTACCTGTTAACAGGAGTTAAAATAAACTTTAAAAAATCAGAACGTGTCTTCTTCTGTGTTCACATAATGAAAACTTGCACCAAAACTTCAAAATTTTACGTTTGTTTATTGAATACTTTAAAAACTATTTTAATTTTCCTTCGATGCTATATTATTATTATTATTATTATTATTACATTCCTTAAGGATTTTAAATGAATTTTTAAAAATTCGATAATGTTTTCTTTAGTTTTAACGTAATGAAGTGGAATTCTAAAACTTATTCACTTTTCTGATGTAGTTAAGATTCTGTTGATTTCCTCATACCTGTGAGGAAAATTTTAGGTATACTGGAAGGCTAGGATTTTTAAGTAGTGATTTTCAATGACATGCATGATCTTTTTTACAATTGTTTAAAAATTCACAATTATTTCGAATTTTTGTGTTCGACAAAATAATAACGCTCGCCCAACGAGGGGCTCGAACCCACGACTCCGAGATTAAGAATCTCGTGCTCTACCGACTGAGCTAGCCGGGCCATTGACCTAAAGAAATTAAAGTTGAATTTCCTCAATTTGCTTAATTTCTATTTTTTAATCCTGAGAACAAAAAGGTTCATTGAATTCCCACACCGGGAATTGATCCCGAGCCTCCTGGGTGAGAGCTAGGTATCCTAACTACTGGATCATGTGGGAGACATATGGTTAGTATTCAAATTTTACTTCGGTTTATAGAATAATTAAAAATCTATTTCGATTTTCCTTCTACATTTTTTTTTCTACCTGTTAACAAGAGTTAAAATAAATTTTAAAAAATCAGATCGTGTTTTCTTCTGTTTTCACATAATGAAAACTTGCACCACAATTTCAAAAATTTACGCTTGTTTATTGAATACTTAAAAAACTATTTTAATTTTCCTTCGATTTTTTTTATTGTTATTATTATTATTACATTCTTTAAGGAGTTTAAATGAATTTTTAAAAATCAGATAATGTTTTCTTTTGTTTTAACGTAATAAAGTGAAATTCTAAAAATTATTCACTTTTCTGATGTACTTAAATTCTGTTGATTTCCTCATATCTGTGAGAGAAATTTTAGGTATACTGGAAGGCTAGGATTTTTAAATAGTGATTTTCAATGACATGCATGATCTTTTTTACAATCCGCTTAAAAATTCATAATTATTTCGAATTTTTGTGATTTCCTCATACCTGTGAGGGAAATTTTAGGTCTACTGGAAGGCTAGGATTTTTAAATAGTGATTTTCAATGACATGATGATCTTTTTTACAATCTGCTTAAAAATTCATAATTATTTCGAATTTTTGTGATTTCCTCATACCTGTGAGGGAAATTTTAGGTATACTTGAAGGCTAGAATTTGTAAATAGTGATTTTCAATGACATGCATGATCTCTTTTACAAACTGTTTAAAAATTCATTAATATTTCGAATTTTTGTGTTCGACAAAATAATAACGCTCGCCCAACGTGGGGCTCGAACCCACGACCCCGAGATTAAGAGTCTCGTGCTCTACCGACTGAGCTAGCCGGGCCATGGACCGAAGGAAATTAAAGATGAATTTCGTCAATTTTCTTAATTTCTATTTTTGAATCCCGAGAACAAAAAGATCATTGAATTCCCACACCGGGAATTTAACCCGGGCCTCCTGGGTGAGAGCCAGGTATCCTAACCACTAGACCATGTGGGAGATGATAGAATTCACAGAAGAAACTTTTATCAAATATTTAAATTCAAGATTTATAAGGTAAGTAAAATGCACTCACCTTGTATATGAGTATCCCATGAGGCTTGCAAAAACAGATGTATTTATTCCATGTATGAAAAGAAGAACCAATTTCTATTTTCTTTTATAAATATCTTTTCTGCTAAGCTATTCAAAAGATAATTTCAAATATATAAATAATCATGTTTCAATTTAATTAAACCAGCCTCATTTAGCTTGGTTTGTGTATTAGGAAATTATATATTATTTTATGTTGCATTATTTTGTGGGAATAAAAATGAACCCACGTATTATCCTTTTAATCACATCTTTTTATTATAAAAAACTGAACATCGAAGAAAAAGAAAAAAAACGAAAAATACATCATTACATGTACATCGAAACACAGACGGCCAATCAGAACAAAATGTGTCATAGCGTCGCCCCAATGTAGATGTATATATGCATGAAGAAATAAAAGAGTCAAATGAAATGTTTTTAGAATAATATGAAAAAAGATAGTTTTTTGTAATTATTGAAAGAATGTCATTTTGAGTTTATTTCTCACCAACACCCCTGCGTAAACTCGATGACATTTAATCACAGTTCAACAAGGAAATTCGCAGTTTTCGAAAAGAATGTCTCGGCAGAGGCTTCGTGAGCACATCGGCGATCATATTTTCCGTGCTTACATACTCAATCTTTATTGTGCCCTGCTCAACAAGGTCTCGAATCAGATGGTATCTTAACTCGATGTGTTTAGTTTTCTGTCGAAACTTATCATTTTCGGCCAATTTGATGCAAGAAAGATTGTCTTCATAGAGTGTAATAGGACAATTTTGTTGCATATCAATTTCTTCAAAAAGGTTTATAAGCCATTTTACTTCTTGCGCGGCACTTGCTGCAGAAATATATTCCGCTTCCGCTGATGACATTGATACAGATTTTTGTTTTTTGCTTGTCCAGTATACAGTATTTGCTCCTATGCAGAACAAATTTCCTGTTGTAGACTTACGATCACTGGGATCGTTTGCCCAGTCGGAATCTGCATATACCCTCAAGACAGGCTCTTCAATATTATTATATGTCAATTTAAGATTAATTGTACTTTTTAAATATCTCATTAATCTTTTTACCGCTTCCCAATCTTTTGCTCTTGGGCGCTCATTTCTTCTACTCAAAATATTTACCGCGGCGCTAATATCCGGACGTGACACGGTTGAAATATATAACAATGCGCCTACAGCCTGTCTATATTGTGTATTTTCTGGTAAAAGGTTTTCTTCGTCATTTAATTTTATGTAACCTGTGTCCATAGGAGTGTCTGTAGGTTTTGAATTTTCTAAACCGTATTTGACTATAAGTTCTTGTATTTTGTGTGTTTGATCAAGAGTCATTGTATTTTCATTAGGGCGATTAATATTTATCCCAAGATATTGTTTTGCTTCTCCCAAGTCTGTTAACGGGTATTCTTGTTTTAGTTTGTTTACAATTTCATTTATTTGTTGATCATTCCCCGCTATTAACAAATCATCGACATACACAAGTACATAAGTAGTTACATCGTTTTGTTTACGTTTATAAAGACACTTGTCGAATTGACTTTGAATAAAGCCTAAGTTAAGTAATGACTCATTCAATTTTAAATTCCATGCTCTCGCGGCCTGCTTTAGCCCGTATATTGCCTTTTTTAATTTACACACCTTATGTTCTTCCCCGGATACCACGTATCCTTCTGGCTGATGCATATAAACATCTTCACTCAATTTACCGTGTAAAAATGCAGTCTTGATATCAATATGTCTAAGACTTAAATTCTTATAAAGACTCATTGCCAAAAAACTTCTCAAGGTTGTGTGAGACGCCACTGGGGCGAAAGTCTCATCGTAGTCTATTCCATATTTCTGTGAAAAGCCCTTCGCAACCAGCCTAGCTTTGTATTTTTCAACACGGCCCTGACTGTTATATTTTGCTTTGAATGCCCATTTGCACCCTACTATTTTCATCCCTGGTGAAACCTCAACTAAATCCCAGGTGTCATTCTGCTTGAGTGAATTTATTTCATCTAATGTAGCATTGATCCAATTTTCCTTTTCTACAGGGTTTTCCATACTTATTATATCATCCCAGCATTTTGGTTCACTTATTCTTTCATTGTGTAATGTGAATGCGAATCTATCTGGTGGTACCCCTTTATTAGATCTTTGTGATCTACGTGGAGTATTCTGAGAATTATCTGACACAACACTATCATTAGTTTCATCTATCTCTGAGTCTATTATTTGCAAATTTGGTGATGGATTTTTATTATCACTTTTCTCATCATTGTTTTGTGATGTGTCATATTTAAGTATCGCTTGTTTTTCATTTTCTACAAATTTTACGGTTCGACTAATAATTATGTTTTTGCCATTTGTACAGATCCTATATCCTTTACTTCTATTGTCGTACCCTACGAATATACCTTCCTGTGCCGTATTATCTAATTTTCCTCTGTGTACCTTTTGTACGTATGCATAGGCACGACAACCAAATGGTTTTAACATTGATAAGTCAGGTTTTCGACCTGTCCATAATTCATAAGGTGTCAATTCACACGAAGATGTTGGGAGTCTATTTTGCAAGTAAACTGCGGTATTTATTGCCTCCCCCCAGAAAGAATTTGGTAAATTGCCATCTTTTAATAAACAACGTGCCATTTCAACTAAGGTACGATTTTTACGTTCAGCAGTTCCATTTTGAGAAGCTGAATAGGGAACAGTGAATTGGTGGTCTATACCTAATTTTGTTAAGTATTCATTTAATTCTGTCCCGGTATACTCTCCTCCGTTGTCGGAGCGGATTGCATGCAAAGTTCGTCCGAACTTGTTTGATGTCATCGCGATGTATTCCCTCAATTTTGTGAAAACTTCATCCTTTTTTCTCAGTAGGTATATAACTGTAAATCTACTAAAATCGTCAACGAAGGTTAAAAAATAGTATTTTCCACCGACCGTGGGGGTTGTCATTGGTCCACACAAGTCAGTGTGTACCAACTCTAGTGCTTTAGTTGCCCTAAACTGAGCCTTTTTGGGATAAGGATTGTCCGTTAATTTAGTTAATATGCAAGTTTCACATGCATTATCATGTTTGCAGTTGTCTAGTTTTATCCCAACTGCCATGTTGTTGTTTACTAATTGTTTTATATGACTAATGTTTCTATGGCCTAATTTAATGTGCCATTTATCAATGCAATTTGTATTTTCACATATTTTTACCATGTTTATAGAGTGTGTTGTATCATAGTTAACTTTGCATTCGTATAAATTGTTGTTAATGTAACCTTCAATGCATGTTTCTCCTTCATGCATTATTTTGCATGATTTGTTTTCAAATATTGCTACACAACCATTTTCAGTAGCTTCTTTTACAGATATGAGGTTTGTCTCTATCTCTGGTACATATAAAACATTTTTCAATATTATAGTATTATGTGTGTTATTGGAATTTATGGTGTTTAATTTCACAGACCCATGACCCAGGGATTCTATCTCCTGTCCATTCGCGATTGTTACGCGTGAATTATTATGATTAAATTCATGAAATTTATTCCTATCATTGCATACATGCGTTGAACAACCTGAGTCTACATACCAATTGTTAGATTTCTCACCGATAAATAGAGTGAATATTTTATCGTTAGGTTTTTTATTTTCACTCTCAGTAATAAGAGCCCTATCCGCGTTATGTATGTCTTGAGAGTACATACCAGATTTGAAAGTTGATCTGGCATTGCTGGCTTTTGTTTGTTTCAGAGTCTTTTCTTTATTTTTATTTTTAAGATGCCAGCATTCTTCAATTGTATGCGATTTTTTTTTACAATAACGGCAGAACTTTGAATTTTCTGGTTTCGGTTTAAATTTAACCTTTAACACTGAATTATTTTCAGATTTGTTTTCTTTTCTTTTAGAAAATTCATCAATCAATTTCGAGCGTATAAACTCTGGTACAAGATCCTTTTCATCACGCGATTCTAAAGCGGTAATTAATACATCATAACTTGGAGGTAAGGAACAGAGCATTAGGGCTGAAAGGTGCCTGTCATTTATTTCTTCTCCGAGCGATGCTAACTTATCTCGCAATTGATAGATGTTAGTTAAGTGGTCTATCACATCGCCACCTTCAGTTAATTTCGTAGAGTAAAGCTTTCTAAGCAAAAATAGTTTACTGCTGAGGGTTGAACGCTCATGTACAGCTTTTAAGGCGTTCCAGCATTCTTTAGCGGTCTCAAGATTTTTGACATGGATTATTTGATTATCCTCTATTAAGAGGTTTATAATGGCGCGTGCTTTCCTATTTTTGTTATTCCATGTGTCCGTAATGGGATTCGGAGCATCGTTAAGAACCACGGAATATAAATCTTCCTTTTGGAGAAACATTTCTAATTTAAACTTCCACACATCATAATTTTGTGCGTTAAGTTTTTCAATTATAGTGTCCTTGAGGATACTCATTTTAATATTTCAATTTTGTTTTCTTTCTAGTTTATAATAACTACAATTTTATATTTAATCATTCATATGTTTATTTTAAACATTCTTTTATTTCTATACTTTCGTTTTCAAGAAACAAAAAGAAAACATATTTATTTATTTTCGCTTACATTTGTTATCATTATTATTATTTTAAATGTAGCAAAATAATATTATTTTAAATGTAGCAAATGTTTCTTCAAATATGCAAAGAAAAAAAAAACTGTCAAGAATAAATTCAAAGTTTCGATTTAGCGCGTCAGTAGCATAATCTGATAGAATTCACAGAAGAAACTTTTATCAAATATTTAAATTCAAGATTTATAAGGTAAGTAAAATGCACTCACCTTGTATATGAGTATCCCATGAGGCTTGCAAAAACAGATGTATTTATTCCATGTATGAAAAGAAGAACCAATTTCTATTTTCTTTTATAAATATCTTTTCTGCTAAGCTATTCAAAAGATAATTTCAAATATATAAATAATGATGTTTCAATTTAATTAAACCAGCCTCATTTAGCTTGGTTTGTGTATTAGGAAATTATATATTATTTTATGTTGCATTATTTTGTGGGAATAAAAATGAACCCACGTATTATCCTTTTAATCACATCTTTTTATTATAAAAAACTGAACATCGAAGAAAAAGAAAAAAAACGAAAAATACATCATTACATGTACATCGAAACACAGACGGCCAATCAGAACAAAATGTGTCATAGCGTCGCCCCAATGTAGATGTATATATGCATGAAGAAATAAAAGAGTCAAATGAAATGTTTTTAGAATAATATGAAAAAAGATAGTTTTTTGTAATTATTGAAAGAATGTCATTTTGAGTTTATTTCTCACCAACAGGAGACATATGGTTTTTTTTTCAAATTTTACTCTGGTTTATAGAATAATTAAAAATCTATTTCGATTTTCTTTCGACATTTCTTTTTTCTACCTGTTAACAGGAGTTAAAATAAACTTTAAAAAATCAGAACGTGTTTTCTTCTGTGTTCACATAATGAAAACTTGCACCAGAACTTCAAATTTACGCTTATTTATTGAATACTTAAAAAACTATTTTAATTTTCCTTCGATTTTATTATTATTATTATTATTATTATCACATTCTTTAAGGAGTTTAAATGTATTTTTAAAAATCAGATAATGTTTTCTTTTGTTTTAACGTAATGAAGTGGTATTCTAAAAATTATTCACTTTTCTGATGTACTTAAATTCTTTTGATTTCCTCATACCTGTGAGGGAAATTTTAGGTATACTGGAAGGCTAGAATTTGTAAATAGTGATTTTCAATGACATGCATGATCTTTTTTACAATCTGCTTAAAAATTCATAATTATTTCGAATTTTTGTGATTTCCTCATACCTATGAGGGAAATTTTAGGTATACTGGAAGGCTAGAATTTCGAAATAGTGATTTTCAATGACATGCATGATCTTTTTTACAATCTGATTAAAAATTCATAATTATTTCGAATTTTTGTGATTTCCTCATACCTGTGAGGGAAATTTTAGGTATACTGGAAGGCAAGAATTTGTAAATAGTGATTTTCAATGACATGCATGATCTTTTTTACAAACTGTTTAAAAATACATAATTATTTCGAATATTTGTGTTCGACAAAATAATAACGCTCGCCTAACGTGGGGCTCGAACCCACGACTCCGAGATTAAGAGTCTCGTGCTCTACCGACTGAGCTAGCCCGGCCACGGACCAAAGGAAATTAAAGTTGAATTTCCTCAATTTTCTTAATTTCTATTTTTGAATCCCGAGAACAAAAAGATCATTGAATTCCCACACCGGGAATTGAATCCGGGCCTCCTGGGTGAGAGCCAGGTATCCTAACCACTAGACCATGTGAGAGACATATGGTTTATTTTCAAATTTTACTCTGGTTTATAGAATAATTAAAAATCTATTTCGATTTTCCTTCGACATTACTTTTTTCTACCTGTTAACCGGAGTTAAAATAAATTTTAAGAAATCTGATTTTTTAGTTCCCCATCATACTATAGGTATGGGGAACTTAGGTAATCGTGAAAATTTTCGACCTCGGGTTTTTGACGTTTCTACACGTTTTCAGAAGAGAGGAATCCGAAAATGACAAATTTTGTATGGTGTCTGTGTGTAGGGTGCTGTTAGTCCGTTAGTTCGTTAGTTTGTTAGTCTGTGTACACGATATCTCAAGAACAAATTGTCGCAGAGAGGTCAGATCAGTTTTAAAATATTACTTTCGACACTGGCAAGAACCCTATTCATTTGCAACATTCGATTTTAAAAACTTCGTAAGTTATTAGAAATTTACGATTTTCTTAACATGGGAGAATAGGACAAAAATTCACTTAAACGTGCATTAAATGTAAACTTTTTACTCTAAAAATGTCAGACCAGTTTTAAAATATTCGTTTTGATGCCGGAATGAACATCAGTAACTATAAATATGCTACTTTGAAATTTTCGCAAGTTATTGGAAATTTACGAATTTCTTAACATGGCAGTATAGGGAAAAATTTCACATAAACGTCAATTTTGAGCGATATTTTCATCGTAAAGGTGTCAGACTACTTTTGAAATATTATTTAGGACACTGGCATGAACATTAATGACTCTGAATTTTCAAATCTAAAAATTTCGTAAGTTATTGCAAATTTACGAATTTCTTAACATGGGAGAATAGGACAAAAATTCACTTAAACATGCCTTAAATGGAAAACTTTTACTCTAAAAATGTCAGACCACTTTTAAAATATCCGTTTTGATGCCGGAATGAACATCAGTAACTAGAAATATGCTACTTTGAAAATTTCGCAAGTTATTGGAAATTTACGAATTTCTTAACATGGCAGTATAGGGCGAAATTTCACATAAACATCAATTTTGATCGATATTTTCATCGCAAGGATGTCAGACTACTTTTGAAATATTATTTAGGACACTGGCATGGATATTAATGACTATGAATTTTCAAATATAAAAATTTCGTAAGTTATTGGAAATTTACGAATTTCTTAACATGGCAGAATAGAGCAAATTTTAACATAAACGTAAATTTTGAGTGATATTTTCATCGTAAAGATGTCAAACCACTTTCGAAATATTATTTAGGTTACTGGCATGAATATCATAGACTACGATTTTTCCAATTTAAAAAACTCGTAAGTTATTTGGATTTTACGATTTACTTAACATGTCAGAATAAGGCAAAATTGAGCATAAACTTCCATTTTGAGGATCATAAATACACTAGACAACTTCAAAATTACATTTATGATATTTTGTTGAACATGATTGAATACAAATATTCTAATAGGAAAATTTCGTAAATTATTCGTAATTTACGATTTTATCAACGTAGCGAAATTGTAATTTTTTCATATAAATATGAATTTTGAGGATTATTGCATTGGAAATGAAAACATTGGCATGAAACATAAACAACGGAATTGACCCTGATAAAATAAATTAATAGATTAGAATAAGATAAATATATCGAAGTGAACGATGGATAGCCTATTAGGCGGGAATTTCTTTCTGTCCCTGTATGAAGCTTTGGTCAAATTGATTTTTTTAACATGATTATAATATGTCTCGCACTAGAAATTTATGAGACCATAAATATGGTGGGGAACTGAGCAGAGTCCACCTATTCAAACTAGTTTTCTTCTGTTATCACATAATGAAGACTTGCACCACAACTTCAGAATTTTACGTTTGTTTAATGAATACTTAAAACACTATTTTAATTTTCCTTCGATGCTTTATTATTATTATTATTATTATTATTACATTCCTTAAGGAGTTTAAATGAATTTTTAAAAATCAGATAATGTTTTCTTTTGTTTTAACGTAATGAAGTGGAATTCTAAAAATTATTCACTTTTCTGATGTAGTTAAGATTCTGTTGATTTCCTCATACCTGTGAGGAAAATTTTAGGTATACTGGAAGGCTAGGATTTTTAAGTAGTGATTTTCAATGACATGCATGGTCTTTTTTACAATCTGCTTAAAAATTGATAATTATTTC
This sequence comes from Salticus scenicus, assembly GCA_963930645.1. Classification (NCBI taxonomy): domain Eukaryota; kingdom Metazoa; phylum Arthropoda; class Arachnida; order Araneae; family Salticidae; genus Salticus; species Salticus scenicus. Next base: position 179,772,010 of record OZ005650.1, read on the forward strand.
GAATTTTTGTGATTTCCTCATACTGTGAGGAAAATTTTAGGTATACTGGAAGACTAGAATTTGTAAATAGTGATTTTCAATGACATGGATGATCGTTTTTACAAACTGTTTAAAAATTCATAATTATTTCGAATTTTTGTGTTCGACAAAATAACATCGACCGCCCAACGTGGGGCTCGAACCCACGACCCCGAGATTAAGAGTCTCGTGCTCTACCGACTGAGCTAGCCAGGCCGTGGACCGAAGGAAATTAAAGTCGAATGTCCTCAATTTTCTTAATTTCTATTTTTGAATCCCGAGAATAAAAAAGATCATTGAATTCCCACACCGAGAATTGAACCCGGGCCACCTGGGTCGAGAGCCAGTTATCCTAACCACTAGAGCATGTGGAAGACATATGGTTTTTTTTCAAATTTTACTCTGGTTTATAGAATAATTAAAAATCTATTTCGATTTTCTTTCGACATTTCTTTTTTCTACCTGTTAACAGGAGTTTAAATAAACTTTAAAAAATCAGATCGTGTTTTCTTCTGTTTTCACATAATGAAAACTTCCACCACAACTTAAAAAATTTACGCTTATTTATTGAATACTTAAAAAACTATTTTAATTTTCCTTCGATTTTTTTTTATTGTTATTATTATTATTACATTCTTTAAGGAGTTTAAATGAATTTTTAAAAATCAGATAATGTTTTCTTTTGTTTTTACGTAATAAAGTGGAATTCTAAAAATTATCCACTTTTCTGATGTACTTAAATTCTGTTGATTTCCTCATACCTGTGAGGGAAATTTTAGGTATACTGGAAGGCTAGAATTTGTAAATAGTGATTTTCAATGACATGCATGGTCTTTTTTACAATCTGCTTAAAAATTCATAATTATTTCGAATTTTTGTGATTTCCTCATACCTGTGAGGGAAATTTTAGGTATACTGGAAGGCTAGAATTTGTAAATAGTGATTTTCAATGACATGCATGATCTTTTTTATAAACTGTTTAAAAATTCATAATTATTTCGAAGTTTTGTGTTCGACAAAATAATAACGCTCGCCCAACGTGGGGCTCGAACTCACGACTCCAAAATTAAGTGTCTCGTGCTCTACCGATTGAGCTAGCCGGGCCATGGACCTAAGGAAATTAAAGTTGAATTTCCTCAATTTTCTTAATTTCTATTTTTGAATTCCGAGAACAAAAAGATCATTGAATTCCCACATCGGGAATTGAATCCAGGCCTCCTGGGTGAGAGCCAGGTATCCTAACCACTAGACCATGTGGGAGACGTATGGTTTATTTTCAAGTTTTACTCTGGTTTATAGAATAATTAAAAATCTATTTCGATTTTCCTTCGACATTTCTTTTTTCTACCTGTTAACCGGAGTTAAAATAAATTTTAAGAAATCTGATTTTTTTTCTTCTGTTATCACATAATGAAGACTTGCACCAAAACTTAAAAAAATTACGCTTATTTATTGAATACTTAAAAAACTATTTTAATTTTCCTTCGATTTTTTTTTATTGTTATTATTATTATTACATTCTTTAAGGAGTTTAAATGAATTTTTAAAAATCAGATAATGTTTTCTTTTGTTTTTACGTAATAAAGTGGAATTCTAAAAATTATTCACTTTTCTGATGTTCTTAAGATTCTGTTGATTTCCTCATACCTGTGAGGGAAATTTTAGGTATACTGGAAGGCTAGGATTTTTAAGTAGTGATTTTCAATGACATGCATGGTCTTTTTTACAATCTGCTTAAAAATTGATAATTATTTCGAATTTTTGTGATTTCCTCATACTGTGAGGGAAATTTTAGGTATACTGGAAGACTAGAATTTGTAAATAGTGATTTTCAATGACATGGATGATCGTTTTTACAAACTGTTTAAAAATTCATAATTATTTCGAATTTTTGTGTTCGACAAAATAACATCGACCGCCCAACGTGGGGCTCGAACCCACGACCCCGAGATTAAGAGTCTCGTGCTCTACCGACTGAGCTAGCCAGGCCGTGGACCGAAGGAAATTAAAGTCGAATGTCCTCAATTTTCTTAATTTCTATTTTTGAATCCCGAGAATAAAAAAGATCATAGAATTCCCACACCGAGAATTGAACCCGGGCCTCCTGGGTCGAGAGCCAGGTATCCTAACCACTAGAGCATGTGGAAGACATATGGTTTTTTTTCAAATTTTACTCTGGTTTATAGAATAATTAAAAATCTATTTCGATTTTCTTTCGACATTTCTTTTTTCTACCTGTTAACAGGAGTTTAAATAAACTTTAAAAAATCAGATCGTGTTTTCTTCTTTTTTCACATAATGAAAACTTGCACCACAACTTAAAAAATTTACGCTTATTTATTGAATACTTAAAAAACTATTTTAATTTTCCTTCGATTTTTTTTTATTGTTATTATTATTATTACATTCTTTAAGGAGTTTAAATGAATTTTTAAAAATCAGATAATGTTTTCTTTTGTTTTTACGTAATAAAGTGGAATTCTAAAAATTATCCACTTTTCTGATGTACTTAAATTCTGTTGATTTCCTCATACCTGTGAGGGAAATTTTAGGTATACTGGAAGGCTAGAATTTGTAAATAGTGATTTTCAATGACATGCATGGTCTTTTTTACAATCTGCTTAAAAATTCATAATTATTTCGAATTTTTGTGATTTCCTCATACCTGTGAGGGAAATTTTAGGTTTACTGGAAAGCTAGAATTTGTAAATAGTGATTTTCAATGACATGCATGATCTTTTTTATAAACTGTTTAAAAATTCATAATTATTTCGAAGTTTTGTGTTCGACAAAATAATAACGCTCGCCCAACGTGGGGCTCGAACTCACGACTCCAAAATTAAGAGTCTCGTGCTCTACCGATTGAGCTAGCCGGGCCATGGACCTAAGGAAATTAAAGTTGAATTTCCTCAATTTTCTTAATTTCTATTTTTGAATCCCGAGAACAAAAAGATCATTGAATTCCCACATCGGGAATTGAATCCAGGCCTCCTGGGTGAGAGCCAGGTATCCTAACCACTAGACCATGTGGGAGACGTATGGTTTATTTTCAAGTTTTACTCTGGTTTATAGAATAATTAAAAATCTATTTCGATTTTCCTTCGACATTTCTTTTTTCTACCTGTTAACCGGAGTTAAAATAAATTTTAAGAAATCTGATTTTTTTTCTTCTGTTATCACATAATGAAGACTTGCACCAAAACTTCAAAAATTTACGCTTATTTATTGAATACTTAAAAAACTATTTTAATTTTCCTTCGATTTTTTTTTTATTGTTATTATTATTATTACATTCTTTAAGGAGTTTAAATGAATTTTTAAAAATCAGATAATGTTTTCTTTTGTTTTTACGTAATAAAGTGGAATTCTAAAAATTATTCACTTTTCTGATGTTCTTAAGATTCTGTTGATTTCCTCATACCTGTGAGGGAAATTTGAGGTATACTGGAAGGCTAGAATTTGTAAATAGTGATTTTCAATGACATGCATAAACTTTTTTACAAACTGTTTAAAAATTCATAATTATTTCGAATTTTTGTGTTCGACAAAATAATAACGCTCGCCCAACGTGGGGCTCGAACCCACGACCCCGAGATTAAGAGTCTCGTGCTCTACCGACTGAGCTAGCCGGGCCGTTGACCCAAGGATATTAAAGTTCAATTTACTCAATTTGCTTAATTTCAATTTTTTAATCCCGAGAAGAAAAAGTTCATTGAATTTCCACACCGGGAATTGATCCCGAGCCTCCTGGGTGAGAGCTAGGTATCCTAACTACTAGATCATGTGGGTGTTTTTGGTGTTTTAGGATTAAGGCCGATTGACTGCTGTAGGTCCTGGGCCTGAGGGGGAGTGCCTTCCGTGGAGGTCTTTCTAAGGGGTCCTAGCCCGTATTTACGCAAGTTTCGGAGAAAACCACGGAAAACTCCGAACGGCTAGGCCGACGAGCGCGACCTGGGATCGAACCCGGCACCTCACGTCTACCAGCTTTGAGCGCAGAACCGCTCGGCCGCTGGTGGGCTTTTTCTACCTGTTAACAGGAGTTAAAATAAACTTTAAAAAATCAGAACGTGTCTTCTTCTGTGTTCACATAATGAAAACTTGCACCAAAACTTCAAAATTTTACGTTTGTTTATTGAATACTTTAAAAACTATTTTAATTTTCCTTCGATGCTATATTATTATTATTATTATTATTATTACATTCCTTAAGGATTTTAAATGAATTTTTAAAAATTCGATAATGTTTTCTTTAGTTTTAACGTAATGAAGTGGAATTCTAAAACTTATTCACTTTTCTGATGTAGTTAAGATTCTGTTGATTTCCTCATACCTGTGAGGAAAATTTTAGGTATACTGGAAGGGTAGGATTTTTAAGTAGTGATTTTCAATGACATGCATGATCTTTTTTACAATTGTTTAAAAATTCACAATTATTTCGAATTTTTGTGTTCGACAAAATAATAACGCTCGCCCAACGAGGGACTCGAACCCACGACTCCGAGATTAAGAATCTCGTGCTCTACCGACTGAGCTAGCCGGGCCATTGACCTAAAGAAATTAAAGTTGAATTTCCTCAATTTGCTTAATTTCTATTTTTTAATCCTGAGAACAAAAAGGTTCATTGTTGTTGTTGTAGGATTTAAGGCCGATTGACCCCTGATGTGTCCTAGGCCTAGAAGGGGAATGCCCTCCGTGGGGGTCTTTTTAAGGGGTCCTAGCCCGTATTTACGCAAGTTTCGGAGGAAACCACGGAAAACTCCGAACGACTAGGTCGATAAGCGCGACCTGGGATCGAACCCGGCACCTCCCATCTACCAGCTTTGAGCGCAGAATCGCTCGGCCGCTGGTGGGCTAAAAGGTTCATTGAATTCCCACACCGGGAATTGATCCCGAGCCTCCTGGGTGAGAGCTAGGTATCCTAACTACTGGATCATGTGGGAGACATATGGTTAGTATTCAAATTTTACTTCGGTTTATAGAATAATTAAAAATCTATTTCGATTTTCCTTCTACATTTTTTTTTCTACCTGTTAACAAGAGTTAAAATAAATTTAAAAAAAAATCAGATCGTGTTTTCTTCTGTTTTCACATAATGAAAACTTGCACCACAATTTCAAAAATTTACGCTTGTTTATTGAATACTTAAAAAACTATTTTAATTTTCCTTCGATTTTTTTTTATTGTTATTATTATTATTACATTCTTTAAGGAGTTTAAATGAATTTTTAAAAATCAGATAATGTTTTCTTTTGTTTTAACGTAATAAAGTGAAATTCTAAAAATTATTCACTTTTCTGATGTACTTAAATTCTGTTGATTTCCTCATATCTGTGAGAGAAATTTTAGGTATACTGGAAGGCTAGGATTTTTAAATAGTGATTTTCAATGACATGCATGATCTTTTTTACAATCCGCTTAAAAATTCATAATTATTTCGAATTTTTGTGATTTCCTCATACCTGTGAGGGAAATTTTAGGTCTACTGGAAGGCTAGGATTTTTAAATAGTGATTTTCAATGACATGATGATCTTTTTTACAATCTGCTTAAAAATTCATAATTATTTCGAATTTTTGTGATTTCCTCATACCTGTGAGGGAAATTTTAGGTATACTTGAAGGCTAGAATTTGTAAATAGTGATTTTCAATGACATGCATGATCTCTTTTACAAACTGTTTAAAATTCATTAATATTTCGAATTTTTGTGTTCGACAAAATAATAACGCTCGCCCAACGTGGGGCTCGAACCCACGACCCCGAGATTAAGAGTCTCGTGCTCTACCGACTGAGCTAGCCGGTCCATGGACCGAAGGAAATTAAAGATGAATTTCGTCAATTTTCTTAATTTCTATTTTTGAATCCCGAGAACAAAAAGATCATTGAATTCCCACACCGGGAATTTAACCCGGGCCTCCTGGGTGAGAGCCAGGTATCCTAACCACTAGACCATGTGGGAGACATATGGTTTTTTTTTTCAAATTTTACTCTGGTTTATAGAATAATTAAAAATCTATTTCGATTTTCTTTCGACATTTCTTTTTTCTACCTGTTAACAGGAGTTAAAATAAACTTTAAAAAATCAGAACGTGTTTTCTTCTGTGTTCACATAATGAAAACTTGCACCAGAACTTCAAATTTACGCTTATTTATTGAATACTTAAAAAACTATTTTAATTTTCCTTCGATTTTATTATTATTATTATTATTATTATCACATTCTTTAAGGAGTTTAAATGTATTTTTAAAAATCAGATAATGTTTTCTTTTGTTTTAACGTAATGAAGTGGTATTCTAAAAATTATTCACTTTTCTGATGTACTTAAATTCTTTTGATTTCCTCATACCTGTGAGGGAAATTTTAGGTATACTGGAAGGCTAGAATTTGTAAATAGTGATTTTCAATGACATGCATGATCTTTTTTACAATCTGCTTAAAAATTCATAATTATTTCGAATTTTTGTGATTTCCTCATACCTATGAGGGAAATTTTAGGTATACTGGAAGGCTAGAATTTCGAAATAGTGATTTTCAATGACATGCATGATCTTTTTTACAATCTGATTAAAAATTCATAATTATTTCGAATTTTTGTGATTTCCTCATACCTGTGAGGGAAATTTTAGGTATACTGGAAGGCAAGAATTTGTAAATAGTGATTTTCAATGACATGCATGATCTTTTTTACAAACTGTTTAAAAATACATAATTATTTCGAATATTTGTGTTCGACAAAATAATAACGCTCGCCTAACGTGGGGCTCGAACCCACGACTCCGAGATTAAGAGTCTCGTGCTCTACCGACTGAGCTAGCCCGGCCACAGACCAAATGAAATTAAAGTTGAATTTCCTCAATTTTCTTAATTTCTATTTTTGAATCCCGAGAACAAAAAGATCATTGAATTCCCACACCGGGAATTGAATCCGGGCCTCCTGGGTGAGAGCCAGGTATCCTAACCACTAGACCATGTGAGAGACATATGGTTTATTTTCAAATTTTACTCTGGTTTATAGAATAATTAAAAATCTATTTCGATTTTCCTTCGACATTACTTTTTTCTACCTGTTAACCGGAGTTAAAATAAATTTTAAGAAATCTGATTTTTTAGTTCCCCATCATACTATAGGTATGGGGAACTTAGGTAATCGTGAAAATTTTCGACCTCGGGTTTTTTACGTTTCTACACGTTTTCAGAAGAGAGGAATCCGAAAATGACAAATTTTGTATGGTGTCTGTGTGTAGGGTGCTGTTAGTCCGTTAGTTCGTTAGTTTGTTAGTCTGTGTACACGATATCTCAAGAACAAATTGTCGCAGAGAGGTCAGATCAGTTTTAAAATATTACTTTCGACACTGGCAAGAACCCTATTCATTTGCAACATTCGATTTTAAAAACTTCGTAAGTTATTAGAAATTTACGATTTTCTTAACGTGGGAGAATAGGACAAAAATTCACTTAAACGTGCATTAAATGTAAACTTTTTACTCTAAAAATGTCAGACCAGTTTTAAAATATTCGTTTTGATGCCGGAATGAACATCAGTAACTATAAATATGCTACTTTGAAATTTTCGCAAGTTATTGGAAATTTACGAATTTCTTAACATGGCAGTATAGGGAAAAATTTCACATAAACGTCAATTTTGAGCGATATTTTCATCGTAAAGGTGTCAGACTACTTTTGAAATATTATTTAGGACACTGGCATGAATATTAATGACTCTGAATTTTCAAATCTAAAAATTTCGTAAGTTATTGAAAATTTACGAATTTCTTAACATGGGAGAATAGGACAAAAATTCACTTAAACATGCCTTAAATGGAAACCTTTTACTCTAAAAATGTCAGACCACTTTTAAAATATCCGTTTTGATGCCGGAATGAACATCAGTAACTAGAAATATGCTACTTTGAAAATTTCGCAAGTTATTGGAAATTTACGAATTTCTTAACATGGCAGTATAGGGCGAAATTTCACATAAACATCAATTTTGATCGATATTTTCATCGCAAGGATGTCAGACTACTTTTGAAATATTATTTAGGACACTGGCATGGATATTAATGACTATGAATTTTCAAATATAAAAATTTCGTAAGTTATTGGAAATTTACGAATTTCTTAACATGGCAGAATAGAGCAAATTTTAACATAAACGTAAATTTTGAGTGATATTTTCATCGTAAAGATGTCAAACCACTTTCAAAATATTATTTAGGTTACTGGCATGTATATCATAGACTACGATTTTTCCAATTTAAAAAACTCGTAAGTTATTTGGAATTTACGATTTACTTAACATGTCAGAATAAGGCAAAATTGAGCATAAACTTCCATTTTGAGGATCATAAATACACTAGACAACTTCAAAATTACATTTATGATATTTTGTTGAACATGATTGAATACAAATATTCTAATAGGAAAATTTCGTAAATTATTCGTAATTTACGATTTTATCAACGTAGCGAAATTGTAATTTTTTCATATAAATATGAATTTTGAGGATTATTGCATTGGAAATGAAAACATTGGCATGAAACATAAACAACGGAATTGACCCTGATAAAATAAATTAATAGATTAGAATAAGATAAATATATCGAAGTGAACGATGGATAGCCTATTAGGCGGGAATTTCTTTCTGTCCCTGTATGAAGCTTTGGTCAAATTGATTTTTTTAACATGATTATAATATGTCTCGCACTAAAAATTTATGAGAACATAAATATGGTGGGGAACTGAGCAGAGTCCACCTATTCAAACTAGTTTTCTTCTGTTATCACATAATGAAGACTTGCACCACAACTTCAGAATTTTACGTTTGTTTATTGAATACTTAAAACACTATTTTAATTTTCCTTCGATGCTTTATTATTATTATTATTATTATTATTACATTCCTTAAGGAGTTTAAATGAATTTTTAAAAATCAGATAATGTTTTCTTTTGTTTTAACGTAATGAAGTGGAATTCTAAAAATTATTCACTTTTCTGATGTAGTTAAGATTCTGTTGATTTCCTCATACCTGTGAGGGAAATTTGAGGTATACTGGAAGGCTAGAATTTGTATATAGTGATTTCAATGACATGCATGATCTTTTTTACAAACAGTTTAAAAATTCATTATTATTTCGAATTTTTGTGTTCGACAAAATAATAATGCTCGCCCAACGTGGGGCTCGAACCCACGACCCCGAGATTAAGAGTCTCGTGCTCTAACGACTGAGCTAGCCGGGCCGTGGGCGTGAGGAAATTAAAGTTGAATTACCTCAATTTTCTTAATTTCTATTTTTGAATTCCGAGAACAAAAAGATCATTGAATTCCCACGCCGGGAATTCAACCCGGGCCTCCTGGGTGAGAGCCAGGTATCCTAACCACAAGACCATGTGCGAGACATATGGTTTTTTTTCAAACTTTACTCTGGTTTATAGAATAATTAAAAATCTATTTCGATTTTCTTTCGACATTTTTTTTCTACCTGTTAACAAGAGTTAAAATAAATTTAAAAAAATCAGATCGTGTTTTCTTCTGTTTTCACATAATGAAAACTTGCACCACAACTTAAAAAATTTACGCTTATTTATTGAATACTTAAAAAACTATTTTAATTTTCCTTCGATTTTTTTTATTGTTATTATTATTATTACATTCTTTAAGGAGTTTAAATGAATTTTTAAAAATCAGATAATGTTTTCTTTTGTTTTTACGTAATAAAGTGGAATTCTAAAAATTATTCACTTTTCTGATGTTCTTAAGATTCTGTTGATTTCCTCATACCTGTGAGGAAAATTTTAGGTATACTGGAAGGCTAGGATTTTTAAGTAGTGATTTTCAATGACATGCATGGTCTTTTTTACAATCTGCTTAAAAATTTATAATTATTTCGAATTTTTGTGATTTCCTCATACTGTGAGGGAAATTTTAGGTATACTGGAAGACTAGAATTTGTAAATAGTGATTTTCAATGACATGGATGATCGTTTTTACAAACTGTTTAAAAATTCATAATTATTTCGAATTTTTGTGTTCGACAAAATAACATCGACCGCCCAACGTGGGGCTCGAACCCACGACCCCGAGATTAAGAGTCTCGTGCTCTACCGACTGAGCTAGCCAGGCCGTGGACCGAAGGAAATTAAAGTCGAATGTCCTCAATTTTCTTAATTTCTATTTTTGAATCCCGAGAATAAAAAAGATCATTGAATTCCCACACCGAGAATTGAACCCGGGCCTCCTGGGTCGAGAGCCAGGTATCCTAACCACTAGAGCATGTGGAAGACATATGGTTTTTTTTCAAATTTTACTCTGGTTTATAGAATAATTAAAAATCTATTTCGATTTTATTTCGACATTTCTTTTTTCTACCTGTTAACAGGAGTTTAAATAAACTTTAAAAAATCAGAACGTGTTTTCTTCTGTGTTCACATAATGAAAACTTGCACCAGAACTTCAAAATTTTACGCTTGTTTATTGAATACTTAAAAAACTATTTTAATTTCCCCTCGAATTATTATTATTATTATTATTACATTCTTTAAGGAGTTTAAATGAATTTTTAAAAATCAGACAATGTTTTCTTTTGTTTTAACGTACTGAAGTGGAATTCTAAAATCTATTCACTTTTCTGATGTACTTACGATTCTGTTGATTTCCTCATACCCGTGAGGGTAATTTTAAGTATACTGGAAGGCTAGAATTTGTAGATAGTGATTTTCAATGACATGCATGGTCTTTTTTACAAGCTGTTTAAAAATTCATAATTATATTGAATTTTTGAGTTCCACAAAATAATAACGCTCGCCCAACGTGGGGCTCGAACCCACGACCCCGAGATTAAGAGTCTCGTGCACTACCGACTGAGCTAGCCGGGCCGTGGACTGAAGGAAATTAAAGTTGAATTTCCTCAATTTTCTTAATTTCTATTTTTGAATCCCGAGAACAAAAAGATCATTGAATTCCCATACCGGGAATTGAACCCGGGCCTCCTGGGTGAGAGCCAGGTATCCCAACAACTACACCATGTGGGAGACATATGGTTTGTTTTCAAATTTTACTCTGGTTTATAGAATAATTAAAAATCTATTTCGATTTTCTTTCGACATTTCTTTTTTCTACCTGTTAACAGGAGTTAAAATAAACTTTAAAAAATCAGAACGTGTCTTCTTCTGTGTTCACATAATGAAAACTTGCACCACAACTTCAAAATTTTACGTTTGTTTATTGAATACTTTAAAAACTATTTTATTTTTCCTTCGATGCTATATTAATATTATTATTATTATTATTATTATTACATTCCTTAAGGATTTTAAATGAATTTTTAAAAATTCGATAATGTTTTCTTTAGTTTTAACGTAATGAAGTGGAATTCTAAAATTTATTCACTTTTCTGATGTAGTTAAGATTCTGTTGATTTCCTCATACCTGTGAGGAAAATTTTAGGTATACTGGAAGGCTAGGATTTTTAAGTAGTGATTTTCAATGACATGCTTGATCTTTTTTACAATTGTTTAAAAATTCACAATTATTTCGAATTTTTGTGTTCGACAAAATAATAACGCTCGCCCAACGAAGGGCTCGAACCCACGACTCCGAGATTAAGAATCTCGTGCTCTACCGACTGAGCTAGCCGGGCCATTGACCTAAAGAAATTAAAGTTGAGTTTCCTCAATTTGCTTAATTTCTATTTTTTAATCCAGAGAACAAAAAGGTTCATTGAATTCCCACACCGGGAATTGATCCCGAGCCTCCTGGGTGAGAGCTAGGTATCCTAGCTACTGGATCATGTGGGAGACATATGGTTAGTATTCAACTTTTACTTCGGTTTATAGAATAATTAAAAATCTATTTCGATTTTCCTTCTACATTTTTTTTCAACCTGTTAACAAGAGTTAAAATAAATTTAAAAAAATCAGATCGTGTTTTCTTCTGTTTTCACATAATGAAAACTTGCACCACAATTTCAAAAATTTACGCTTGTTTATTGAATACTTAAAAAACTATTTTAATTTTCCTTCGATTTTTTTTTATTGTTATTATTATTATTACATTCTTTAAGGAGTTAAATGAATTTTTAAAAATCATATAATGTTTTCTTTTGTTTTAACGTAATAAAGTGGAATTCTAAAAATTATTCACTTTTCTGATGTACTTAAATTCTGTTGATTTCCTCATATCTGTGAGAAAAATTTTAGGTATACTGGAAGGCTAGGATTTTTAAATAGTGATTTTCAATGACATGCATGATCTTTTTTACAATCCGCTTAAAAATTCATAATTATTTCGAATTTTTGTGATTTCCTCATACCTGTGAGGGAAATTTTAGGTCTACTGGAAGGCTAGGATTTTTAAATAGTGATTTTCAATGACATGATGATCTTTTTTACAATCTGCTTAAAAATTCATAATTATTTGAAATTTTTGTGATTTCCTCATACCTGTGAGGGAAATTTTATGTATACTTGAAGGCTAGAATTTGTAAATAATGATTTTCAATGACATGCATGATATCTTTTACAAACTGTTTAAAAATTCATTAATATTTCGAATTTTTGTGTTCGACAAAATAATAACGCTCGCCCAACGTGGGGCTCGAGCCCACGACCCCGAGATTAAGAGTCTCGTGCTCTACCGACTGAGCTAGCAGGGCCATGGACCGAAGGAAATTAAAGATGAATTTCCTCAATTTTCTTAATTTCTATTTTTGAATCCCGAGAATAAAAAAGATCATTGAATTCCCACACCGAGTATTGACCCCGGGCCTCCTGGGTCGAGAGCCAGGTATCCTAACCACTAGACCATGTGGAAGACATATGGTTTTTTTTCAAATTTTACTCTGGTTTATAGAATAATTAAAAATCTATTTCGATTTTCTTTCGACATTTCTTTTTTCTACCTGTTATCAGGAGTTAAAATAAACTTTAAAAAATCAGAACGTGTTTTCTTCTGTGTTCACATAATGAAAACTTGCACCAGAACTTCAAATTTACGCTTATTTATTGAATACTTAAAAAACTATTTTAATTTTCCTTCGATTTTATTATTATTATTATTATTATTATCACATTCTTTAAGGAGTTTAAATGTATTTTTAAAAATCAGATAATGTTTTCTTTTTTTTAACGTAATGAAGTGGAATTCTAAAAATTATTCACTTTTCTGATGTACTTAAATTCTGTTGATTTCCTCATACCTGTGAGGGAAATTTTAGGTATACTGGAAGGCTAGAATTTGTAAATAGTGATTTTCAATGACATGCATGATCTTTTTTACAATCTGCTTAAAAATTCATAATTATTTCGAATTTTTGTGATTTCCTCATACCTGTGAGGGAAATTTTAGGTATACTGGAAGGCTAGAATTTGTAAATAGTAATTTTCAATGACATGCATAATCTTTTTTACAAATTGTTTAAAAATTCATAATTATTTCGAGTTTTTGTGTTCGACAAAATAATAACGCTCGCCCAACGTGGGGCTCGAACCCACGACTCCGAGATTAAGAACCTCGTGCTCTACCGACTGAGTTAGCGGGGCCGTGGACCTAAGGAAATTAAAGTTGAATTTCCTCAATTTGCTTAATTTCTTTTTTTTGAATCCCGAGAACAAAAAGATCATTGAATTCCCACACCGGGAATTGAACCCGGGCCTCCTCGGTGAGAGCCAGGTATCCTAACCAGTAGACCATGTGAGAGACATATGGTTTATTTTCAAATTTTACTCTGGTTTATAGAATAATTAAAAATCTATTTCAATTTTCCTTCGACTTTTTTTTTCTACCTGTTCACAAGAGTTAAAATAAATTTAAAAAAATCTGATCGTGTTTTCTTCTGTTTTCACATAATGAAAACTTGCACCACAACTTCAAAAATTTACGCTTATTTATTGAATACTTAAAAAACTATTTTAATTTTCCTTCGATTTTATTATTATTATTATTACATTCTTTAAGGAGTTTAAATACATTTTTAAAAATCAGATAATGTTTTCTTTTGTTTTAACGTAATGAAGTAGTATTCTAAAAATTATTCACTTTTCTGATGTACTTAAATTCTTTTGATTCCCTGTGAGGGAAATTTTAGGTATACTGGAAGGCTAGAATTTGTAAATAGTGATTTTCAATGACATGCATGATCTTTTTTACAATCTGCTTAAAAATTCATAATTATTTCGAATTTTTGTGATTTCCTCATACCTGTGAGGGAAATTTTAGGTCTACTGGAAGGCTAGGATTTTTAAATAGTGATTTTCAATGACATGATGATCTTTTTTACAATCTGCTTAAAAATTAATAATTATTTCGAATTTTTGTGATTTCCTCATACCTGTGAGGGAAATTTTAGGTATACTTGAAGGCTAGAATTTGTAAATAGTGATTTTCAATGACATGCATGATCTCTTTTACAAACTGTTTAAAAATTCATTATAGTCCAGGCAACGAAGGCCAAAATTTGACAAATAGAGGAAAAAAATCGTGTAGTTTTGAAATTTTACATACTCATAGCCGAGAGGGTCCTGAACAACATACTAAAAGTCCCCGCCCGTGGGGGGTGAGCGGGGGGCAGGGGGGGCATTTAAGGGGGGCAATTTTCAGTTTTTATTACATATCTTAAAAACTATCGCATTTAGAGAAAAAATGTCAATTACAAAATCAATCTACGTAAAATTTCCTACAAAAATGTATGTTACATTTTGTTTGTACCATCATTAGTTTAGAAGATATAGGGAGATGAAATAACACATTTTCTTGAAAAATTCTTTTTTGCAATAGTAAAATCAACTAAAGTGTGCAATTAAAAGGGTTCTTGTCATATATTTTCTAATGTAAAAAACAAATATATACATAGGGAATATGCAAGGATAATACAGCATGTTTTGTAAGTTTTAAATAATTTTAAAGCTAGTAGGCGCAAGTGGCGGTTTGAGTAAAAATCTGGATAAGTCCAGTCAAAATAGGAAAAATAGAAAAAAAAATCGTGTAGTTTTGAAGTTTTGCACACTCATAGCCGAGAGGGTCCTGAACAACATACTAAAAGTCCCCGCCCTTGGGGGGGTGAGCGGGGGGCATTTAAGGGGGGCAATTTTCAGTTTTTATTACATATCTTAAAAACTATTGCATTTAGAGAAACAATGTCAATTACAAAATTAATCTACGTAAAATTTTCTACAAAAATGTGTTTTTTTTTTTTTTCTTTATGTTGATCGGTTTTGGGTCTTCGTTATCTAGATTTTTACTCAAACCGCCACTTGCGCCTGCTAGTCTTAACATTATTTAAAACTTACAAAACATGCTGTATTATCCTTGCATATTCCCTATGTATATATTTGATTTTTACATTAGAAAATATTTGACAAGAACCCTTTTAATTGCACGCTTTAGTTGATTTTACTATTGCAAAAAAGAATTTTTCAAGAAAATGTGTTTTTTCATCTCCCTATATCTTCTAAACTAATGATCGTACAAACAAAATGTAATACAGAGGCTGTTCGCACATTTTTGAGACGATTTTATTTCGCAGTAAGAAAAAATCGTTTGCATGGAGAATTTTATTTTCACAACAGTTATATTTTTGGAAGTTTTATTTATCTTCTGATATTTAGAATTTTTGTTTAGATGCAAAAATGTGCTTTTAAAATGGCAGTGGATTGAAGTATAGGTTTCCGCTCTTTCCAAAGATATTTTTTAGTGAAATCTTTTTGAAAAGCATATATCAGGAGAAAAATGGAAAAATGTTGCAACAACAGATGAATCTTGGGTCTATTTAAGTGGTTGCAATAAAAAAAAGTCAATGTATTATCACAAAAGTGGAGAAAAAAAAATGCTACATGGCTCATAGCATCAAAAGAAAGTTTTTCTAAAGGATTTATGATTGCCACTGGTTTTTCATACAAGCGCAAGATAAAAGCAAAAAAAAAAAAAAAAAAAAAAAAAAAAAAATGTGACAAAAATGTCAAAATCAACTCTCAAGAATCAACTCTCAATCAATACTCTCAAGAACATATTTTAATTCCAATTTTAAAAAATGAAAATCCAGATCTTTATCCTCAATGCTATCAATCCGTAGAACTGTATCAAGACAAAACAAGCAGCCACACATAAAATCCGCAATTGCTTTTCTAGAAAAAAATGGAACAAAAAACGGGAATTAAAACCATACCCTTCACTGACATTCCTGCTAAATCTTCTGATGTATCACTGTTGGATTTTTGTGTTTTTCGACTCTTAAAATCAACATTATCCAAACACCGACCTACAACGCTTCGTGGACTCTGGAGAACCGTTCAAGAGGAGTAGAAAAATATACCTTTTCCGATATTATAAAAAACATTATTATCATAGAAATAATGATGTAGAATGTTAGTTAAGAACAAGGGCTATCAAACTGAACAAATAAAACTCGAAATATGAGTGAAATTGCTCCAGTACACTCCATCAAAATCGTCTAAAAAATGTGCGAACAGCCTCTGTATACATTTTTGTAGGAAATTTTGCGTAGATTAATTTTGTAATTGACATTTTTTCTCTAAATGCGATAGTTTTTAAGATATGTAATAAAAACTGAAAATTGCCCCCCCTTAAATGCTCCCCTGCCCCCCGCTCACCCCCCACGGGCGGGGACTTTTAGTATGTTGTTCAGGACCCTCTTGGCTATGAGTGTGCAAAACTTCAAAACTGCACGATTTTTTTTTTTCTATTTTTCCTATTTTGACTGGACTTATCCAGATTTTTACTCAAACCGCCACTTGCGCCTACTAGCCTTAAAATTATTTAAAACTTACAAAACATGCTGTATTATCCTTGCATATTCCCTATGTATATATTTGTTTTTTACATTAGAAAATATTTGACAAGAACCCTTTTAATTGCACACTTTAGTTGATTTTACTATTGCAAAAAAGAATTTTTCAAGAAAATGTGTTATTTCATCTCCCTATATCTTCTAAACTAATGATCGTACAAACAAAATGTAAAATATATTTTTGTAGGAAATTTTACGTAGATTAATTTTGTAATTGACATTTTTTCTCTAAATGCGACAGTTTTTAAGATATGTAATAAAAACTGAAAATTGCCCCCCTTAAATGCCCCCCCTGCCCCCCGCTCACCCCCCACGGGCGGGGACTTTTAGTATGTTGTTCAGGACCCCCTCGGCTATGAGTATGCAAAATTTCAAAACTACACGATTTTTTTCTTCTATTTTTCCTATTTTGACTGGACTATTAATATTTCGAATTTTTGTGTTCGACAAAATAATAACGCGCGCCCAACGTGGGGCTCGAACCCACGACCCCGAGATTAAGAGTCTCGTGCTCTACCGACTGAGCTAGCCGGGCCATGGACCGAAGGAAATTAAAGATGAATTTCCTCAATTTTCTTAATTTCTATTTTTGAATCCCGAGAATAAAAAAGATCATTGAATTCCCACACCGAGAATTGAACCCGGGCCTCCTGGGTCGAGAGCCAGGTATCCTAACCACTAGGAAATTAAAGTTGAATTTCCTCAATTTTCTTAATTTCTATTTTTGAATCCCGAGAACAAAAAGATCATTGAATTCCCATACCGGGAATTGAACCCGCGCCTCCTGGGTGAGAGCCAGGTATCCTAACCACTAGACCATGTGGGAGACGTATGGTTTATTTTCAAGTTTTACTCTGGTTTATAGAATAATTAAAAATCTATTTCGATTTTCCTTCGACATTTCTTTTTTCTACCTGTTAACCGGAGTTAAAATAAATTTTAAGAAATCTGATTTTTTTTCTTCTGTTATCACATAATGAAGACTTGCACCAAAACTTCAAAAATTTACGCTTATTTATTGAATACTTAAAAAACTATTTTAATTTTCCTTCGATTTTTTTTTATTGTTATTATTATTATTACATTCTTTAAGGAGTTTAAATGAATTTTTAAAAATCAGATAATGTTTTCTTTTGTTTTTACGTAATAAAGTGGAATTCTAAAAATTATTCACTTTTCTGATGTTCTTAAGATTCTCTTGATTTCCTCATACCTGTGAGGGAAATTTAAGGTATACTGGAAGGCTAGAATTTGTAAATAGTGATTTTCAATGACATGCATGGTCTTTTTTACAATCTGCTTAAAAAATTACAATTATTTCGAATTTTTGTGATTTCCTCATACTGTGAGGGAAATTTTAGGTATACTGGAAGACTAGAATTTGTAAATAGTGATTTTCAATGACATGGATGATCGTTTTTACAAACTGTTTAAAAATTCATAATTATTTCGAATTTTTGTGTTCGACAAAATAACATCGACCGCCCAACGTGGGGCTCGAACCCACGACCCCGAGAATAAGAGTCTCGTGCTCTACCGACTGAGCTAGCCGGGCCGTGGAGCGAAGGAAATTAAAGTCGAATGTCCTCAATTTTCTTAATTTCTATTTTTGAATCCCGAGAATAAAAAAGATCATTGAATTCCCACACCGAGAATTGAACCCGGGCCTCCTGGGTCGAGAGCCAGGTATCCTAACCACTAGACCATGTGGGAGACATATGGTTTTTTTTCAAATTTTACTCTGGTTTATAGAATAATTAAAAATCTATTTCGATTTTCTTTCGACATTTCTTTTTTCTACCTGTTAACAGGAGTTAAAATAAACTTTAAAAAATCAGAACGTGTTTTCTTCTGTGTTCACATAATGAAAACTTGCACCAGAACTTCAAAATTTTACGCTTGTTTATTGAATACTTAAAAAACTATTTTAATTTCCCCTCGAATTATTATTATTATTATTATTATTACATTCTTTAAGGAGTTTAAATGAATTTTTAAAAATCAGACAATGTTTTCTTTTGTTTTAACGTACTGAAGTGGAATTCTAAAATCTATTCTCTTTTCTGATGTACTTACGATTCTGTTGATTTCCTCATACCCGTGAGGGTAATTTTAAGTATACTGGAAGGTTAGAATTTGTAAATAGTGATTTTCAATGACATGCATGGTCTTTTTTACAAGCTGTTTAAAAATTCATAATTATATTGAATTTTTGAGTTCCACAAAATAATAACGCTCGCCCAACGTGGGGCTCGAACCCACGACCCCGAGATTAAGAGTCTCGTGCTCTACCGACCGAGCTAGCCGGGCCGTTGACCTAAGGAAGTTAAAGTTGAATTTCCTCAATTTGCTTAATTTCTATTTTTTAATCCTGAGAACAAAAAGTTCATTGAATTCCCACACCGGGAATTGATCCCGAGATTAAAAATTCATAATTATTTCGAATTTTTGTGATTTCCTCATACCTGTGAGGGAAATTTTGGTATACTGGAAGATTAGAATTTGTAAATAGTGATTTTCAATGACATGAATGATCGTTTTTACAAACTGTTTAAAAATTCATAATTATTTCCAATTTTGTGTTCGACAAAATAAAAACGCTCGCCCAACGTGGGGCTCGAACCCACGACCCCGAGATTAAGAGTCTCGTGCTCTACCGACTGAGCTAGCCGGGCCGTGGACCGAAGGAAATTAAAGTTGAATTTCATCAATTTTCTTAATTTCTATTTTTGAATCCCGAGAACAAAAAGATCATTGCATTCCCATACCGGGAATTGAACCCGGGCCTCCTGGGTGAGAGCCAGGTATCCTAACAACTAGACCATGTGGGAGACATATGGTTTGTTTTCAAATTTTACTCTGGTTTATAGAATAATTAAAAATCTATTTCGATTTTCTTTCGACATTTCTTTTTTCTACCTGTTAACAGGAGTTAAAATAAACATTAAAAAATCAGAACGTGTCTTCTTCTGTGTTCACATAATGAAAACTTGCACCACAACTTCAAAATTTTACGTTTGTTTATTGAATACTTTAAAAACTATTTTAATTTTCCTTCGATGCTATATTATTATTATTATTATTATTATTACATTCCTTAAGGATTTTAAATGAATTTTTAAAAATTCGATAATGTTTTCTTTAGTTTTAACGTAATGAAGTGGAATTCTAAAACTTATTCACTTTTCTGATGTAGTTAAGATTCTGTTGATTTCCTCATACCTGTGAGGAAAATTTTAGGTATACTGGAAGGCTAGGATTTTTAAGTAGTGATTTTCAATGACATGCATGATCTTTTTTACAATTGTTTAAAAATTCACAATTATTTCGAATTTTTGTGTTCGACAAAATAATAACGCTCGCCCAACGAGGGGCTCGAACCCACGACTCCGAGATTAAGAATCTCGTGCTCTACCGACTGAGCTAGCCGGGCCGTGGACCGAAGGAAATTAAAGTTGAATTTCATCAATTTTCTTAATTTCTATTTTTGAATCCCGAGAACAAAAAGATCATTGAATTCCCATACCGGGAATTGATCCCGAGCCTCCTGGGTGAGACCTAGGTATCCTAACTACTGGATCATGTGGGAGACATATGGTTAGTATTCAAATTTTACTTCGGTTTATAGACTAATTAAAAATCTATTTCGATTTTCCTTCTACATTTTTTTTTTTTCTACCTGTTAACAAGAGTTAAAATAAATTTAAAAAAATCAGATCGTGTTTTCTTCTGTTTTCACACAATGAAAACTTGCACCACAATTTCAAAAATTTACGCTTGTTTATTGAATACTTAAAAAACTATTTTAATTTTCCTTCGATTTTTTTTTATTGTTATTATTATTATTACATTCTTTAAGGAGTTTAAATGAATTTTTAAAAATCAGATAATGTTTTCTTTTGTTTTAACGTAATAAAGTGGAATTCTAAAAATTATTCACTTTTCTGATGTACTTAAATTCTGTTGATTTCCTCATATCTGTGAGAGAAATTTTAGGTATACTGGAAGGCTAGGATTTTTAAATAGTGATTTTCAATGACATGATGATCTTTTTTACAATCCGCTTAAAAATTCATAATTATTTCGAATTTTTGTGATTTCCTCATACCTGTGAGGGAAATTTTAGGTCTACTGGAAGGCTAGGATTTTTAAATAGTGATTTTCAATGACATGATGATCTTTTTTACAATCTGCTTAAAAATTCATAATTATTTCGAATTTTTGTGATTTCCTCATACCTGTGAGGGAAATTTTAAGTATACTGGAAGGCTATAATTTGTAAATAGTGATTTTCAATGACATGCATGATCTCTTTTACAAACTGTTTAAAAATTCATTAATATTTCGAATTTTTGTGTTCGATAAAATTTTAACGCTCGCCCAACGTGGGGCTCGAACCCACGACCCCGAGATTAAGAGTCTCGTGCTCTACCGACTGAGCTAGCCGGGCCGTGGACCGAAGGAAATTAAAGTTGAATTCCCTCAATTTTCTTAATTTCTATTTTTGAATCCCGAGAACAAAAAGATCATTGAATTCCCATACCGGGAATTAAACCCGGCCCCCCCTTTTACTCTGGTTTATAGAATAATTTAAAATCTATTTCGATTTTCTTTCGAGATTTCTTTTTTCTACCTGTTAACAGGAGTTAAAATAAACTTTAAAAAATCAGAACGTGTCTTTTTCTGTGTTCACATAATGAAAACTTGCACCACAACTTCAAAATTTTACGCTTGTTTATAGAATACTTAAAAAACTATTTTAATTTCTCCTCGAATTATTATTATTATTATTACATTCTTTAAGGAATTTAAATGAATTTTTAAAAATCAGATAATGTTTTCTTTTGTTTTAACGTACTGAAGTGGAATTCTAAAATCTATTCACTTTTCTGATGTTCTTACGATTCTGTTGATTTCCTCATACCCGTGAGGGTAATTTTAAGTATACTGGAAGGCTATAATTTGTAAATAGCGATTTTCAATGACGTGCATGGTCTTTTTTACAAGCTGTTTAAAAATTCATAATTATTTCGAATTTTTGTGTTCGACAAAATAACATCGACCGCCCAACGTGGGGCTCGAACCCACGACCCCGAGAATAAGAGTCTCGTGCTCTACCGACTGAGCTAGCCGGGCCGTGGAGCGAAGGAAATTAAAGTCGAATGTCCTCAATTTTCTTAATTTCTATTTTTGAATCCCGAGAATAAAAAAGATCATTGAATTCCCACACCGAGAATTGAACCCGGGCCTCCTGGGTCGAGAGCCAGGTATCCTAACCACTAGACCATGTGGGAGACATATGGTTTTTTTTCAAATTTTACTCTGGTTTATAGAATAATTAAAAATCTATTTCGATTTTCTTTCGACATTTCTTTTTTCTACCTGTTAACAGGAGTTAAAATAAACTTTAAAAAATCAGAACGTGTTTTCTTCTGTGTTCACATAATGAAAACTTGCACCAGAACTTCAAAATTTTACGCTTGTTTATTGAATACTTAAAAAACTATTTTAATTTCCCCTCGAATTATTATTATTATTATTATTATTACATTCTTTAAGGAGTTTAAATGAATTTTTAAAAATCAGACAATGTTTTCTTTTGTTTTAACGTACTGAAGTGGAATTCTAAAATCTATTCTCTTTTCTGATGTACTTACGATTCTGTTGATTTCCTCATACCCGTGAGGGTAATTTTAAGTATACTGGAAGGTTAGAATTTGTAAATAGTGATTTTCAATGACATGCATGGTCTTTTTTACAAGCTGTTTAAAAATTCATAATTATATTGAATTTTTGAGTTCCACAAAATAATAACGCTCGCCCAACGTGGGGCTCGAACCCACGACCCCGAGATTAAGAGTCTCGTGCTCTACCGACCGAGCTAGCCGGGCCGTTGACCTAAGGAAGTTAAAGTTGAATTTCCTCAATTTGCTTAATTTCTATTTTTTAATCCTGAGAACAAAAAGTTCATTGAATTCCCACACCGGGAATTGATCCCGAGATTAAAAATTCATAATTATTTCGAATTTTTGTGATTTCCTCATACCTGTGAGGGAAATTTTGGTATACTGGAAGATTAGAATTTGTAAATAGTGATTTTCAATGACATGAATGATCGTTTTTACAAACTGTTTAAAAATTCATAATTATTTCCAATTTTGTGTTCGACAAAATAAAAACGCTCGCCCAACGTGGGGCTCGAACCCACGACCCCGAGATTAAGAGTCTCGTGCTCTACCGACTGAGCTAGCCGGGCCGTGGACCGAAGGAAATTAAAGTTGAATTTCATCAATTTTCTTAATTTCTATTTTTGAATCCCGAGAACAAAAAGATCATTGCATTCCCATACCGGGAATTGAACCCGGGCCTCCTGGGTGAGAGCCAGGTATCCTAACAACTAGACCATGTGGGAGACATATGGTTTGTTTTCAAATTTTACTCTGGTTTATAGAATAATTAAAAATCTATTTCGATTTTCTTTCGACATTTCTTTTTTCTACCTGTTAACAGGAGTTAAAATAAACATTAAAAAATCAGAACGTGTCTTCTTCTGTGTTCACATAATGAAAACTTGCACCACAACTTCAAAATTTTACGTTTGTTTATTGAATACTTTAAAAACTATTTTAATTTTCCTTCGATGCTATATTATTATTATTATTATTATTATTACATTCCTTAAGGATTTTAAATGAATTTTTAAAAATTCGATAATGTTTTCTTTAGTTTTAACGTAATGAAGTGGAATTCTAAAACTTATTCACTTTTCTGATGTAGTTAAGATTCTGTTGATTTCCTCATACCTGTGAGGAAAATTTTAGGTATACTGGAAGGCTAGGATTTTTAAGTAGTGATTTTCAATGACATGCATGATCTTTTTTACAATTGTTTAAAAATTCACAATTATTTCGAATTTTTGTGTTCGACAAAATAATAACGCTCGCCCAACGAGGGGCTCGAACCCACGACTCCGAGATTAAGAATCTCGTGCTCTACCGACTGAGCTAGCCGGGCCGTGGACCGAAGGAAATTAAAGTTGAATTTCATCAATTTTCTTAATTTCTATTTTTGAATCCCGAGAACAAAAAGATCATTGAATTCCCATACCGGGAATTGATCCCGAGCCTCCTGGGTGAGACCTAGGTATCCTAACTACTGGATCATGTGGGAGACATATGGTTAGTATTCAAATTTTACTTCGGTTTATAGACTAATTAAAAATCTATTTCGATTTTCCTTCTACATTTTTTTTTTTTCTACCTGTTAACAAGAGTTAAAATAAATTTAAAAAAATCAGATCGTGTTTTCTTCTGTTTTCACACAATGAAAACTTGCACCACAATTTCAAAAATTTACGCTTGTTTATTGAATACTTAAAAAACTATTTTAATTTTCCTTCGATTTTTTTTTATTGTTATTATTATTATTACATTCTTTAAGGAGTTTAAATGAATTTTTAAAAATCAGATAATGTTTTCTTTTGTTTTAACGTAATAAAGTGGAATTCTAAAAATTATTCACTTTTCTGATGTACTTAAATTCTGTTGATTTCCTCATATCTGTGAGAGAAATTTTAGGTATACTGGAAGGCTAGGATTTTTAAATAGTGATTTTCAATGACATGATGATCTTTTTTACAATCCGCTTAAAAATTCATAATTATTTCGAATTTTTGTGATTTCCTCATACCTGTGAGGGAAATTTTAGGTCTACTGGAAGGCTAGGATTTTTAAATAGTGATTTTCAATGACATGATGATCTTTTTTACAATCTGCTTAAAAATTCATAATTATTTCGAATTTTTGTGATTTCCTCATACCTGTGAGGGAAATTTTAAGTATACTGGAAGGCTATAATTTGTAAATAGTGATTTTCAATGACATGCATGATCTCTTTTACAAACTGTTTAAAAATTCATTAATATTTCGAATTTTTGTGTTCGATAAAATTTTAACGCTCGCCCAACGTGGGGCTCGAACCCACGACCCCGAGATTAAGAGTCTCGTGCTCTACCGACTGAGCTAGCCGGGCCGTGGACCGAAGGAAATTAAAGTTGAATTCCCTCAATTTTCTTAATTTCTATTTTTGAATCCCGAGAACAAAAAGATCATTGAATTCCCATACCGGGAATTAAACCCGGCCCCCCCTTTTACTCTGGTTTATAGAATAATTTAAAATCTATTTCGATTTTCTTTCGAGATTTCTTTTTTCTACCTGTTAACAGGAGTTAAAATAAACTTTAAAAAATCAGAACGTGTCTTTTTCTGTGTTCACATAATGAAAACTTGCACCACAACTTCAAAATTTTACGCTTGTTTATAGAATACTTAAAAAACTATTTTAATTTCTCCTCGAATTATTATTATTATTATTACATTCTTTAAGGAATTTAAATGAATTTTTAAAAATCAGATAATGTTTTCTTTTGTTTTAACGTACTGAAGTGGAATTCTAAAATCTATTCACTTTTCTGATGTTCTTACGATTCTGTTGATTTCCTCATACCCGTGAGGGTAATTTTAAGTATACTGGAAGGCTATAATTTGTAAATAGCGATTTTCAATGACGTGCATGGTCTTTTTTACAAGCTGTTTAAAAATTCATAATTATTTCCAATTTTGTGTTCGACAAAATAAAAACGCTCGCCCAACGTGGGGCTCGAACCCACGACCCCGAGATTAAGAGTGTCGTGCTCTACCGACTGAGCTAGCCGAGCCGTTGACCTAAGTAAGTTAAAGTTGAATTTCCTCAATTTGCTTAATTTCTATTTTTTAATCCTAAGGACAAAAAGTTCATTGAATTCCCACACCTGAAATTGATCCCGAGCCTCCTGGGTGAGAGCTAGGTATCCTAACTACTGGATCATGTGGGAGACATATGGTTAGCATTCAGATTTTACTCCGGTTTATAGAATAATTAAAAATCTATTTCGATTTTCCTTCTACATTTTTTTTTCTACCTGTTAACAAGAGTTAAAATAAATTTTAAAAAATCAGATCGTGTTTTCTTCTGTTTTCACATAATGAAAACTTGCACCAGAACTTCAAAAATTTACGCTTATTTATTGAATACTTAAAAAACTATTTTAATTTTCCTTCGATTTTTTTTTATTGTTATTATTATTATTACATTCCTTAAGGAGTTTAAATGATTTTTTAAAAATCAGATAATGTTTTCTTTTGTTTTTACGTAATAAAGTGGAATTCTAAAAATTATTCACTTTTCTGATGTTCTTAAGATTCTGTTGATTTCCTCATACCTGTGAGGAAAATTTTAGGTATACTGGAAGGCTATGATTTTTAAGTAGTGATTTTCAATGACATGATGATCTTTTTTACAATCTGCTTAAAAATTTATAATTATTTCGAATTTTTGTGATTTCCTCATACTGTGATGGAAATTTTAAGTATACTGGACGGCTAGAATTTGTAAATAGTGATTTTCAATGACATGCATGATCTCTTTTACAAACTGTTTAAAAATTCATTAATATTTCGAATTTTTGTGTTCGACAAAATAATAAAGCTCGCCCAACGTGGGGCTCGAACCCACGACCCCGAGATTAAGAG
This sequence comes from Salticus scenicus, assembly GCA_963930645.1. Taxonomy (NCBI): domain Eukaryota; kingdom Metazoa; phylum Arthropoda; class Arachnida; order Araneae; family Salticidae; genus Salticus; species Salticus scenicus. Next base: position 179,798,397 of record OZ005650.1, read on the forward strand.
TCTCATGCTCTACCGACTGAGCTAGCCGAGCCGTGGACCGCAGGAAATTAAAGTTGAATTTCCTCAATTTTCTTAATTTCTATTTTTGAATCCCGAGAACAAAAAGATCATTGAATTCCCACTCCGGGAATTGAACCGGGGCCTCCTGGGTGAGAGCCAGGTATCCTAACCACCAGACCATGTGGGAGACATATGGTTTTTTTTTTTCAAATTTTACTCTGGTTTATAGAATAATTAAAAATCTATTTCGATTTTCTTTCGACATTTCTTTTTTCTACCTGTTAACAGGAGTTAAAATAAACTTTAAAAAATCAGAACGTGTTTTCTTCTGTGTTCACATAATGAAAACTTGCACCAGAACTTCAAAATTTTACGCTTGTTTATTGAATACTTAAAAAACTATTTTAATTTCCCCTCGAATTATTATTATTATTATTACATTCTTTAAGGAGTTTAAATGAATTTTTAAAAATCAGATAATGCTTTCTTTTGTTTTAACGTACTGAAGTGGAATTCCTAAAATCTATTCACTTTTCTGATGTACTTAAGATTCTGTTGATTTCCTCATATCCGTGAGGGTAATTTTAAGTATACTGGAAGGCTAGAATTTGTAAATAGGGATTTTCAATGACATGCATGGTCTTTTTTACAAGCTGTTTAAAAATTCATAATTATTTTGAATTTTTGTGTTCCACAAAATAATAACGCTCGCCCAACGTGGGGCTCGAACCCACGACCCCGAGATTAAGAGTCTCGTGCTCTACCGACTGAGCTAGCCGGGCCATTGACCGGAAGAAATTAAAGTTGAATTTGCTCAATTTGCTTAATTTCTATTTTTACTTTCTTCTATCTTCAATAGAAGAAAGTATTGGATTCGTAAAAATTTTCGATTTCGGGTTTTTGATGGATTTACACGTTTTGAGAGGTGTAGAACACGATTTTACCATTTTTAGAAAATGTCTGTCTGTCTGTCTGTCTGTCTGTCTGTCTGTGTGTGTGTGTGTGACAAAATTTTGTGGCAACTGTATCTCTGGAACTACTGCACAGAATTTCATACAAATTGGTATGTAGTTGCACCTTGACATAAATTAGTGCCTATCAACTTTTGGTAAAAATCGTCTTACAGGTTGCGTTGCCATCCCGCTTTTTCTAAATTTTCAACAGGGTGATAAAGGCAAAAATTTTCAAGATGGGTATCTTTCGAAAGGTCTCGTCAGTACCTTTAAAACGAATGGTTGAACTATAAATCTGTGATAATTTAAAACAAAGTTATCGATTTTTTTACTTTTTACGAAAAAAAAACTTAGAAAAAAAATCTTTTTTTTTTTCTCCCCTTAATTTTATCAAACTCCCACGGTTTCCGTGTTCTGACAAACTTAAACTAATTTTTGCTTTTTTCCCCTAATTTTGTCAAAGTCCTACGGTTTCCGTGTCTTGACAAACTTTAACATATTTTTGCATTTTTCCCCTAATTTTGTCAAAGTTCCAATGTTTCCGTGTTTTGACAAACTTTGACAAAATTTTGGGTAAAATGTGAAAATTATTCTAAATTTGTCAAAACACGGAAACCGTGGGACTTTGACAAAATTGGGGGGGAAATGCAAAAATTTGTTTAAGTTTGTCAGAACACGGAAACCGTGGGAGTTTGATAGAATTAAGGGGAGAGGAAAAAAAAAAGTGGGACTTTGACAAAATTTTGGGTAAAATGTGAAAATTTGTTTAAGTCCCACTTTTTTTTTTTTCCTCTCCCCTTAATTCTATCAAACTCCCACGGTTTCCATGTTCTGACAAACTTAAACTAATTTTTGCTTTTTTTCCCTAATTTTGTCAAAGTCCCACGGTTTCCGTGTTTTGACAAACTTAGAATAATTTTCATATTTTACCCAAAATTTTGTCAAAGTCCCACTTTTTTTTTTTTTTTTTTTTTTTAATTATTGTTGCTGAGTGAATTTGTATAGGAAAAGATAGAAGAAAGTCATGTGGTGGCCACAACATACTAGTTTAATCCTGAGAACAAAAAGGTTCATTGAATTCCCACACCGGGAATTGATCCCGAGCCTCCTGGGTGAGAGCTAGGTATCCTAACTACTGGATCATGTGGGAGACATATGGTTAGTATTCAAATTTTACTTCGGTTTACAGAATAATTAAAAATCTATTTCGATTTTCCTTCTACATTTTTTTTTCTACCTGTTAACCAGAGTTAAAATAAATTTAAAAAAATCAGATCGTGTTTTCTTCTGTTTTCACATAATGAAAACTTGCACCACAACTTCAAAAATTTACGCTTATTTATTGAATACTTAAAAAACTATTTTAATTTTCCTTCGATTTTATTATTATTATTATTATTATTATTATCACATTCTTTAAGGGCCCACCAGCGGCCGAGCGGTTCTGCGCTCAAAGCTGGTAGATGGGAGGTGCCGGGTTCGATCCCAGGTCGCGCTCATCGACCTAGCCGTTCGGAGTTTTCCGTGGTTTCCTCCGAAACTCGCGTAAATACGGGCTGGGACCCCTTAGAAAGGGTTTACGGAAATTTCGCCCCCAGCATCTCGCCCCCGGCATTTCGCCCCCAGCATTTTGCCCCCGGGAAATCTCGCCCCCCGGAAATTTCGCCCCCGGAAATTTCACCCCCGGAAATTTCGCCCCCGAACAGTGAATTTCGGAAATTTCGCCCCCAGCGTCTCGCCCCCGAGTTGTGGAAAATATATATTTGATGAAAAATAAAAATAAAAATATACATGTAGTAATTCTCGATATATTTCTAATTAATTCACGCTATTTTCCCTTTTAATTTTAATATAAAACATATGAATTAAAATAAGGTTTTCGAATGCAAAAGTTGTTCGATTAATTTCTTATCGCTGATAATTAAAAGAAAGTTTAAGTGTATAGTAATATTATTTATTTATTTATTAAATTTTTAGTGCACACATAACAATTTTAGTAATTTATCAAATATCATTTTACTTTGTTTTATTTATTAATTAATTTGATCGTTATTGATAAATACGGAAGTAAGATTACAGACACAAGAAATTTTCATTACCCTACTACTGTAGGCTAATAAATTTATACTAGGCGAGTCGTATTAACCCCGGACGATATATTGAACGCTCCAGCCCGCCTAGCACCGCTCATAGATGACTTTTTCTAGTCAATTTTGTCCTATTATTCTTTCCGGTGTTAGACTTTTTTTTTCTTTTTTTTTTTTTTTTTTTTTTTTTTTTTCTTTTCACATTTGACAGTTTTGCAGATATGAGAGTTTTTATGTTTTCGTCCCATGCTTTTTTCTATGGAATTTTGACTCTTTTTTCCCCTGTTTCTATGAATTTTCAGCCTTTTGCCCTCGTTTTCTGCCTTCTAATGTGCGGTCCGAAAATTCGATAGCCAGTTTTCACCTGATTTATACATTTTAAGGCCTCTTGAGTCCAGAAAAGTAGTTTCTGGCAGTTGGTAAGAGTGTGCGTATGTATGTATATGTATGTTTGTGTATGTAAATATATGCATGTATGTGTATGTATGTGCGGAATCTTCTGGGTATCATATCCCCGAAGCTAACAAAAATAGAACTACGAAAAACTTCAAACTGAGTCTGGTATACAGATAAATTTTTCAAATTTTGTGGGAAATTGAAAAACCGGAAATGGGACAGCAGAACGCGGAAGTGGGACCGTAAGTCCGTATCTCAAAAACGGCTCTATCAATTTTCTTCAAATTTGCTATATAAGCACTCTATTAGATGAACTTTTAAATAATATAGTTGGTTAGATCAGGAAAATTTATAGGCGTCCTGTAAAAAAATAGTTCAATTCCAGGCTTCGCAAGTGCGTTCCTTTAAAAACGACTGCACGGATATATTTTTTTTTCAACTCGTTATATTAACTCTTTTTTAAACATCTTTTTGTATGTAATTATTATTTTTCGGTCAATAGTTGAGTTTGCCAAGTTTTGGTAAAAGATTGTATCCCAAAAATGGCTCTAACGATTTTTTTTAAAATTATTACATAAATCCATTTTAGATATCCTTTCTCATGTATTACGTGGTTACAAGAGGAAAATAATGAACAGTCATCCTACTTAAGTAGGTCAGTTTTAGATCTCGGAAATTGGTGTTTAAAAAAATGAGTCTACCAATTTTACTTCCTTATACAAAGTATAAGGAATTTAGTAATCCCGATGTGCGAAATTGATTTTGTATTATGCATAGCTCAAAAAACGAATAATCGTAGCAGGTTGCAAATTTATATGCATAACTATTATAATGTCCAGTTGTACACTTCCAACTTTGGTTTTAATACGAGGTCCCGTCAGTATGTAAGTACGTGTGTGTGTGGGGGGGGGGGGAGGTATCTCGCATAATTCACAAACAGTTAGATGTAGAACGTTGAAAATTAGTATATAGGTTTGTTATAACATCTTGTTGTGCACCTCTATTTATATGATTTATATGGTTATGGATTTTATATGATTTTCCGTTTTGGAGATATTTAGGAAAATTATGTTCATAATGACCAAAAATAAAAAGTTTTTGGCTATTATATATGACTTACCATCATATAGATTTCAAAATAATGATATTGTTATGAAACTTGAAGACTTTTTGCGTGTAGAAATTTGTGCTTAAAGACATAAACTGGTTCTTGTCAATGAATGTATTATTTTTTATTAATGAATATTTAGCCCGTAGATAGAGAGCCTGTAATGTATCTCGCCTATCTCAATAACGGTTCGACGTAGAACGTTAAAAATTGGTATAAGGTTTCTTATAACATCTAGTTAAGCACCTCTCTTTTTGGACTTTATATAACTTTCCGTTTTGAAGATATTTAGGAGAATTATATTCATAATGACCAAGAATACAAAGGTTTTGGCCATTAAATAAGACCTACCATCATAGAGATTTCAAAAGAAGCTAATGATAGAGCTAGTAATGATAATATTATGAAAGTTGAAGACATTTTCGCGTGTATAAAATAATATGTACAGACATCAGCGGGTTCTTGTCGACAAATGCACTTTATTTAATGAATATTCAGCCCATAGACTGAACCCGTAATTTTATTGTTGCGAAAGTTGTCGACATTTTAGCGTTTCGAATTTGATTCTTTAGGACAGAAATATGTTGTCGACGAATGTATTTTATTTATGAATATTCAGCCCGTAGATAAAGCCTGCACTGATATTGATAAAAGACGAATTGTTTACGAATTACGAAACAAACGAAAACATACTTAGTAAGCGGGCATTATTTATTTTGGTTTAATGCAATTGAATTTATTATATGCTCTATTACTAATAAATAGTGTAAAATAATAAATGTAAACCCATAATAAAACTTTCTATGCTTTCGTAGAGTCAACAGTTACTTTTGAAAATGTACCATATTTGCAAACAACCTCAGTTTAGATTCTCAGATCTTAAACCCTTTGAGGAGCAGAGTTGGGTGGTTGGTTGGGTCTTTACATCACACTAGTGCTGTGCAATGGGCAATTGGTGACGGTCAGGGTCTCGCCCTCAAGGTGGTCCGAAAACATGACATAACATATTTGACCTCCACGGATGGGATTGAGGAGCAGAGTAATTTTGCTAACTGAAAGTTAAAAAGGACCAGAATTTATGAACTGTGTTAGAAAAGAATATTTTAGCGTGAATAAATATATTCAATATTCATTTAGGCATGTTTTTATCGCCATGCTGTGTGTGAACCCTTGTTATGAACAAAATCAAAACATATATCAATATTGTACAAACTTCATATTTTTATACAACAAATTATTACAAGATAAAAAGAACGAACTTTTTATATAACATGTTTTTAAAGTTTGTGTTAAATCATATAAACGCTACCGAAGTCAAAGAGAACCCGGAATATTTGGCAAAAAGTAACGAAAAAATGCATTGTCACCGTGTTCTGAGCTATTCTGAAACTTTCAAATGTCCAGCTAGTCGGGAAGTAACATGGTTAAAGTTACCGAAGGTAGCGGGAGCTCGAAAAAATATCGTTAAAAGTATTCGTTAAAAGTATTTAAAAACTCATTGATAGAGCTCGTTAGAAGTATTTAAAAACTCATAGTCGTCGTGTTATGAGCTTTTATAAAAGTTTCAAATTTCTAGCTAGTCGGAAAATTATATGATTGTTGATTCATATAAATGCTACCGAAAGCAGCGGGGACCGAAACAATTGGCTAAAATTATTAAAAAATTTCATTTTTATCGTATTTTGAGAAATTATAAAAGTTTCAAATGCTAGTCGAGAAGCTAGTCGAGAAGTCAGTAAAATAAAATTTTCTGTTGAATTATATAAACGCTGCTGAAGGCAACAGGGACCCGAAACTGTTGGGTAAAAATATTTAAGAAATGCATTGTCACTGTGTTTTCAGCTTTTCTGAAGGTTTCAAATGCTAATACGGTTTCGGGAACTAGCCGGGAAGTTAGTTAAATAATTTTTTATTGAATCATAAACGATGCCGAAGACTGCAGGAACCCGATACAGTTAGCTAAAAGCATTTTAAAAATGCATTGTCACCGTGTTCTGAACTTTTCTGAAAGTTTCAAATGTCTAGCTAGTCGGGGAGTTAGTTAAATAATTATTTGTTGAATATTAAACGCTTCCGAAGGCAGCAGGGACCCGAAACAGTTGACTAAAAGTATTTTACAAATGCATTGTCACCGTGTGATGAACTATTCGGAAAGTTTCAAATGTCTATTTAGTCGGGAAGTTAGTTAAATAAATTTTTTGTTTGATCATAAACGCTGCCGGAGGCAGCAGGGACCCGAAACAGTATTAAAAAAGTATTAAAAAAATGCATTGTCACCGTGTTCTGAGCTTTTCTGAAAGTTTGAAATGTCTAACCCGTCAGGAAGTTAGTTAAAAATCGATTGCAAGATTTGTACTGGACACACAAACAAACAAAGAAGAACTGAAGTTAATAAAAACATGGTAATATTTTGGGAAATACCGTAATGTATGTTTATATCTTTATTTGTAATTAAATTTATATTTTACATCACTCGGGGGTGAAATTTCCGGGGGCGAAATGTCCCGGGGGCGAAATTTCCGGGGTGCGAAATTTCCCGGGGGCGAAATGCTGGGGGCGAAATGCCGGGGGCGAGATGCTGGGGGCGAAAATTCCGGATCCCCTTAGAAAGACCCCCACGGAGGGCATTCCCCCTATAGGCCTAGGACACATCAGGAGTCAATCGGCCTTAATCCTCCAACCAACCAACCACATTCTTTAAGGAGTTTAAATATATTTTTAAAAATCAGATAATGTTTTCTTTTTTTTTAACGTAATGAAGTGGAATTCTAAAAATTATTCACTTTTCTGATGTACTTAAATTCTGTTGATTTCGTCATACCTGTGAGGGAAATTTTAGGTATACTGGAAGGCTAGAATTTGTAAATAGTAATTTTCAATGACATGCATGATCTCTTTTACAAACTGTTTAAAAATTCATTAACATTCCATTTTTTTGTGTTCGACAAAATAATAACGCTCGCCCAACGTGGGGCTCGAACCCACGACCCCGAGATTAAGAGTCTCGTGCTCTACCGACTGAGCTAGCCGGGCCGTTGACCTAAGGAAATTAAAGTTGTATTTCCTCAATTTGCTTAATTTCTATTTTTTTAAACCTGAGAACAAAAAGTTCATTGAATTCCCACACCGGGAATTGATCCCGAGATTAAAAATTCATAATTATTTCGAATTTTTGTGATTTCCTCATACCTGTGAGGGAAATTTTAGGTATACTGGAAGACTAGAATTTGTAAATAGTGATTTTCAATGACATGAATGATCGTTTTTACAAACTGTTTAAAAATTCATAATTATTTCCAATTTTTGTGTTCGACAAAATAACAACGCTCGCCCAACGTGGGGCTCGAACCCACGACTCCGAGATTAAGAATCTCGTGCTCTACCGACTGAGCTAGCCGGGCCTTTGACCTAATGAAATTAAAGTTGAATTTCTTCAATTTGCTTAATTTCAATTTTTTAATCCCGAGAAGACAAAGTTCATTGAATTCCCACATCGGGAATTGATCCCGAGCCTCCTGGGTGAGAGCTAGGTATCCTAACTACTGGATCATGTGGGAGACATATGGTTAGCATTCAAATTTTACTCTGGTTTATAGAATAATTAAAAATCTATTTCGATTTTCTTTCGACATTTCTTTTTTCTACCTGTTAACAGGAGTTAAAATAAACTTTAAAAAATCAGAACGTGTTTTCTTCTGTGTTCACATAATGAAAACTTGCACCAGAACTTCAAAATTTTACGCTTGTTTATTGAATACTTAAAAAACTATTTTAATTTCCCCTCGAATTATTATTATTATTATTACATTCTTTAAGGAATTTAAATGAATTTTTAAAAATCAGATAATGTTTTCTTTTGTTTTAACGTACTGAAGTGGAATTCTAAAATCTATTCACTTTTCTGATGTCATTACGATTCTGTTGATTTCCTCATACCCGTGAGGGTAATTTTAAGTATACTGGAAGGCTATAATTTGTAAATAGCGATTTTCAATGACATGCATGGTCTTTTTTACAAGCTGTTTAAAAATTCATAAGTATTTCGAATTTTTGTGTTCGACAAAATATTACGCTCGCCCAACGTGGGGCTCGAACCCACGACCCCGAGATTAAGCGTCTCGTGCTCTACCGACTGAGCTAGCCGGGCCGTTAACTGAAGGAAATTAAAGTTAAATTTCCTCAATTTGCTTAATTTCTATTTTTTAATCGTGAGAACAAAAAGGTCATTGAATTCCCACACCTGGAATTGATCCCGAGCCTCCTGGGTGAGAGCTAGGTATCCTAACTACTGGATCATGTGGGAGACATATGGTTAGTATTAAAATTTTACTTCGGTTTATAGAATAATTAAAAATCTATTTCGATTTTCCTTCTACAATTTTTTTCTACCTGTTAACAAGAGTTAAAATAAATTTAAAAAAATCAGATCGTGTTTTCTTCTGTTTTCACATAATGAAAACTTGCACCACAACTTCAAAAATTTACGCTTATTTATTGAATACTTAAAAAACTATTTTAATTTTCCTTTGATTTTATTATTATTATTATTATCACATTCTTTAAGGAGTTTAAATGAATTTTTAAAAATCAGATAATGTTTTCTTTTGTTTTAACGTGATGAAGTGGAATTCTAAAAATTGTTCACTTTTCTGATGTACTTAAATTCTGTTGATTTCCTCATACCCGTGAGGGAAATTTTAGGTATACTGGAAGTCTAGAATTCGTAAATAGTGATTTTCAATGACATGCATGGTCTTTTTTACAAGCTGTTTAAAAATTCATAATTATTTCGATTTTTTGTGTTCGACAAAATAATAACCCTCGCCCAACGTGGGGCTCGAACCCACGACCCCGAGATTAAGAGTCTCGTGCTCTACCGGCTGAGCTAGCCGAGCCGTGGACCTAAGGAAATGAAAGTTGAATTTCCTCAATTTTCTTAATTTCTATTTTTGAATCCCGAGAACAAAACGATCATCGAATTCCAACCCGGGAATTGAACCCGGGCCTCCTGGGTGAGAGCCAGGTATCCTAACCACTAGACCATGTGGGAGACATATGGTTTTTTTTCAAATTTTACTCTGGTTTATAGAATAATTAAAAATCTATTTTGATTTTCTTTCGACATTTCTTTTTTCTACCTGTTAACAGGACTTAAAATAAACTTTAAAAATTCAGAACGTGTTTTCTTCTGTGTTCACATAATGAAAACTTGCACCAGAACTTCAAAATTTTACGCTTGTTTATTGAATACTTAAAAAACAATTTTAAATTTCCCTCGATTTATTATTATTATTATTACATTCTTTATGGAGTTTAAATGAATTTTTAAAAATCAGATAATGTTTTCTTTTGTTTTAACTTAATGAAGTGGAATTCTAAAATCTATTCACTTTTCTGATGTACTTAAGATTCTGTTGATTTCCTCATACCCGTGAGGGTAATTTTAGGTATACTGGAAGGCTAGAATTTGTAAATAGTGATTTTCAATGACATGCATGATCTTTTTTAGAATTCATAATTATTTTGAATTTTTGTGTTCGACAAAACAATAACGCTCGCCCAACGTGGAGCTCGAACCCAAGACCTCGAAATTAAGAGTCTCGTGCTCTACCAACTGAGCTAGCCGGGCCGCGGACCTAAAGAAATTAAAGTTGAATTTCCTCAATTTTCTTAATTTCTATTTTTTAATCCCGAGAACAAAAAGATCATCGAATTCCCACACCGGGAATTGAACCCGAGACTCCTGGGTGAGAGCCAGGTATCCTAACCACCAGACCATGTGGGAGGCATATGGTTTTTTTTCAAATTTTACTCTGGTTTATAGAATAATTAAAAATCTATTTTGATTTTCTTTCGACATTTCTTTTTTCTACTTGTTAACAGGAGTTAAAATAATCTTTAAAAAATCAGAACGTGTTTTCTTCTGTGTTCACATAATGAAAACTAGCACCAGAACTTCAAAATTTTACGCTTGTTTATTGAATACTTAAAAAAAACAATTTTAATTTTCCCTCGATTTATTATTATTATTATTACATTCTTTAAGGAGTTTAAATGAATTTTTAAAAATCAGATAATGTTTTCTTTTGTTTTAACGTACTGAAGTGGAATTCTAAAATCTATTCACTTTTCTGATGTACTTAAGATTCTGATGATTTCCTCATACCCGTGAGGGAAATTTTAGGTATACTGGAAGGCTAGAATTTGTAAATAGTGATTTTCAATGACATGCATGGTCTTTTTTACAAGCTGTTTAAAAATTCATAATTATTTTGATGGTTGGTTGTAGGATTTAAGGCCGATTGACTCCTGATGTGTCCTAGGCCAAGAGGGGGAATGCCCTCCGTGGGGGTCTTTCTAAAGGGTCCTAGCCCGTATTTACGCAAGTTTCGGAGGAAACCACGGAAAACTCCGAACGGCTAGGTCGATGAGCGCGACCTGGGATCGAACCCGGCACCTCCCATCTACCAGCTTTGAGCGCAGAACCGCTCGGCCGCTGGTGGGCCATAATTATTTTGAATTTTTGTGTTCGACAAAATAATAACGCTCACCTTACGTGGGGCTCGAACCCACGACCCCGAGATTAAGAGTCTCGTGCTCTACCGACTGAGGTAGCCGGGCCGTTGACCTACGGAAATTAAAGTTGAATTTTCTCAATTTGCTTAATTTCTATTTTTTAATCCTGAGAACAAAAAGTTCATTGAATTCCCACACCGGGAATTGATCCCGAGCCTCCTGGGTGAGAGCTAGGTATCCTAACTACTGGATCATGTGGGAGACATATGGTTAGTATTCAAATTTTACTTCGGTTTATAGAATAATTAAAAATCTATTTCGATTTTCCTTCTACATTTTTTTTTCTACCTGTTAACCAGAGTTAAAATAAATTTAAAAAAATCAGATCGTGTTTTCTTCTGTTTTCACATAATGAAAACTTGCACCAAAACTTCAAAAATTTACGCTTATTTATTGAATACTTAAAAAACTATTTTAATTTTCCTTCGATTTTATTATTATTATTATTATTATTATTATCACATTCTTTAAGGGCCCACCAGCGGCCGAGCGGTTCTGCGCTCAAAGCTGGTAGATGGGAGGTGCCGGGTTCGATCCCAGGTCGCGCTCATCGACCTAGCCGTTCGGAGTTTTCCGTGGTTTCCTCCGAAACTCGCGTAAATACGGGCTGGGACCCCTTAGAAAGACCCCCACGGAGGGCATTCCCCCTATAGGCCTAGGACACATCAGGAGTCAATCGGCCTTAATCCTCCAACCAACCAACCACATTCTTTAAGGAGTTTAAATATATTTTTAAAAATCAGATAATGTTTTCTTTTTTTTTAACGTAATGAAGTGGAATTCTAAAAATTATTCACTTTTCTGATGTACTTAAATTCTGTTGATTTCGTCATACCTGTGAGGGAAATTTTAGGTATACTGGAAGGCTAGAATTTGTAAATAGTAATTTTCAATGACATGCATGATCTCTTTTACAAACTGTTTAAAAATTCATTAACATTCCATTTTTTTGTGTTCGACAAAATAATAACGCTCGCCCAACGTGGGGCTCGAACCCACGACCCCGAGATTAAGAGTCTCGTGCTCTACCGACTGAGCTAGCCGGGCCGTTGACCTAAGGAAATTAAAGTTGTATTTCCTCAATTTGCTTAATTTCTATTTTTTTAAACCTGAGAACAAAAAGTTCATTGAATTCCCACACCGGGAATTGATCCCGAGATTAAAAATTCATAATTATTTCGAATTTTTGTGATTTCCTCATACCTGTGAGGGAAATTTTAGGTATACTGGAAGACTAGAATTTGTAAATAGTGATTTTCAATGACATGAATGATCGTTTTTACAAACTGTTTAAAAATTCATAATTATTTCCAATTTTTGTGTTCGACAAAATAATAACGCTCGCCCAACGTGGGGCTCGAACCCACGACTCCGAGATTAAGAATCTCGTGCTCTACCGACTGAGCTAGCCGGGCCTTTGACCTAATGAAATTAAAGTTGAATTTCTTCAATTTGCTTAATTTCAATTTTTTAATCCCGAGAAGACAAAGTTCATTGAATTCCCACATCGGGAATTGATCCCGAGCCTCCTGGGTGAGAGCTAGGTATCCTAACTACTGGATCATGTGGGAGACATATGGTTAGCATTCAAATTTTACTCTGGTTTATAGAATAATTAAAAATCTATTTCGATTTTCTTTCGACATTTCTTTTTTCTACCTGTTAACAGGAGTTAAAATAAACTTTAAAAAATCAGAACGTGTTTTCTTCTGTGTTCACATAATGAAAACTTGCACCAGAACTTCAAAATTTTACGCTTGTTTATTGAATACTTAAAAAACTATTTTAATTTCCCCTCGAATTATTATTATTATTATTACATTCTTTAAGGAATTTAAATGAATTTTTAAAAATCAGATAATGTTTTCTTTTGTTTTAACGTACTGAAGTGGAATTCTAAAATCTATTCACTTTTCTGATGTCATTACGATTCTGTTGATTTCCTCATACCCGTGAGGGTAATTTTAAGTATACTGGAAGGCTATAATTTGTAAATAGCGATTTTCAATGACATGCATGGTCTTTTTTACAAGCTGTTTAAAAATTCATAAGTATTTCGAATTTTTGTGTTCGACAAAATATTACGCTCGCCCAACGTGGGGCTCGAACCCACGACCCCGAGATTAAGCGTCTCGTGCTCTACCGACTGAGCTAGCCGGGCCGTTAACTGAAGGAAATTAAAGTTAAATTTCCTCAATTTGCTTAATTTCTATTTTTTAATCGTGAGAACAAAAAGGTCATTGAATTCCCACACCTGGAATTGATCCCGAGCCTCCTGGGTGAGAGCTAGGTATCCTAACTACTGGATCATGTGGGAGACATATGGTTAGTATTCAAATTTTACTTCGGTTTATAGAATAATTAAAAATCTATTTCGATTTTCCTTCTACAATTTTTTTCTACCTGTTAACAAGAGTTAAAATAAATTTAAAAAAATCAGATCGTGTTTTCTTCTGTTTTCACATAATGAAAACTTGCACCACAACTTCAAAAATTTACGCTTATTTATTGAATACTTAAAAAACTATTTTAATTTTCCTTTGATTTTATTATTATTATTATTATCACATTCTTTAAGGAGTTTAAATGAATTTTTAAAAATCAGATAATGTTTTCTTTTGTTTTAACGTGATGAAGTGGAATTCTAAAAATTGTTCACTTTTCTGATGTACTTAAATTCTGTTGATTTCCTCATACCCGTGAGGGAAATTTTAGGTATACTGGAAGTCTAGAATTCGTAAATAGTGATTTTCAATGACATGCATGGTCTTTTTTACAAGCTGTTTAAAAATTCATAATTATTTCGATTTTTTGTGTTCGACAAAATAATAACCCTCGCCCAACGTGGGGCTCGAACCCACGACCCCGAGATTAAGAGTCTCGTGCTCTACCGGGTGAGCTAGCCGAGCCGTGGACCTAAGGAAATGAAAGTTGAATTTCCTCAATTTTCTTAATTTCTATTTTTGAATCCCGAGAACAAAACGATCATCGAATTCCAACCCGGGAATTGAACCCGGGCCTCCTGGGTGAGAGCCAGGTATCCTAACCACTAGACCATGTGGGAGACATATGGTTTTTTTTCAAATTTTACTCTGGTTTATAGAATAATTAAAAATCTATTTTGATTTTCTTTCGACATTTCTTTTTTCTACCTGTTAACAGGACTTAAAATAAACTTTAAAAATTCAGAACGTGTTTTCTTCTGTGTTCACATAATGAAAACTTGCACCAGAACTTCAAAATTTTACGCTTGTTTATTGAATACTTAAAAAACAATTTTAAATTTCCCTCGATTTATTATTATTATTATTACATTCTTTATGGAGTTTAAATGAATTTTTAAAAATCAGATAATGTTTTCTTTTGTTTTAACTTAATGAAGTGGAATTCTAAAATCTATTCACTTTTCTGATGTACTTAAGATTCTGTTGATTTCCTCATACCCGTGAGGGTAATTTTAGGTATACTGGAAGGCTAGAATTTGTAAATAGTGATTTTCAATGACATGCATGATCTTTTTTAGAATTCATAATTATTTCGAATTTTTGTGTTCGACAAAACAATAACGCTCGCCCAACGTGGAGCTCGAACCCAAGACCTCGAAATTAAGAGTCTCGTGCTCTACCAACTGAGCTAGCCGGGCCGCGGACCTAAAGAAATTAAAGTTGAATTTCCTCAATTTTCTTAATTTCTATTTTTTAATCCCGAGAACAAAAAGATCATCGAATTCCCACACCGGGAATTGAACCCGAGACTCCTGGGTGAGAGCCAGGTATCCTAACCACCAGACCATGTGGGAGGCATATGGTTTTTTTTCAAATTTTACTCTGGTTTATAGAATAATTAAAAATCTATTTTGATTTTCTTTCGACATTTCTTTTTTCTACTTGTTAACAGGAGTTAAAATAATCTTTAAAAAATCAGAACGTGTTTTCTTCTGTGTTCACATAATGAAAACTAGCACCAGAACTTCAAAATTTTACGCTTGTTTATTGAATACTTAAAAAAAACAATTTTAATTTTCCCTCGATTTATTATTATTATTATTACATTCTTTAAGGAGTTTAAATGAATTTTTAAAAATCAGATAATGTTTTCTTTTGTTTTAACGTACTGAAGTGGAATTCTAAAATCTATTCACTTTTCTGATGTACTTAAGATTCTGTTGATTTCCTCATACCCGTGAGGGAAATTTTAGGTATACTGGAAGGCTAGAATTTGTAAATAGTGATTTTCAATGACATGCATGGTCTTTTTTACAAGCTGTTTAAAAATTCATAATTATTTTGAATTTTTGTGTTCGACAAAATAATAACGCTCACCCTACGTGGGGCTCGAACCCACGACCCCGAGATTAAGAGTCTCGTGCTCTACCGACTGAGGTAGCCGGGCCGTTGACCTAAGGAAATTAAAGTTGAATTTTCTCAATTTGCTTAATTTCTATTTTTTAATCCTGAGAACAAAAAGTTCATTGAATTCCCACACCGGGAATTGATCCCGAGCCTCCTGGGTGAGAGCTAGGTATCCTAACTACTGGATCATGTGGGAGACATATGGTTAGTATTCAAATTTTACTTCGGTTTAAAGAATAATTAAAAATCTATTTCGATTTTCCTTCTACATTTTTTTTTCTACCTGTTAACAAGAGTTAAAATAAATTTAAAAAAATCAGATCGTGTTTTCTTCTGTTTTCACATGATGAAAATTTACACCACAACTTCAAAAATTTACGCTTATTTATTGAATACTTAAAAATCTATTTTAATTTTCCTTCGATTTTATTATTATTATTATTATTATTATTATTATTACATTCTTTAAGGAGTTTAAATGAATTTTTAAATATCAGATAATGTTTTCTTTTGTTTTAACATAATGAAGTGGAATTCTAAAAATTATTCACTTTTCTGATGTACTTAAATTCTGTTGATGTCCTCATATCCCTGTGAGGGAAATTTTAAGTATACTGGAAGGCTAGAATCTGTAAATAGTGATTTTCAATGACATGCATGATCTTTTTTACAATCTGCTTAAAAATTCATAATTATTTCGAATTTTTTTGATTTCCTCATACCTGTGAGGGAAATTTTAGGTCTACTGGAAAGCTAGGATTTTTAAATAGTGATTTTCAATGACATGCATGATCTTTTTTACAATCTGCTTAAAAATTCATAATTATTTCGAATTTTTGTGATTTCCTCATACCTGTGAGGGAAATTTTAGGTATACTGGAAGACTAGAATTTGTAAATAGTGATTTTCAATGACATGCATGATCTTTTTTACAAACTGTTTAAAAATTCATAATTATTTCGAATTTTTGTGTTCGACAAAATAATAACGCTCGCCCAACGTGCGGCTCGCACCCACGACGCCGAGATTAAGAGTCTCGTGCTCTACGGACTGAGCTAGCCGATCTACTTGTGAACAAGAGTTAAAATAAATTTAAAAAAAACAGATCGGGTTTTCTTCTGTTTTCACATAATGAAAACTTGCACCACAACTTCAAAAATTTACGCTTATTTATTGAATACTTAAAAAAACTATTTTAATTTTCCTTCGATTTTATTATTATTATTATTATTATTATTATTACATTCTTTAAGGAGTTTAAATGAATTTTTAAAAATCAGATAATGTTTTCTTTTCTTTTAACGTAATGAAGTGGAATTCTAAAAATTATTCACTTTTCTGATGTACTTAAATTCTGTTGATTTCCTCATACCTGTGAGGGAAATTTTAGGTATACTGGAAGGCTAGAATTTGTAAATAGTGATTTTCAATGACATGCATGATCTTTTTTACAAACTGTTTAAAAATTCATTATTATTTCGAATTTTTGTGTTCGACAAAGTAATAACGCTCGCCCAACGTGGAGCGCGAACCCACGACCTCGAGATTAAGAGTCTCGGGCTCTACCGGCTGAGCTAGCCGAGCCGTGGACATAAGGAAATTAAAGTTGAATTTCCTCAATTTTCTTAATTTCTATTTTTGAATCCCGAGAACAAAACGATCTTCGAATTCCCACACCGGGAATTGAACCCGGGCCTCCTGGGTGAGAGCCAGGTATCCTAACCACTAGACCACGTGGGAGACATATGGTTTTTTTTTTTCAAATTTTATTCTGGTTTATAGAATAATTAAAGATCTATTTCGATTTTCTTTCGACATTTCTTTTTTCTACCTGTTAACAGGAGTTAAAATAAACTTTAAAAAATCAGAACGTGTTTTCTTCTGTGTTCACATAATGAAAACTTGCACCAGAACTTCAAAATTTTACGCTTGTTTATTGAATACTTAAAAAACTATTTTAATTTTCCCTCGATTTATTATTATTATTATTACATTCTTTAAGGTGTTTAAATGAATTTTTAAAAATCAGATAATGTTTTCTTTTGTTTTAACGTAATGATGTGGAATTCTAAAAATTATTCACTTTTCTGATGTACTTAAGATTCTGTTGATTTCCTCATACCTGTGAGGGTAATTTTAGGTATACTAGAAGGCTAGAATTTGTAAATAGTGATTTTCAATGACATGCATGATCTTTTTTAGAATCTGCTTAAAAATTCATAATTATTTCAAATTTTTGTGATTTCCTCATACCTGTGAGGGAAATTTTAGGTATACTGGAAGGCTAGAATTTGTAAATAGTGATTTTCAATGACATGCATTATCTTTTTTACAAACTGTTTAAAAATTCATTCTTATTTCGAAATTTTGTGTTCGACAAGATACTAACGCTCGCCCAACGTGGGGCTCGAACCCACGACCCCGAGATTAAGAGTCTCGTGCTCTACCGACTGCGCTAGCCGGTCCGTGGAGCGAAGGAAATTAAAGTTGAATTTCCTCAATTTTCTTAATTTCTATTAATTAAAAATCTATTCAGATTTTCCTTCGACTTTTTTTTTTTTTCTACCTGTTAACAGGAGTTAAAATAAATTTTAAAAAATCAGATTTTTTTTCTTCTGTTCTAGAATTTGTAAATAGTGATTTTCAATGACATGCATGATCTTTTTTACAAACTGTTTAAAAATTCATAATTATTCGAAATTTTAGTGTTCGACAAAATAGTAACGCTCGCAGGGTTTCCAACTGCTCTGATTTCTGGGGAGTTTCTCCGAAAAGTTTTAAAAACTCCGCAAATCCGCGATGTCATTTCAGCAAATTCAGCTCTGCAAATTCAGTCTTGACCACAAAGCTAAATATTTTTTTATTAAATACATAAAACTAAATAGTGGCAAACAATGAAAAAAAAAAACTATTTTTTTTTTTTTTTCTTTCTTGCGCACATCTAGAGAGCAATCGCGATCCAATCCTTATCAATTTTTGATTTTGCATTTCCAACAGTTGCCGCATAAAACATTATTCTTTCAATTTTATTTTTTTTATCTATGAAAGCGCTTCAACTCCTTTTGAAAATAAAAAAAATAACAAAACTAACTTTTACAATCTAGCTGAAGTTTCATCAACACACTTCATCATACAATACTCATAAATAAATAGTAAAGAAAAAACATTCTAGTGCTAGACATTGCGTAATCAAAATATTGCTGACTCAGAACAGGAACAAGTATTTGTTTACATTAGCTAAGAGCGTGTTTAATTAAAACCACAAGCTGAAAGGGGGGGGGGGAAGAAAGAAACCCAATGCTATGATTATGCAGTATTTTGATTTTCTTTTACACTATATCAATGTTTCAGTTATCTTTCTGACGAAAAAAATTGTTTATTTTAATTATTTATCGATAAAAATAATGGATTCAAAGCTACTGAACTTTAAGGCCAATTGACAACGCAAGGAATCTAAGACCAGGAAGAAGTATCTTCCGTAGTAGTTTCTTTCTTTCTTTCTTTTTTTTTTTTCAATGTATTTTTTAAGTTTTTATAATTGCTCCTCGAAGTAGCCTAAATGCTCCTGAAAACTTCCCTGAATACTTCTCAATCTGTTTTTGAAAAGTTGGCAACCCTGTATGATATGTGTATAATTTTTTTGCTCAATTGAATAAAGTGTAAAAAAAGTATCAAAATATTAAATATAAAACAAACTAAAGTAGCGTAAATAAGCGTAATGTGCCTATATTTAAATTTTCTTAAATATGTATTTCCTACGTAGCAAAGTGTAAGATGATTGTCTAAATATTTAAAACTGCTAAATTGTATTACTTGCTTTTAATTATTTTTCAGTAATAAATGTAATTATTACACTGTGAAAGTGCAGCTTTAATTGGATATAAATAATATTGCCTTTCTTCTTGCGATGATATAATTTATCTGCTAAAGAACTTTAAAAAACTAAATACTATCGTTTTATTCGATTACTTTAAGAGAAATTCGAATATTAAACTTATATTAATTCTTTGATTTCTTTATAGCGTACAAACCATTACATACATTTTTTTATTTATCTTCTAATTTTTTCCTCCTAAATACGGTTAGTTTATTAATTAAATTTTTTATAAGTTTTTTTTAATAAAATAGTTTCATATGTTACTTCATGAAATAAATTTAAAAAACTTGAGACGCGGAAACCCTACACTGTAAAAAATAGGTTCTTAAAAATAAGTGTATATTGTAACTTCTATGTACTCATTTTTGAGTATATGGACATGCTCAAAAATGGGGTTGATCAATAAGAATCCCAATATCCCCATGTTTGACATGTCAATGTACTCAAAAATGAGTACACGGGTTTTCAAATATAAGTATATATTGTTTCGGGGCTATTTTGAGACAATATATACTTATTTTTAAGAATCTATTTTTTACAGTGTACAAAATTCGAATGCAAAATTGAACAAGAAAATTAAAAGAGGAAATTATCTGTAAAAAACTTGGAAAAGTTATTTAATACATACATATACACACACATACACACACACACACACACACACACATATATATATATATATATATATATATATATATATATATATATATATATATATTAGACAGTTAATGTATTGTCGTTGAATATATTTCGATTTTGAACTGTAAATCCTGCTTTCATATAAAAGGAAATCGAAAAACTTATCTGGAAAATGTTTTACTTTCTGACATAAACAATATAAATGGTGACCTCCTAAAGCCAATAAAAAATTTATGTTTCTCTAAAACTGGAAAATTAATGATAAAAATGAGGCGTGAATCTGAAAACCACGTTTATATAAAACACATTTATTTTGAAATATACAAACTCTATAATATTTAAATATAAAAATATGGACAACAAGATTAAAACAAAAATCTAGTGGTAAAAAACTAGGAAAAGTTGTTTAATATTTAAAGGAAAAAAATGACTTCAACATAATCATGTTGTATATATTGCTGTTTTGAAGAATAAATTTCTATTATATAAACTGAAACGTTACGTTAAAAAACAAAATGATTTTACACATACGCAATTAAATCATGTACTCAGCAATTGAAAGACCGGGTTTATTTCTTTTGGAATATTATTAGAATCTCCTGCATGCATTGCGCATATTTTACAAAAATAAGTTAATTTGTATAATAAACATCACAACGTTGCTTAGAAAGCAATAAGAACCGCATAAAATTAAATCAAAAAACTTTTTCTAGCTATTCCTTTTACTTTCTGTTATAAATGATTCAAATAATAACGCGTGGTGGTCCCCTAAGGTCAATAAGAAATGAAATATCACTATAAATGGAAAATTAATGATAGAAATTAACTGTAAATTTGAAAACCCATGTTTGTGGTAATGCTTATTTTATTCTTGCAAAAATTAATATAAGTTTATGATTCATAATTTTTTGGAATATTAAAGTATAAAAATTTTCATTAAGTTACAGATATGTTTGTTAATCAAAAATAGGCATGGGATAATGTTTGGGTAATGTCATTCTAACGTATTAAAAAAGAAATATGAATTTAATAAATTTTTAGAAATATATGATTTAAAGTCTGTCACTTAACATCACAAACTTCCAGGATAATCTGGTCAAAATAACTCAGAAAAATTGTCAAAAACAGTTGTTGCTGTTAAAAAAAAAAAAAAAAAAAAAAAATAATAATAATAAAAATAAATGTGCAATCTTTAAAATGCAGACGAAACCTAGTAAAATGTAAGTATACCATTATAAATTAGTCGTTACTACTAATCGATCGGTCCCTGCCGCATGTTTATAGAACAATTTGTGGCATATTTATTTTTAATTTTTCTTTTCTGAGTGTACAATTTCTTTGCCACTTACCTAGAAAATGACAAAAAGGTCATTAATTTATAATAATATTTTCTGACCAGGGTTAAAAAAGAAGTTGCACAGTAAACTTTTAAGAATTTGATAAAATATTCGTAATTTAATTGCAATATTGTATAACATAAATGGTTTTCTAATATTCACATTTTAAAGCCACTGTTATGTATATTATCTATACCTAACAATGAAATGGTATTTATAGGGTAATTTAAATAAAGCAAACCGTTTTCCCAGTACATCCTAGATAACATAAAATTACAGTATAAGTAATACTCTTAAAATTAATTTACAATGTATACAATAAATACTGAAATGGTTTCGCAATAATTCAGTGTAATAAATTTTGATGTGTTGCTAATGGAAAGCTCACAATTGAAAAATTTATCCTATTAAAGTTGAGTTCATAACGATAAATCATAACAATGCTTTTAAATCCAGCGAAAATAATAGTTATTTTGTAACTAATAATATAAACTCAATTTCCTTTAAATAATTAGAAAACGATTTCAACAGATTTAATATTACCAAATAATGTAATTTTCTAACACTTTTATTTTACATGAAGCGATTTAAAATAAACTTTGTATATAAATCACAGGTGCAAATTCCTAGGATTTTTTTCACACCACTTTTCTTAAGAAACTTTTCTTTACTTAAATTTAAAAATTCTGCAAGTTAATTAGACAAAAGTTTTTTTTTTTTTTTTTTTTTAATAATACTCGTGAGAAAAAATCGGAAGAATTGGCAGCTGTATAAACATTTAAGTATAAAAAAACTAACAGAGAAAGAAAAAAAAAATTAAGTAATTTTCAAAGTGCTTATTTCAGATAATTACCTCATATATCTTAAAACAAAAAATATATTTTTTTCAAATACATTATCTACTATCTCGGTAAGAAGTTTGCAAAAGAAATATATCTTTTATTGTTTTTCCAAAAAGAAATTTTGCAAGATTAATGACTTGGAAATTTCAACACTTTATTCGTATGCATTATGTAATCGAGCTAATTTTGAAAAACATCATTAACAAATGCCGCCTCGGGTTATGAGATAATGATCTCCATTTTTATTATTTTCCAAAACAGTGAATATAAAAGTTACCACCTTGTCGCGCGACCTTTGAAACGAGAAATATTGCATGCGGTAGGAAATACATACAAAATATACCTCAGGGATTCGCTAGACTAGAAAAGTAATTAACTAGACGTGTTCTCTGAGGCATTTAGCGTTGTTTAGATTGAGTACCTTTATATTTTGCAATCCGTGTTTGAAACATTTGCGGTAAAATTTGTTTGAATTAGAGCCGTTTTCAATGGGTAATTTAAGTATAAATGTTTATTTCACGCATTTCTTTATGCATGCTGATTTCTTTGCAAATGTAAGTTGTGCAGAGTTAAAATTTTATTCCAGATTTTCAGAATGATGAAAACAAATGCATAATTAGTGCAATGAAAGGATATTTTAATCCGATATTAATCACTTTATTAAAAATTTTATTAAATTAATGAGATAATTTTACTTTCCGGACACTATAGTGAGGAAAGTATTGTAATCATGTGAAAAATCCGAATTTGAGATTTTGATGTTTCTATACGTTTCGAGGTCCCCTGAGTCCGTTTTCACTATTTTACGATGATGTATGTATGTGTGTGTGTATGTCTGTGAGTGAACACGCTAGCGTCTAAACGCTTTGTTCGAATAAACTGAAAGTTGGTACGTATATTGTAAGTCACCATAGTACGAACCCTATTGATTTTGGTGAATCTAGCACTTATAGTTTTTTACAGGAACACCACGAAAAATTCTTTATCATTATGGTCTATGGCGCCAAATTTTTAAAAGTGCGATAGCGTCTAAACGCTTTATTAATCTGAGCGAAAAATTTGTACAGGTCACAGTTGCATGAATTGTATAGATTTTGGTGAATTTGGCACACAGTTTTTTTACAGGGGCACAAAGAAAAATTCTTTATCATTATGGCCTATGGGGGCAAATTTTTAAAAGTGTGATAGCGTCTAAACGCCTTATTAATCTGAGCAAAAAATTTGTATACATGTTATAGGTCACAGTTGCACCAACTGTATAGATTTTGGTGAATTTAGCACTTACAGTTTTTTTACAGGGACACAAAGAAATTTCTTTATCATTATGGCCTATGGGAGGAAATTTTTAAAAGTGCGATAGCATCTAAACTCCTTATTCAGTTGAGCTGAAAATTTATATGAATATTATAAATCACTGTTGCTCTAACTATAAGCATTTTGGTGAATCTAGTATTGATAGGTTTTTACAGGGACACAACGAAAAATTCTTTATCATTATGATCTATGGGCTTAAAGTTCAGTAGCGTTAAATAAAACATCGTGTAATATATGAAGAAAAATACTCAAATACTCTATTATGGTTTTCTCTCTTTTGTTTGTTTAACAACTCCTCTTTCTTTCCTTTATCTACAAAACTGTTAATTACTCAATGTTCGGAAAGTCGAGTGGAGTCACTGCAGATTTTTTCCCTTCTTGGTAAGATTAAGATGATGAAAAAATGTAAATCTTAAAAAAAAAAAAAAATCTTTTAAGTCTAACTTTAATTATACATTTTCACCATTTTTATTATATTTTAACACTTTGCCGGCCCTAATGCTTTAAAGCGTTCTAAACAGAGTAGCCAAATTTAGGGACTCTTTTATGCAACTATCACCGATAATTTTAAGATCCCCTCCGTGAAAGATCAAAATTGTGATGGCATGTCTCCGAACCATCATCCTTAGAGTTGCGTCCTAGAATGTTACCAATTAGCCGTAGTGCAGTACTAGTGCAACGTTAAACCTAATGAACCAATAACTTTATGTAGTGATATTTGATATAGAAAATACGCGACTAATCATCAAAATAATTAGGCAAACGTTGTAGTTAAAGTTTAGGGGTGGATATTGATTAAGAAAATCCCTGAATCTGGCAACACTGACCAGAGAAGTGAAACTAAACAGGACCGGCAAAGGGTTAATTATTTTTTATTATTATAGTTATATTTTAAGAAAAATGCATGTTATGAAAAATAGAAATAAGATGTTTTTAGTTTATGAACACACATTTTACTTTGACTTTTTTCATAGTTTGTAAACTTTTCAATGATTTTGTTACTTCATTGTGAATACTTTCAGGTACTATTCCAATATTCCATAAATATTGATTTACATACTAATTTCATGCTTAAAAAATTATTAACTTTAATAAATAGTAAAATTTTGCGTAATATAAATTTAACATATTTTAAAAATCAACAAGTCATTAAGTAACTAATTATTTATTTAAGAACTAGCTTAAAAATTTCCTCTTTTTTAAAACTAAATATTCATGTACTCGCATTTATCTATTTAATATCCTGAGTCTGGAAAACTTTTTTAACCATATTTCCAGTTAAAATTTTAGAATGGTTCAACGATTTTCGTATTTCACTGAGTATTTTCACTGAGTACCACCTTTTCTAGTACTGCTCTGATACTGATTAAATAATAGTTAGGATATTGATTTTGTGTATAAAGAATTAATAATTCCAACTATTTGTAAAGTCTTATGTATAGATTTCACATTTTTTCTAAATCATTAAACTGTGAAATCATTTTTTTTTCTTTTTCAAAATTAGAGAAGTAGCTTTATAAAATTTCTGTTACATATTAAATGAAACATTCATATATTTATCAATTTATTATCATGAATCTTGTAAAACTCTCTAAGCCTTATCCCATTTTCTAAACTATCTGTTTAATTGAGGTGACTGAATTATAAATTAAAGAACTGGTGTACAATAAGTACTTAAACATTAAAACTTCTTCCCACACCATAAAATAACTATTTATTTTATGGTGTGTAAATGAGTTTTAAAGTCTAAATGAATAAAAAGGATTCAATACCTCTAATATGTCAAGATTTGAGGAAAATACCGATTATGAGATTTTTATTGTTAAAACCATCATCAAATTTAAAATTACACCCTGGAAATTTTTTGTGAAAATATTTTAACTATGAGCACCTGATACAACTGCATTAACAACATCTGTTTTCTATTTTGTACTTTAAATCAAATATTTAAATTCATCTATAACAGCTCGTGCTTTTACAAATTTTTCCTGTTTTCGAAATGCTAGGGTTTTGTCAAACATATTTGAAATTGCTGGAAACATTTTTAAACTGAACTTTTTATCATATATAGGATGTTTAAAAATAGGCTGTGGTTGTGCGGATTGAGGTCGATTGACTACTCTTAGGGTCCCAGGCCTATGGGTGTGATACCCTCAGTGGGAGAGGGTTTTTTTTTCGAAGGGTATAGCTATCCACGCGAATTTCGGAGAAAAAGCCACGGAAAACTCAGAACGGCTAAGTCAATGGTTGCGTCCTGGGATCGAACGCACTTCTCGTCCATTAGCTTTGAGTGCAGAACTACTCTGTCACTGTTGGGGTCCGCTTAAGAATAGGATTTGAATTATTTTAAATACTTAAAAAAAATTTCATATGTATAATAGTACACGATTTTTTCTATTTTTATCAAGTTAGATTACGGTTTTATTTATTTATTTTACTTTATTTTTTTGACAGAAACTAATAAAATTAAGCAATATTCGGTGTCAAAATTAAACAAAATGTATTGCATTTAACACTATATATATATATAAAAAAAAAAAAAAAATCACGAAAAATACAGAAATACGGAATAAAATAGGAGCAACATTTAAAAATTAGTTGTAAAAACTCAAATTTCAAAATTTATTTTTCGAAATTTTTTAGAAAATAATATTTTGCTTACTCACCCCGGTCTTATATATATATTAATGCTTTAATTTTTTTTCATATTTGATATATATTTAAAAATCATAAAAAAATATTATTATTATTATTAGCAGAAGATATGGCAAAGTACATTTTAAATTTTGAATTCTAACTTTGAATTCTTAAAATTTATAAGTAAATATAATATTTTATTCATACACCGAGAGAAAAAAAATATTTTGTTTGAACAGTAAATTTATTTTATTGATTGATTTTATAGACGTATTTTATCATTTTAACAATAACTTTGTAGACTTAACTGAACACACTTGCTTCAATTGACCAAAAGAATATGGTTGAAAGAAGAGTCACTGTCATTGGATAGTTGACTAAGTCGCCGATTTCTCTGTAAACAAAGTAAGGGGACAGACTACTTTTAAAAATAAAAAATTAAGAAACTTTTCGATCAACATTCAAAATTTTTAAAAAAAGAATGAATGCATATGCAAACATTTTTTTTTTTTTTTTTTTTTTTTGTGTGTGTGTGTTAACTAGTATGACATTACTCTATTGATTAAAAATATTATTTTGGTTTACTATAAAACAGAAAATTATTTTTACTGCAAATTATAAAAAAAAAAAAAAAAAAAATCAAGGAGGCTTTTTAACTGCGCGCATGATATTTCAAAAAGTATTTTAGATATGAACTTAAAATTTTTTACAACCATACATTTTGGCATAATGAATGAAGGGCCGCTGTAGCCCAGTCGGTAGAGCGTCGAGCTCGTACATGGAAGATTGCAGGTTCGATACTCGAGCCGGCCAAAGACCGTCGTGTACACTAATGGTCGCTGGTGCACGTTAAATCTTTCGTGGCAGCAATGTCCTCCCTGTTTCCGTCAAAATTATACCTCTGGGGATCTCCGAAACGGGGAAGCCATCCCCTCCGTGGAGGATCAAAATTGTGATGGCGTGCCTCCGGACCATCCCTAAGGGTGCGTATCAGACCGTCTCCAATTACCCATAGCACAGTACTAGTGCGACGTTAAACCCAACCTGCCCACCTACTATAATGAATAAAAGGAACTAAAGATAAGAAGTTCTGTTCAACAGAAAAAAAAAATGATTGTGGAAATATAAAATTTTTAATGGTAATTTCATATTTCAAGTTTAATTATTAATTAAACACCATATTATAAAAATAATTAAAACCTTGTAGTTCGGATTCTTAAATTAAATGTTTTGTTTCATTTAATGTAAAAATTATAAGGATAACTGATATTGTAATTGAGATATCCTGCGCGCAGTGTGAAAGCACCTTTAAATAATAATAACAATAATAATAATAATCATCTGCAATAAAAATAATTTTCTATTTTAAAGTAAACCAAAACAAAATTTTTAATCAATTGAGTAATGTCATACAAGTTAGTAAAAAAAAAAAAAAAAAAAAATTTTTGTACATGCATTCATTTATTCTTTTTTTTTTTTTTTTTTTTTTTTTTTTTTTAATTCTGAAAGTTGATTGAAAATTTCTTCCTTTTCTTATTTTTAAAAGTAGTCTGTACCCTTAAGAATATGCTCGTATCAGTTCTGGTAACAAAATCTTTCTTGAAACGCTTTCTTATTAAAATGAAAAGTGCGTTCATTATTGGAAAACTATCACACAAATATTAACAGTTAAGGTCGAAACAAAATTTACGCTACTCATTGGGTGAAATGATAGATAGATATAGAATATAGATACTAATTTCTCAATTATTGATTAAAAAATACTACTCTTTGTGTACATTTATACGAACTTTCGTTCTGTATTAACTTATTAAAAATTGTGATAAAAACGTGTTGACAGCGCCACCTATTGATCGATATAAACAAACAATTAAAAGACTCCAATTTATGTTAATGTGTAACTAAGTAAATCTTGTAAAATTCTGTGCATTACTTCTAGAACTCGCGTTGGCAGGGAAAAAAAATCGTATATACCGACAGTAAGACAGGCGGGTATTTTCTAAAAATGGTCACTTCGCATTCAGGATATCTCAAAATGTGTAAACCAATCGAAAACATGACGTTTAAAATTTTTAAGAATCCAATATTTACTTCTCTTGTGCATAAAAGAAATACTAAACCAGAACTAACATTTGAACATATCTATATTCTTATATTAATAATCTCAGTATAAAATCAAAATTTAAGCATTGAAAGAATGAAAAATAAGTATAAGTGCGAGAATTAAACTTTGTTCAGATAAGTAATCAGTTTATGTTTTTCATATTTATTTTTTAATATAAGCCGTTCATTTTACCTGTTTAAATTTCATAACTATTCAAAATAATATTAAAAATAATACTTTTGAAGTAATTTTAATTGTAAAAAATCACCTATTGATTTATTTTGCATTATTATAAAGAGCAATTTATCAATGATTGTCATGACGAGAAGCATTTCATAAGCATCAAATTAAACGTGAAATGAAAATTATTGTTCCAATATCTAACTTACGTAAAGACTTTCGAAAATTGAAATGTTTCAACAGAGTTTCACGAAACTTGTATTTTATTTCAATTAAGAAGCATTTGAGAATTTCTCTTATAAGTTGTTTCATCATATATGCATACAGAATATCCTAAATTAGTAATTTATGCAAATTAAAACAGAACTTATTTCATGTAGATAATAATGCTTTAAATTTTAATATACTTCAAGAAATTTAAACATGAATGAAAGAAGTTAAAATTCAATTTCTGTTAAAGATACGAATTAAAAAAATTCCAATTGAAAAAACTGGACGCAATCAAACATTTTTAAGCACAAATTGACTTTTAGGAAAATTTCAAAATTTAGCACAAATTGCACTTCCAAAAAATTTAAAAAACATAGTCTGTTTTTTACTCTATAATAAAGGATTTCTTAAATTGATATATTAAGTTTACCGGAAAATTATGTCTTTTTAAATTAATAAACAGACACCGAAACTTTTGTTCAGTAATACTTTACCAACTATCATCTTAAAAGTTATCCAAGAATATCTTAAATATTATCCAGGATAAATTTCCGGTGTCATTATTTTAATTCAAAAGGACAGAACTTTCTGGTAGACCTAATATTTTAAGAAATCTAAGGATAAATTCATACTCATTCATAAACTTTTAATCTAAAAAATTCAATACAGTTATAAATTTTAAACAAAGGTAGATTTTAAAGCAAATTAAGAAAATTTTAAAATTTAGCAAACATGCACTTCGAAATAATTTAAAAGGAATAATTTTTTATTGGTGCAAATTGTACATTATTCCTACATATACAAGTATAAACCTATGATTCTAAAAACCTTTCCGAACTTGAATTTAACAAAATATTTTTTTTAAAATATAAAATCAGTAATTTTTCAATTGGACGAAAACTAGATCGCAAATTATTAAATGTCAACGTGTAAGTGGCCTTGAATTTAATTGTATGATTATTGCATTTATATATATATATATATATATATATATATATATATATACACTGCATAAAAAAAGTAGACGGACACTTACTTGTAATACTTTAAAGCTGATTATTTCTCTAATTAAAGATATGAGGTTCATTTCTCTAATATAATTATATTCTTGAGACATCATATATTATTAATTTTTGGATATAGATTCAATCCTTTTGAATTATGTAGTGGAAAAATTCAGAAAACAAAAATGGGGCATATTTGCACTGTGAAATTTCTTAAAAAAAGTAGACGGAGACATCTTGTATCTCTAAAATAAAACTTTTTTAGAAAGGGGTTCGTCTCCCGTTTGCTTTAATAAGTTCGTATACTCTGTTTGGCATCGAATCAATTAGATTCTGAATCTTTTTTTGACAGACAATTTCCCAAATGTTTGTAACAGCTTCTTTGAGCTGGTGAGTTGATTCATACTGTCGTCCACCCTCATAAATTTTATGAACAAGTATAGCCCAAATGTTTTCTACAGCATTCATATCCGTACTCTTGCATGGCCAGGGTAAAACATTGAAGTTGTTCTCATGAAACCATTTTTTAACGTTGTTAGCGGTATGTATTGGCACTCCATCTTGTTGGAAAATCCAGTTTTCTCCCCCAAGATCCCAAGCAAATGGCAAAAGCTCCCTGCTTAGTGTTTCAATATGAACTTTGTGAGTCTGCTTCTTACTTAGGAACACTAAATTTGTCCTTCCACCGTAGCCAACAGATAGCAACACCATCACGCCACCACCACCAACTTGCCGAGTAGAGTACACTTCGTCTTCTTTCTCCAAACTGTGCCAATAATATTGATATCCATCTGGGCCGTCTAAATTAAATTTTTTCTCATCTGAAAAAACTACAGATATCCATTCTGTATTCCAAGACATATGGTTTTGAGCCCACTGTAGGTGTTCTGTCACGTGGTGATCCTTCCAACATGGATGATGTTTTCTCTTCTTATATTGAAAGAACTCTGAGTGTTTAATGTAGTTATAAATTGTCTGAGAAGTTTCGTTAGTAATTCCTGTGCTTATTCGAACTCTGGGAATTGATGCTCCAGTTTTTTCAGCTCAGTAAAAAATTTTCTTTGGTCTCTAAGCGAAAGTTTCTTTGACCGGCCACTTTTTTTCTTTACGCCATGGGCTTCAGAAGCACGTAGAAAATCGCTGATGCCACTTTTGCTTATTAGAAGTAGCCTACTAATTTCTCTGACTCCTTTATTAACATTTTTCAGCGATATAATCTGTGCTTTCTGGTAATCAGATAGAGGAGTTCCACGTGGCATGGCGCATTTATCTTCAAGAAATTTAACTACGTAAAACCATCTTGTCAAGCACGTTAGCAATTGGATAAAATGCCAAATGTACATGTACATGCAAAATTGGTATTCCGCAAGAAACACCCAGATAGATAATTGCAGTTTTTGACCAGTGTCCGTCTACTTTTTTAAAAAAAAATATATTGTGCAAATGTATATCTTTTCTCTTTTCTGCATTTCCCTACATTAAAATTATAAATAATTGAATATTTTTATTTGTCTGTCAAAAATCTGAAGATTGATAAGTATAAACATGTTAAAGAATTTTAATTGACATTTCCTATTAAACAAAGAAGGGTTTTAAAAAATTGTACAGAAGTGTCCGTCTACTTTTTTTATGCAGTGTATATATATATATATATATATATATTATATATATTTTTTTGATTAAATAAAAAAATTTTTGGATTGTTCACTCATAATCAATATTTATAGCCAACTTCTAATTTTTGTTGAAAACGGTTGAAAATTCGCGATTTAAAAAGATTCTTTTTATATTCCTATTCAAAAATTACATGAACTACCATCTAAGGATATTTTTTAAGTTGAGAGTTTGACAGATTGAAAATTGTAACATAACAATGCAATCTGGCTTGGAAGAAATCACATTTAAATTAATTTAAAAACATGTATGAAGCATAATTTCGAAAACGAAGTTAAGCATGTTTCGATTAAAGTTTTTTTTTTTTTTTTTTTTACAAATACAAGCTCCACTGATATCGGTTAATTCGTTTGGGAGCTAGACTAAGTCTGGCTTATAGCATCACCATTCTTTTTTGGTAGGGAGTTAAAATTACCTTCAGTACTTCTAACACGAATTCATAGTACTTTCTTCTTTACATAAATGCGAACATAAGTATAAATTAATTTTCTTGATGGTTGAAAGGTGGATTATAACTTTTATTTAAAAGCAAAACCGAATATTATACAGTCATTTTAATGGTTAAAGTTACCGTTTTTTCGTGAAAAAAGAAAAAAAGAAATACATTTGCTAATTTTATTCTTAGATTTAACATAGAAACATTATTTTCTGTCGTTAATTTTCAAGCAGAATGAAAGACATGTGATCAAATGAAACTTTCGAGTATAGCTAATACGTATATTTTCCATCGATCGAAGAAGACAATTTATGCAATTCCTCAACAAATTTACGCAAAAAAGTTTTGATGAATTTCCAAAGTTTCTCCAGTTCTTCTGTATTATTTAATACTTAAGAGGAAATAGGGTGTAACATATGGTGTTTTTTCATCTTAAATTTCTCAGAAAGGAATGTAAAGGAGAAGCTATTTTTCTTCTGCTTTTCGAGTGACATTTAATCTTTAAAGAAGATAGATTACATTCTCACTCATGGAAATTTTTTGACTTAGTCGAAAATTATGTTGCTTCATGTTCTGCGTATGTTAATATTAAATTTGATTGAACGAAAAACAAATGTTTTGAAACAGGAAACTTTAATCTTCAGTTAGCAAAAATTGATAAAAACATAACATTTATATTTTTATTTTAAATTAATATTTTAAACATTTTAATATTTCTGTTGTTATTCAAAAGATATCCTGATGTCTCACAATTATCAAACTGAAATTAGTTTTACCGTAATATATTTTTGTATTTGTGGACTATCTAAGACGTATAATAGTATTTTTAGCGTTGTTAACGCGTTTAAAAATTTCGACCAATTCGTGGGTGCGATATTACACCCATTACGCATTTCCGTGGGTTGTAGTGTCTATAAGAGCATGACCATTCTCACACAAAAATATATGGAGTGAAAAAATATCATTTAAAAAATATGTACTCTAAAAATTGCACTTAATGAGTCACAATTAATTAACAAATAAAACTAAAAAAAAAATAATATGTTATGTTTTATACCAGTTGATACTTAAAACATGCGATACAATAGAAATCATGTACAGAAATATATATAGACCATATCTGTTTTGTTTTTGAATATTTTGCGCAATCAGTATAATATGATTTGTACTTATTTCGCATTAACAAACATTGCAAAGTAAGAAACGAATATACAAAAAAAAAAAAAAAAAAAAAAAAAAAAAAACCTAAAGCCTCGATGACTAGGAAATTAACATTCCATTAAAGCTGTGTATTGGCAGCGGTCTGAAAGTCGTTCACAAGGGAGGTTCACATACATACCATCACAATTTTCGTTCTTTGAGAAAGCAGGAGTTCCCCCCTCCCCCTCGAAGGTAATCCAATAACTTGTATACGAAGTCGAGCATTTTATAGTTAAAAATATAGATTAATATTTATTACACGTTAACTCAGTCTCTTCGTAGAGTGGTCGAAGGTGGTTCTGAGAAAGTTCTGCAGAGCTACCACAGGCGACTTTTTACTTTCTCTTACCCATAAGGTAGAGAAAGTATTGTTTTTGGGTCAAATTTTCGAACGCAAGATTTTGTTATATTTACACGTTTTGAGGTCCCCTGAATACGAAAATCATGTTTTTAGCAAATGGTCTGTGTGTATGTCTGTGTGTGTGTCTGTCTGTTATCAGCATATCTCAAAAACAAATTATGGCAGAAAGTTCAAACTTGGTATTCTAAATGTGTATCATATAGGAATGCTACAGTAAGCTTTTCGTTAAGATCAAGCAAATGGTTCGTGTACAGGGACAATCAAGAGAATTTTAATACATTACGTCTATGGGGGAAATTGCAGGTAAGTAGAGTTTAACGTCTATAGATTGCACTAAACCAAATGAAACGAATATATATTTTTTGTAATAGAGATAGTTAACTGGGAAAAAAAAAATTGTGTATGTAGGAGCCTCGCCTCCCCCCCTTGGGGGGGAAGTCTCCCCTCGAAGGGAGTAAATTTTCATGATGGGTAACTTTCAAAAGAGCTCGCTAATACCTTTAAAACGAATGGTTGAACAATCGATCTGCGATAATTTAAAACAAAGTTATCGATTTTTTTTTTACTTTTAACGGAAAAAAAAAAACTTAGAAAAAAAATTGTATTTTTTTTTTTTTTTTTTTTTTTTTTTTTTTTTTTAATTTTGAGAATACGGTGGACTTTTTTTGGATATTTGGTGTTATAATACTTCTCTAATATGGAAATCGTCTGCATTATTGTAAAAGATAATTTTTTTAATAATATTTTTAATAAATTATTTTTTAAAAACAGAATTATTTTTTAATAACCGAATTAAATTCTATATAAATGTAGGTGCATTAATGAAACGGGGGGTTGAGGGGGGCGGTAGCCCCCCTCACACAGAACTAATTATCATATAAAACTCTTCAGAAGCCTAATATGAATTGTTTAACACAGGTTTACATAACAGTACTCGTTATCTTACCTTTTAATCTGCAACCTGTATTTATAGTAATAAATTTCAGGGTAAGAGAAAGTCGTGTGAGTGATACACCAGATTATTTCTATTTTTTTCGTATCACTATTTCTAAAAAATAAAATTTACAATATATTTACTCAGGTAAATCTGCACTTTGCCTGCATAAATTTATTACAAATTTTATGTTATGGAAATAGCACGAAAAAAAAAAAAAAGAATAAAATAACAATAATAATAATAAAGTCGCCTGTGTCAGTCCTGTACTGACTAATTACATGGCGTCTACTGGAATGATCTGTCCTTTTGAATTAATAAAATGACAACGGAAATTTTAAAAGACTGATAATTAAAGGCTATAATTATTATATTTAAATGTTTTTTTTTTTTTTTTTTTTTTTTTTTTTTTGTAAAATATGTAACTTATTTGACTGAATTTCATATCATAGGGTATCGCGTTTCTGACCATATGAGCTATTTGCGCCATATCGCGTGATAGATATTTAACCCTTTCATGGTCATGAACGTGTATACACGGCCAGATTTTTTTACTTCTAAATCATTTAATCATTGCTACGAATTTGGTAAATAGAAAACAATCAGTTTCTCAGTATTCCCGATAAATTTGTAATATTATTAGTACTTAATGACTTAAAAATATATAAAACACATCCCACTAAAATGGCTTCGAAACGAAATAATTAAAAATGGCGTGACCGTGAATGGGTTAAAGTACCTAAATCGTATGTACATAATAATAAAAGTACAATATTAACTTATTTTGAGCACAATAAAAACTAAATAAAAAAAAATAAAAAATGAATTGCCTCAACATGAAATTCCAATATTCATCTTAGCAATAAATGTGTTAAAAATCTTAGAATTTGACGTTATAAAAGGTGGCTAATACTTGCAAAATGAACTTTATTAATCATCTTCTCAAATTCTACAACCAAGTCGATGAAAATGATTGGTCATCCAGGCTGAGATGTGTCAAATATGTAACTAATTTCTTCAAATCAGCACCTGAAGTGCCATTTTATTTATTCATGTAAAAATGTTGTGACATTTAACCACATTGTTTGACTTTAAACGGCAAGCTGTTCACGCGGAAATAAAATAAATCAAAAAGCGACATGCAAATCACTAAGTCTTTCCCAATGTACAGTCATAAAAAATAAATTAATTAATAAAAATAAATCGCCACCCTCCCGACTAATTTCACTGAAAATCATCATACAAACAAGAGGCGGAAACCAATCGATTAGTAATAACGTCTGGTTTATAATGGTTTATATAGATTTTACTTAGGCGCCATCTACATATTAAAACTAGCATAAACTTCATTTACTTTTCAATAGCAAGCCCCATTTTTGACAAATTTTTTTGAGCTATTTGGATCAAATCATCCCGGAAAATGGTATAGTTTACATATTTTTCTAAATTTTTCATAGAATTAAAAGCTGTCAAAATCCAAGGACGCTAATGTTAAATGGATCCGACAGATTTATTTAATATTTTCCCAAAAACTTAGTTAATTATTATTATTGTTTAATGTGTAGAAGGAAATTACCGAAAGATATTTCATACATATTTTCGATTAAAAAAACATAATTTTAATTGAGAAATATATTAATAAATTCACATATATATGGCATATATTATTTTTTGCGCGAATAGAATAAGCATCCTCAGAAATATGGGTTTTCAAATTTAAAGTACATTCCAAGCATTCATTTTCCAGTTATAATGATATTACCTTTTTACTTTCTAGTACCCATAAGGTAGAGAAAGTATTGTTTTTGGGTCAAATTTTCGAACGCGAGATTTTGTTATATTTACACGTTTTGAGGTCCCCTGAATACGAAAATCATGTTTTTAGCAAATGGTCTGTGTGTATGTCTGTGTGTGTGTGTCTGTGTGTGTGTGTGTGTCTGTGTGTCTGTCTGTTATCAGCATATCTCAAAAACAAATTATGGCAGAAAGTTCAAACTTGGTATTCTAAATGTGTATCATATAGGGATGCTACAGTAATCTTTTCGTTAAGATCAAGCAAATGGTTCGTGTACAGGGACAATCAAGAGAATTCTAATACATTACGTCTATGGGGGAAATTGCAGGAAAGTAGAGTTTAACATCTATAGACTGCACTAAACCAAATGAAACGAATATATATTTTTTTGTAATAGAGATAGTTAACTGGGAAAATTTTTTTTGGTTATGTAGGAGCCTCGCCTCCCCCCCTGGGGGGGGAAGTCCCCTCTCGAGGGGAGAAAATTTTCATGATGGGTATCTTTCAAAAGAGCTCGCCAATACCTTTAAAATGAATGGTTGAACCATCGATATGCGATAATTTAAAACAAAGATATCGATTTTTTTTACTTTTAACGAAAAAAAAACTTAGAAAAAAAAAATCACTTTTTTTTTTTTTTTTTAATATTGAGAATAAAATGGACTTTTTTTGAATATTTGGTGTTATACTACTTCTCCAATATGGAAATCGTATGCCTTATCATAAAAGATAATTTTTTTAAATAATAATTTTAACAAATTTTTTTTAATAACCGAATTAATTTCTATATAAATGTAGGTGCATTAATGAAACGGGGGGGGGGGGGGGGTTGAGGGGGCCGGTAGCTCCCCTCACACAGAACTAATTATCATATAAAACTCTTCCGAAGCCTAATTTGAATTGTTTAACACAGGTTTACATAACAGTACTCGTTATCTTACCTATTAATCTGCAACCTGTATTTATAGTATTAAATTTCAGGGTAAGAGAAAGTCGTGTGAGTGACACACCAGATTATTTATTATCGTTAAGGGACCATCACCTGCTTTTTGTTGAGAACAAAATTTCAATTATTTAATCACACATATGTGAAAGAAATAGTACTATGTGTCGTACTAAAAAATAAAGACATGGCACTCAAGTAGTATTTAATGTGCTAGTAGAGATACA
Source organism: Salticus scenicus (assembly GCA_963930645.1). Classification (NCBI taxonomy): domain Eukaryota; kingdom Metazoa; phylum Arthropoda; class Arachnida; order Araneae; family Salticidae; genus Salticus; species Salticus scenicus. Next base: position 179,835,583 of record OZ005650.1, read on the forward strand.
ACACATTAAATACTAAAAAACTTGATGTGGAATACAGTTTAAATAGCAACGTAAATGAAAAAAGAAAGGCAGTTTAAATAAATAAATAAATAAATGGATAAATAAAAAATAATATTTATCGACATACCTTTAAAGTAAGAAATATCTATAGATACTATAGAATAGAATTTTATGAACAAGAAAATTAGTTCTAGTAATTTTAACCTAGAATAATAATAATAATGAAATAAATAAATAAATAAATAAATAGAATTATATTTACAGTGCTATTTTTATTTTATATATTTCACTTAATTGTGCAATATCGATATTTAAAACTATATAAATATACAAATATCTGATTTAGATTATTATTACTAAAAAAAAAAAAAAAGCGAAAGAAATTCTTTCTGTGAATTTTAAAAACAAAAAGTGCATTTTTTGTTTCTTTTTTAAAATATGCTTTTTCATGAACTTTTCATGCTTCTTCCAGAAGCGATTTGCTTGGTTCTTTTCATTATTTTCTTTTCACGTATTTCCTGAATTTACTTCTTCTGGCGTTACTGAAATATGACAGTTGCTTTAATGTGTTACAATGAGAACAAAGCCATATTTATTTTACAAGTATTCATTTATCCTGAAGTTTTCTTTTCCACAGTTATGACGTTAAATTAAGTTATATAACATTCAGATTGTTTAAACTTTTAAAATATTTCTTTCCTTGAGTTCAATATAAGGTATCTTAAGCTCTATTCCGTTTTCTTCGTCAAAGAGATTTTCTCCTATCGCCGGGGAGGTAACAATACGTATGTATGCTTAGCTAAATATTTTTTAGGTCTTAAACATATATTGAAATATTTCATGCCTTTAAGAAACTGTTTTTGCATGCATATTTATATATCCAACATGATTCAGATATTCTCGGATTAAATAACTTACGAAATTTTAGGTACGTATAATTCAGAACATACACGAAAGATCATATTCATAATATAATATTTTTTGTAATTACTTTCAATCTTTTCTATTTCTTAAAACTATAAACATGAAACGTTATTTTTTAATAAAACTGTCTAAGATACAATCTTTACCTACGAAATAAGCAAAACAAAATCTAAATGGTAAAATTTTAAAATCAAATTTGTATTTAGAAAAAAAAAATAATAATAATAAAAAATAAATAAATAAAATAACAATCCTATTTGTATATTTCGTTTTTTCTACTTTTTTTTTCTCCTTTTCCAAAACAATGCTTTCAGGTAAAAAATTACGTTTTTTCTCATTGTTTATTTGAACTTTTTCCCTGTGTTTCCGCTAGCACTTCAAGGGGTGATACTTTTATATTTTGAAGCACTATATATATATAAAAGATACATTTATTTAACAAAAAATTTCAACTTGTTTTTTTTTATTTTTTTAAAGATGAGTATCGTTATGGAATTCAAATACAACTTTAAATCATAAGATCCAAGTGCATATAGTAGCTGAATGGTTTGTGCTCTATCCTGCTGTCAGCAGATGCCGGGATCGAATCCCGGTTCAGAATTGGATATTTGGAATGGTTTGGTATTTTATTTAATTCGTAGGTCACAATCTAATGAACCTTGATGCACAAAACATGACCACAGAGGACGCGCCAAATCAAAGCATAAAGTGCAAAACATGTTTTTTTTTGGCATCACGAAGAACCAACAACAGCTTGGTTGGCAGCCGACGAGTCAGTGGATAGTGTTTGACCATAGTGTTTGACCTCCTAAACTAGATGCCTATCGCGTGGCTCGGAAACTTGGCAACAGCTGAAGCGGTAAACAGCTCCACCTGGTACAGATTGCGCGACTTTTTTATTCAACTGTCACCAATAATTTTAAGAAGTGATATATGATATATACAATCGACGTTTTTTCGATTCTATTCGTCTTTTATGTATATCATATCCCACTTAAAAAATTTTTGGTGTCTGTTGAATAAAAAAAAATCACGCAATCTGTACCAGGTGGCGCTGTCTACCGCTTCAACTGTTGCCAGGTTTCCGAGCCACGTGACAGGCATCTAGTTTAGGAGGCTATGGTTTGACTTTCTCCAGTTAAATGTGAATTTCGGGTAGTATGTTAGAATCAAAACATCCATGTTAAAGTAATTTCATTTTTTATAAGAGAAAGAAAATAAGTACAGATTGAAACTTCTCATATAACGAATTCATGAAATATCGTAATGCGTGTGTAAGTTATTTAGGGTTCGTATTGTTCCTATTTTTTTTCCCAATGCGTTTTCCACCAATATTCATAAATAAGGAACTTTTCTTAATACTTTGCGCTTAATTTTATCATAGAAATTGCTTTACAAAACTGTAAGTGGAAAACTGAGAAGAAAAATATTAACCTAACGCCCTTGCGGTTCCGTACGCAAACTGTTACCATACTCTAATATAAATTCAATTACTTCTAACTCTTTGATAAAATTGAGGCAATTTAAAAACTAAAAATAAAGTATTATACTAAAAAAAATTTTTAATATAAAAATTAAAAATTATATATTTTTATTTTTATTTTTATTTTATTTTTTTTATTTTATTTTTTTTATATAACTTAACCAAGGTCATTTAAAAAAAAAACAAAATTCTTCATTCCTTTCCTTTTCCCTGTAAATAAATGTATATATTGTACTCTATTTAAACGAGTAATTTTAATATTTTAGACTACATTCACGATAGAAATAAAAACGTTAAAAAAAAAAAAAAAAAAAAAAAAAACCTTCATAATTCTAATATTTATCATGTTCTAGAAAGATTATAAAATATTCACACACTTAGAATATTTGAATATACTTTTAAAAAAAATTCAATAAGTGATTTAATAAATTGTGCTCTGATCTTCTTCAAAGCTTTCAGGAGATTATATAAACGTATTTGATAAGAGTATAAGATTATATTATGCTCGCAATAAAAGGAATATTTACTTCGTCCTTCAATATTTTCCGAAGCGTTGCTTGCTTTAAAAGATTGTTTTAATATCTTCTTAAAGGACTAACATATGGATATTTTTGCATATTGTACTCAAAGATTTGTTCTAATCTACATGAATATAACTTAAATTCTATAAAGAAAAGGGAAAAAGTGTTCTATGTATTAAACTCATCACTAATACATTTCACTCTTAGTAATTTTAAACATTTTAAAGGCTTATAAATTAAGAACATTTAAAGAGTGATTTTTAACATAAAAACTATGCTTAAATAAACAAACTCAATTTCTTTTTTTCTGTGCGATAAATTTTAAGTATATATATTTTTTAAATCAATAGATAATTAAGTATATATTTGTCGAAGAAGTTATGTCGAAGTTTATTTACATTAATAACTAAATTCAAATTATATTTTATTATGTATATTTCTTTAGCAGAAAATGCAGTTGAATTTTAAATAAACATTTATTATTATTATCCTTTATTACATGTTTTCATTACATCAGGGCATTTTCCAACGTTTATTTATTTCTTTAAAAAGGTCGACAGGATGATATGTAAGTAGCAACATATACTAGATAAACAGAACTGTTTGATGTTTTACAAAATTAAATTAAGAATAAACTATTATTACGAACCAGGTATATGAATGACATCAGAGTAACAAATGCGCTATACTTTGTTCCTCATATTTTTATACCAATAGATTCCTGAGCAATTAAGATATCATAATAATTAACATTTGTCGAATTGATCCACTTTCGTTGCCTCTTCGATCACTAGATTTAATGCCCTTAAATTACACTCTAAGACGAAAAAAAAAAAAAAAAAAAAAAAAAAAAAAAAAAAAAAAAAGACGCACCAAGAATGAGTAATCAGAATCGGGCGAAAATTGGTAAATGTGATGTACATGTGGAGAAAAACAAATTATTACAGTTTCAGAAATTCAGGAGGATTTAATCAAGAAAAACAGCCTCACAAAATGATCAAGTCAATAACGCGTTGACCCTCCTCTGGCTCTTATGTAAGCAGTTATTCGGCTTGGCAATAATTGATAGAGTTGGCAGATGTCCTCCTGCGAGATATCGGGCCAAATTCAGTTCAATTGCTGTATTACATTGGCAAAATTCAGAGCTGGTTGTAGGTGCTCCAAACGTTATCAGTGGTAGAGAGATCCGGCGACTTTGCTGGCCAAATTAATGTTGGGTAAGGAAGAAAACAAGCAGTAGAAACTATCTTCGTACGTAGGTGGGCATTATCATGTTGAAATATACGCTCAAAATTTCGTGATATGAAGGACAACAAAACGCGACATAGAATTTCGTCGACGTACCACTGTGCTTAAAGATGCTGTGGATGGCAACCAAAAGGATCCTGCTATGAAATGAAATGGCACCCAAGACCATCATTCCTGGTTTTCGAGCCGTATGGCTGGTGACAGTCAGGTTGGAATCCCCCTTTTTTTCATGGCGTCTCCAGACGCGTCTTCGCTGGTCTTCGGGGTTCAAATTTTAGAGGTACTCATCACTGAAGATAATGCTACTCCATTCAGTAACATTCCAGGTCGAACGTGCCCGATATCGCTGCAAACGGGCTTGTCGTTATACAGAGTTCAATAGCAGTTCGAATAGGGAGCTCCGTGAGCTCAACTCCATTTCTCTGAGCCGCCCTAATAGTCTTGGAAATCACTGAAGCACTAGTTCCACGTTGGATCGATGATAATGATGAATTGGAGTACAGCTCTGACGATTCATTTGTTCGCACGTTCTGTCCTCTCTGTAGGCCGACCGCTTCCTCCCTGACGCTGTGTTCAGCGATGGTTGACCCATTCCTGTCAATATCATCTAATAATGGCAACGTTCCTATCCAATTGTCAAACAATTCGCGGATTAGACCAACCGGCTTCTTTGAGCCGAACTACACTCCTCTCTCAAATACTGACATCTGTGCATATTGTTTGCGCACATGTATGCCAGACAAAGTTACTGTCTATCTGAATAGACGGAATAAAATTCTCAAAGCATTTATAAACTGGTATCAAAATTTTCTTCTCTTTAATATCCTGCCAGTTGCGCTGTTCAGTCATTGGCCGCCAAACTTTAAAAATTTGCATTTTCCATTGAAACCTGTATGCATATCAATTTATGTCCAATTTGCATTACTCTTTCTATGTGCATCTTTTTATTGTCCGAGAGTGTATTTCATGTGGTGTTACGACGAAGATTTCGTTTTAAATATTTGTCCTGCTGTAAAAGGACGTAAATAACAGCTGTAATTAATTTCATATCCTTTCGGATACTCTGAAATACGTATAATAAAATTGAATATTGCTTAGATGCACGAGCCACCAAGGGGGTCTATACTGTTAAACGAGAGCACGTGTAGGTTCTTTTTTATTAGGCTAAATCGTTGATTTTACAAAATTTTGATGAAGAATAAATTTTAATTGAAATAGTAACTCAGGCAATACTGCTTAAAAAGCTAAATTCTTTGAAAAAGGTCATTTTACTAGAGGATGCAAGAATATCAAACAGTTCACAACTTAAAAAGAACGTAGACATATCCTGATTACTTATGAGTAACATTATTCCAACAGTCATTAGGCCAGAGGGAGAGAACACATTCGAGAAATTCAACATATCTTCAGTAACAGTAAGAATGAAGTGATTACGATAACAATCGCGAAGACTGATAGGAAACTCTCGTCAATCGGATTTTGGCGTACTGAGAATTACGCCAAAGAGATTGCCAAACACTTTCTTTATTCACGCGTATTTTAATACAAAAAATTAAAAATAATTGAATCGTTAAAAACAGACAAAGACGATTTGGCGAAAAGGAAAATGCCAACTGTCAGTCGAAGAATGCTCAGCAGATGGTAAATTTAATTATACTTCCGACGCGTCAGCCAGATGAGATTTTTAATCATTAAGGGTTTATTTTTAGAACTCATCTCCATATAAGGCGGATCATTAAAGTAAATAGGTTTTTGAGTATAAACAGAAACAGTTATAAATTACAAACGGAAGTCCTTTCATTTGTTTTTTCATTCATTTTTATTTTTTAGAAACATATACTTTGAAACACGTTGATAATTATTTTAAAAGTAAACAATTTGAAGTAAATTTCAAGCGAAAAAATTTTATTCTTTTCGGGGAGAAATATAAAATAAACTACTTTCAAAATCCTTGGTAGTAGTTTATAAATATATATTGTATATTGTATACAAATATCTTTATTTTAAAAGGAGGACACTACGTTTTCTATTGCAGACATTAAACTGTATTAGAATAAAATTTTTGATTTTTTCGAATAATAATTAGAACTTCTATTTTAATGATTAATTAATTTTTTTTAATCCGTTAGCGCCTAGTGTCCTCATTTAAGGACAGTTAATAAAATGGCACATTTTTTTTTTTTTTTTTTTTTTTGTGGTTTTTTGAAATGAATTCTGCTTTATTAGTGACAGTTTATAGCTTCACTCTAAATGATACCTGAAAGTTTTATGTGCCTACTATTAATTATTATTTCATAATTTGGATAGTCATTTTATGATTTTTTATTCGTCGCATATATTTTTGCTTTTTGTGCAAGTATACTAACTTAAACCAAATTGAATAATAATATATATCATAATACTTTACTTTCGAGATCTTTGTCAACATATAATAGGAAATTAATCTGTTATCTCAAAGTTTTTCTATATCTCGAAGTTTTCTCGCTAGAACACGTCAATAAATGAGGATAGGCCTTAAATTTAAAACTATGAGAAGAATTGTTTAAGTTAATGTATTTTACTGTCAGCTGCCTACATTAATTTAGAAATGAAATAATCAGCTAATTTTTGGACGTTAACGGGTAAATTTCAAATAAATAACATGTCTATTATTTAATTATACTTCTTTTTAATTTTAAAATTAAATTAACAGCTTATAAAAGTATGTGTGATACTTACCCATAGGGTCACTTATTGAAATCGATTAATTTTGTAACTTTACCTCAAGCTAATGATTAAATTTCGTTAATGCTTTCTTTAAAATTTTTTAAATATCGTTTTACAAAGTGTCCAACAATTCTCAGACACTCTGTATATTCCTTCGATAATAAAAATATTTACTCATCTGTAAAAATATTACTTTTGCAATATTCTATTTCTTATTTAGTCCCCTCGTCTTTTAAAGCTTTCTTTCTAGTACTTGAGAAATTGTAACTTTACCTCAAGCTAATGATTAAATTTCATTAATGCTGTCTCTAAAATTTTTTAAATATCGTTTTACAAAGCGTTCAACAAATCTCAGACACCCTGTACATTCCTTTAATAATAAAAATATTTACTCATCTGTAAAAATATTACTTATGTAATATTCTATTTCTTATTTAGTCCCCTCGTCTTTTAAAGCTTTCCTTCTAGTACTTGAGAAGTTAATATGTTTGAATTTATATTGGTAATTTAAATGCTAATAGCGGTATTTATTTTACAAGAAAGTATTTTCTATATTTATTTGTTATGATCAGATATAAACGATGGAATTACATTAAAATTTAAATATTATATTTATCCGAATGCAAAATATTTTAGCGCATCTTTATTCAAATAGTTGAACGAGATATTTACGAAAATTATTCATGATTTATTTTCAGCTCTAGTTACTTTTTAGACTTTCCGGGCACTATTAGAAAATGTAATTATTTCATAGGTGAAAAATAAATATTTGTCAGTTATTTTATGAAGCATTTCGTGACATAAACGAAATATTTGCATGCTAAATTTTAGATAGGATTTGATTTGCTTTCAACGCATTATTATCTTATGGAAAATTTGAATTGGTAATGAGATATTTATGAATATATAAGTAGGAACATGCATAAGATTTACTGCATCTGATAATGCACTTTAATTATTTATCATTGTTTGAATAGAACATCTCTGTACAAAAACATAAATAGACATTTCATTAAAACATCTAAAGTTAATTTTTGAAATAAGAATAGTCTCAGTTGGAAAAATGAAAAATCTTTTGCAATTGTGTTTGTTATTCTAATGCATAAGTTTTTTTTTTTTCTAAATGCATAAAAAAACATTATTTAACTACAAAGGTTTTAATGGTCTCTGAATTGGATAGCAGTTTTTTTAATAGTAAACATCATATTATTCTATCGAAGTAAAGCGCTACAAACGATTATTGATGTTTACTACTTCAGAAAAAAAAAAAAAAAGAAAAAAAAAAAAAAACTATAGGCAATTTAAAAAGTGAAATCACACGCCATTTTTTTTTCCTGGAATTGAATTTTATGAATCAACCACGTAAGTATTGTACGTACAAGTAATTGAATGTAAATTTATTACTACCCATAAAAGCAGGAATTATGTTTAATTCTTATAAAACATTATAGTATTTTAAGGTTAAAAAAATAAATTGTTAATTAAGCAACGCTGCCACGCTATTTGATGTATTTGGCGATGAATACACAAGGTGTTACGAAAAGATTGTCTATGTGAGGATTAAGCCATTTGTGATTTTCTTTTCTCGAACAACTCATAAAAAATATGTTTGTAACGAATTTTAAATAAAAAAAATAATTACATACAAAATCAATTGAGGTAGTGAATCAACGAATGCTTTGTCAGCTTCGCTGGTCACTATATTTAAAGGAGACTAATGTGCAAGTTGTACCTGACGGGACTAAAGTGAAAGTTGTACCTCAAGAGACTAATGTGAAAGTTGCACCTCGCGGGACTAATGTGCAAGTTGCACCGAACGAACAAACTATTTCTTTCAACGAAAATGCCTTCTAACCCTGGACGATAGGTCTAATATATCGTATCATATTATATATCGTATTTATCGTAATATAACTCAATACTTATTTCGCTTCCTTCTTCGACTCGCTTTAATACGCATTTTTTATATGCATGAGCAGCCCCCGAAAAACAAAAACATTAAATCATTAAATTCATTTTTTTACTTATTTTTATTTCATATTATTTCACGCGCACTTTTTATTTCCTAATTCAAAATTATTAAAAAAAACTTTTTCGATATCGCTTGTAACGATACTGATTATTATTAATTTTCTTTTCTTTTTCTTTCAATAATAATAATAATAATAATAAAGATTTTGATGAAATTCTGGCAAAAGTAGAATTCAGTTTAGGACGGAGGACTATTAGTTTTTTTTTTTTTTTTTTTTTTTTTTTTTTTTTCAAATTATAACATCGCTTTCAAGTTATTCAATTATATTTTCGATAAATTTTAAATTTCGACAAATGTCCAACTATCGAAATCGACAGCGCAAAAATCCCAGATTGAGAATAATAGGCCCTCAGTCCTAAAAAAAAAAAAAAAAAAAAAAAAAAAAAACTGGTATTCAATTGTACGACCGATAAAAACCCTGTTAATATATATATAATAATAACAAACCTTTATAATATTTCAATGTTTGGGAGATTAATTCTTTAAACATTCTAAAAAATCAGCTTATAATCCAATCTAGATTTATTAAAATTGAAAGATATAAAACTTTAAATAAATCTATCAGTCTTTTACAAAATAAATTTATTATTACTTATGTAAATAAAACACCTAATAACTGTGCCATTATTTGTAAAGAGTTCTATAAATATATTTTAGACAAGTCTATTTTAAATAGTAATAATTTTAAGCAAACCACCTTAACAACTGAAATTAATAATAATGATACAATGATTATCACCTTTCATAAATTATTAAAATTGAAATGTAAAAATTTCAACTATCCATATATAGTTATTATTCCTAAATTTCACAAAACTCCTGTAAAATTTCCCACTGTTACTATTGGTTGTAATGCATATAATATTATTGCTTGTAATCTTCTATTAAAAATTTTAAAAGGAATGTATAGCTTAACTTTAAACTATGACAATAAGCATTGTATTAAAAATAGTTTTCAACTTCTACATAGAATTAAAAATTTCAAAAATATTACAAACATTAGTACATTTGATTTTAATGATTTATTTAATAATATAGACATTTATGAGTTACGTAACACTATGTTAATTCTTTTTAAAGAACATCAGCACAGTATTAAAGAAAAAATATCGATTCATTACTTTAAAACTTTGTTAAATTTTATAATATAAAAAGTTAAAAGTATTAAAGGTATTCTACAAGGTGGTTCTGCTAGTAGTTTATTATCTGATTTGTATCTTTATTATTATGAAAGAAATTTCTCTATTAGTAATGTCTTAATGTTCTACAGATATATAGATGATATTATCATTTTTTACTTTAATGATAGCGGTACCAGCACCTTCATACATAATTATCCTAATAGTCTTTTATCAACTAAAAATGATATGAAAAATTAAAGAAATAAACTTTCTAGATTTAAAAGTATATAATGATAATGGAAACTTAGATTTTGATATTTATGATAAGGGATAGGGAAAAGAATTTTTTAAAAAGTTAATCTATTTACTCATTACAAATCATGTTTACATAAAACAATTTATAAAAATATTCTAATTAACTTCCTCTACAGAATAAAACATCTTTGTACTGATAAATATAAAAGTAAAAACGTTAAATCTATCTATTTTCAAGCTAGAATATATGGTTATCTTAAATTTCTATTAAATTCTACAATTAAGTCGTATTTCTGATTTAATCATCTTTCCTTGTCTATGGTGTTTACATTATATATATACATATACATAATGCACTTTTGTGTATTTTACAATATATATATATATATATATAAAAGAGTAAAAGACAATAAAAAAGAGACGGATGAGTGGGTAGATGCTTGATTAAGAGGGATGGGTGGGATTGTGAATATAGTATATATAAATATGTGTGTGTATATATATATATGTGTATATATATATATATATTTATGTATACACATGTATTTCCAAAAAAAAAAGTTATTGCTTTATGGATTCTTTAAAAAAAAAAAAAAAACCTGTTAATTCAAAAAATTAAAATTACTAATAGTTTTTAATACTTCATTTTAAACTTCCAAATTAGTTAATTTGACAGTGAAACATTTATCAAATCTACACTAAAATAAATAAATAAATAAATAAATAAATGTTAACTATTGAGTTTCAATTACTTTTAATTACAAATTTAACCTTACTTTTAATTACATACTGCATTGTGTTCTTTTATTGAGTGTCTGAATCTCTAATTTGGATTTTTTAATTAAATACTGCATTGTGTTCATTTATTAAGTATCCAACACTCCAATTTGGATATTTTAAAAAGTTAACATTTGTTTAGATTCTATTAAACACACACACACACACACACAAAAAAAAAAAAAAAAAAAAAAAAAAACTAGTATGATGTGGCGGGGCCGTGCCCTTAGCGACCGTGCCCTTTGCGGAAATCTATAAACCCGTGCCCTTAGCGGCAATGTTATCCCCCCTCAGTGACGTGCTTTTAGCATACGTGCCTTTAGCGGAAATGTGTAAATTTCAAAATAAATTAATAAATAAATTAAAGAACTCTTCAGTTTTCCTTCACACTTTATCCGCATTTAGCACTGGCTGTATTTTTCTTCAGAAGTAAACTGTCGCGAAAACAAGTATACGTACTGTAGAATATCCGTTTTTTGAGGGAACGGTGATCTGTAACCATATAAAGTTTAATGAATCACAGTACAGTCGGTAACAGAAGTGTCCGAACACTAGCAAAAATTCCTATATGAAAAACGTACACTTCATACGGTTTTGTTAAATAAATCTTTATCGAATCATGTTCTTACACTGACTAAGAACAGGATTCGACAAGGATTTATTTAACAAAACCGTTTGAAGTGTATTTTTTTTACATAGGAATTTTCGCTAGTGTTCGGACACTTTTGTTACCGACTGTACTCCATACGAAAACGTACATTACTGCCATTTTATGATTTTATTACGTTTTTGAAAATATAATTAAGCATTAGATCTTTTAAAACTGAAACAAAAACGAAAAATCAGGAGGTACACATTGATTATCAGCATTTTCCAATTGTGCTTACTCATTGTATCGTATAACATCCTATGTTCTCTGTCTATATTATCACACAATAGACAGACAGACATATAGAATAACTAAATTCATAATCACACTGAAACATTGTTGGAAAGTGTTAAAAATGCTTAACACAAACAGAAATGTTGCTCTTAATTTCCTATTTGCATTCCTTAATGTAATGTAACATTTTTGGGTAGCTCTTAAATCTGGAGGTTAAGCATATTATAATTTATAGAAAACATTTTCTTAACATAATAACAATAAATGTGAATTTCTTTATGATTTTTTGATGAAATTATTTAAATGTGATTTAGAAAAATATCTCCCATACAGCGCAATGCATTGGTATTTTTTGGATGTTCATGTACACAAACCAGTGGCATATGTTCTGCTAGAGCCATTTTAAGTAGGGAATATTCAATAATGAATTTGAATAACACATATTATTAAAAAAATAAAATAAAATGAAAGTAAAAATCAGTAAGTTGTGGCCACCACAAGACTTTCTTTTATATTTTCCTATAAAATTCACTAAGTGCAAATAAATAATTTTTATCTTAGAGGAAACTAACACTAAATATCCAAAGAAAGACAGATGTTTTATTGTCTATAAATGACATCTTAAAAAATGCATTTTTATAATAGTTATATCACATATCAAGTTTCGTAAAGTTATGAGCTATAGAATTTGAGATATAGCTTTCACACTGTCGAGGAAATTTGCAGTATGGCAACGCCACCTATTGGCCGATAAGCACCCAAATTGAAGCAGCATAATATCTCACAATGGCCTTCACATACATCATGTTTTGTTTGATTATACGCAATAGAGCCTGAGATATAGCCTTCCCTTCAATTGTGGAAACCGCTATATAGCAGCGCCACCTGTGGAGCGGTTGATACCAAAAGTTGACAGATAGTCATTTAGGTTAAAGTGCATCAACATATAAATTTATATGGAACTCTGTGCAGTAATTCCTGAGATACAGCTTTCCCTTAAATTGTAGAAATCGCTGTATAGCAGCACCACTTGTCGGTCCATAAGCATTCAAATTGAATCAGCATAATGTCTCATGGTGGCCTTCTCTCATATCAAGTTTTGATTGATTATACGCAATAGAACCTGATATATAGCTTCCACTTAAATTGTAGAAATCGTTGTATAGCAGTGCCACCTGTTGAGAGCTTGGCATCAAAAGTTGATAGCGCTAATTTAGCTCAAGGTGCATCTACATGTAAATTTATATGCAATTCTGAGCAGTAGTCCCGGAGATTCAGTTGCCACAAAATTTTTGTCACACACACAGACAGACAGACATTTTTTAAAAATAGTCAAATCGAATTCTAGACCTCTCAAAACGTGCAAATCCGTCGAAAACCGGAAATCTAAAATTTTTACGAAGCCAATACTTTCTTCTATTGAATATAAAAGAAAAATAAAAAATCTGGAGTGACTCCACTCGACTTTCCGAACATTGAGTAACTAACAGTTTTGTAGATAAAATAAAGAAAGAGGAGTTGCTAAACAAACAAAAGAGAGAAAACCATAACAGAGTGTTTGAGTATTTTTCTCCATATATCACACGAGGTTTTATTTAACGCTACTGAACTTTGAGCCCTTAGATCTTAATGATAAAGAATTTTTCGTTGTGTCCCTGTAAAAATCTATAAATTCTGACAAACTTAAACAAATTTTCACATTTTACCCACAATTTTGTCAAAGTCCCACTTTTTTTTTTTTAATTATTGTTACTGAGTGAATCTGTATAGGAAAATATAGAAGAAAGTCTCGTGGTGGCCACAATTCACCAAAATGCTTATAGTTAGTGCAACAGTGATTTATAATATTCATACAAATTTTCAGCTCAATTGAATAAGGCATTTAGATGCTATTGCACTTTTAAAAATTTGGTCTCATAGGCCATAGTGATAAAGAATTTTTCTTTGTGTCCCTGTAAAAAAACTGTAAGTGCTAGTTTCACCAAAATCTATACAGTTGGTTCAAATGTGACATATAACATGTGTACAAATTCTTTGCTCAGATTAATAAGGCGTTTAGACGCTATCACACTTTTAAAAATTTCGCAAAGAACTTTTATTTGTTTCCCTGTAAAAAAACTATAAGTGCTAGATTCTCCAAAATCTATACAGATTGAGTATCTGTGACCTATAATATGTGTATAAAGTTTTTGCTCAATTGAATAAGGCGTTTAGATGCTATCGCACTTTTAAGATTTTGGTTCCTTGACCATAATGATAAAGAATTATTCTTTGTGTCCCTGTAAAAAAACTATAAGTGCTAGATTCACCAAAATCTATAGGGTTCTTACTATAGTGACTTACAATATACATACCAACTTTCAGCTTATTCGAACCAGGCGTTTAGACGCTAGCGTGTTCACTCACAGACATACACACATACATACACACATACATACACACATACATACACACATACATACACACATACATACACACATACATACATACATCATCGTAAAAATAGTGAGAACGGTCTCGTTGGACCTCGAAACGTATAGAAACATCAAAATCTCGAATTCGGATTTTTGACATGATTACAATACTTTCCTCACTGTAGTGTTCGGAAAGTAAAAATTTGGTCCCATAGGCCATAATGATAAAGAATTTTTCTTTGTGTCCCTGTAAAAAACTGTAAGTGCTACTTTCACCAAAATCTATACAGTTTGGGCAACTGTGACCTATAACATGTGCATAAATGTTTTGCTCAGATAAATAAGGCGTTTAGACGCTATCACAATTTTAAAACTTTGGCCCCATAGGCCGTAATGATAAAGAATTTTCTTTGTGTCCCTGTAAAAAACTATAAGTGCTAGACTCTCCAAAATTTATACAGACTTAGTATCTGTGACCTATAATATGTGTATAATTTTTTTGCTCAATTGCATAAGGCGTTTAGATGCTATCGCACTTTTAAGATTTTGGTCCCATAGGCCATAATGATAAAGAATTTTTCTTTGTGTCCCTGTAAAAAAACTATAAGAGCTAGATTCACCAAAATCTATAGGGTTCGTACTATGGTGATTTATAATATACGTACCAAATTTCAGCTTATTCGAATAAAGCGTTTAGACGCTAGCGTGTTCACCCACAGACATACACACATACATACACACATACATACACACATACATACACACATACATACACACACACATACATACATCATCACAAAAATAGTGAAAACGGACTCATTGGACCTCGTAACGTATAGAAATATCAAAATCTCAAATTCGGATTTTTGACATTTATTACAATACTTTCCTCACTATAGTGTTCGGAAAGTAAAAATTCTTAAAATATTTACGGGCGCTGGAGGCGGACAAACGGACAGTAGAATAGACAAATACACTAATTCAAATCATATTCACATTTTAAAAAATGGTTGAATAAACGCTTAATGTAAAAGAAAATGCATTTCAGAGAATTTCCAATAATAACCCTCAGTGTAACTGAATAATTTTGTCTGACTCTGTAAATCTAATGCTAATCATACTACATTCTATAGAAAGTATTATTTTGTGCATTTGAATAACATATTTCTATCTTCCACATGCACACCTTCTTATTTCCGCTAAGGGCACGGCTTCTTCTATTCCTCCTTCTTCCCTTTCATCCATTCCGCTAAGGGCACGTTCCGCTAAGGGCACGGTCGCTAAGGGCACGACACCGATGTGGCTACCACGACTTTCTTTCTTCTATATAATTTTACACACAATTTATTCAATACAAATTATTTATTACATTATGAAATTATTTTCCACTAGCAGGCTACGCCCGCTTCGCTGGCCACTATATTTAAATGAATTTTCAAAAGAATTGGATCAGTATTTATTTTTTACATCACATTACAAATAAAAACTTAAAAAAAAAACACTGAAATCCCTTTAGATCTCGCTTCTCCGGGTACCCGTTGCCTAAGGCAACTCTTTTTTCTGCCCGTACTTCATCGGGTCCAGTTTCCCACTGTCTACAGAAGGGTCTTTCCCGGGCGCTTCAA
This sequence comes from Salticus scenicus, assembly GCA_963930645.1. NCBI lineage: Eukaryota > Metazoa > Arthropoda > Arachnida > Araneae > Salticidae > Salticus > Salticus scenicus. Next base: position 179,851,572 of record OZ005650.1, read on the forward strand.
TCTGGGTACTTACCGACTACTTGTGGATTTTCTGTTATTTAAGAACTACGATTTTAAAGATGACTGTATCTCAGCATCTATTATATATTTTAGTTTTTGAACCATGCGTTTTATGGCCCCAGTTATTTACACTACATTACGATTTGATTCAGACCAGTGCAATAAAATAAAATAAAAAAGTAGATTTTCTCTTAAAAGGAATTAAATATATGAAAAACAAATGAATTTTAATCAGTTTAATCCTTTCTACTATAAACTACCATTTTTTTTCACACAATAAATATTATAAATAATAATAATAATAACAAAAAAAAAATTTTTTTTTTTAAAGGAATAAATTAAAAAATGAAAATAAAAAGTTGCTATACTATGAAATTTATACATAAACGTAACAATTTATTTCTATTGCATTACCATAATAAATATAATAATAAAAAAAAAGAATTTCGCCTTCAAATGAATGTATTAAATAAAATCTTTTTGTAAAAAAATAGAACCGACTCCAAAAAGCTGTAAACTGTAAACTGCGCCTAAAAGTATAAAATAATTTCTTTCTCCAAACAATCTGTAACACTACAATTAATCATAACTTTTGAAGTCGGCGCAAAATTAGGTAAAATTTAATTAGTTTTTAAAGGTTTGTTTTTAGATCGGTAGCAACAAATGCCGTTGTCTCGAATGTTCCATTTTCATGTTTCCTTTATTATTTTATCACTGTATACAATTGGTCCATTAGTAGCATCTACATAGAACAGTAAACATTCTTCACAATGCGGTATTCATGTTTCTACGAAGTTAGAGTTTCCTGTGCAAATTTGGTATAACTTTGATGACTATCATTCTTGGTGACTTTTGGATTTGGCGATCAAAACGCAATGCAAAAATATACATGCAAGATGTATATTTTCATAATATAGATTGTACGAAGTATTGTTTCATATTATGGATTACTTTCTTAATGTGCCTTATCAAAATAATCATGATATCCCAAAGAAATTAAATATGTTTGCCAGATAATTTTGCGATTTGTCTTTCATCAAGGACGTCAGATACCAGCATCTTCGCACACTTTTGCTGCTTACGAAATATTATTTGTTTTCTTGAATCAAAGTAGCTTTCGGCTGTGTTTTGCAGGTGACAATGTGAGATGTGTATTTTGAATAGGCTTTGATTTTTGTATTGAATGAAGATATCAATTTTTATTTAATTTTGCGCCGACTTCAAAAGTTATGATTAATTGTAGTGTTACAGATTGTTTGGAGAAAGAAATTATTTTATACTTTTAGGCGCAGTTTACAGTTTACAGCTTTTTGGAGTCGGTTCTATTTTTTTACAAAAAGATTTTATTTTTCTCTTTTCAGTGAAAACTTAATCATATAGAAGAACATCAGAAGACGTTCGACGGCAGTTTCAGAAATCACAACTTCCAAGAAAAGTGACATAACTCAAAAAATGGTTTATGTCACTGAAAAATAGATGAAATGCACCCAATGTGAACAAAAAAGTTACATCTCCATCTAGAAAGTTATCCACTCGAGAGACAGTTGTGCCAGTTTTATTCTAGTCAAATTATTTTTAAGTTGTTTTTTCTAAAATGCTGCATTTTTAAGTTGTGTCACTTTTCTTGCCTTTACCGGATATGAGCAGAAAACTACCTATTGAATGAACCTAGGTTAAGTTAAAAAGTCTTCAGAAATGTAAAGAAAGGATACGCTGTATTCATAGCCAAAAATTCTGTTAGGCATGTATATTGAACTTTACAGTGAATACGTGTCACCCGCTGCGCTGGAAATTGCGCAGCGTAAAATTCAAACAAAGAGCAAAATATGCATTGCAGCTGTTTCAACATCGATACTTACATACTGCTTTTACCAGTGTAGCTGCATACGTCCAGCAGTTAGAGTGAGAACAGACTTTTATGAGTATCCTGTAATTTGTTTATATCTTAATGAAATCATAATGAAACCTATTTCAGGCCAAGATCATTACAACAACAAAGAAAGTGTTAAAGTTAAATAATCTCTTACGAAGTTATAAGCAAACAAATTTCAACAACAACAGCAATGAGAAACATGGTTTGTATTGAGAACCTCTTTCTTTATGAAGTCGGTTTAAAACGTCTATGTGTTAATTTGTGAATTTTACGTAGTATAAATGTCACCCGCTAGGCTACAACATATGCAATGTCGTTCAAGTGTGCACAAAATAGGAAATTGTGAACAAACAAATGCACGTTTTAAGCGTTCTGTTTTTAGCATTAATGTCTAAACTATTTTTTCTTACTAAATCGATGATACTCAGCAATTTTATAATTCACTTTTGTGTTTTCACCCTGTCTTGAACTGTTTCCGAGATAGGAACGCTAACTCCACTGTATTCCAACAGGTGGCGCTGTAGGCAGTTGAATCAAGTAGCACATGTCCACTTTACTAAACCTACATACCACTTTTATGACTATGGCTGCAGCTGTTCAGCAGTTAAAAGAGTCGGGACTGACTTTTTTGGGCACCCTGTATTTTCTTTTGATCGTAAAAATATTACAATGGGACCATATTTCAGACCAAGGCCTTTACAATAAAACAAAAAGTATGAAAATCGGATCATCCGTTCAGAAGTTATGAGCTAACAAACAAAAACAAAGAAACATACGCTTTGAATTGAGAACCTCCTCCTTTTTGAAGTCTGTTAATTAGAGCATCTCTTACGAAGTTATAAGCTTACAAACACCAACAACAACACATAGCTCGAATTAAGAACACCCTCCTCTCTAAAGTTGGTTGTAAACGACTTTGCGCTAATCGATGTGATCGCTTACAGTAACAGTGCTTTGAACCACAGAGTATACGTGTCATCCGCTACGCTGCAAAGTGTGCAACGTAGTTCAAGTGTGCACAGTGTAGGAAATTGCGAACAAACAACTGCACGTTTTAAGTGTTCTATTTTTAGCAATAATGTCTAAAAACTGTCTTTTCGTAGTAAATCGGTAATGCTCTACAACTTCGAAATTAACTTTTCTCCCATCTTAACCATTTTTGAGATAGGAGCACTAATTCCGCTGTTTTTCACCAGATGGCGCTTTATTTTCTTTAGATTGTAAAGATATTACAATTTGACCTACTTCAGACCAAGATCTTTACAACAAAGCAAAAAGTATCAAGTAACAGTATTTTGAACTATATAGCGTATGTCTCATCAGCTACGCTACAACGTGAGCAATGTAGATCAAGTGTGTATAGTGTAAGAAATTGCGAACAAAAAAATGCACGTTTTTAGCCTTGTATTTTTAGCATTAGTGTCAAAACTATCTTTTCGTACTAAATCGATGATGTTCTGCAATTTTATAATTCACTTTTCCCCCTGTCTTGAACCGTTTCCGATATAGGAACGTTAGCATGAATGTCTAAACTATCTTTTTGTACTAAATCGGTGATACTCTTCAGCTTTGTAATTCACTTTTTCTTTAGAACCGTTTTCGAGATTTGAACACTAACTCCGCTATTTTCCACCAGGTGGCGCTGCAAGCGGTTTAACCTTGTACTGCATGGCCACTTTGCTATATTTACATACTAATTTTATCACTGTAGCTGAAGCCGTTTAGCAGTTAAAAGAGTTGGGACTGATTTTTTTGGGCACCCTGTATTTTCTTTAGATCGTAAAGATATTACAATGGGACCTATTTCAGACCAAGACCTTTTCAACAAAACAAAAAGTATAAAAATCGGAGCATCCGTTCAGAAGTTATGAGCTAACAAACATAAAAAAAACATACGGTTTGAATTGAGAACCTTCCTTCTTTTTTGAAGTCGGTTAATAAAAAATAAGTAGTAAAATAACCGTTGCTAAGATACGTAGACGATTACAATCAAAGAATTAAATTTATGAAAAATGAAGCATTAAAGCCAATATTTAAAATCGAAAAAACATAAATTTAAAAAATTCAAATTCGAAATTCGAAAAAATCTCGATGAGGTGCACACCTGCAGGGTCCCAGATACCTATATGCCAAATTTAGAAGCTCTGCGATTAGTAGTGTGAGCACCAGAGCGCAGACAGACACACACACACACACAGATACACAGACACTTCTCTTTATTTATATAGACTAGCAGGCTACGCCCGCTTCGTTGGTCACTATATTTAAATGAATTTTAGAAAGAATTATCAATATTTATTTTTTTACACCACATTATACACAAAAACTAAAAAAAAAGTAACTAAAATTGCTTCAAACCTCGCTTTGGGTACTCGCTGTCTACGGCAGCTCTTTTCCCTCCCGCACTGCATCAGGCCTAGGTTTCCCATGCCTGCAGAAAGATCTTTCCCAGGCACTTTAATCTGGATATTTATCGACGACAGGAAAGAACTGCTACTATTTAAGAACTACGATTTTAAAGATGACTGTATCTCAGCATCTATTAAATATTTTAGTTTTGAACCATGTATTTAATAGCCCATGCTATTTACACTATATTACGATTTGATTTCGACCAATGTAATAAAATAAATAAAAATAAAAAGTAGATTAATATATATATATATATATATATATATATATAAACAAATAAATTTTAATCAATTTAATCCTTTTTGCTATGTATGTACTTCCATTTTTCCCGATAAATACTGTAAATAATAATTAAAAAAAAAAAAAAAAAAAAAAAAAAAAAAGTTTTTTCTTTTAAAAGAATTAATTAAAAAATGAAAAATAAGAAGTTGGTCTACTATAAAAACTTAAACGTAACTGTTTTAAAAACGTTTTTAAAATTAAAACTATTAATTATACTTAATTTTTTCTACTGCATTACAATTTTGTTTCCAATAAAAAAAATTCTGGTGTGAAACAACCACACGACTTCCATTACCCACTATTACACGTATTATATGCGTTTTTGAAAGATAATGCGATCAGAAAGCATAAAAGTGACCTAAAGAGAAAATCGTTAGAGCCGTTTTTGGGATACCAACTTTTACAAAAAATCGATTATTGACCGGAAAACAATAATTACATACAAAAGGATATTTAAAAGTGAGTTAATAGGGCGAATTTGAAAAAAATCCGTACAGCCGTTTTCAAAGGAACGCGCTTGGGAGACCTGAAATTGAGCTATTTATTCAGGACGCCTATCAATTTTCCTGAACTAACCAACTATATTATTCGAAAGGACATCTAATAGAGTGTTTATATAGCAAATTTGAAGAAAATCGTTAGAGCCGTTATTGAGATACGGACTTACGGTCCCACTTCCGGTTTCCGATGTCCCATTTCCGGTTAAACTCAATTATTGATAAGAAAACAATAATTACATACAAAAGCATATTTAAAATTGAGTTAAAATGGCGAGTTTGAAAAAAATCCGTACAACCGTTTTTAAAGGAACGCCCTTGGGAGGTCTGAAATTGAGCTATTTATACAGGACGCCTATCAATTTTCTTGAACTAACAAACTATATCATTCGAAAGGACATCTAATAGAGTGTTTATATAGCAAGTTTGAAGAAAATCGTTAGAGCCGTTTTTGAGATACGGACTTACGGTCCAACTTCCGGTTTCCGATGTCCCACTTCCGGTTTTTCAATTTTCACCAAAATTTGGAAATTTCATCTGTACGCCAGACGTATTTGAATTCTAAAGTTTCGTAGCTCTATCTTTATTAGTTTCTGAGCTATAATAGCCAGAAGATTCTCCACATACATACACACACACACACATACACACATACATACACACTGACCAATTGCCAAAAACCACTTTTTTGGACTCAGGGGACCTTAAAACGTGTAAATCAGGTGAAAACCCGATATCGAATTTTCAGACCGAATACAATACTTCCATTACCTACGGTAGTAGGGTAATGGAAGTAATAAGTTGCGTAATAGCCGTTGCTAAGATACGCAGACGATTGAAGCAAAATATTAAATTTATGAAAAATGAAACAAAGAAGCCAATATTTAAAATCGGAAAAACATTAATTTAAGAAATTCAAATTTGAAATTCGAAAAAATCTCGATTAGGTGCACACTTGCAGGGACTCAGGTACCTATATGCCAAAATCTAAAAATTTGATATGTTTAATTTTTTCTACTGTATGTGTATAACTATTTGATTTCAATAAATATAATAAAAAAAATTTCTTCCTCAAATGAATTCAAATAAATAAATAGTTTAATAGCCGTTGCTAAGATACGCAGACTTTTGAAACGAAACAAATTTCTGAAAAATGAAACATTGAAGCCAATATTTAAATTCGAAAAAACATTAATTTAAAAAATTCAAATTCGAAATTCGAAAAAATCTCGATGAGGTGCACATCTGCAGGGTCCCAGGTACCTATATGCCAAATTTGGAGGCTCTGCAATTAGTAGTGTGAGAACCAGAGCGCAGATACACACACAGACACACAGACACTTCTCTTTATTTATGCAGATTATAAATGCAGACGATTTTTATCTGACAGATTTATATCACTAAATGCCGAAAGAAAGTCAATTTTAAACAATTATCAGAAGAAATAGGATTTTTTTTCTAAGTTTTTTTTTTCGTTAAAAGATAAAAAAAATCGATAACTTTGTTTTGAATTATCACAGAATTATAGTTCAACCATTCGTTTTAAAGGTATCGACGAGATCTTTCGAAATATACCCATGCTGAAAATTTACTCCCCCCGAGGGATACGAAGCGATGCTCCCACATGCACAATTTTTTTTTTTTTTTTTGTTAACTACTACTATTATGAATAATTCATATTATTCTGACAGTCACACGATTAAAATAACTCTCATTACGTACATTTATACGAAATTTTGTCCTACACTGCCATGTTAAAAATTTAGAAAAAATGCGATCGCAGCTCCACCTGTTGAGCAATTGTTCCATAAATCTAATCATCAGCGGTTTATGTCATGGTACCAAGTTTGGTTAAATTTCGTTCATTGGTTCGTGAGATACAGTGTCCACAAAATTTGTGATACACACACACACTGACAGGCACACACACAACTGACGGACAGACAGGCAGTCATTTTCTAAAAACAGTCAAATCGTGTTCAGGACATTCCAAAACGTGTAAATCCATCGAAAACTGTAGTTCGAAAATTTTTACGAATCCAATACTTTCTCTATATATACATATAGAAGAAAGTAAAAATAAAATAAAAGGGATCTCGCCAGCATGGCGGCAAAAAATTAAAAGTCGCCTTAGGTGTTCTTTATTAAAGCTGTTTTACCTGGGGAGACATGAAAACTGGGTCGTGAAACATGAATTTTATTTTAAAACTTTTCTTTGAATGATTTAGTTTAACTATCATTAGCGTTTCATCTCACAAAAAACTAATAATAATTTGGCTTTTGGTGAATTAAATTTTAATTGGATGGTGAAATGAGTGCAAGACTCATATGTTTCAAATTTTAAATGTAAATAAAAACTAGTATGTTGTGGCCACCACAGGACTTTCTTCTATATTTTCCTATACAAATTCACTCAGTAACAATATATATATAAAGATTTTTTCCTAAGTTTTATTTTTTTTGTTAAAAGTAAAAAAAAATCGATAACTTTGTTTTAAATTATCACAGATTTATAGTTCAACCATTCGTTTTAAAGGTATTGACGTGACCTTTCGAAAGATACCCATCTAGAAAATTTACCCCCCCGGGGGGGGGAAGCGATACCTCCACATGCACAGAATTTTTTCCTAGTTCACTACTACTATTATCAATAATTCATATTAAATTTAATTTTACAATCACAAGTTTAAAAAAAATCTGGAGTGACTCCACTGGACTTTCCGAACATTGAACAATTAATGGTTTTGTAGATAAAGTAAAGTAAGAGGAGTTGTTAAATAAACAAAAGAGAAAATTATAATAGGGTGTTTGGGTATTTTTCTATATCTAGTAAACGATGTTCAATTTAACGCTATTTTACCAAACACGTAGATCATAAAGATAAAGAATAATTTATTTTGTCCCTATAAAAACCTACAATTCACCAAAATGCTTATAGTTAGTGCAGCAATGACTTATAATATTTTTATAAATTTTCAGCTCCATCGGAAAGGCATTTAGACGCTATCGCACTTTAAAGTTTGAGCCCGTATGCCACAGTTGTAAGGAAATTTGCATTTTGTCCCTGTAAATGAACCATAAGTGCTAGATTCACACACATACACGTGCGACGGTGACGTATCAGTTAATTTGAATAAGGAGTGAAGGATTCCAATGCATGTTTCCTCATATCAGCTGTTAACCAGCGAACACCTGTCATGACGTCAGATGTGACGTAACTGTATTACGTAATCAACGGCGCATCTTCGCTCCCTGAGAGAGAGATGTTTATAAGAGTCTGTACGAGAAAGCTTTACTAAGCGAGCGGCAAGAAATGCCCGCATTATGTTATTTTACTTTTCTATATTATTAAATGTTGTGATTGTTCAAAAGACTCTGCTTTTCACTCTGCGGACCCATTTATACCAACAATGGTTATGGGCCCAGAGACACGCATCTTACTGCGGACTTTTTAAAAATTTAAATTAACATTCGTTAAAACGAAAGTGCGACTTACTGTTAAGCCTAAGGGCTGAAATCGAAAGTATTTTTGATTCTGTTTTTATAACGAAGCTGTTATAGCTGATTAAATATGTCGCAAGTATTAAATATAGAAAAGTTATCGAAAAACAATTTCGACACCTGGAAGCTGCAGATAGAAGCTGTTTTAATCAAGAATGATCACTGGAGTTATGCTAACGGAACGAAAATTAAGCCCGATGAAGGCGCCGAAGGCGAAGAAAAATGGCTCGAAAATGACCTTAAAGCTAGGGCCGATTTAATCCTAGCAATTACCCCAAGTGAGTTGTGTCATATTAAACATTGTACCACCTCAAATGAAGTATGGAATAAATTAAAAGAAGTTTACGAATCGAGAGGACCGGCAAAGAAAGCCACCCTATTGAAGCAGCTACTCTTTAAGAAAATGTCTGATAGTGAAAATATGTCCGATCACCTCAATATTTTCTTCGATATAGTGGACAAGCTAAAAGAAATGGACATTGAAGTAGCCGAAGACCTATTATCAATTTTGCTCTTATACAGTATTCCTGACAGCTATGAAAATTTCAGGTGCGCCATAGAAGCAAGAGATGAATTGCCGCAGCCTGAAGCTCTGAAAATTAAAATGATGGAAGAATACGAGTCAAGAAAAAATAAAAAGAATCAAGAATCATCAAATGCGTATTTTACGACTCACAAGAAAAATCTTCCTGAAAAGAACAAAAGAGAAATCTTAAAGCCTGTGCAGAACAAGAACACGTATGGCGAAAGAAATTATGCAATCTTCAAATGCAATTACTGTTCAAAAGTAGGGCATAAAGCCTCAGAATGCAGAAAGAAGATCTCAGACAGAAAATTCACTTCATCGAATAAATATAAAGATAGATCTTTCATGGTTGAAGATAGTACAGAGTTCACGATGGCAGCCAGTAACTCTTTCCAAGAACATTCCGAGTGGTGTCTCGATAGCGGTACGACATCCCATATGGCTCATGACAAGAATTTGTTTATAGATTTCGAACCTAGAATTGGATCATTTATAAAATTAGCTGTAGATGAAACAGCGGAGATCACAGGTGTTGGAACAGTCAAATTAAAAGTTACCGGTAATCACGGTGTAACTAATTTAAAGTTGACAAATGTTTTGTGTGTTCCAAAATTGAAATGCAATTTAATGTCTATATCAAAAGCTACAGAAAACAACTGCCGAGTTGTATTTACCGAAAAATGTGCAAAAATCACAGAGCAGGACGGCTCTCTGATTATAAGTGCTACGAGAAAAGGTGATTTATATTTTTTTCAGCCGCATGTGGATATCGCTGCATCAACTCAGGTAAGCAACTTTCATAAATGGCATTTAAAATTAGGACATTTAAATGAAAAAGATTTAAAATTATTAAAATCTGAAAATATGTTAAGAGATTTAAATTTTAATGAAAAAGATTCCTTAAAAGATTGTAAAGTATGTATTAGGTCTAAACAAACTGTGAAACCATTTTGTAAAGAAAACAAATTTCATAGTGATGAATTATTAGAAGTAGTTTATTCTGATTTATGTGGCCCTATAAATGTTAAATCCCATGGCGGATCACGTTATTTTATTACTTTTTTGGATGATAAATCTCGTTACATTGAAGTAAATTTTCTAAAAACAAAAGACGAAGCTAAGTACGCGTTCCGGAGATATAAAGCAGCAGTCGAAAATCGATTAGGAAAAAAAATTAAAATACTGCATACTGATAATGGATTGGAATATTGTGGCGAAGAATTCAATAAATATATTGAAGAATGCGGTATTAAACGCGAATTTTCATCGCCAATGACCCCTCAGCAAAATTCTAGAATTGAAAGACAAAATCGTACATTATGCGAAATGGCGAGGTGTTTATTAATGCAATCAAACCTTCCAAATACATTCTGGGCCGAAGCAGTAAATTGCGCTGCATATATTAGAAACAGGTGTCCCACTAAAGGAATTAAAGAAAACAAAACACCTTTCGAATTGTTTTTCGGTTATAAACCAACTGTTAACTATTTTAAAGTTTTCGGACAGAAATGTTTTGTTCTAAATAAAAAATCAAAAGGGAAGTTTGAAGCTAGGTCACACGAACATATATTCGTTGGCTATTCAAATGAATCACGCGCTTACAGATTATGGAATAAGGATACCAGAAAAATTGTCATAAGTCGTGATGTTCGATTTATAGACGAGTTTCAAACAAATGATTCAGCTACTACTGATCAATTAGAATTAATTTTTCCGTCTGAGAATAAATGCAATGATTGTAATATTAAAAATGAAACTCCTATCACTACTCAAACCGCAGACAGGGGGGAAAACAGCGGATCGATTTCCTATCCCCCTGAATGCAACGGAGAGAGTTTCTCTTTTTGGAAAGGGGGGGAAGGCTCGCTTTCTGAAGGGGGGAACGTAGAAGATGTGAGTGGAGGGGAGGAGAGTGTTGACGATATATGTAAACAAGAGAAAGGGATTAATAAAAACAATCCTATTTTTAAACGTGGTCCCGGAAGACCTAAAAAAAGTAAAAGTTGGAACTTTCAAAAGTCTCATAAGGAGTGTATTACTGATACAAAATATAAAGATGAAACTTCTCAATTAGCTGATAACTCATTTAATGAAATTAATCCCAGCGTAATCGACGCGCTAAATGGAGATTATGCTAAAAATTGGGAAAACGCGATGAAATTAGAATATGATTCTTTAGTTAAGCAAAACGCTTGGGAAATTGTAGATAGACCAAAAGATAAAAAGGTAATTGGGTGTAAATGGGTTTTAAAAACAAAATTTAAACCAGATGGTCAAATTGAAAAATTTAAGGCCAGATTAGTTGCCAAAGGGTGTTCACAGAAACAAGGTATAGATTTTGAGGAAAATTTTTCACCAGTAGCCAGATTAAGTTCTATAAGAACTGCAATCGCGTATGCTATCCAGAATGGTTTCACAGCATACCAGTTAGATTTCATTATGGAATATGTTAACGGCAATTTGAATGAAGAAATTTTTATGGAACTTCCTGAATTTTTTGAAAATGATATACATGAAAATAAAGTGTGTTTATTAAAGAAGTCTTTGTATGGGCTTAAGCAGTCAGGAAGACAGTGGTTTAAGAAATTAGATGAGAAACTGAGAAAAATGAAATTTAACCCTTTGAATTCCGACAAATGTGTCTATTACTCAAAATATCCTTTTGATGCTATTATAATCGTCTATGTCGACGATTTAATTTGTCTCACTAAAAGTGAAGAGCACTATTTTGATATAAGAAATAAATTAGCAGAATCTTTCAAAATGAAAGATATGGGCCTTCTGCATTATTGCTTAGGCATTGAATTTAATCAAGATAGGGACAGCATCACTATAACACAAAAGAAATACATTGAAGATTTACTAAATAAATTTAATATGGAAGATTCTAGAGTGGTAAATACACCTTTAGATAACAGTGTAAAATTAACTAAACAAATGTGTCCAAATACAGAAGAAGAGAAATCATATATGTCAAAAATTCCTTATAGACAATTAATTGGTTCTCTTATGTATCTGTCGGTTGCTACTAGACCAGATATCACCCATGCTGTAAATTATTTAAGTCAGTTTAATAACAATCCAGGAAAACCTCACTGGATAGCTGCTAAAAGAATACTAAGGTATCTCAATGGCACTAGAAATTTAGGAATTGTGTATTACAGAGACGATAAACCATTGACAGCATTTGTTGATGCCGATTGGGCATCGGATATAAATGATAGAAAATCATATACAGGATACGTCTTTAAATATGCCGGTGGACCTATTTCTTGGGAATCTAGAAAGCAGCGAACCGTTGCTCTATCCACAACAGAATCTGAATATATGTCTCTGTCCGAATCCGCAAAAGAGACAATTCATGTTAGAAATTTCTTAAAAGAACTGGATCCTGAAATTGTATCAAGTCCAACTGCAATCATGTGCGACAATCAGTCCGCACTGAGATTAGTAAAAAAATCCTGTTCATCACAATCGATCTAAGCACATTGACATTCGTCATCATTTTGTGCGAGAAGTTTACAATAATAAACTAATTGACATTAAATATATTTCATCAGATGAACAACCTGCAGATATTTTAACAAAAAGTTTAAATGCATATAAACATGAAAAATGTTGTGATATTATAGGACTTAATACTCAGGACTGATGAACTTAAAAATATATATATATTTAAACTGTGTTTTCATTAAGAAATTAACTGCTTATATTTTACGTATTTTATTTTATAATATTAACCATAATTATTTGCTTATAATTCTATTTCTTTACTAACACTTTTCTTATTTTAAGTAACTCTTGCATAAAAATAATTTTCTGTAATTTTTAATATGCTATTATAATGCATAAATATGTTTTATTTTCGAAACATTTATTGAAAAAGGGGGAAATGAAGGATTCCAATGCATGTTTCCTCATATCAGCTGTTAACCAGCGAACACCTGTCATGACGTCAGATGTGACGTAACTGTATTACGTAATCAACGGCGCATCTTCGCTCCCTGAGAGAGAGATGTTTATAAGAGTCTGTACGAGAAAGCTTTACTAAGCGAGCGGCAAGAAATGCCCGCATTATGTTATTTTACTTTTCTATATTATTAAATGTTGTGATTGTTCAAAAGACTCTGCTTTTCACTCTGCGGACCCATTTATACCAACAAGGAGTTTAGTTGCTGTCGCACTTTAAATAATTTAAACCTATAGGACTTAATAATGAACAATTTTTAATTGTGTCTCTGTAAAACTCGTTAAGTACTAGAGTCACTAAAATCCATACAGTTTGTGCGATGTTGACCTATAACTAGTATATAAATTTTCCACTCAAACGGATAAGGCATTTAGATGCTATCGCACTTTAAATCATTTCATCCCATAGGCCATAATGATACAGAATTATTTGTTGTGTCCCTGTAAAAAAACTAAACGTGCTAGATTCACCAAAACCTATGCAGATTGTGAAACTGTGACCTATAATATGTGTATATTTTTTACTTCCAAACACTATAGTGAAGAAAGTATTGTAATCATGTCAAAAATCCGGATTTGAGATTTTGATGTTTCTATACGTTTCGAGGTCCCCTTAGTCCGTTTTCACTATTTTTACGATGATGTATGTGTGTGTGTATGTATGTGTGCGTGTGTATGTCTGTGAGTGAACATGCTAGCGTCTAAACGCTTTGTTCGAATAAGCTGAAAGTTGGTACGTATATTGTAAGTCACCATAGTACGAACCCTATTGAATTTGGTGAATCTGGAACTTATAGTTTTTTTTACAGGGACACCAGGAAATTTTTTTTATCATTATGGCCTATGGGGTCGAATTCTTAAAAGTGCGATAGCGTCTAAATGCTTTATTAATCTGAGCAAAAATTTGTACACATGTTATAGGTAACAGTTGCACGCACTGTATAGATTTTGGTGAATTTAGCACTTACAGTTTTTTACAGGGGCACAAAGAAAAATTCTTTATCATTATGGCCTATGGGGCCAAATTTTTAATAGTGTGATAGCGTCTAAACTCCTTATTAATCTGACAAGAAATTTGTACACATGTTGGTCATAGTTGCAACAACTGTATAGATTTTGGTGAATTTAACACTTACAGTTATTTTACAGGGACACAAAGAAAAATTCTTTATCACTATGGCCTATGGGACCAAATTTTTAAAAGTACGATAGCATCTAAACGCCTTATTCAGTTCAGCTGAAAATTTATATGAATATTATAAATCACTGTTGCACTAATCATTTTGGTGCATCTAGCATTGATAGGTTTTTAAGGGACACAACGAAAAATTCTTTATCATTACGATCTATGGGCTCAAAGTTCAGTAACGTTAAATAAAACATCGTGTAATATAGGGAGGAAAATACTCAAACACTCGATTATGGTTTTCTCTCTTCCCAGACAGCACATCGCTTCCCAGGATATCTTCAAGATGTCTTCTGGATGAAAAGGCATCCCAGAAACGTCCTTAAGATGTACTGTGGATAAGTTAAGCCTAACTGTGCTGTTAGGGTTCTGTTTGTTTAACAACTCCTCTTTCTTTACTTTATCTACGAAAATGTTAATTACTCAATGTTCGACAGATTTTTTTGTTTAATTGAATAAGGCGTTTAGACGCTATCGCACTTTTTAAAATTTGGTCCCATAAGCCATAATGATAGAGAATTTTTCTTTGTGTCCCTGTAAAAAAACTATAAGTGCCAGATTCTCCAAAATCTATACAGATTGAGTAATTGTGACCTATAATATGCCTATAATTTTTTTGCTCAATTGAATAAATCATTTAGATGCTATCGCAGTTTTCAGATTTCGGTTCCATATTCCATAATTATAAAGAATTTTTCTTTGTGTCCATGTAAAAAAACTATAAATGCCAGATTCATCAAAATCAATAGGGTTCGTGCTATGGTGACTTGCAATATGCGTACCAACTTACAGCTCATTCGAACAAAGCGTTTAAACGCTAGCGTGTTCACTCACACACATACACACATACATACACACATGCATACACACATCAGCGTAAAAATAATGAAAACGGACTCAGGGCACCTCAAAACGTATAGAGATACTAAAATCTCGAATTCGGATTTTTGATATGATTACAATACTTTCCTTACATACACTAAGCGACAAAAAAAAAAAAAAAAAAAGCCGCACTGCAGAAAAAATGACTTATACCTTTTTTATTCGTAATAACTTTAAAATTAATGTTTGAAACAAATGAAACTCTCTTATTTGCGTAATACCAAAGGGAGGAAATGATACCTATGTACATTTTCGATTTAATAATTTGCATTATTGTACACTACGAAGTAATTTTTAAAAACGAGCATAAAACTTTCTTTTTGAACATAATGCAATAACCATACACTTTGTATTCTGTTATGATTTATTAAATGAAATAAACAAGTTATACTTTAATATATGAAATAAAACTATTTTTGTGTTAGATCTAAGCAATTTTTTATTAAAAATATGTATTCTGCATTGGGTTAATTCCACCTTTATATGGAGTTATTGCTTTAATGCGCAATGGCATAGTATTATACAGTGTTTTAATATAAATCTCAGAAATTTCAACGTGCAAAATATCACAAATAATTTTTTCTAGTTCAGGCAGAGTTACAGGCTGCAAATTTCGAATCCTCTCCCCTCTCCCCCGCTTTTTTATTGACTTAACATTTTCGAGAGGATCACGATTAGGACTATTCTCATGCCTGGTAAAGAAGAAATTTTACTATATCTTTTGTGGGATTTAACTTAAAGTGAAAAAAGATATGACTACTTACAGAATTATAGGTTCTCATTGGAATGGATAGGAAATTTTGACAATTTGAAGTAATAAACTGACCACAGACGCCGCGTAGTAAGGTGCATTTTTAGCGTAAAATGCTGTTTACGGAAATGTCCAAGATACCTCCAAAATAGTCGGACAGGCAACATTTTTATGAAGATTGTGTTTTATTTCGAGTTAATTGATCCGTTGAGCATAATAATTTGTCCGACTGTTTGAAAAGTTATGCACCTCCGTACCATAATGTACGGAGATTGTGTCACTGTTTTAAAAGTGTGATTTTCATTATGTCGGTCATATTTTCGTTGTCAGTTCCGCTTGTTTTCTTTAGCTCGAAATAAGTTAAACTTGATTCATCAAAGAGAAACAGTTCAGCCCAATAATTAACTAATCATTTTTTTTTATTTTTTTAGCCATCTGAGGTCATGGTTTCCTAATTTTCTTCACAAAGAATGGAATTTTTTCAAATTTTCTGTCATTTAAACCTGCTTTGTTTAATAGTTTCTGTACTGTATTTAAAGAAATTATGCTGCTAAACACTTTTTCTGAATCTCTTTTATGTTCTAAATGTAATACAAACCGATTTTATAAGAAATGGCTTTTTAACTTACGGTCATCTCGCTTCGATGAGCAACATGGCCGCCATAAACCAAATTTCCAGTTTAAACGACCAAAAAACGTTATAACTTGCTAAAAACCGTTTTATCAATATTTCGTTAGCATTTAATTATTTTACCATCTCACGTATTAAAATATTTTTTGATTTTCACTCAAAAATTAATAAGTTTTGTGGCATCGTTAACTGCCTTATTCTTATCATTTTTGAAATAATTTCTAAAATTACAATTTTCCTGACTATTGTATTTCGTTTTTAACACTGGACTGAGTACTAATGTGTATGTGGTGGACAACATAATAAAATCTGTTCGAAAATTTGCTTTTTAAACGATAAATTTGGCGGTTGTAGAAAGCGAAAAGGAAAATATCCAAGTGCGGCTTTTTTTTTGTCGCTTAGTGTATGTATGTTCGGAAAGTAAAAAATCGCCTAGGTGTATCTACAAATAAATCTGATAAAATAAATTTTTCATTCATAGAGTTTAGAATAGTTAAGAAACGCTATGCAGTTCAATGTGACATCATGGGCAGTTATTTGGACAACTTGAGAGTAAATATATAAGAAATAGTAGTTTAAAACTAAAAATAATAATAATTAGTCCTTTTAGAACTACATATATTAGCATCATGAACTATATTATCACTTATCAATATGTATAAATTTTTTTAAGTTATAATGACGTAAATTTTTCTGAGATGATTTTTTTTTTTTTTTTTTTAATAATTTTTTATTGTTTACATTTAATTAAATGTATGTATTTTTATGTCGATATAAAAAATAAAAACTCATAAATTTTTTTGGCAACAATTAAATTGTAGCTAATATTTGAATGGCTAATGTTAAAGCTATTATAAGTTTATTATTTTCACACTTTATTTAATTAAACGAAAACTAATCAAAAATTCAAAAATCGGCTTTAAGATGCACTAGGAGCTCTCGGGGCCGGGGGAGGGGGGAGAGAGCAAGGCACCTTCGTGTCAAATCACGTGACTGTCCGAGCTACCGTCTTTGCACTATGCTGTCCACATACACACGCACAGACATTGCCTTATATATATATGGGTGATGCAGCAAAATCTGGACTGCCCACAACTAAACATATCAGTAGCAAGTTGTTAACATAAAACAAAAAGAAAGGGAACAATAGAAAGGGAAACACAAGTTCTACGAAACACATATTTATTTTACTCTCAACTACACCACTGCGCCTAATCTGATTGATCCTCTTCTTAGTGCTCGCCGCCAGGCGCTGTACAAGTCCGACGTCCATTTGTCGCAGCCAAAACTTAATGCGATTCGTGAGCTGGCGAGTGTTTTCGGCTCTTCAGGCATTGGCAAACTCGGGCTTTCAACAGAGCCCAAAAGTCCTCAATACATCTGGCCTCCGGGAAATTTCCAGGGTTGTCCTCCTTGGCAATGAAATGGATGCATTCTTGTTCCAAGTGCTCCACCACGACTTTAGCGTAATGCGCACTGGCTTTGTCCGGTCAGAACACGTAGTTGTCGTCGCAATGTGCTCTTATGTATGGAATCAGACGTTTCTGAATGCATTCCTTCAGGTAAACCCTGCCATTGATGGCGAAAATGGACTACTTGATCAGCGGTTCTGACCATCCGTTTGGTCCGATTCGAAGCCATACCAGAACTTTCTTCTCAAACTTAGTTTTGAGATATAATTTCACGCTAAGTGGCTTATCGTCTATGTTCGAGGTATAGAAGGTGTTGTTGGCGTTAATGGTGGAGTGGAATAGTGTGAAATAGGATTCGCCATCGATGATCCAGGAGTCCTTTCTAAACTTTCGATACAGCCGACAACACAACATCTTAGCCTCGGACTTCTGTCTGTCAGTACGTTGTGTGATACGCTTCTTTTTGTATGCCTTCACATTCACCTTCTGTAGATTCCGACAGATCGTGCTTTGATGATATTGGAGCCACTGAGCTGCTTGTCGCAGCGAAATCCCGTCCTTGTGATCGAACAAACGCTTGAAGGTTGTCAGTTTTTTTCCCATTGACTTTAGATAGATGGATGGATGGTTGGATTTTACGTCGCACTAGTGCTGCGCAGATGGGCAATCATTGACTTTGGTGTTGGATCCACCTGAGTCAGGTCGACGAGACGCTGTTGTGTTATCGTGAAAACGTTTCAAAAGATACCATTGATAGTACTTCTGGGCATTCCTTAAGCCATAAAGTGTCGTCGTACAGTGGACCATTTTCGAGACTGGACGTTGTGGAGTAAAACTTGCACACTCGGGAACGGAGGGTGCCTTCGCTTGAAGCCACTGTTCTTGTTATTGGTTCTTGTTGAAGACGCAAACAAAAGTATATAAACACTTGTTGAAACTCTCTACATATTACATATAATAATTTTGTCCCTAGTATTTAGCATTAAATGTCACAGAGCGCAACACACAGTCCAGATTTTGTTTCATCACCCTAACATACTAACCTAGCTGCGCCTACCTATGCGCTGAGCGGATCTTGGTGACTGATGGCACAGCAATGTGAAATATTTATTTATTTTTTGTTTGTTTGTTTGTTTGTTTCTTTTTTTTTATTTGCTTATACAAATTATAAGGAAGTATTGTAATTCCGATTTGCGAAATGGATTATCTCGCATAGCTCAAAAACGAATCATTTTAGAACGTTGCGAATTTATACGTGTGACTGTCATGATGTCTAGCTGTACACCTGTAAGTTTCATCTTAATATAAACTCTCGTTTTAGAGATATCAGCGACTTTACACGAGTTTTCGTGACGTCTGTTTGTGTGTGTGCATGTATGTGTGTATATGTATCTCGCATAACTCAAAAACAGTTGGACGTAGAATGTTGCAAATTGGTATATAGGTTTTTTTATAACATGTAGTTGTGCACCTCCCTTTTTGGTCTTTCTGTGACTTTCTGTTTTGGAGATATTTATGAAAATTATATTCATAATGACCAAATATACAAAGGTTTTGGCCATTATGTATTTCAAAATAAGTTAATGATAGAGCCCGTAATGATATTATTATGAAAGTTGTCGACATTTTTGAGTGTAGAAAGTAATTTGATTTTGAATATTCATTTAATGAATATTCAGCCCGAAAATAGAGCCCGTAATGATATTTTTCTGAAAATTGCAGACATTTTTGCGTGTAGAAAGTAATTCTTAAAGACATAAACAGGTTCTTGTCGACGAATGCACTTTAATGAATATTCAGCACGTAGATAGAGCACGTAATTATATTGTTATGAAAGTTGCCGACATTTTTTAGTGTAGAAAGTATTTTTAAATATATAAGCAGGTTCTAGTCGACGAATGCACTTTATTTTGTTTTAGTCTTGCTTGTCATTTAAAAAACTTTTGAAGAAATTAGTTCAGTGCTATAAACCAATGAATCTTCCCGGAAAATTACAGAATTCTGTTCTTATTGAAGTTAGGTCTTCCAGACTTTGGCAACCCTAAACTACAAATTTTCGCCAAATTCGGTCGTCAAGTTGCCAAATTCGACTCAAAAATGTCAAAATCGATGCCAAGACACAAATCAGCGATTGTTACAAACTTGGCGACTTGGCAAGATTAGCTATCAAATTTGGCCGCAAATATTGTTTCAGGATGGCCAGAATTACTAATTCGTTTCTTAATTTTAACTGAATTAATTGTTTCGGTAAAATGTATCGTTTATCACCTCTAATTTTTGGCAAAGAGAAAAAAAATAGATCATCTATACTCGAATGATTTTCATTAAACTCTAATTTATGAATTTGCCAATGATAGATTCTGTAATGTGCCATTCCTGAAAAAACTAGAATAATGCTATTATCATGACTTTTGTGGTTGGAGTAACATATTTTCTTTTTCAGTTTTTTTTTTAGTTGGAATTTGCTTGTTTATTTACGAATCAGTTACATTACACAAAAATGTCAATGTTTTCATAACAATATGTATATTCCAATGGGTGTATAAGGGAGTCATGTGGTATCAACATCCGATGTTTTTTTAGTGTAGAACTTAAAGTTTTTTTATAGGACACAAAGAAAATTCATATTTCCAGATTTTAGTAAATTATCGATCTTCTGGGGAATAATTGAAATAATAATGTACACGAAGCGTTAAAAAAAAAAAAAAAAAAATACAAAGTTTATAGATTGCATGCTAAAACTAAATACGTGAAAAATGATGTAAAGACATTCCCAAATGTTTGGAATGTCGACTGCTGTCACTTCAGAATTTTTAAGTCTTTATTCCGAAATGCGGATTCATTTCATCTATTTATGACTTAAATTACATTCGGTTTGTGAAATGCACAATTTTAAATGAACAAAATTAATTTTAAATGAAAAAAATTTGTCCCCGAAATTTTAAGTATAAAGATGGCTGACTTATCTCTCGGCTTAGGTGCATAAAGCTGATAGGCTGATTTTACAGGAGTGGTGCAAACCAAAGAGTACATTTACAGACAAGGGTAACTATAGTATATATATATATATATATATATATATATATATATAATACGAATGTTATTCTTATCATTATTTTACTAACACTTTTCATACTTTTTTTTTACAGCAATATTTGTATTGTGAATAAAATATCAATGCCTAAAAGTTCTCCTAAGAAAAGAAAATAGAAACAATGTTTATTTTAAGAGCATTTATTCGTTTTTTTTTTTTTATTGATCAGTATAGTTATGATTTTCAAAGTAGGTTATAAATCACACAAATGTTTTTTAAATTTGAAAGCATATTTATTTAAATATTTCGATACGAAATGAAATGCATTTTCTTATCAAAAATTTAAGATATGATGACTAATATTTATGTTCATTTATGTGTAATGCATTGAATATTATCAATAGATTTTTGAATTATTTCATTGCTTTGTAAGAAAATTTTATTATTGTTATTTCTAGTGGATTTAAAAATCATTCAGGTTTTTGTGTATTATGTATTAATTATGTGTTTGAGAGGGGGGAGGGGCTGTTATTGCGTTTTTCAATTGAACAATTTGTGGGTGAGAAACACTCTGGTAATCATTATAGCGATTCATACATGTTTATAATCGCCAATTTCAAAATGAAAAGTACAAGTTATAGAAGTCATTTTGACGATATATTTTATTCAACGAAAATGCATGTTATACCAGGATAATTGTGTAATATCAGTGTAAAGCCCACTCTGGAATGCCAAATATATTTTCTTGTCTGCATTTTTTTAGCTTTTTACCTCTATGTATTTTGTTATCTATATCAAGATAAATGCGTCAAAATTATTTGAATTATTTGCTTGGATCGAAAATTGCTGGAAATGATTGTTTAGTATCATAAAACAAAATTAATATTTCTTCCCTTACCGCCTTTTTTTACCCTTTTTACTGTATTTATCAGAATAAGTATTGAATTTGCAAAAAACTTCGATTTTATGTTTTCATTGAATTTACACATTTTGAGAGGTCCAGGACCAGTAGCGGCTCGTGAGATTCCTTTACAGGGGGGCTGCATAGCTGCATGTCTATGTAAGATTTGAGAAAAAAGCGAAAAGGATTTTCTAAATAATCTGTTTTGATCGGGGGCTTCGGGTTTTATATGCGCAGACTGAGCAAGAAGCAGAGCAATACAGGATAGCATAGATTTAAAATTTTATATTATTGGACATTCATTACAAAAAAAATTCTGGAGATTTTATTTTGTTAACTTTATTTATTAATGATAATCAATTTACCCCAACAAAATATTTTTCATCTGCACGCTATTATTTCTCCAAGATGGTACGAAATACGAAGTATACATACATGATTGTAAATCAACTTTTGCACATTAAAAAGATACACACAATGATTTGTGTAAAAATAATATTAAATAGTTTGATTACATACTTATGTAGATCTGTACAGTTCTTGCGATAATAACTGCATATATATCGAATCTATAGTCCATAATGATAAAGAATTTTCTTTTTGTGTCTCTGTAAAAGAATTTATAAGCCCTGTACTCATCAAAACAATACAAATTGCGTACAATTACCTGTAACCTACCTACCAATTTTTAGCTCAATTGGATAAAACATTTAGGCACAATCGCACTTCATAAATTTATGTCCATTAATCAAAATGATAAGGAATTTTTCTTTGTGTCCTTGTAACAGAACTATAAGTCTCACATCCATCAAATTTTATACAGCTCGTTTGGTGGTGACCTTTCACATACCTACCAGCTTTCAGTTCAATCGAACCAAGTATTTAGATGTTATGATATTCACTGACATATATACACTTACTCACACCATACATATAACACTGAAAAAATAGCAAAAATGAACTCAGGAGACCTCAAAACGTTATAGTAATGTAATGCTGGTATCTAAAAAGTGCAATTATAATGATGCGTTTCATTAATTTATTTCGAACATCCTTCGAAATATTAATTAAAAGAGTTAATCGACATAATTAATTGACGTAAAATCTTGCACATCACATAAATTATGAAATGCTTGTCTAACATTACGAACATTTTATTATTATTATTATTATTTTTAAATGCGAACTTTATACACATGGTACAGTAAACTAAAATTTCATTTAGATATGAAACCTTAGTATAATTAAAAATGAATTTCCAAAATTTGCTGCACATAGTCAGTAACGTATCCGATATCGTCTGTATTGCAGTGCATTAAAAAAAAAAAAAAAAAAAAAAAAAAAAAAAAAGAACCTACAAATGTTAAAACACTATCTTATTTAGATATATTTAAAAAGACTTGAATAGTTTATATCAGTTTAATTTGGTTTGAAATATTATCCAAGCCAGCAGTGCATTCAGGATGTTTTGTGTGCCCTCGTAAAAAAAAGTATAAATGAAAAATACAACATTTTCTAAATGGATAAGTTTGTTATGCATTAGAATAATTTATATAAATTTCCTAGATTCTGCAACAGGATAACATGTATTTAAATTAATTTTCGTATAAAGTGTAATGTGTAAGAAATTTTTGTGCATTCCTCTAAATCAACTGTAAACGAAACTTACCCAATTTTTAATAGGAAAAATAGTGTGGTCAATCTAAAGAACTGATATTAAAATGCTTAAATGTCAGAGCATATTTCCGGAAGTTCTCACTCAAATAGAAAGACAGATGAAACGAAGTTATAAATGCTTTCCAACTTCGTTGTACGAAAATGTCAGAAATTAAAAATTTAGTACTCTCGTGTTTTTAAGAAAGGTTCGACTGCTAATATTTCTCATTAAAATAGAAAAACATTAGTGACTAAAATACAAGTGAAAAAAAAAAATAATAACAATAATAACAATAATAATAATAATAATAATAACCTTATCAACAAAGCGATTAAACACTTGATAAATTTTAAATATTATGTTTAAGGCAAAATTTATATAAAAATTGAGATTCTGTCTATTCAACGTTTCTGCCATTGGCAAAGCAAGAAACCGAAAAAACATTCGAAATTTCGATGTAATATAAAATAAAAATCTGTTTGAAAAATAAATAAAAATGACTTCTATTTTCTCATCTAATCGTGAATAACCTTCATGCTAATTTTTTTTACCTCTCATACATAAATAATCTTCAAACACAGCGATTATCGCATTAAAAACTGGGAAGAAAAAACATAGATTACAAAAGGAAATTGTTCTTTTCAAGCATTACCGAAATCCCTAATCAGATCGGAGCTGCAGCGGATGCAGCTCCAACCAAACGGTCGAAACTCTTAGAGAAAACGAGTAGGGACGGTTGTAACTGTTCTTTCCCTAAAGAAATCCCTTTTTTCGGGAGCTGCATGAATCAGCAGTCCCTTTATAAATTTTGGCGGTGCTATTACGTTTAAAAATGGTTAACTTTTCTCAGCTTTTTAAAAAATTTTCATGATAACGAAGTAATCTGCTTTTCTATATGCATAATACTATACAATATAATAATATTTATTTTCAAAATATTTTGAAAGTTGATAAATTTTTTTTTTTTTTTTTTAATATTTCTGGGGGGGGGGGGGGCTGCAGCTCTGCAGCTCCTGCCACGAGCCGCCACTGTCCAGGACACAATTTATAGTCCTTTTAAGAAAATGGGTATATCTTTCTGTGTGTGACAATTTTTTTGTATCAGATCTAGCTCAAGAACTATTTTACAGAATTAACTTTTGGTGCTAGTCGCCCAACAAGTGATGCTGCTATTCACCACGATTTTTCCATTTAATTTAACCAGCTTCTATTGTGTATAATTGAACAAAACTTATTATGTAAGAGGGCCTTTATGAAATACCTAGCGGATGCTATTCGAGTGCCTACTCACCGATAGGTGGCGCTGCTGTGTTGCAATTTTTCTTGTGAACGGAAAGACATTATTATAGATTCGACTGTACAGTTGCAAAAATATTAGTATATGAGAAGGCCATTATGAAAAATATAGTGATGAAATTTGGCTGCATTTCGATTGACAGATGCTATGATGCAATTTACCCCGAGAATGAGAAGACTAAATCTCAATTTCTTTGGCATACGATATGTGATATAACCAGTATGAAAACAAAATCCGACTGAATTTCGGTATATATCGGCCGGCAGGTCACGGTACTATTATTCAGTTTGTGTGACTTTATTTGTGGCTATATATTCCAGCATTTTTTGATTAAAATTGCATGAAATTACATATCTAAATTCTTTATTGGGAGAAGCTACGATAAAATTTTTTTGCATGTTAAACTTTATGCGTGCTGCTATATAAATTTATGCAGAAAAGAAAGTTTTGGGATAGTCACAGCTTATTATTATTTTTTTTTAACTTTATTTAATCGTTTAAAAATTGCAGAATATTTCATTTCAAATAACAACACGTTTTCAAGTTGGAGAATTTAAGAAAATATCGTCAGATTTCAACTATTGAAAGAAGTAATAGTTTAGAATTCGTTCAAAGGTTTAATTGTAAATTATTTACTTACGATATATTTTTTGTTATATAACTTAACTTCTAATTCCTTAAAATTATCATCTTTTATCCAACCGAAATGAACAAACTGATTACTTTCAAATAAAGAATTTGTTTCAAAACTTTACCTTAAACCGATAATGGAAGATTACGTAGCTAATTAAGCCTTTTTTAATTACAAGAAAAATTTCAGAATACTACTGTATTTGAATCAGCAATTTTGTTATTTCTTGCTCTCTTCAATATTGATTCTAAAACTAATCTCTATTTACGCATCAATTGAAATGAATTTTGAGAAATTATAGAAAACATTTCAAAGCCAAACAGGTTTGTTATTCAATATTTAAATGGATAAGTATGTTTGAATTAAATTTATGAAACATATTAGCATTCCACATGAATAATTTGAGGTATATAAGTAGTAATATCCCATTAATAACTTGATAACTATATTACACAGTTTGATACATGAATGATGTATGTTTCGTAACTTAAATTGTGAAGAAAGATATACATATTTCGATTGCACTTACACTACAATAGATAGTAAATAATTAATCTGCGTTATTGTCTTGCATAAATATTTAAACGTTATGGAATTTCAAAATTAATAATTCAGTGATTTAAGATATTTACGATTATGCAATCAATTTGATAAAGTTATATTTATAAAATTTAAGGATACTGTGAATACTATTCAAAATACACCCTTGAAATAGAAATATTAAACCCATTAAAATACTTTTAGAAAAACAAAATTTTACAAAGTATGACTGCAAATAATAATATTTTGTCTTATATAGTTAGTATAAGTACAACCAGCGATTTTATTTGAATTTATATTTATGAAAATAATAATAATAATAATAATAAACCGGGAACTGTCAGTTGAGGATAATTCAAACATTTCTATTAAATTTTTATTTTTTATATTAGTATTAAATGAAAGCTATTTATTATTATTATACCTTAACATAATTTCTATCTAGAGATAAACATTAAAAAAAAAAATCCTCCAACTTTTTAAAAATATTTATAAGATATCAAGAATTAGAAGTAGGTTGCGATTTAATTAAATTATTCAATCAAAATAATAATCTGCGGGTGAAAGCAAGTACAAAGAAAGCAGAGCAACACCATGTCATAGCTACCAACATTTCTAATTTTTAAATAAAGTTAATCACCAGTATTTAAAAAAAAAAGAATATGCTACATCTATTTACAATGAATAAATAAACTTAAATAAAATGAAATTATCTATAAAATACCAGAATATTTATATTTTCTTTAAATAATACTTATAATAACTTTCGTAATTTATTCTAGAGTATTGTTAGTACCTGCTTTTTATCATACCAGTATTTCTGAAGCGTAATTTTCTTCTTATTTAATCGTTGTCACATATTGAAAAATTATTCTACGAAGATTGTGGTACGAATAAAAGGCGAGTACTAACAATGCTGCGAAATAAACTGAAAAAGTTTGTAATTCTAAAATAGATATCAACGAATATCAGCGATTAGTCAAGTCTAAAATTATCCTATAAAAATAGTGGTATCCAAATTTCCTTTAGGGAGAAGTCTGCCCTCAACGTAAATATTGTGTCTGGCTGAATATTTTGTTTTAGCTATTCATAAGGTTTCGTGCTAAATTCAGTAGAGTGAAAATCGGTTCGTGAGAAATTCGGTTTTACTGTTTTTCTTCGCGGTAAAATTTGTCACATAGGCTTTTTAGATATCCTGCTTTTCATATCGAAGAAGAACATTGAAAATCGGTATCACTGTTCTTCTTCGAGGTAAAATTGATCATACATGCTTTTCTGAAATCCTGGTTTTCATATCCACTTGGGGAAAATAATTCTCGTATTCAAGGATGCAAAAGAGCTTTTGACAAATGATAAGGATGTATTTCTATGACAGTATATTTAAATGCTGCCCCAAACAATTTTGACAATGATGCATGTAGCATATAATAGCACGGCATATGAAACTAACGTATTGTTAATAAAAGAATAGATTTTGAATTGACGATAATAAATGCACTTCCGGGAATTTCCATATCATCGCAACTTTCATTTTACTCAGTTTTTATGAAGACATGGAATGGTATGCCTCTGGAGATGTTGAATGTCCATGGACAACGTCTTCGAACCAACAATGTTTTCGTAGGATAGAATACGAAATTGAACAGCAGCACTGGCTAAGGCTCCTATATGATACGAGCTGGCGTAGTGTCCGCCACTATCTAGCCTAGAGCTGTCTTAATCTAGCCCATCTGGCAAAATGTTAGCGGTAGAAAAAGCTAGGTTACCTGGTTAACGTTGTTATCGCCTTTAAACTTCTACACGGATCATGTGAGCTAGAACTTCTTATCACGAAAGAAACAAATTGGCAATTTCGAGAACATCGCCAACATTCTCAAAACTGCGACCCTTCACGTTAAAAGAAATCTAATTTTAAAGTTATTATTAAAAGAATTTAAAAACAATGACTTAAAAAAAACAAAAAAAAACAGTACATTCATATTAAATTTGTCAAACAACTTTGAAAATAAAATGAAATAAGTTGAAAATAAGGGTAATCTTACGCTACTAAGTTGTGCTCCTGCTCCCAATATATTCACGAGTTACATCTGCAATTTATAATCCACTTTTTCCTGCTTTCTGGATTAGAAGAAAATATAAACAGGTGGTGCCCTTGAGTTATTCGTGCAATTTATTACCGAAAAACCACCAATAATAAATCGTCAGCCGGTCTTGTAGGGTAGAAAATGGCGGATGTGTCAGACTATCAATCTAGGAGTTCTTGTATTGGCATTAAAAAAAAATCCAAATATTGGTAAAATGTCTTTAAGAAATTGCACTAAATATTTCATTTCACACAAAAGCGGAAGAACTTAGTGATACAGGCAATTTTTAACATTTGACAAGCGTCTTGAATATATTATTATATAATGCCGAGTTCAATAATAATAATAATAATAATAAAAGTAAATAAATAAATAAAAAAATGTTAATTGTTTTCAGCTACATTGCCGAACTTTAGTAAAGAAAAATTTCAGTATTTGCTTTTTTATTTTCTAAATTTAAAAGTTATGTTTTAGTATAAATTAGTGAATAGCAGGAAAGGCGTAACTAGAGCCCCAATATTCGATTGTATTTTTTTTATTTTCGTAAATAAACAGATAAATAAATAAAAATTCTAAATTATTACTTTATTCTGATATTTCCGACTAATAATTAGCTTTCGAAGGACAATTTCATTTTAAGAATTCATTTTTTTCGGTAAACTATGCAATATTTATCAAACTTTTGGGTCTTTATCTAAGGCCCGGTTGCTCAAAAATGGTAGCTACATTCCTTGGTTGCTGAAAGTTATCATATTTTTAGTTGATAAAATATTTTTAGTTCGCTTTTCCTACGATTTTTCTTGGTTCGTCGCTTTTCACATGATTTTGCCTCTGACCGGTTTTCGTGAAACCGATTTCCACGCATTGGCATAGCCATTCATAGTTCTTCTGCTGTTGGTTGCTGTTCTACTCAAATATTGCAGGCAATTGACACTGATGTAGACGGATATTTATTGAACTATCCGTTGTGGCACATATCTTGCAATCGCTCTGCTGTGTGTACTGTTTTCATATATAATGCTTTCTCATGGATTCTCATTAGTAAAGGGTTTTCCAATAGGGATGATACAATTTTAAATGGTTAGAATGGCAACACTGCGTATTCCTTTTTGACATTTCTTTTGTTATTTGTGTTTATTATGTAATGCCATTTAATCATGCAAAGTACACGCTTAAAAAACATTCCGAAATTATTAAATTGTTTTATCAAAATCAGTATTCATATGTGAATACTGAGAAAATTTGAGAAGAATTCATGGACGACATTATTCAGTTAATCGACTCGATCGATTGTGATTTTGTTTCTTTGGGGATATGTTAAGTGACAAGTTTATGCTGATAATCCAACAAAAATTGAGCAATTAAAAACCAAAATTGAACGTGCTATTCTTGAAATTAACACCAAATTTATGGGAAAGAGTGATAGAAAATTGGATTGACAGAATGCGGCATGTACAGAGAAGTCGTGGTGCTCACATGAACGATATTATTTTCATAATTAAGGGCATAATGGAAGTTTTCAAATAAAATAAAATAAAAATTGTGTCTCACTGAATAATTTATTTTATTTATTTATTTATTTATTTTTTAATTGTATCACTCTTAATGGAAAACCCTTTATTTTCAGGACAGACAATATTAGATTTTATTTTTCTTTGATAAGAAAGACAAATTTCAATTCATAAAAATTTGAGTTGCTCTAGTAACAGAAAGCATAGTTACTCCTTTCCCCTCCCTAAGTTTTTCGGGAGACTTCATATCAGAAATTTTATCGAACAATTTAAAATTTATTTATTCGTAGAAAATACTTATGACAGTTTTCCATTTAATAATATTGGTAAAGAAATCGAATTTTAAAATTTAAAATGTTGGCATCTATGTGGAAGTAACATAAGAATTCGAGTTTTTAAACTTTTCCAATAAAAATGATGTGATTAAGGAGCAGTCCTTAAAACATTTTCTCAGAAAAGCAGTAGTTTATTTGGATATGCCCCAACATTTAAAACACTATTTTGTCTGGTTTTTAATTTGAGTCAAGCGTCTAATTATTCCAATCTGCAGTAAAATTATAATATGTTGTTTTGTAGACTAATAAATTTTGAGTTTTTCAAGATTTGACCTCGTGTTTGAATTTTTTTTTTTTTTTTTTTTCGAAAAAAATTTGTAATTAAAGCCATTTAGAATTAAATTAAGATTCGTTAGAAGGAAATTTCTCTTCTTTTCTTTTTAGACAAGAAAATAATTTCTTTCACGCAGCAAAAAGCATTATTATCTTTTTTCTGTAGAACACTGCATGAAAATATACAATAAAATAAATATTCCAAATTTATATACATCATGAAAGGAAATACTAATGAATGAAGTGCCGAATTTAAATACATCACGAGAGAAAATAATATTAAAGTAAATAATCATACAGTAAATAACACTGTCCATTTGTTAGAATGCATTATTTACACACAATTTAAAAGTAGACCTCATCTTTAAATTAAACTCTCATTAGGACAAAAGTATAATTTTTTATTTTAATTTTATTCAAATTTCATATTTTTAGATTGTTATTGTATATATAAATCTCTTAGTAATATTTTTAGTTGTAACTTAGTACTCATAGCTGCTAACCGTTACTAACGTTTGACACAGATATTTTCTTATAGAAATCTTTATAAGATTTTGTAGCAGTTTCCTATGAATAAATAAGGAGAAAAGTTCTATAAAAAAATACTGGTGTCAAAAAATCGCAACAATGAATTGTAACTATGAATACTTCATTGGTTTTTATCAATCGTTAATAATCATGTATTTATATAAAGAATATTCTAATACATATTTTGTCGAGCGAAATATGATAGCGAAAATAGATTATTAACTAAGACAATTGAAATGTCTGTCGAAATTTTTGTTTCTAAATTTTGTTACGTTTCGATATAGAAGATTTTAGTTGAAATTTAAGTTGATCAAATATATGTCAGTATTCAAGTGCTGAAAATTTCTTTATTCTTTATTATTTTATAACTAAGAATTGATTAATAATGTTTATAGTAAGAAATCAACTGTAAATATTTTGAATGTTAACCCTTTGCGGTAAAGTGACTAGATTTGCTAGTCCTTGTTTTATCACACAATACCGTACAATGATGAATCCAGCTCGTCATTTTTTTTCATGTTGCATCATAGAATGACGAGCTTCATTTGTCATATAATTAAAATTATTTTTGGATGTGATAATTAAAACGTGATTCACAAAGCGAGAGAAGAGGGATATCCACAGGTTCTTCGTCTTTTGTCCCAAGCTTGGTTACAGGCCAAAATATTGGGACATTTTCCAGAATAATTTTTTTGCGGCTCAGAAGAGAAAATATAGTAAAAGGTGCAGTATGTGATTTAAGAATAAAATTGGAAGTTGGACTATCTATAGTTCGAGCGCTTTTCTCGCGACCGTGGGAGCCTTTGCTTATGTGCTGACTTGACTAGTCCAGTGTTTAAATAGTAGTGTAAATCTTCGTATGGTCGAAAGAAAGAAGGAAAAAAAAAGGGAACAAGTAATGATAAGATATTTTCAAATACCCAATCTGTCGTTCAATTTGTCCCCCCCCCCCTCCAAGCTTTTAGAATCGTTCTCTGTGTTGAGCGCTTCAAACTTGGTCGCACTATGACAGTTTAAGCAATGTAAGATTTCCTTGTATCTAACCAGAATGTTCAAATTATATTCAAAGAAATTACATAAATTTTATTAACAATATGTATTAATTTTGAAAAAATAAATATAAATTAAATAGTTTTAATGCACTATTATTGACAGTCAGATTGTACAGGAAGAGGTTAAATGATAACGTTTATTGCATTAAAAAATTTCTTTGGCTTGTAATTTCTTATTTATTTATTTTTTTTAATAAAAAGAAAAAGTTACTTCGAAAAGGTTAATTTATCATGGATTACAAGTAGTAATATCCACTTACATCATTTCATGGAAAATAATATAAAGAAGACAAGAAAATATTGAAAAAAAATAAAGGATACTGCCGCCATTATTTTGTCAGTATATGGAGGACAAGAAGAGTGATAGCTTAAGAATAAAAAAAAAATGTCCCGTGTTTCTTAAGAACACATTGTAAGTTATATAATGGAAAATTGATGAAATATCTCTTCTATGTTTACATGAGATTGGGGAGCAAAAGAAAAAATAACATACTTCGAAATTTCTTCACTGAATATCTTTTGCGATTGTCTTAGATAATACTTTTGTATAAGCTTCCTGGAATTTTTGATCTATTTATTTTTCGAAGTAACACTAATTTTTGTTAAACTAGAAGATTTCTGTTTAATTTAGTAATCGAATTCCCTTTCCTAAAATAATACAGAAATTTTCGTATTAAATAACTATAATATGTATAAAAATATATAAGTTTTATTACTCTAACTTTTAGAATAATTGGGTTTCTAAAGAGGAAACAAAGTAGCTTAGTTATAAAAACTTTGAT
Source organism: Salticus scenicus (assembly GCA_963930645.1). Lineage (NCBI taxonomy): Eukaryota > Metazoa > Arthropoda > Arachnida > Araneae > Salticidae > Salticus > Salticus scenicus. Next base: position 179,884,119 of record OZ005650.1, read on the forward strand.
TAAAATTAGCTCAAACTAATTTGATTAAAATTAGGTTGAAGTTGAGGATGAGTGGATCCTGTTTTACATGTTAAAAAAAAAAAAAAAAAAAAAAAAAAAAAAAAACTTGTTTATACATACTCTTTCGATTTATGCTTGTTTAGATTTTGTTTTAATTTTACCGTAAAAAGTGATTTCTTGGTTAGGTGTAATATATTTAACCCTTTCCTTCCCCGTGATTCCAATTGGAATCATAACATTTCAGATTTTCTTTCTTACCATCTAACACTCCCGCTGATTCAAAATGAACAATATTAAAATCTTTATACATTTTCCCTTCGAAAAATACCTATTTTGGATGACTTCACTACCTTTGTTGGTAATTGAAAGTATATTTTACGCTGTTCTGATAATAATATCGGAATCAGTTTCCTGTTTTGGGCAATTTAAGTAAATTAACTGTTTGAAATATTTTTTATTTTATTCTTTAATGTTTATAATATGTATTTTAATTAATTACAATATGTTATTCTCCAAAATATTGATATTTTTATTTATTGAAAAGTTATGATTTTTAATGGCATCAGTGATTATATTAAACATAAATAAACATCTATCAGTTGCTTTGTTAGCTATATTAATTCGTACTCTGCTATAACTCCTATTTAAAAAAAATATTTATATACATTACGTTTGAAATAACGTTATGACTAAATATAAGATTTATTTTTGTATGGAGGGAAAAAGTTGGGAATGAAAGGGTTAAATATAACTAAAATGCATTATATTCATGTACGTATTATATTTTACACTATTATCTAACTATGCCTTCAGTATAATCTAACAAACCAAAATCAGGGAAACACAAGATGCTTTAGAGAAAATAATCGTTTTCTTATGATTTATTTGATTTACTTCTTTTTGTAAACATTTCCGGTGTGAAACAATATGATTTTGTTCTATTTTATCAAAATTTTATTTTTTCACATTTTCTATTAACACAAAAACATGTTTGGTTATAACTCTATGAATATTAAAGAAAAAAATATACGAATTTTATACTTTTTCGCACTGCTAGATTCTCAGAAATTCAAATATGAAGTCAAAAGTGGGTGTTGCCATTGAAAAAAAAATATATAATTTGGCTTTCATTTTAATATGTAGATAACGCCTAATTCAAAATTTCCTGTTCAGAAGTTACACTTAATTTTCCGTTGAACGATATCTATTGGATTTTCTTGTGTCAAATACAGTAAAGTCTCGTACAACGCGGGGGCAAGTTTGCCTCATGAATATTACAATTTTATTTTTTAACACCAGTAATTTTATATCAAAGCAACTGCTTTATATAAAAACAAAATTAAATGTATGAACCAATAGATTGGTATTCTAAAAATTTAGTGTTGTTAAAAAATAAAACTGTTTTTATCTATTTGTCATCTCTACTACTGCGTTGTATGAGAAAAAGAACATCGGTTGTTGCGGTTTGTTTCTTGACTGTACAATATTGTTTATTTGTGTTATACACGCATATCCTTCTTATATTCATCTGCATATCTAAAATATTTCTGGTAAGTAGTGTTTAAAGACATATATTTTACAACTACTTAGTCATTTATCTAGAAAATTTAAGAAAAAACAAAATTTCAAGCGATTTATTTTGAAAAGAAATAAAAAGAAATTTTACTGCAAACTTTTACGATTTTAATAAAGTATCCACAATTTGATTGCTATATTAACGAATGTGAATTCTTTTCCAATATTCATATTGTTATGTAATTATTATGTATAGATATTTATAATTTTGATAAAAAGTAACATATTTAAAGTGCTTCCATATGGCGTACAAATTAAATTACAAGTATTTCTCACACGATTAATTTAAAGTGATTAGTTAGTGGAAAAATAAAAAAATCGTAAATTTTGATTAAAGGTATGTTAATTTATACTTTAACGAAATGTTTATAGCTATTTATTTAGTCTGTGTGTTGAGTTATAAAATGCATGTTTAATTTTTTGTATAAATCGATATATATTTTTATAAATAAACAAAATGTCCAAAATCATACGATAGGGAAAGTTGAAACAAAATTTTGGGGCAAGTTGTAACATGTTAGAGGAGTGCCTTGTGGAGATGCCTACAGCTAGAGCTCGAAGTCTCCGCCCATTTTCAAGAAACTTTCAGAAATGAAAAATTTTTGGCTTCTTTGCAAATACTATATATATACAGAAATATTTTCTGTGTTTTTATATTACAATACAGTGATTATTCAACCACGAATTAGAACCACGATTTAATCGTGAATTAGATAATATTGCATAAAAATAGTGGTAGAAAAAAAGCAGAAACTCCTTATCAATGAGAGTGTCCTGAAAAAAGGGCGGAGTATTTAAACTCTGCTAAACGCTCTCTGTAGCATAAGAATGGGTATAATGCTTAATTTGCAAAATGTGTGCACACATTAAATGCATGAGAGGGAACAAAATATCATTTGTTTGAATTAATTTCAACTTTGACTAAGATTGACTTCTATGTTGATTTTATCTTTAATTTTATCTTTATTTTACTATAATCCATTTGATATAATTCATTGTTACTATACCAAGAAGGTTATAATTTAATATTAGTTATTAAATGCCTTTTTTAGGAAATTAATAAATGATTGATAACAAAAAAGCATTTTAAAATATTATCGTTTTTATTGTTAGGGCTACCTTTGCAGAGATGCCAACATTTTAAACTTTTAAATAAGAATTGACACCAGTATTTTTAAATGGAATACGTTATATATATTTTCGACGATTATTATTACGGAAGACAGCTGTAAAAAATTTCCGGTTTGAAGTTTCCCTTGAAAAACGGGAGACTTGGCACCTATGCCTTTGTATCCGTTACAATTTGCCCCACATGTGTTACATTTTGCCCCAAATCCGTGGCAAATTGTAACAGGCAAATAATTAAAAAAAAATATTTTTTGCGCTAAAATTAACGAAAGTTTTTTCTATGAATATGATAGATGAATATGCATGGTATGAAAAAGAGCAATTATAAACAGGAAAACGTAAATACATTTAAAAATATACTTAATTTTCTGAAAACTGTTACAACCTGCCCCACGCTCCTCTATTTTATTTTAAAATAACAATGAAATGGTACTTATACGGTAATTTAAATAAAGCAAAACGTTTTTCAAGTACATCTTATTTAACATAAAAATTAAGTATAAGTAATACTGCAATGGATTTATAATAATTCATGGTAGTAAACTTTGAAACTTTGAATTGTTGCTAATTAGCAAGCTCACAATTAAAGAAGTTTCCCTAATGAAGTTAAGTTCCTACAATTTTACAATAACAATGTTTTTAAATCAAATGAAAATAAGAGTTATTGAGTTACTAATAATAATAAACTTGAATTCATTTAATTATATACCAAAAGATTTTGCTGATTTCAAACTACTAAATAATGTAACTTTCTAACGTTTTTGTTCCGTGTTTTTTTTTTTTTTTTTTTTTTTTTTTTAATATATCAAGTGTTTTATAATAAACCTTATATATAAACCTTAGTTGACAATTCTTCCGATTTTTTGACACCATTATTTCTCAAGAAAATTTTTTCTTTAAATTAAAGGAAAATAGCTATTTCATAATACTGGTTAAAAAAAAAAAAAAAAAAAAAAAAAAAAATTGGAAGAATTGGCAGCTAAGTATAAACATTTAAGTATATAAATGAAAGAAAGAAAGAAAAAAAAAAAATCACCTATTTTTCAAAGGGCTTATTTCAGAAAATTACCATATATATCTTAAAACAAAAAATATTTGCTTTTAAATTCCTTATCTATTATCTCGGTAAAAAGCTTGCAAAACAAATATATGTTTTATTCTTTCCGCAAAAAGAAATTCTGCAAGATTAATGACTTGGAAATTTCAACACTTTATTCGTATACATTATATAATCGAGCTAATTTTGAAAAACATCATTAACAACGGCCGCCTCAGGTTATGAGATAATGATCCTCTTTTTTCTGTTTTCCAAAACAGTGAATATAAAAATTACCACCTTGTCGCGCGACCTTTAAAACGAGAAATATTCTATACGGTAGGAAATACGTGCAAAATATATCCCAGGGATTCGTCAGACTAGAAAAGTAATTAACTAGACGTGTTCTCTGGGGCATTTAGCGTTGTTTAAAGAGAGTGCCTTTATATTTTGTAACTCGTATTTGAAACATTTGCGGTAAAATTTGTTTGAATTAGAGCCGTTTTCAATGGGTAATTTAAATATAAATGTTTACTTCCACGCATTTCTTTATGCATGCTGATTTCTTCGCAAATATAAGTTCTTCAGAGTTAAATTTTATGTATCCCAGATTTTAAGAATGATAAAATCAAACGTATAATTAATGCAATGGAAGTTTATGTTGCTCTAATGTTAATTACTTTATTAAAAATTTTATTAAACTAATGAGATATTTTTTTTCAATTACTGGTAAGATAAGGTAAGATAAAGATGATAACAAATTGTAAACCTTAAAAGTAAATTAATTCTGTTAATTTTAGTTATTTTTTGTAAAATTATTTTAAAATTATTTTCATATATTATAATTATTTTTTGAAAGTTTATGTATTTGTTGAGAATATATATATATGTATATATATCGAAAGAAGATATTTTTAGTTTATGATCCCAGATTCTTTTTGGAGTTTTATTCAAACTCTTTAAAATTTTTAGTATTTCAGATACTTCATTGTAAATACTATCAAGTACTCCTCCAATATTGCATAATTATTGATTTACAAACTAATTTCATGCTTAAAAGAATATTAACTTTAATTAATAGTAAAATTTTGCGTATTATAACTTTTACATTTTTTTTCTTTTAAATCAACAGCTATTAAGTAACTAACAATTGAATTATTTCAGTTTAAGAACGAACTTAAAAAATTCGTTTAATTTAAAACTATTAAAAATTCATATACTCCCATTTATCAATATAACATTCTGAATCTGGCAAATTTCTTTAGCCATATCTTTAATTAAAATTTTAGAATTATTCAATAATTTTCGTATTTCACTGAGTATTTTTACTGAGTACCATTATTTCTAATACTACTCTAATAGGGTCATTCTCAGATAATGGTAAATATTGGTTTCAGAAAAAAATAAAAATAAAATTGTTTTAATTCCTGATATTTTTACATTAATGCAATTATCCATGTCTGCTATAGAGGAAAAAAATTACCAGCAGAGATCGTTTGCCTTAATTACAGATTAATTAATTTTTTAATTTCCATTGCAACATGGTAATGACATTTGTGAACATGGTAATGACAGACAGAACCACAGAAATGTCCAATGGTGAAATAATTACACATTTATATATGGATAGCGGTATTTATCATTCTAATTTGTAACAGAAAAATTAAAATGTCTAGACGATATATAGTGGCGAGATTTTTTGGAATAATTTTCACTATACGAATCCTATAGCTGTCTGTTTTAACAGGCGACATAAAGTGATTTACATTTTACTGCCCAGCAGTCATTACCATGTTCCTAGACATCATTATCATGTTCCTAGATATCATTACCATGTTTTCAGAACACCTTGGTAATGATCACCTTGGTAATGACTTTTTTAATGTTAAGCCTATTTATGGCTAAATTATAGCAATTAAAAGCTAATGCAATATTCATTCTGTATGTTGTCCCAAAGATCTTTATAAATCATTCAGTAAATTTAAATTTATTAATTGCGTATTTCCGTAATAATGGACTTTGTAATGACACACAATAAGTACACTGACTATAATTTTAGAACAAAAACAGCAAAATGAAATAATTTGTATTTACTTAAACTATGAAAAAAACTTGTCTGCTTGTAAGGGCATGAAACACTTTACTTTTGACAGGTTGATAATTATGACAGCACCATCTAGTAGTGAGGTACTGAAAAATAACTTACACACCTTGGTAATGACAATTACCCTTAGGGACAAATTTTAAATAAGAATAATTAATAGATTTCTTTTTTTTATGCCTAAAATTCCAAAGATATTAAAAGTAGAAAAGTGAAATATACCTAGCAAATTGTTAGCTTTGTTTAAATTTTTTTCAATTCTTTAAAATAAAGGTTCAAATAAAAAGTTTGGAGTTTGGGACAAGCCTTGGTAATGACATTTACAACTTTAAAATTTTTTTAAATATTGAAATTTTACTTTTTTTGGTATTCAAATTACTGCACAGTGTAGTGTTTGAAAAGAATTGTTGAAAATTTTTTTTAATTTTCATAACTGACTTGCTCAAGTAACGTTTTTTAGCCAAGGACACAAAATTTACCATTATGTGAGAATGACCCAATACTGCATAAATATTGGTTAGCATATTGATTTTGTATATATATATATATATATATATATATATATATATATATATATAAACCTGTTAATTCCAACTATTTGCAAAATCTTGTGTATATAATTTACAATTCTTTTTTCAAATAGTGAAGTCATTTTTTTCTCTTTTTTAAATTAAAGAAGTAACTTTGTAAAAATTTCTGTTGCATTAAATTAAACATTTATATAATTATCAATTTATTATCTTGAAACTTGTAAAATTCTCTAGGCACGACATGCCATTTTCTATGTTTAGTTAAAAGGATTGGATTATAAATTAAAGAACTGGTGTACAATAAATATTTAAACTTTAAAACTTCTTCATACACCATAAAATAAGTATATTTTTTTATTTTTTATGGTGTTTGAAAAAGTTTTAAAGTTGAAATAAATAAAAGGACTCAGTACCTCTGAAATGTCGATATTTGAAGAAAATACAAATCTCGTGATTTTTGAGTTAAAACCATCCTCATAATTCAAATTTCAGTCTAGAAATTTTTTGTGAAGATATTTTAATTAGAACACCCGATACATCAGTATTAAGAAACATCTACCTTAACCCTTTAACGTTCACTACTTAATTTATTTTAAAAATTACTAAACTAATTTTAAAAATGGCTTTTAGACACATAGCTGATCCTAAATATTTAAAACATAAAAAATTAGCATTTTTCCTTTTCGAGAAATTTTCGGTTTGAAACATCTGTAAGTAAACCTTATTAAATTCAAATAATATTTAATTTAATAAATAAATCACTTTATAAGTAAACATTATCGACAACAAAAACTCGTAAAAGTTGCATAGATTCCAACATTTCAATTTATTTCGGAGTATTTTAACCCTTTGCGGCGCAAGGTAATTCGGATCATTTAAATTACACTGCCACCGGAATTTACGAACAGAATTAAAATAGAAGAAATTTTAAATTTTCACGTTAATAAAAGGGCCTTTTCTGCTATGTTGTAAATGTAAATTTCTGCTAAAAAAAATTCCGGGATGAGTTTTTGCACTTGAGAATTAAAATTAGATGTTCCATCAGCGGGAACACTGCGACTGAAAGGGTTAAATTTTTGTTCTTTAAAACAAATCTCAAAACTCATCTATAACAGTTCGTATTTCTTCAAAAATTTTCCTGTCTTCAAAATGCTAAGATTTTTTTCAAATGTATTTGAAATTTCTCGAAACAATTTTAAAATGAACATTATACCATATATAGGAGATTTAAGAACAGCAGTTGAATTAGTTTAAATATTAAAAAAAAAAAAACTTCATATGGATGATCATGCATAACTTTGTCTATTTTTTTTTTCAAGTGATTATGGTTTTATTTATTTATTTTACTGTTTAGGAAGGAACGATTAAAGTTAAATAAAATTTTATTCCTAAATTGCTCTATGTATTACAATTGGCATTATATGAAATATCCTGGAAAATAAAGTAATGCGAAATAAAATAGGAGTAACATTTTAAAACTAATTAATTACTTAATTTACATTTTAAATTTTAAATATTTTAAAACTAGTTTATTTTATTTTTCGAAGTTGTTTCGAAAATATTGTTTTGTCTTCTCCCTTCCCCCCACCCCTCTTTTTTTTTTTTTTTTTTTTTTTTTACAATAATGCATTTGCATTTGATATTTATTTAACAATCACAAAAAATAAAGTAAATAAATAAAAGTAAATAAAAAGTTATTAATATTTTTTTATTAATATTTTCTATTTTATTTTATTTTATTTTTTAGGTGTTGAATACTTTTAAGAGAAAAAATATCGTAAAAGATATAGCACAGCACATTTTAAATTTCAAGTCTTTAAATTTCTAAATAAATATTATATTTTATTCAGACACTGAAAAGACCGTTTTGTTTGTACAGTAAATTTATTTTATTGATTGATTTTGTAGACATATTTTATCATTTTAACAATAACTTTGCATAATTAACTAAACAAACTTGTTTCGATTGACCAAAAGAATAAGGTCGAAAGAAGAGTCATTGTCACTGGATAATTGACTATTTCACAGATCTCTCTGTAAACAGCCAATGAATTAAGAACGTGCTTGTATCAGTTCTGGCAACGAAAACTTTATTGAAACTCTTTTAAAAACATAATAATAAAAATAAATAAAATTTGTTGATTAAAAAATATGTTCTTCCAGCAAAAAAACTTTTTGTGCATAGTTTAATTTCCGATCATTTTAACTGACTTATAAAATTTTAAAAGGAAAAACTTATTTAATCACTCTCATCCATTAAATATTTCATTCATCTTAAACTAAATTATTTTGTAAAGATAAATTTTTATTGTAATTTTTTAATCATGAACATGAAGTTTAAAAGCTGATAAAAACATAATTCCTTCCAATACAATTCATTATTAAAGTATAAATATGTGTTGATCAAAATAAAAAAAAATACGTTCATTGTAGGCAAACTATTACACAAATATACTGATTTCAAAGTAAATTTCAACGAAAATTTACGCTATCCTTGGGGTGGAACGATGCTCCTAAATATAAATATTTTATCCTGGTTGGTTATTATTACTGTTATTGTTAATAGTACATACACACGTATATATTTATTTGACACGCACATATATTTGACAATGATTGATTAAGAAATACTACTCATTGTGTACTTTGATACTGTTTCGTCCTACGTTAAATAATAAAATGCGTTCAGAATGCGTTCATTGTCAGCAAACTATTACACAAATATAGTGATTTCAAAGTAAATTTCAACGAAAATGTCAACGAAAATTTACGCTATCCCTGGGGTGGAACGATGCTCCTAAATATAAATATTTTATCCTGGTTGATTATTATTATTATTATTGTTAATACATACACACACATGCATATATATATTTGACAATGATTGATTAAAAATATTAATCATTGTGTACTTTTGTATTGTTTCGTCCTACGTTATATAATAAAATGCGTTCAAAATACGTTCCTTGTCGACAAACTATTACACATATACACTGATTTCAAGGTAAATAAAATTTACGATGTCCTTGTGGTGGAAGGATGTTCCTAAATGTAAATATCCTAAACTCCTGGTTGATTATTATTTCTATTATTGTTAATACATACCCACGCATATATATATATATATATTTGGCAATGATTGATTAAAAAATACTGCTCGTTGTGTACTTTTATATAGTTTTGTCCTACGTTACCTTATAAAAAATTATGATGAAACGTGATGACAGTTCCACCTATTGAGCGATATGAACAAACAATTAAAAGTTACCAGTTTTTGTCAAGACGTAACTAAATAAATCTCATAAAACTCTGTGTATTACTTCTCGAGCCCGCGTTGGCGGAAAAAAATGTGGCATACAGACAGAGAGACAAACGGATATTTTTTTGAAAATAATCATTTTTATGTTCAGGACAGCTCAAAACTTATACGCCTATCGAAAACATGAAGTTTTTTTTTTTTTTTTTTTTTTTACGAATCTAATGCTTACTTCTTTTGATTAGAGAGGAAATTAAAAAAACGAGAACTAACATTTAAACATATCTTCTCTTATACTCATTATCTGGAGACTAAATCGAAACTTAAACATTAAAAGAGCAAAAAATAAATATAAGCGAGAGAATTATACTTTATTTAGGTAGGCAATCAGTTTTTTTTTTTTTTTACATTTATTTATTAATATGAGCTGTTCATTTTAAAAGGCCCCAATTTCTGATATCTACTTTTAATTTCATTTTAGAACACATTTGTAGCAATTTTAATTGTAAAAATACATCACGGATTGATCTGTTTTGCATTATTACATCTAGCGATTCATTGAAGATTGTCTTGTCGTGAGGCATTTCCCATCCATCAAATTAAAATATGAAATGAAAATTATTGTTCGAATATCTAACTAACGTCAAAACTTTCAAAAATTCAAATGTTTCAACAGATTGTCACGAAACTTGTATTTCCTTTCGATTACAAAAGCATTCGAGAATTCCTTGTATAAGTTGTTTCATCATAAATGCATACCGATACCGAATATGCTAAGTTAGTAACATTTGTAAATTAAAATAGAACTCTTTTGACGTAGATAGTGTTTGAAATTTTAATATATTTCAAGAAATTTGAGCCTGAATTAAAGAAGTTAAAATTCAATTTCTGTTAAATATACGAATTAAAAAAAAAATTTCAATATAAAAAACTGGATGCAATTATAAATTTTTAAGCAATTTCTAAAATTTAGCAAAAATTCTTCTTTTGAAAAATTTAAAAGAGATCTCTGTTTTTTACTCTATATTAAAGGAATTTTTAAGCCGATATATTTTAAGAAATCTTTAACATAAATTTAAAAAGTTAAAATTTAATTTCTATAAAGCATACGAATTCAAAAACTTTTAATCTAAAAACTTGGATGCAATTATAAATTCTAAGCAAAAGTGAATTAAAAAAAAAAAAAAATTAGCAAAACATGCATTTCGAAGTAATTTAAATTACGTAGTCTGTTTTTTACTCTTTATTAAAAGAAATTTTAAGCCAGTACATTTTAATTTTTATTTACTTAAAAAAAGAAAAAAAAAAAAACTTTCGTTTTTTTAACGATAAAAAATTGTATATTATTTCTATATAAACAAGAATGAAGCTATAATTATAAAGATCTTCCAAATTGAATTTAAGAAATTTTTTTTTTTTTTTAAATATAAAATCAATAATTTTTCAATTGGATGAATGCCAGTTTTAAAAGTATTAAATGTCAACGCGTAACTGGTCTTGAATTTAACCCTTAAATGCTGATTATTTTTAAATCAATTTAAAAATGCTTTACTGCTTTATTCTTTTCAATAAATCACGAAAAAATACTTTGAAAAATCATACTTTATTTTAATTATGGTTTACAGCTAAAAAGCAATTTGCTGCCAATCGGCATACATCAGAGCTTCAATATTATTTTAGTAATACTTTAGAAGACAAAATTGGTTATGTTGCCGATAGGCAAAACACGGCATTTAGGGGATAATTATTTAATTATTACGCTTAAAAATTTTATTAATCAAACTTATGAATTAGTTTTTAATCAGACTTAAAGGTTTTTGGATTGTTCACTTATAATCAATATTTATAGCTAATTTCTAATTTTTATTATATCGGTTGTAAATACGCGATTAAAAATAAATAAATAAATAAATAGATAAATAAAATAAAAGTATCCTTTTTATATTCCCATTTAAAAATTTCATGAATTACCATTTAAGGATATGTTTTAAATTAGAAGATTGATAATTTTGAACATATCAATGCAATGCGGCCTGGGAAAAAATGACATTTAAATTAATTACAAAAAGTCTATGAAGCATAATTTCGGTAAGCATGGCTAATTACAATCAGTTTAAACCAGCATTAAAATAATAATGAAAGCTCCATAGAAATTGGTTTATTCGTTTCGGAGATAGAAAAAGGCTTTCAATTTATAAAAACACCCTTCTTTTTATTGGTCGGGGTTAAAAATTCTTTCAGCAGTTTTAACAAGAATTCACAGGTCTTTCTTATATGCATAAATATGATACTAAACATAAATTAATTTTCTCGACAGTTTAAAGATGAATAATAACTTTTATTTAAGGAGCAAGACCGAATATTATACAGTCACTTTAATGGTTAAATTTATCGTCTTTTAGAAAAAAAAATCATTACTTTTTCGAATTTCATTTTTAGATTTAACATAAAAACATAATTTTTGCCGTTAATTTTCCTGCAGAATGCAAGATATGTGATCAGTTGCAACGTTTGAGCATAGCTAATACGTGTATTTTCCATTGTTCGAAGAAAGCAATTTATGCATTCCCTCAACAAATTTACGCAATAAAGTTTTGAAGATTTTACAAAGTTTCACCAGTTCTTCTGTATCATTTAATACTAAAGAGGAAACAGGGTGTAACAAATGATGTATTTTCATCTTAAATTTCTCAGAAAGAAATGTAAAGGATAAACTAATTTTCTTTTGCTTTTCGAGTGACATTTAACCTTTAAAGAAGATAGATTACGTTCTCATCCATGCAAATTTTTGACTTAGTTGAAAATTATGTTGCTTCATATTCTGCGTATGTTAATATTAAAGCTGATTGAAAGAAAAACAAATGTTTTGAAAGAAGAGACATTAATCTGCACTTAGGAAAAATATAATAATGTAACTTTTCTATTTCTATTTAAATTTATTTGCTTAAATGAATTCTTTACAGACACTGAAATACATGGAATGAAAAAATAACATTTAAAAAAATACATACTCAAAATTTTGTGCTTAAAATATTTCAATTATTTAAAACAAAAAGTGCAAAATTATACAAAGTCTGTCCAGAAAGTAATGAGATTAAATTTTTTGTGTGAATGAGAAATCCAAAGGGGAGAATTTTGCGGTTGGTACAGGTGGCGGGAACACTCAGCTACAGAATTTGGTGTAAGTCAGTTGGCCTTGAGCCTGTGTAGCACAAACACATGGCTTTTGAAGCAGACTCATGTTTGGACGTGGCGTTAGGTTTTTAGATTGCAGCAGAATTTTGAGCAGTTATACGCCATAAAGTTTTGTGTAAAACTAAACTAATCGGCTATGAGATGTTTGCTATTTTACAAAAACCCTATAAGGAGTATTTTTTGTCCAATGGTAAGTATTTAAGTGTCATAAAGCCTTCAAAGACGGAAGAGAGGACGTCGATGAGAAGAACGAGCTAGGCGTCTCAAACTTCAGACAATGTGGCTAAAATGAAAGTGCTTTTGGTCTATGATCGCCATATGAATGTCCGAATGATTAGAGAGACGTTGGAACCTTACAAAATCTATTATGCATCAGGGCGCGACGGAAGAACTTCAAATGCGGAAAATTTGTGCCAAGCTCTTGGCTCAGTTCTTCGCGAAATACAGCGTCGCATCGCAATCCTGTCCCAATCTCCATACAGCCCCGATCTATCACTGCCGGACTCTTTTCTATTCTCTCAGTTAAAATTCGTCTTAAGAGGTTATTTTGAGGTTATTTTTAATTGTTTTCTGAAGAACTTCCAAAGAAACGCAACACACGATCTGAACAGCAATCCAACTGAAAACTTCCAAGCAGGCATCAAATGTGTGGCAGAACCATTAGCAACGGTGTAGTAATGCAAGAGGAGGCTATTTGGAAGAATATTAAGTGACTGTAAAATTATTTTTAAATAAATAATTTTACGGAATCAGACTCATTACTTTCTGGACAGACCATGAATGTTATTTTTCATACCAGTTAATACTTAAAGCATGCGATTTCAATAGAAATCCTGTGTAAAAGTGTACATAGACCATAGCCGTATTATTTCTGAAGTTTGTGCGCAATCAGTATGGTATTATTTGTATTAATTTCGAGGTAACAAACAATACAAAGTAAGGAACAAATATGGCAAGGAAAAAAAATGTAACAAGTGTAATAACTTTGTTAATCATTTCCTGAAATTCTGCAAGAGAGGTAATAAAAATTGGAGTCATCCAGGGGATATATATCAAATGTGTAATCAATTTCTTCAAATAAACGCATCAAGTAACCCACTGTACAAAACGCAAGTTTCCTCGTAGTCGATAGTTTCTCCTATATCAACAGTGCCATTTTACTTATACATGCAAAAAAATTGTTAAGTTCCCCATCGTTGTTTCACTGTAAGCGGAATGCTGTTCGTACGAAAATAAAAGAAAACAAACCGAGACTTTCAGATGCCAAAGTCTGCTTCATTGTTCAAAATTCGGGCCTCCTTGAATGTAGTGATTTTGCACTAGATACTCTTGGTTTAAGGAGCATTTTGACCACTCACGTAAAATAGCTTTAATATCTCACCACATTTTTCAAGGTAAGGGGCATGTTGTACAAACTAAACTGAAATAAACAAGACGTGGCACTCAAGTCCTATTTAAAGTGCTAGTAGAGATACAGACGTTAAAATGTTTATTTAGCATAGCTATCAATTTTTAAAGTTTTTAAATCAGATTTATCACCAGTATTTTTAAAAAGGAATCTGTCGCATACATTTTCGACGATTAAATAAAATAATAATAATTAGAAAAGATTTCCGGTACGAAGTCTCTCTTGAGAAACGGGAAACTTGGCAACCATGATTTAGAGTAAATTTTAAATGGCAACTTAAATGAAAGAATAATTGCAGGAAGTTTATGAAAAGAAATTATAAATTAAAGTAAAAGAAATTATAGAGACAGACCATTAAATCAATAAATATCTGTTGATAGTATAGATTTTATAAACAAGCAAAATTAGTTCTAGAAATTTTAACCTGTAATTTTAAGAAATGAAATTATATTTACAGTGATATTTTTATTTTATATATTTCACTTAATTGTTATGTGTGTAAATATCATTATTTAAAACTATATAAATACATGTAAATATAATAAAAATTATTATTATTAAAAAAAAAAAAAATGCTATACAATTCTTTTTTGTGGATTAAAAAACAAAATGTATAATTTTCTCCGCTGTAGTGTCTCTCTCTTTCTCTTTCTCTCTCTCTCTTTTTTTTTTTTCAATTATACTTAGAACTTTTGGAGTTTTTTACAGAAGCAATTTATTTGCATGCAAAATATGGTTGTTTTCATTATTTCCTTTCACATATTTCCTCAGAATATTTCTTCGGGCGTTACTGAAATATAACATTTTCTTTAATGCAGTACGATGAGGATAAAACTATTTTTATTTTTCAAGTATTCATTTATCTTGAAGTTTTCTTTTCTATAGTTACGATATTAAATCAAGTTACATAACATTCAGATGTGTTTAAAATTTTTAAATATTTTTTTCTTTGTGTTCAATAGAGTATATCTAAAATTCTATTCCGTTTTCTTCTTCAAAGCGATTTTCTCCTATCTCCGGAGGAGGTATCAATTCGCATATATGCTTATCTAAATATTTTTTTTAAGTCTTTAATATTTATTGAAATATTTCATTCCTTTAAGAAACTGTTTTTACATGTATATTTATATAAGCAACATTATTCAGATATTCTCGGTTTATATAACTTACGAAATTTTAAGTACGTATAATTCAGAACTTACCTATATGAAAGATCATATATAAAATATGTATATATATATATATATATATATATATATATATATATATATATATATATATATATTTAAATTGTTTTCAATTTTGTATGTCTTAAATCTATGGACATAGAACGTTATTTTTAATACAATTGTATAAGGTAAAACGTTTATCTACGAAATAAGTAAAAGAAAATCTGAATGGTAATATTTCAAAATCTTATCAGTACATCTTGATTTTCTTATTTTTTTCCCGTTTTGAAAGCAATGCTCTCAGACAAAAAGAAAAAAAGAAGAGTCATTGTTTATTTTATTCCCTCCCTGTTTTTCCTCTAGTATTTTAAAGAGTTATTCTTTTTTATTTTTAAGGCCCTGACATATAAAAAATAAATAAAAAATAAATAAAAAATAAATTAAATAAAATAAAAATAAAATAAAAAAAATAAATCGATGCTACATTTATTTAACTAAAAATCTCAGCGTTTCTTGTCATTTTTTAAAGATGAGCATAGTTATGACGTTTAAATAAAATTGTAAATCATAAAATCCAAGTGCATCAAGTGGTTAAATGGTTAGTGCTCTAACATGTTTTGCCGGAATCGAATCCCGGTTTAGAACTAAATGTTTGTAGTGGTTTGGAATTACCTTTTATTCGTAAACCACAGTCTAATAAAACATGATGTGGAAAAAAAAGAACATAGATGGCTCCCCAAATCAAACCATAAAGTGTAAAACATGTTTTTATGCTGCAAGCCGAAATGTTAAATCGTAGAAATGTTTCACAATTAAATTTGTTTTTGTGTATTACCATATTACTGTATTATAGATTTCTAGTATATCAACTAAACCTCCCAAACGTGACCGTTTCTGGCATCACGAAGAACTAACAAAAACTTGGTTGCAGTTACAGCTTCAGAGGCGATATGTGAATACACATTGTTTCACTTTCTTCAGTATAAAGCGGGCTTCAGATAGTATGTGTGTTAGAAATATTTTGTCGCAGACGATAAATTATTTTCAGATTGATTGTCTACATATTGTAGCATCTATGTTTTCTATGTTTATGTTTGTGGAATGTCAACAGCTATTCTCTGTTCAAAAAGTTTTGGTTTAGAATTAATTGAGCATCATGACGCTTAAACTTGCATATTGAATAAAATATACGTAAATCCTGAAAAACTGGAAGTATTATTTTGGATCATGAAAACGTTCTTGTTTTATTTCGTATAATATCCTTATTTTTATTTCATTTTGGCGCCCAACGTGGGGCACGAACAGTAATTAAATGACTGTTTATTTTAAGATATGTTCGAATATGATAACTTGATAATTAGAATGTTATATTTATCGTTTGGATTTCAATTCCAAACGAAAGCACTTACGCTAGATAACTGATGTTGATGTTTACAGTTCGTAGTAGACATCGATTTTTTTTTTTTTTTTTTTTTTTTTTTGACGAGATGCGTGAAGTATTTATGAATATTACCGTTTGAATGAGATAAAGAATGAAATCAATTTTTTAAGATGAGATCATCTGGGCTTTAAAAATAGATATGATCTTTAAAAGAATTCATCTACAGCAACATTTAATAGGTTATTGGCAGTGTGAGTAAATTATAAATATTCAACTCATTTTTATTAATTGAGAAAATAAGTTAGGCTCTTTTTTAATTTTATGTTTGTATCATTATATTTTTGTTCTTTATTGTTAATATGACTGACGAATTAGTGAAATTTAAATCCGCGAGGAAAACTTTGCGGCAGTCTGCTTCAAAATTAATAAATATTTTGGAATCGGAAATAAAAATTGAAACTTTTGATAAAAATATAGTCGAGAAAAATCTTTTTTTGTTAAATTCTAAACAATCTGATTTAAAAATTATTAACGATAAAATATTAAATTGCTTTAAAGGTAATGAATCTGAAATAGAAAAGGAATGCGATTCGGTAATAGAATATGAGGAAAAAATTAATTTATGTATTTTTAGAGCACAAAATAAACTTAAATTAAGTTCTGAAATTATAAGCAACAATACAGTAACAATACATAACACTGCCGAAAATAAAGTTGAAAGCAAAAGTAAAATTCAATTGCCTAAGATTTCGATAGCAAGGTACTATAGTGAACCTAGTTTATTTTTAGAGTTTTTTAATTCATTTGAAAATGCTACTGGAAACAATACTGAGTTGACGAAAGTGGAAAAATTTACGTATCTTAAATCTTTACTTGGAGGGCCTGTTTTAAGTGCTATTTCTGGTTTTTCACTTTCCGATGAAAATTATGATGAATATATTAAATTGATTAAAGAACGATTCGGTCGTACAGATTTGGTAATTTCTTCTGACATGAATAAACTCTTGAATCTTGAACCTGTTAAAAACTCGGGTAATATTAAAGCGCTAAGAACACTTTATGATTTCTGTGAAATACATATAAGAAGTTTAAATTCCTTAGGAATTGTATCAGAATCTTGTGGAAGTCTTTTTGGACCACTTATTTTAAAATTATTACCTGATGATATGAATTTAGAATTTAATAGAATTTATAACCAATATAATTTATAGTCAATATAACCTAACAGAACTTCTTGATTTTATTAGATTAGAAGTTGAGAGTAGGGATGCTTCTAATTTGATTATAAATTCTAAGAAAATGGATGCAAATTATAGTGTTAAGCAAAATAAAAATAATTATTCGAAAGGGATGAGCGTTCATACTGTTTCCGCTTTAACTGTCGTGAATAAACCTTATTGTTTTTATTTTAATAAAATACGCATGAATTAGTAAAATGTGAGAAAACAGATGAACAAAAAAGATCTAAATTAAAACTCATGGTCGTTGTTATAAATGTTTTAAAAAAGGTCACGTGCCATCTAGGTGTAAGGTTAAAATCCCGCCTTGGAAATAATGTAATAGTTTAAACCATAATAAGTTATTTTGTAAATCAAATCTTCGTGAAGCAGAAACTCTTACTGAGGTTAAACAAAATGTAGTCGCATCGCTGTCACTGAATTCTGTTTCTGAAATTGATATAGGCGTGTATTTACAAACTTGTTCTGTTTGCGCTTCTGATAAAGATAATAATAGATGTTAATTGATAAAAATTCTAATTGATAGGAGTTCTCAAAAATCATTTATAAAGTCCGATTTAGCTAAAGAACTGAAATTAAAAAGTCTGAGGAAAGAAAGTTTATGTATTTATTCCTTTGGGTATACTGAGGGCAGTTAATGGAATATGATGTTCTTAAAAGTATTCATTGCCCAAACGATTTTATTACAATTGAAGCGCTTGTTACAGACACTATTTCTGGAGCAATCATAAAATTACCTTCTAAAAATATCTCGGAATTGTTAAAATTAGAAAATTTAAAATTAGCGGATAATGGGAAATCCTCTGAAATAAAAATATTATTTGGACCTGATACATGTTGGGAGGTACACACTGGAGAAAAGACAAGAATTAGTAAAAATTTGTTTGTGGTTTCCTCAATATTTGGTTGGTCCTTGGTAGGATCTTTGGGGGAGAACCAATCTAGTGCCTCTATGTTTACAATAGGTGCTTTTCGGAACATGAAAAAAAGAGGAAAATTAAATTAATGACTGTTTGAAAATATTTTATACTTTAGATAATATGGGTTTAGGAGAAAACGAAAATACAGATGATGATAAGTTAATAATTGAGAAAGATTGATTTGAAATTCAGTGATGGCAGGTACGCAGCTCGTTTATTATGGAACTCGCATCACGAAAAATTGGCCGATAATTTTCAAAATGCTAAACAGCGTCTAATGTCTTTGGTTAATAAATTAAAAAATGATGAATGGCTCAAAGAGAATTATGATAGCATAATAAACGATCAGTTAAATCACGAAATAATTGAGGCGTGCAATTTAGAAACTCTTGATGGGAATACAACATATTATATGCCACATTCTCCGGTTGTTAGGAGAAATGCAATAAAAACTAAGGTCCGTATTGTGTTCGATGCATCCACAAAATGCAATAATGAAATATCGTTGAACGATTGTTTAGTACCAGGTCTAAATTTAAATCCTTCTGTTTCAGACCTAATCTTACGATTTAGAGTGTATAAATATGCATTTACCGCAGATATTGAAAAAGCTTTTCTCCAGATTGCTATTTCAGACATTAATAGAAATTGATAGAAATGCATTATGTTTTTTGTACATAGACAAAGATTTCAATAAAAAAAACTATCGAATGACACGAGTTCCCTTTGGTGTATCTTGCAGTCCTTTCAATTTAGCATGCACCGTAAAATATCACATAAAGAAATTAATAGAAAAAAACCCCCTTATATTTACCAGATGTTAAACAATTCGATTTATGTTGATGATCTTTTTTATGGGGCAAATTCCATAGATCAAGCTTTTGAACTTAGTGTTGAAGCACATAATGTGTTAAAAGATGCCGGAAGGAATTTGCGCCAATTTAGTACAAATTCAGAGGAACTCAAAATTCTTTGGGATAGGAGTGATAAAATCAAATCAGAATCATGAGAAAATAATTCGCTTAAAGTGTTAGGTCTGAACTGATGTAACAGTAGAGATGTAATATCCTTGAACATAGATAACTCGTGCGAAACATTGAGTAAGTGTAGAGAGATCACAAAAAGGAATATATTAAAAGTAACAGCTACTATTTTTAATCCGGTGGGTTTTTTAGCACTATTTGTATTACGTGCAAAATTGATAATGCAAAATCTTTGACAATTGGGTTTAGATTTCGATGACTATGTTCCACCCGAATGTAGGCAGTTTTGGTCCAAATGGTGTGGTGAAATTGAAACGTTAAAGAAATTTGAAATTCCTCGCGAATATTTTCCTGGTGAATTGAATCAAAATGATGATAAAGAATTGCATCTATTTTGTGATGCATCTATCAAAGCTTATGGCGCAGTCGCGTAGATTAGATCAATTAAAAATGAAGAAATAGCGTTTGCTATGGCAAAATCTAGAATCGCACCAATAAAACAAAAACTCACATTGCCAAGGTTAGAATTGTTAGGGGAATTAACAGCAGTAAAATTTGCCAAAAATCTGCAAGAAACTTTTCTATTCATGGGGTAAATATTTTTATATGGACTGATAGTATGATAGTAATTTATTGGATTCATAGTGCTCCCGAACGTTGGAAGTTGTTTGTAAAAAATAGAGTTCTTGAAATTCAAAATTTAACTAACCCAAGGAACTGGAAACATTGTAGTGGTAAAACTAATCCTGCTGATATTTTATCACGTGGTTGTTCTGATGAATATTTGTTAGCATCTAAACTATGGCGTTCAGGACCAGATTGTTTAATTGAACCTATGATTGCTTGGCCTAAACATTTTAATTCGTCAATGAAAATTTCTCATTCTGAATTAGAAGAGAAAAAACAGGTAAATGATACATCTGTTTTATCTTCGCTGGCAGAAAATTCTAACACAATCTTGAATATTGAAAAGTATAGCAATCTAATTAAAGTAATTAGAGTTACCGCATGGGTATTTAGATTTATTTACAATTTAAGAAATAAAAATGAAAAGAGAAAGGGTGTTTTGACTGCAGAAGAACTTTTTGCTGCAGAGTTACATTTGATTAAAGAAATTCAATATAAACATTTTCCAGATGAAATTAAATGTTTAAAATCCGGACAGTTGATATCCAAAAACTCTAAAATTTACGAATTGAACCCTTTCCTGAGTGATGAAGGAGTACTAAGACTTGGGGGTAGACTACAAAAGTCATCATTAAGTTTTCATGAGAAACATCCTATAATTATACCTTCTAAAACCCATTTCACTCATTTGCTTGTGCGTGATGCACATGAACGGGTTATTCATACTGGTATAGGAGATACTCTCATGTTCCTTTGCGCAAAATATTGGATAATTAGATCCAGACAAAATATTAAACGTGTTATAAGAGGATGTGTTATTTGTCAAAGATATAATTATCGACCAATGCAACAAGCAATGGAACCTTTACCTTCAGCTAGAATAAAACAAACAAATCCTTTCGATGTTGTGGGACAGGATTATGCTGGTCTACTTTTTGTCAAAAATGAAAATACAAAGTATTACATTCTACTAATTATGTGTGCAGTGACTAGAGGAATTCATCTTGAGCTAACAAAAGATCTTACAACAAAAACCTTTTTACTATCCTTTCGTAGATTTGTTTCAAGAAGAGGTCTATGCTCCATTATTTATTCAGACAATGCTCGTATCTTTAAGGCAGCTGATGCGGAACTCAAAAAAATGTGGGAAGTCTTACGTCATCCTGAGGTGAAGAACTATTATGCAATTAAAAGTATTGAGTGGAGACATATTGCTGAATGCGGAGCCTGGTGGGGCGGGTTTTGTGAAAGACTTGTACGAGCAGTAAAAACAACATTACGAAAAATTCTTGGCAGATCATCATGTATCCCTGATGAGTTAGAAACTATTCTGGTGGAGATTGAAGCGATTATAAACCAACGTCTCTTAACGTATATACAAGATGATGAGTCAGAAATCTTGACACCTGCACATTTTCTGCTGGGAAAAAAGCCAATGAATTTGCCACCCACCAATTATCCTGATAATGTGAATAGTACTAAAGAAGTACTCTTTAAGTCATATAGATATCGCGAAAAACTGTTGAATAACTTTTGGAAAATGTTTTTCAAAGATTATTTAGTAAATCTGAAATCAGCAGACTGTGTAAAAAATCATTCACAAAAACTGGACTTAAAAGTGAATGATGTACTAGTAATACATGATGAACATTTACCACGCAACGTGAGGAAACTGGGAAAAGTTGATGGTCTAATTCGTAGCTGTGAAGTAAAAACTGAAAAAAGCATTATTAAAAGGCCTATGGAACTACTAGTGAAATTAGAGTGTTAATTAATATTTCTTCTTCTTTTATGTATAGTTAGCATAAAATTAATTGCATAGGGTACATATTACTTTACGTAGTTAGAATAACTGTTTGTTTATATTCTTTGATCGTAGTATTATATGTTGTAGATATTTAAATATTATTTATAAGTTGTAAAAATGTACATATTTAAGAATTTTAATTTGTATATAATGCTATAGAATTTTATTTAAATGTAAATATTTATACTAAAAAACAAACAAACAACAACAAAAAAAAAAACAGGTTTCCGTGATAAAAATTAGTTTCTATTTAAATTAATTGATAAAATGTAAATTGTATTTGATTAATGTTTTTATAGAAGTGTTCTTGATTTTAATGTACCTGATACTTGAAAATGAAACTTGACAACAATTCTTGATACATTGTTGAAACTTGATATACTTGAAGAACTTGGTAAGTAACTTGACATTTTTTGAATGACTCTTGATTCATATTTGAATTGAATTTACACTTGAATTACATTTATATTTAGATTTTGATGTACTGGATAATTTATTTGTTCTAAACCTTGTTCAGTCGGGCCCAGTATGTTAGAAATATTTTGTCTCAGACGATAAATTATTTTCAGATTGATTGTCTTGTAGCATCTATGTTTTCTATGTTTATGTTTGTAGAATGGCAACAGCTATTCTCTGTTCAAAAATTTTGGTTTAGAATTAATTGAGCATCATGACGCTTAAGCTTGAATCTTGAATAAAATATACGTAAATCCTGAAAAACTGGAATTATTATTTAGGTTCATGAAAACGTTCTTGTTTTATTTCATATAATAATCTTATTTTTATTTCAATGATAATCAAAAATGAAAACGCCATTCCCCGACTTTCGCCGTAAATTATTATAGAAGTATGCGGCTGGTGTTGGTCGATTGGTAATAACGTCTAGTTATTGACGCAATACTTAAATTTTGCTTAGGGGTCATTTATACATACTAAAATCTGAACCAACTCCATTTTTATTTTTCTTTCAATAGCAACACCCATTTTTCACTCCATGTTTGAATTCCTGAGATCAAGACGGTTTAGAAAAGGTATAGTTTATTTACTTTTAATAATTCTTCATAGAGCTACAAATGGAAATGTATTAGGAGTTCATTCCAGCATTTAAAAAAATTAAATTAAGGTCTTACTCAGAAAAGTACTATGTCCATTCAGATAATAATTGGAAAAGAAGTATATCAATTTTAAATATTAAATAAACAAAAGTAATGCTAATTGAAAAATGATGTGTGCATTACAAATTTACTTGAATTACTATTTTAAATCAAGCGTAAGCAAAGATATAGATGAAAGAAATGATAATATTGACAGTTCCCTAAGAGCAATAAAAATTGAAATATCACTCTAATTCGAAAAATAATGATTGGTATGAGTTGTAAGTTTGGAAACCCGTATTTTTGATGATTATAAGAGAAAGAATATGGGTATAAAATGTAACTCTTTTATAAAGAATTTAATATCGTAATGCGTGTGGTAGTTATTTATATCCGTACAATTTGTATTTTCCTTTCATATGAAATTATATTATATTAATTCTCGATAAAAGTTTAGAAAGTTTGATAAATTTGATAAAATTTCAAAAATTCTAAAAATTGCACATACCTAAATTTAAAATTGAATAAAATTTGAAAAGAAAAGAAAAGTGAACATACTCCCGAACGCTTGGCTTTTTCAAATACGGATACTTTTATGAAATTTATCCATTTTCTTTAAACATCATGATCTTAAATTAAGCCAAATATGTATATAATTAAGAATTACTGACCGTACCATCTTGGAATTTCCAGTTTTCAGTGCGCCGGTCTTGAATGTAGAGAAAATTGAAAAAGTCCGCTAAACTATATATATATATATATATATATATAATTGATCTAAAATTGACAAAATTACTCCAAAATCAAGTGCACTGATTTTTCCCCTGTATTTATAAATAATAAACTTCTTTTAATAATTATAGGTTAATTTTATGATTTTTTTTTTCAAAACAAGGGCTCCGGCCCCTTCTCGATACGCTCACCTGACCCCTAGGAAGACTTCTCTTTCCCAATCAGCATCACTCATTAATCCATGCTGGGCTCCACCCGCCTATTCGCAGATTTGCCTTTCATTGAATATGAAAATTAATAATAATTAAGAAAAAAAGAACAATATTATAGAAATCCTCATATTAACAATATTATAGAAATCTTCATATTTGATATCACATTGAAATACACAATATCTAATATTATTTCGTTTATAATACGTCAAAATTCTGTTTTAGCGTTCAAGAACTTAATAACAATTCGCAATTAGTTTAGACAACATATACTAGGCATAATAAGCATGTGCTTGTCAGCTAGACATACAAAATAAATACCGAAGGCAGTAACTTTTTTTATTTTAGAACAGAGAGAAATTCGTAATATCTAAACCATTTATCATTACAGCTTTAGTATATGACTCCCTTGGGGAGTTTTAAATTTTTGTCATTATTTGGGGATGAAATTTTGGATATAATTACTTGTTTAAAGAAATTATTAACTTATTTTTTCTAATGCCTGTATTTTGTACTGTTGCATTTTTTAAAAGTTAATTTAGGACAATATGTAATACTCTATATTTATTTCCAATTTGCAGCTAGATTTAAAATTGTGCTTGCTGCAGTAAAGATGAAAATTTTTAAGTGCTTTATTTCTGGAATATGATTTAACCAGACACATTGAAAATAAGTAGCTTGTGTGATTATAATAAATATTTTAAATATTTCATTATTATTATTATTATTGTTGTTGTTGTTGTTCTTGCAAAATTTTATATTTTATCTACTTATCAAAAGCATGTCTAGAGTTAAATGGTTATCGTGGTTGTGGAAATGATTTCCTTGGAGCAAACAGTTCGAGCTACTTCATCTCGAAATTTTAAAAATCGCTAAATTGGTCATACTAAAGTCTTTCCTGTTTATCAATCGTTTAAATGTATTTGAATAAAAAAAAAAAAAAATCTTTATATAAGCTAATCTAAGTTGTTGTTTTATAAATTTCAATTAAAAAAATTCTGGGTTTAACTTAAAACTCTATAGCAATAGTTGTTTAACATAATCATGATATTCATCACTAAATCATTTCGCCTGTCATTAAAATAAAATAAAATAAACTAATTTTTATTTCATCTGGATTAAATCTTTGCTTAATATTTTTAAAATATCGGTTATTTTAAAATGTTTTCATTATTCTAAGTTTTATTTTTTCCTTTTTTTAAGCTCTCAAGCACCTCAAAAATGCCAATTTTTCGTTTCCTTTTTTTTCTTTTAAACATCTATTTCTCTAAAAGTAGAAAGAAACTTCATACCTGCAGACGATAAATTACGATTCTAAATTGATTTTTTCATAGAAAATATTTAAGACAACGCATTCATTTATTTGCAAACGATAAATTTCATTGTTACTGATATCATCATTGACGTTTATTTTATTTTTTTACACCATTGATCACATTTTAATTTTCCTAGGGAAAGTGGATCAGAGACGTAATAGGAGAAACTATTTGCAAGTTTGCAAACAGAGTGCCTTTGTTAACGAGAGGTTTTTATTGTTGACTTCATTAATTAAGGCGATAAAAATTTCTAACCAACTGAAATGTTTTCCTTCGAGTATTCGGCAAGCATTGATACTTCTTATGACGCGGGGAGTACTCCCGTTCGAGAGGACATGCCGTAGACAAAAAAATTCGACACTAGCGGCAGTAATTTTTTTTTTTAAATATATAGAGACTAGTAGTGGAAAACTAAGGAGAAGAAAAATATTAAAATTACCCTTCTGCAATTTTCATAGGCATTATCTTGCCTTATTCTAATATATTTTTCATTATTTGTAACTCTTTTATATAATTAAGGCAATAATAATTAAAAACAAAATACATATTATTTAACACAAATTTTAATATAAAAACTAGCGAGCTTCGCCCGCTAGCGGGTCAGTATTTTCAAATGAATCACTATAATTAATGAATCACTAACAGTAATATAGTATTTTATAGGCAGGAGAAGATTTATGAGCCATAACTAGGATATGACGAGGCGTTTCATTTTAAACACATAAAATTTAATAGATGACTATGACAATTACAGATGAAATACACAAGTAACATAAACGACTACATTTTCAAGACTGATCTGTTCTAGCAGAGATAAAAGTAAAAAGGAATGAACAGATCATTGATTGGACGTGACGTCATTTACCAAAGGTCCAATAGATTGAATCAGGAATACAATGACGAAATACACCACATTTCTCCTCCCCTTAATTCTGTATACCATACCTGATGGGAGGTTTTCTTACTCTATATGATCTTCTTACAACCTGTTCAGAAAAAGACAAATTAGTGTTTTTAAGTTTTGAATGTTCAGATTTTAGTTCTTTATTTACAGTACTGTTGATATTTTTATCACAGTCAATTTCTCCAGGCTTTGTAGACACAGATCTACTGTCGGTTGGCACTGGATCTGGTGTAGTGGAAGGATCGGTTGGTACTGGATCTGGTGTAATGTCAGGATCGGTTGGCACTGGATCTGGTATAATGGCAGGCCTCCTACCAGACTTAGATTCTCCATTGCTTTGTAGGAGTGGACTCTTGCTATCGGGAACCATGGAAATGTTTGCATCAAGAGTGTTCTTTTCAATTTCACCAG
Organism: Salticus scenicus; assembly: GCA_963930645.1. NCBI lineage: Eukaryota > Metazoa > Arthropoda > Arachnida > Araneae > Salticidae > Salticus > Salticus scenicus. The sequence goes on from OZ005650.1 coordinate 179,911,142, forward strand.
GACTTGTAGTTTCCTTCAGTTGTACTCTGGAACCTACACTTTTTAGTTGATCAACGTGTCTTTTCCATACACATGAATCTACTTGAATTTTGTAATGTAGTTTACCTAGTCTGGCAATTACTTTACCTATTTTCCATTTATCTCCTGATGTGTAATTGCGTACTGCAACTTTTTCATTTACATGGAATTTTCTTATCTTTTTCTTGTTAAAAACATTTTTATGTTGTTTGTTTTCAACATAATTTTTAACATTTGGTACAAGTAAATCCAGTTTTGATCTGATATTTCTCTTTAGAAATAATGATGCGGGACTCTCCCCTGTTGTATTATTCGGTATTGGAATAGAAATTCGTTTAACTTAAATTGGAGATTTCCGGGTTCTGAACTTAAGGATTTTAATCCTTTTTTAATTATTTGGACATATCTTTCGGCTTGACCATTTGTAGAGGGATGATATGGTGCAGTTAAACTATGTTTTATGCCTTTACTTTGTAGAAAATGTTCGAATTATTCTGAAATGAATTGTGGCCCATTATCAGACACAAGGGACACAGGATAGCCATATCTGGCAAAAAGCGAAGAAAGACAGTTTATAGTGTTCTCAGCCGTAGTATTTGGAACAATGAACACTTCTGTCCATTTACTGTGGGCATCTACTACAAATAAAAACATTTTCCCCATCATTGGACCAAAAAAGTCTACATGTATTCTGTTCCAAGGTGTTGTAGGCCATTCCCAGTGATGGTTGTCCATTTTGGAAGGATTATGTTTTAATTTAATACAAACAGAACAGTTATTTGCTAAATTCTCAATGTCTTTATCAATACCTGGCCACCATACAAAACTACGTGCCAGTGCTTTCATTTTAACTATGCCAAAATGGCCAAAATGTAAATCTTCCAACACTTTTTGTCTATGAACAGTAGGTATTACAACACGATTCCCTTGTAGTATGCAATTATTTAGTATAGAAAAATCTTGTTGTTTATGTCCGAAAAGTAAGTAATTTGGCATCTGTGTGCCTGATATTAAATGTCGGTACATTTCTTTCAATGTTGGATCTCGTTTAGAACTTGCACATAATATCTTTGTAGTTAACGGTAACGAAGTGATTTGATGAATAAATAAACAATCGGTTTCATCAGGGTTGCCAAATAAATTTGGTGACAAAGTTGGTGACATTTTTTCTGGTTGTAGCGAATCGGACGACGGCAGCAGTAAGTCTTCACTACGTAATGGAAGACGTGACAGAGCATCGGCATTTCTGTGCTCTGCAGATTTTTTATATTTAATATCATAATTAAATGTTTGTAAGTATAATGCATATCTTTGCATTCTAGCTGCCGAAAGTACCGGAATACTTTTTACGGGTGAAAATATGGAAACTAGGGGTTTACTATCAGTATACAGAGTAAATCTCCTACCATATAAAAATTGAAAAAATTTCTTTACACCAAAAATTATTGATAACTCTTCTTTATCTACCTGACTATACCGCTTTTCTGCAGAAGACAAAGTTCTAGAAGCAAAAGCTATGGGTTTTTCGGAGTTATCTGGCATTGTATGCGAAAGTACTGCCGAAATTCCATAAAGAGAAGCATCAGTGGCTAAAATTAAGGGTAATTTAGGATTAAAGTGGGTGAGAATCCTTTCGGAAGTAATTTCCTGTTTAATTGCATTAAATGAATTTTCACATTTTTTAGTTCACTGAAAATTTACATTTTTACGTAATAATTCATTTAGAGGATAAGCAATCGTAGATAATTTAGGAACAAATCTAGAATAGTAAGATACTAAGCCTAAGAATGCTTTTACCTGAGTTACGTTTGTAGGTATTGGAGCATTTAAAATAGCAGAAATTTTTTCTTGCGTTTTGTGTATGCCATTTTTATCAATTTTGTAACCGCAGTATGTAATTTCATCATTCATGAAAAAAGATTTTTCTTTATTTATTTTAAGATTATATTCACGTAACCTTTCTAGCACTTGTTTTAATCGCTCTAAATGTATTTCATCCGTTTCCCCTGAGATACATATATCGTCAATAAAAACTGAAATACCCTCTATACCTTTTAAAATTTGTTCTATAGTTCTCTGCCATATTGCTGGCGAACTGGCAATTCCGTATGGTAATCGCGTAAATTGAAATAAGCCTTTAGGAGTGTTAATAGTAAGTAATTCTTGTGAATTTTCCTCTACCGGTAAATGCAAGTATGCTTGATTTAGATCGATTTTTGTAAAATGTAATCCACCCCCTAAAGTTGCTAATATATCTTCAATTTTCGGTAGCGGGTATTCGTCAACCTTTAAAAATTTATTTACCGTGACTTTAAAATCGCCGCATAAACGAATTTTCCCATTAGGTTTTACCACCAGAACAATAGGTGCTGCCCATTTACTAGTACTAACAGCTTTTATTATCCCTTCATTTTCTAATCTTTCTAATTCTTCATTTACCGCATTCCTTAACTCTTTGCGAACCGTGAGTAGATTTTCGCAGAGACGTCAAAAGACCGCTGTTTCCCATCCTCGTGAAAAAATTTTCACCCCCACTTTAGGCGGTAGGCGTAAACCCTCAGATTGTAATCACTACTTTCAAGAAACCGATCGCTCTTTGAGGGAAAATAAAAAGGGATTTCTTTTAATGGGGAAAATGCTAGAAGGGGAAAATAAGAAAACATAGACCTTTAGAGTGGAAAATCAGACTTTTTTTGTTAGAAAAGAAGAACTATGAGAAGACAATCATAGGTATTTTAGCTAGTACAATGCATATTAGTACTCAAGAAAACATTTAAGTTTCACGCAAAAATTTACAAAATGATGAAATATTTGGAAATTTACTCAACATTCTTACGTTTTTTAAATGAATAATTGGATAGTTACTATTACTTATTCTTGATTGTCTTCTTATTTTTAAATGGGTATTTTAAAATTGTTAGGGCATGCAAAAAGAAAATATCTCTTTTTTAGATCTTGATGACTTTATAAGAATTTTTAAAAGTGTTGATTAAACATAATTAATACTTTGAAATTTTTTTTTAGCAAAAAATGTTAACGAGTGGATTTAGGATTTCTTTGTAAAATTTGGAAATATTCAATTTTCATTATAGTATTTGTAAGTCCTTCTTCTTCTTTTTTTTTTTTTTTTTTTTTTTTTTTTTTTTCCCTTTCTAAATTATTTCTATGAGTCGTTATAATTTACTTATTTATTAAATAAATGGCGATGGTTTATTACACGGATATATTGTTTATTACCATCTATAAATCATCTGTATAACAAACAAAGATTTCCCAAAGAGAAATTTAAATGCCAGAATTTTTATATAGTAATTTTTTAAATATAGATATCAAAGGGCATCAACGATTAGTCAAGTTTAGTATCTCTCTCTCTATATATATAAAGTTTAAAAAATATGTTTAAAAAAATATTAGTATTCAAATTTCACTTTTTGAAAACCCTGGCAATAAATCAACCATATTATTGTTATAATATAACTGCTTAACAAGTTTGATATTGAAAATATTCATAATAACCACATCTAATATTTCTCCGAAATTTCAGTTTTTCTTATTTCTATAAGGAAAGTAAGTGGTACTATTTCTCCAAAATGAGGAATAAACATTCGAACTGTGATTTCTCAAAAAAAAGAAAAAAAAAAGTTAGTTATTTTTCTTTAAATTCAACATAAAATACATAATAAAATTCAACAGAAAATACATAAAAATCGTATTCGAAAGAGAAAACATGGTTTGATTGTTAGCTTCTAAAATTTGAAAAGATTTAATATTTGAAAGACTCAATTAATATTACCATGCAAATTTTTTTTTAGAATACGTTTACATAAATTTATCAAAATAAGTTTGAATTTTGAATAATTCACTCTCAGAAGTACTAATTTTTTCTAAAAATTATTTTTTTTTTCTTTGAATGCATTTTTGGTATATATTTGTAACACATTTTATATTGTTTCAAAAGTATATGATGACAATTAGGATAAACATATAGAAATACTTCCATTTTAAACGCATGCAAAATATAAAACTGTAAAATAGAGTTATTTTAGAAAGAAAATTAACTAGAATTGCAGTGATTCAACCTGAGAAGATCTATCTGTGTAGTAGATCGCATATTAGACTTATGTCGAATGATTAAATTGTTACATTTAATATATTTATGCAAGGTTATTTTTATAATAGTGTATTAAAATATCTGGTGGTTTATCGTAAGAAGCCCAATGAATGTGCATCTATTAAATTCGACAATAAGAAAACTAATAAAGTTTATGTCAAAGATTTTTACTAATCATTTATCCGTCTACATATTTACGCTTTTAATTCAATAAATATTTTCAGAATGGTTTGAAATCTGTGTTTCTTATTTAAGTTCAACAAAGCATTTTTTTTTTTTTTTTTTTTTTTTTTTTTTAATGATGTATATAAGTTAATTTAACGTCGTGGATCGGGTACAGGGGCACACAAAAATAATTCAAGTGCATTCCAGTGGATAAGAAAATCCTGAGGATTTTTGGACTCTTCTATGAAATCGCACATATGTCACAAAATTTTAGAAATTTCAGAAAATTAAATAATATAGTTTTTTATCACTTTAAATAACACCTTAGTCTCCAAAACTATATTCAAAAGCAATGGCAGAACTATTTTATTTATTTTTCTGAAACTGTTTTTTTTTTTTTTTTTTTTTTTTTTTGTGACAGGTGTGCGATTTCTTGAAATGGAACAAATAGCAATAAATTAGGAGTAGATTTTATACTTCTATATGCGAGAGTAAAATTTATTAATTTAATTTTAAATACAGAAAAATAAAACTTTTATTTAAAAAAAAAAAATGCATACACTCATTTTACATTACGAATAAAATGTTATTATTCATTTAATATATACGAATCACAGCCATATTTAAGCAGATATTAGTTATGAACTATAAATATTTCCATAACAGCTTGAAAAATAATATTTAATTATTGACTAATTGTATCAATTTTTTAAAAAGAAATGTGTAATGTATTTTTTATACTCTCGATTCTAGTAAAAAAGTGCATAACATCGATTTTTCTGTCTGCCTATTTATTTTTTTAACTATATAAAGGTTTTTCGTAAAGATACTGTAGGGAAAACTAAACAGCCACTTCCTGTGTGGCACACGCCGCAGGGTATCGGCCATTTCTAAAGATGTCTTCGATAAAGAATAAGAATAATTAGGAGCATTCCTCCTCTCTAAAGATTACCCAGAATTTCTCACCATATCCTGGGAGAATATGTTACACATCTGAGATTGTGTAGTGTGTGCATCACAGAAAGTAAAACTTCGCTTTATCTGTCTATATTTCCTTTCCTTTTTCATTATATATATTTTAAGATTTACATCTTCGCGGATGTGACATTTTGACTTATTTTTAGGTATTATAACTCTTTTTAAAAGGCATAATTTATCAAATTATATATATATATTTATGTTTTTCTAATTTAAAAATATAATGCTTCATCTTATTACTTTATATTCTAAAGTAATAGGTTGGTTGGTTGGTTGTAGGTTTAAAGGCCGATTGACTACGCAAGGGTCCCAGGCCTATATAGGGGAATGTCCTCCGTGGGGGTCTTTCCAAGTGGTCCACGACCGTATTTACGCAAATTTAGGGGGGAAAAACATGAAAAACTCCGAACAGATAGGTCGACGAACACGGTTAGAGATCGAACCCGACACTTCCCGTCTACCAGGTTTGAGAAACAGGCTCTCCAATTTTGGAGCCGATTTTTTTTTTTTTTTTTTTTTTTTTTTTTGAGACTGTTTTATTTGGTCAGACTTCCTGTGCCGTGGGGATACTCCATTCCTTAAACCCCCGCTTAAATACTTAACATATACTCATAATTTTTTTTAAAGCTGTTAATAACGTTAACACTTTATTCAAAATTATTCAAGAAACATTCACCTTTAGCACTCATTGAAATTTACTTACCTTCTTGATCAATATTTTCAAGCGCAATTTAATTGTGCCTGCCTTGCAAGGAGTGATCATCCTGCATTTATTCACGTTCTTTAAATTCTTTATATATTTCACAAAACATCCATAAATTATTTGTCGATTTCATGGGATGACATTTTCTTTTCTTTTATAAATATTTCAGTTTAAAAAATATTGACGACTGGAGGGTCCTAGGCCAAGACGGTATGTCTTCCTTTCTGTGGATGTATAGCACGTTATAGAAAAAACCACAAAAAACTTCGAAAGGCTGAATCGACAACTTCGACTTCGAACCCGGCGCTTTCCATATTTCAGCATCGATAACATTTGCGTTTGTGTTAATTTGTTGTTTGAGTTTGAGTTTATAGTGATATTTTATTATATTGGAATCTTTTATAATTTACATAAAAAGGATATGGCGAAAAATTCTTAATTTATATATTTTCCGAAATGCTCATAAATTATTGTTATTTCATGGGATGTTATTTTCTTTTCTTTAACAGATATTTGCAGTTTCAAAAATATTAACGACAGTAGTCAGTAGGGTATTATACTTTGCTGATGTGTGGATCTTATTTGAGGATGCTTAGTCCGTACTTAACTGCGTTACGGAAAAAAAGGCCTAATTTTGTTTTCTAAGTAATGTACAATTCTCACTAAATATATTTTAATTTAGTACGACAGGATCAATCTATTATTCTATTACAAAATATTTTAATCTGTTTTTCCATATAAAGACATGGTAGGCGATGAACTGAAATGGTTATCGCAATTGCATAAGTAAAAATCTTGGTGAGAAACATACGAGCTACTTCGGTGCCAAATTTCAAATTGCACCGAGGGATTCTATAATGAAGTTGTTCCATTTCTTTAGTACTTTTTTTTTTTCCTGAGTTTTATTTAAATTATTTTTAAAAAATGTTTGCACATTTCTTTTTTTTTTTTTACCTACATAAAAAGAAATATATTTAAATATATTTAGCAATCAAGTTTTCTGCAAGTATTCGATATTTTCTTTCAATTGTTGTTTGGTTGTTCTTTAACTCTTTAATTATGAGCAGCTATAGTCACGCAATTTGGTAAACACCATTCCAGGGCATGGTGCCTATCTTTTTAATATGATATTACCTTCATTTAGGTATCATCTATTTGAGTTTTTATTGAATAGTTTTTAAAATTATGCGAGAGACAGAGATAGCTCATGAATCATTGAATATTTCAATACATAGTTTTTATAGTTTCAGTAAATTTTTAATAATCAAATTTATGTCGTAAAGTATGTTTACATTCAGAATTTTTTTTTTTTAATTATTAAATTAAGAAAAAAAAATCCACTTATTTTAATTTATTAGAAATGGTCATTATTAATTTAGAACTTTAACTTTATTTTCAATAATTTTAAAATGTTAATTATTAGGGGGATCTAACCTTCGCTTATTAAGCCCAGCGGGGCTCTATCCGACTATTCGCTGTTTTGTCTGTCAGTGAATACGAATATTAATAGCGCATAACACAAGGCAAAATCAGAACAATTCTATGTAAATGTCAAAATTAAATGTCAAATTAAAATACATAATACAAATAAAACTTTTTTAGGATAGAAGAAAAATTCGTCATAGCTAAATCATTTTACGTTACATCTTTAGTATATGACCCCCTTAACGAATTAAATATTTTTGTCACTATTTCGCGATGAATTTTTTTGGTATAATTGCTTGTTGTTATTATAATTTTTTTTTTTTTTTTTAGATATTTATTTTTTCGAATGCCTACACTTTTTACTTATATAATAATCGAGGGATCCCGAACTGAACCTGTCGTACCTTAAAAAAAAAAAAAAAAAAAAAAACAAGGAAATCTCTTAACAGCTAGTTTTACAAGAACGAAATGGGAACAATCGATTTCAGCACTACCAGTCTACCAGTTTTGAAAGCATTTGCACATACCTTAATTTTCAGTGTAAGTTAGTGATATTTAATTACATTTAGAGCTTTGTGTAACTCTTGAAATCCAGGAGTGGTGAAAAATTCTTAAAATTCATACTTCTCGAGATATCAATAAATTATCTATATTTTATGGTATGCCACTTTCTTTCGTTTTATAAATATTTGCAGTTTCGAAAATATTTGATATGGATTCAGTGAATTTTTAATTAAGAGAAATTATAACTATATAATATATCGAACTTTTTGAAATATTTGAGACAAGGTTTAATTGACTAATCACCCTTTTTGCAAAATTCTAATTTTAGTCTTTGGCACTTTCTAACATAAAACCGCTGTGAAAAATTTCTCGCTTTCATATATTTCAATTAATATTTCTTAAATAAACAAATAAAATTTAAAACTATGCAAATATTTAGCTGCGTTTTGTTAATAAAGCATTTTTCTCCATTGTTTTAAATACTTATTATCACCTATATTTAAAATACGAGGGAATCTACTTTTCATTCTTTTTAGTCAGGAAGATGTTTTTAACATTTTCCTGGAAACGAAACCGTATCCAGTGTATTGTGCACGGATTAAAAGAGTACAATCTTCTTCCGTGGTATTGTGACTGTGCTATGCGCCAATTTGTCTGCATACGTAAATTACGGGGAGACTTCTTGTGCGGCCATGGTCATTCGGGTACATGAAAGCAATTGCCTAAAGCCCTTTTCTTTCATTGATGAATTAATGAGCGCTGTCTCATGGGAACAAAAATCACACAGAAGTCTTTTTCATGGTTCTTGCATGCGTTAAAAAGAAGTAATTTCTTTGCTTTACCATTTAGATAGAATAAAATAAATATTTTTAATACTGAATGATTATTTTAATGATTTAATATAAATAAAGATATAAGATAGTAGAGATAAAACCATTGGTATGAAAAAAACAATCGAAATTAATTTTTACTAATTTTTTCCGTTTTCTGGTTTTTAAAATCAAATTTTCTGGAATTTAATCAAAGTTTTGTACTTATTACTTTAAAATGCTAGTTCTGCGGCGCTTGCTTTTTTCTCCTTTTTCTTTCTTTCTTTCTTTTCTTTTTTTTTTTTTTTAAGGCGCTCATTGTGTGATTTTGAGAAATAAACATAATTTTCAGAACACAATAAATAAATAAAAGTTTTAAGCATTGTAATTTAAGAAAAACAACATTTATAAAAATGCCCGAGACGAGGGGGGATAAATCGAATTTCGGCGCATGTAAAAAAGAAATATGCTATTGTATTTGTATTGAAAAGGTAATTAAATAAGCTTGCATAAGAGAAAAAATAATCTTGAACACATCAAATACAAAAGTCAGAAAATCTTCGTGATACATTTTTATTTCTTTATATATATATTCTTTATATAATTCAAGCTTTTTTAAAAACGACATTGGACACTAATATTAAAATTTAGAGACAAATGCATGGAATAGAACGATATTTTATGCTAAATAAAACTGTCAGAATTCATAATTGTAGTTATGAGAACAGTGATCAACGACACTCTTTATTGAGGGCACATACGGCGCACTTGTGTAAAAACTATATAACTCTGGCCCACCAGCGGCCGAGCGGTTCTGCGCTCAAAGTTGGTAGACGTGAGGTGCCGGGTTCGATCCCAGGTCGCGCTCGTCGGCCTAGACGCTCCGTGGTTTTCTCCGAAACTTGCGTAAATATGGGATAGGACCCCTAAGAAAGACCCCCCTTCAGAGCTAGGACCTACAGCAGTAAATCGGCCTTATTCCGAAATCCAATCTAATCTATATAACTCTACTTTCGCAGTGTTTTTTCCTCCGCTCATCAAAATGTATTAAAATTTTCTATTTGATACCATAATTTGTAGAGTATTATTCTCTCCAAAATATTTAAATATCATATAAAAATTCAATGAATATTATAATCATAACAGATATTATTACTGTTTATGTGACAGCCAAATGTCAAACATAACATTTGATATTTTCATGCAGATAGATAAAAATAAAATAACGAATTATATTTTATATAATAAAGGAAAAAAAATTAATGATATATACATAGAGAGATTTTTTATTTTATAAATTAAAATCATTTTTATCTAGAAAAGGGAACCTGAATTAAATATACAATTTATATTTTCCTCAATTTTATGTTCTATTTTTGCTTTTCGGAGTTACTGCTATTATTTAACTATTGAATAATACACAGTAATTTTTACCGTGCTTTGTATTTATCAATGTTATCAGGCAGGGTAAAAAAAGGAAGTCAGAATTGCATTAATTATTATTATTATCATTTAAGTGTAGTTTACTATTTTATTATTTAAAATTGTATTCATCATAAGAAGTTTTACAATTATAAATCTGGTATAAAATTTCGGATAGTCATTTAATCCCACAGGTAAATATAGCGGCGTATTATTGTTCTTCTTCTTCTTTTTTTTTTTTTTCTTTCCTTAAAAATAAATAAATAAAGAGTTATTTTTATGTATTTATTTTAATTTTCCAAATTTTACATTTTTGTAACAAAATTAAAAAGAATTATGTACAGTATAATAAAATGTAACATAAAAAAAAAAAATAAATAAATAAAAAATCCAAAATGACTATTCTACTGTAGGGATTGTGATACAAAACTTGAGAAATTGTTTACAAAATGCTTCGAATTAAAAAGATAATTAATTAACCCTTAAAAGAAATAATACACATTTTAAAAATCTTACAGAAAAAACATGCATTAATTATGCATATATATATATATATATATATATATATATATATATATATATATATATATATATATAATATATACACACATATATATTAAAAATAACAGAAATTTTCAAAGTTATATTTTCTATAATGTCTCTCTTTTTGGAAACAAAACTTTTTTATTAATAGTTATATTTAATATGCATTTTTTAATAAATTTTTAATAAAATAACACATACGTTTTGATTTACAGTAAATAAATAAACATAAAATATCTGTTGTTACTTATGTATAAAATGTGTTTAAAAAACATCATAGTTCACTTTCAAAATGATTTTTCAAATAAGCGATGATTTTTCTACCAAACTGATAAAATGTCCCTTTTCTGCTCTGAATCAGGGAAATTTTTCCTAGCAGACTAATAGCTTTCACAGAAAGAGGGAGGAGGAACCAACTGTCAACTTAATAATTGCTGAAGTGATTGAATACTTCGAGACCCTTCTCTTTCTGGGGGATAGCAGCGTTCCTGCTTTCGGCCGGCGGCCTTGGGGTTTTGCATGTACAGCCGTTTGAGCCGCTTTGGTTCTCAGAGAGTTAATGCATACGTAACTGTTCGCGATTTACAAAATATTGGTGATGAGTCTTTCTCTAAATGTAATTCAGCTTTAACAGTTTTAATTTCACCTACGTTATTTGTGAATAAATCCGGAAATTCATTCAGCAAATTATTTAAATTTTCCGAGATTTGTACTTTGTTTACCGGAACAGTTTGTAAATTGTTTGGGAATATATTAAATGAAGTTATCCAATCCCTACCTAGCAATAAAGGAAAATTGTCTTTTTTAACTAAATATAACTTAACATTCCTAGTTTTGTTTTCGTAAGTTACATTTACTCTAACAAATCCCTCGGGCTGGAAAATTTCTCCAGTAGCTGTTTTTAATTGTATATCAGCAGGAAACATTTTATGTTCTGGAAATAATCTCCGAAAACGATTTATCGGTACAGCGGAAATCGCCGATCCTGTATCAAGCTCCATTTCTGCTTTTGCACTATTTTCTATCAAAACCCAAATTTTTATAAGTTTAGTACCTTCAGATTGTAATGACAAAATGTCTACAGTATCAAGAACATTTACATTTTTCTTTTGAGTAACATTGTTTTGTGCGTTCCGACACACCTTACTCAAATGACCGCGTTTTTTACAAAAATTGCAAACTGCATTAATAAATTTACAAACATTTTCTAAATGAGAGCTATTTCCACAACGATAACAATAAGTTTTACTTTTATTTGTACTCGCAATTTTGTTCACGTTTTGTTTACTTAAGTTATTTTGAGAATAATTTTGTTTTGGTTTCCTAACACTAACAGAAACTTTATTCAAATTCAAATTTTTATTTTGTAATTCTATCATGTCATTTTCAGTACTTTGCATAGTTACGGCTTGTTCTACTGCTTTTTCAAAAGTCAAATCTTCAACCTGAGACATTAATTTACTTTGGATTGTTTCATTTTTTAATCCGCGTAAAAATTGTTCTAACAAATTTTCTGGCAGTGAGTTGCCCGTAAACGCGCAATGTGTTGTAAATTTCTTTAAACGAACACTAAAATCCTGCACCGATTCAGAATCTCCTTGACAACATTTTCTAAATTTAATGCGTTCAGTTATTTTGTTAGGAATTTTACATAGATGTTTTGTTAAGATATCTACTAATTCAGTGTAAGTTTTTGATTCAGGGAGATCTGGGAACAATAAATTTGTAAGTAAATTATATAATTTCGGTCCGATAAAAGTTATTAAAGCACTAACTTTTTTTTCATCCTTAATATCAAACAATATAAAGTTCTGTTCCAATCTCCTGACATAAATCTCAAAAGACTCAACCGAATCATTGAATTCTTTAAAATTTTGAAACATTTTTAATGAAAATATGCTAGTTCTAACAATAAAAACATGCAATCTAATAAAAGAACAGAAAGAAAAAAAATAAAATAAATGTGTAAATACCTTTCTTTTTCTCGTTCCCGAAAAAATAAAAAATCCCTTTTCGGCAAGCTTAAAGGTAAAGGTAGATTCCTTTACGTTAATGTTACAATTGTAAAGAAATTTTACATTATGCATTAATACCTAGCCAATGGCTTTGTTCCCACACATTGCATTATTTACGTCGCTATTCTGTTTTCAAGAAATTTAATTTTTAACTACAAAAGGGTTTTATTCATTCTACTTAAAATTTTAGGCTAAATTTATTGATTTGTAAATGTTTCAATTTTTTTTTAAATTCAAGCTCATAATAATTCAACAAATAAAAGCTATAGAGATATACAATCCCAGCAATGGTGAATCCCGGAGGGCGTTATTGGGCTACACCCCCTCCTCCCCCCCCAAGCTTAATCAAAATTATATTTTTTATTTAAAATCCATATGTTGTTCAATATCTTTCTTTTAAAAGAAAAAGTAATAGAAACGTGAAAATTGAAAATGCACTTGTGATCTTACTAGTTCTGGTAAGCCTGGCGTTGCTATGGTCAAGTCAAATACAGATAAGTGGTAAAGGTTTTTGGATAGTTATTTCATTGTAATTTTTATTGAATTATTGAAAGTTTTGTGTTGTGTTTTTGTGATTCTTATTGTGTGATAAGCAGTGGCGTAGCGTGATATTTGTAACTGGGCATGCTCTGAAGCCAACTGTGGAAAGAGCACTAAATTCGTTATCATTTCTTATAATTTAAGTACGTAAATTTCCAATTTCTTCAAACCATAAATATAATTTTACACACGTATTTTATCGAATTTATCTTGACAGCATTTATTTAAATGCCACTTATTATAATTTATTGAAGAACCAGTAGGCTTTGCATGCTTCTCTGGTTACTACATAAAAATGAATTTTCAAAGAAATTGAATCACTAATTTTTTATACATCACTTTATACATATATATATAAATTCATTAAAGTCACGCAAAATATGGCAGTGACTTTCTTCCAATGTCTGACCCGGGTACTCATTGCTTGTGATAGCGCTTTAACTCGGACCACAAATAGTTCTTATACATGAACTTAATTGTTGAACATTTTAATAAAGTTAAAAATGTAATAAGTTTAATTATTTTTATTATATTGACATTTGATACCAAAAGAAAAGAAGAAGAAAAAAAAAAAATTAAAAAATGATAAATGTTTTTCCTTTTCAAAGAAATTTTTAATTTTCCAAATAAAAAATGGTTTTGAAGAAGCAACTATTGAAATAAAATATCTTATTTTGTTCAATTAAAATAAAAATCTGTCGATAGTTTCGCTTTTTAAAAGGCATCACCAGACAGAGAAAGCGTTGCAATATAGTAACTGTAATAAGCTAGTAACCATTGCTAAGGAATGGAGACGATTAAAAATAAAAACCAGGCAATTTGAATAAAATTTAGGAAAAGGAAATATTTAAGGAGATGGGGGCGGGAGGAGGAGATATTCTGATTAAAAAAAAAAAAAAAAAAGTCTCGATGAAGTGCGCATTTGCAGTATCCAAGCTATACATTTGTCACATTTTGTAGCTCTGTAATCAAAGGCCTTAGCTTCAGAGCCAAGTTCTTACAAAAAAAAAATTTGATACCACTATTTTTATATTGAAAATTTTCACTTCATGAATCGTTGATATTCATTTTACCTGTTTTAAAAAAAATACTATATTAAAATAATGATATCTAAATTTTTATTTGTGAAACTGACCAGAGTGCACGCACAGGCAGGGAGAAACAGACAATTCTCTTTACTCATGTAGAGAGACAACATAAGTAAAATTTTAATCATAATTTTATTTCTTTCGGAAATTTTCGTTTGGTATGAGTTGTATAGGTAAAAAAAAAAAAAAAAAAAAGTCAGTAACTTTCCTGTCTCATAAAATAACAGAGATATTTTTTCAGAAATTTATGCAAATTTCATTTTATTGTTGAATGATCATTTATAAATAAATTCAGTTTTTTCTCTTTGTTAAAAGTTTTATTATTACATCATTTTAAAATAAAGCATTAAATTTTACTTTATTTATAATAGTATTTTTGAACTGACAACATCGTCAATCTATTTAGTCATTCTTGTCTTTGAGTAGATGGACAAAATGGAAAAACTAGTTCTCATCTCACTGACTTTTACGGAAGATAAGAAAATGAAAATCCCTAATACTTTAGCAGTACGGGAAAACTACAGGACATGCTCTAGATGAATAGCATGACTTGGGTCCTTTAAAGAGCGGAAATCCCCTTGTGTGGGAAAATTAGTGCAATGAATATTTCCTCACACAACAAAAATTCCCTATCCAAGGGTATGCTTTAGAAAAGTAGCATGCCTTACGGAGTAACCGGTCAGGAAACGATGTTTTCCAGGAATTATCTTATGTAACAGAAGATATTTTCTTTCAGAATAGTTTTCGAAAATTAAATGACGGCTAATGGATGGATGGTAGCGAGTGATTAATAAAATCAGCTGTTACATTTATTAATGTTTCTTTCTTTTTTTAATCAAAATATGTTTGAAGTTTAGACAGTTTTTAGCGGGTATGCGGCGCATGCCTAGCATACCCAGAGAATACGCCACTGGTGATAAGTAAAAATTGTAAAGTGAAACTGTTTTGGTTCACATAAGCTGGAACATTAACATTAACATTAGTTAACATTTGACCATATGGCACCGCTGAATTTCAATGTTAATTATTATGAATTTAGTAAATTGTATGATTTGGCGAGATTTCGGTGACAAAACGTGCGACTTAGCAATGAAATTTGTGATTTGGCGGCAAAAGTTGATAGTTGACGACGAAATTTTTGACTTGGCGACAAAATTTGGCGAGCTTGGAGATAGAGAAAGGCAGCTTTGGCGTCATTATATTTTATTTCCACGCCAAAACCTCATATCTCTTCACAGACCAATATCTTGTTTCGACAAGATAAAAAGTCAAAGGAAGCTGTAACGTATTACTCTCAATCGTAAATTTTAAATTCTTGCCTAAACTGACATTCTAAACTATTCACCACAAACGATATTTGCATTAAGATTGACGTATTATTTTAATTTTATATTTTTAAATGATTAATTGAAGCGTTTAACAAGGTTTTTAATTAACACACTTCTATTAACTTGATAAAGATGCAACTATTAATGTATATAACGGAATTTTGCAATTCAATTTTCGGCAACTTCTTGTCGTCCAAAGGACCTGAAATTTTGCACACAACTTCATAATCAATGACAATACTAGATATACAAGTGTTTCCAGGCACTTTTCCCATCAGGGGCAGGTTCCAGGGGCAAACAGAAAATCTATACTTATACAAAACTATCGTATGTGACACAGGATTTGGATGTATTTGTATAATTTCGAGTGGCAACAATTAATTTTTTTTTTAATAAAGATTTAAAAGTATGTAATAGTTTTCTAAAACCTTTATTAGTTCATTTTCAATAAAAGAGTGTTCTTTATTTTTTTTTTTAAATGGTATAATTTTATTTATCAAAATAAGGGAATTCGAGTAATGAAATACATTAATTTAAATTTAAATTTTCATGAAAATAAACTTCAACGGAAAATTCATTAAAATCGCCCCTAGTTCATTTGTTAAAGGGATACCTAAATGTCCCCAAATTTATTACCTTTTCTACCATGTCAGTTTATTTCGTTTAGCATCGATTTACAAGATTTTTTTTTTTTTTTTTTTTTTAACGATGACATTTATCTTTTACATTATAGTATCTATGTCATAAAGCTAAGTCTAAATCTGCTTAGCCCTAAGATATGTTGATTTTATTTACTTATTTTTTTAATATTTTTTATTTTATTTGTTTAAAATCACGGATAAAATTTTATTTCATTTTTCTCAGTACATTGTTATAATTGTGACGTCATATTTTCTGTTCAATTAAACTTTTTTACTTTCTTCTATCTATATAAATAAAGAGAAGTGTCTGTGTGTGTGTCTGTGTGTGTATCTGCGCTCTGGTGCTCACACTACTGATCGCAGAGCTTCCAAATCTATATAAATAAAGAGAAGTGTCTGTGTGTGTGTCTGTGTGTGTGTCTGTGTGTCTGTGTGTGTATCTGCGCTCTGGTGCTCACACTACTGATCGCAGAGCTTCCAAATTTGGCATATAGGTACCTGGGACCATGCATGTGTGCACCTCATCGAGATTTTTTCGAATTTCGAATTTGAATTTTTTAAATTAAAGTTTTTTCGATTTTAAATATTGGCTTTAATGGTTCATTTTTCATAGATTTATTATTTTGCTTCTATCGTCTGCGTATCTTAGCAACGGCTATTACGCAACTTATTTTTATTTAATACATTCATTTGAAGGCGAATTTTTTTTTTTTTTTTTTTTTTTTTTTTTTTTCTTTTAATTTGTTATATTTATTAATCGTAATGCTGCAGAAAAAATTTATAACAGTAATATTTAATTTTTTATAGTAGAACAACTTCTTATTTTTCAATTTTTAATTAATTCCTATAAAAGAAAAAACTTTTATTTGTTAATTTTTTTAATTTACAGTATTTATCGGGAAAAATAGTAGTATATACGTAGTAAAAAGGATTAAAATGATTAAAATTTATTTGTTTATATGTTATATTTATTTTTTAATCAACTTTTTGTTTTGTTTTATTTCATTTCATTGGTCGGAATCAAATTGTAATATAGTGTAAATAGCATGGGCTATAAAATACATGGTTCAAAACTAAAATATTTAATAGATGCTGAGATACAGTCATCTTTAAAATCGTAGTTCTTAAATTGTAGCAGAACCCCCCTGCCGTCGATAAATATCCAGATTGAAGTGCCCGGAAAAGATCTTTCTGCAGGCACGGGAAATCTAGACCTGATGCAGTGCGGGCGGGAAAAGAACTGCCGTAGACAGCGGGTACCCTAAGCGAGGTTTGGAGCAATTTCAGTTTCTTTTCTTTTTTTTGGTTTTTTCAAGAATGTGGTGTAAAAAAATAAATATTAATTCAATTCTTTCAAAAATTCATTTAAATATAGTGACCAGCGAAGCGGGCGTAGCCTGCTAGTATGTAATATAGAGAAAGTATTGAATTCGCGAAAATTTTCGACCTCCGTTTTTTGACGGATCTACACGTTTTGGGATGTCCTGAACACGAATTGATAGTTTTTAGAAAATGTCTGTCTGTCTGTCTGTCTGTGTGTCTGTGGTTTAGTGTTTTCACCGTATCTCACGAACCAATGAATGAAATTCAACCAAACTTGGTATATAGTTGGACCCTGGCGGGGCATTGTGCTGATTAGATTTGGGGATCAACAGATCATCAGGTGGCGCTGTGATCGCATTTTATGTAAATTTTTAACATGGAGGTATAGGACAAATTTTCGTATTCTTCACCATATCTCACGAACCAATGAATGAAATTCAACCAAACTTGGTATATAGTTGGAACCTGACGGGGCATGGTGCTGATTAGATTTGGGGATTAATCGTCCAGCAGGTGGCGCTGTGATCGCAAAATTTCGTATTTTTCACCGTATCTCACAAACAGATGAATGAAATTGAACCAAACTTGGTGTATAGTTGGACCCTGACATGGAAAGGGTCTGATTAGATTTTGGGATCAATCGCCCAGCAGATGGCGCTGTGATCGCATTTTATGTAAACTTTAAAAAAAAATCGTATTATTATTATTATTTTTTTTTTTATTTATTTTTTTTTTTTAACGAAACTTAACCAAACTTGGTATTTAGTTGGTCCCCGACATAATTTGGTGCTGATTACATTTTGGGATCAATAGCTCAACAGGTGGCTCTGTGATCGCATTTTTTCTAAATTTTTAACATGGCAATATAGGACAAAATTTCGTATAAATGTACATAATGATCGTTATTTTAAACTTGTGATTGTAAAATTAATATGAATTATTGATAATAGTAGTAGTTAACTACGAAAAAAATTTTGTGCATGTGGGGGCACCGGTTCGGGGGGTAAATTTTCAAGATGGGTATCTTCCGAAAGATCTCGTCAATACCTTTAAAACGAATGGTTGAACTATAAATCTGTGATAATTTAAAACAAAGTTATCGATTTTTTTTACTTTTAACAAAAAAAAAAAAAAAAAAAAAAAAAAAAAAAAAAAAATTAGAAAAAAAATTATATATATATTTTTTTAAGTATTGTTACTGGTTGAATATGTATTACTTTTAACAAAAAAAAAAAAAAAAAAAAAAAAAAAAAACTTAGAAAAAAATCGTTTTTTTTTTTTTTTTTTTAAATATTGTTACTGATTGAATATGTATATAGGAAAATATAGAAGAAAGTCTTGTGGTGGCCACAACATACTAGTTTTTTTTTTAAATCACATTATTATATTGTTTAGAAACATGATTAAAATTTTATTATATTTTCAGTGATCTTTTTTATTATCATTTGCACGTAACATAAGCATCAGATTATAAATTTTTCCAATGAAAGCCATATAAAATGTCGGCTTCATCACAAGAGAAATCACTTTTAAACTTGTAACTTTTAAGCAATTGAAGTTATCGAAAAAGTTTAAATGCAAAAGTTGTTCTTTAGGGTAAGGCGGTAATTCGCCTGATTTGAAGTATTTTCCTATTTTCAATATTAAAGAAATTATGGGCAAATGAAAATTTCCACCCCCACCATTTCCACCCCCTTTGGGCAGGATACCCCATCTACGAACTCGACCGAGATTTTTACTGTCCTGACAACATATCCCGAGCTGGTTAAATTTAAATAAAAATTACTCCAGTTATCGTGTTCACAACTTAACATGGGAAAAAGCGTTATACATATATATATATATATATATACCTATATATATATATATATATATATATATATATATATATATATATATATAAACTTTTGAACGGAGGGTGGTTTTGGGTTCTAGGGGTCATGATCGGTGAAGATATGAAGAAATTTTCCAGAAGTCGTGTCATAACCATTGCAATAGGTAGATCTCCTATAAGGAATCTACCTAAAAATCGTAGACAAGTAATTATCGATGGCGCCTATGCATTTCCTCCACGACAGTAGACAAAAATTCACCAACTGCCCGTCTCCGATCGCTTTACGTTACTTTCGAAATATCAATTTTCTTTATGAAGAACTGCAGATTGCATTTTTAATCATCTTGAAGTAGATATTATTAAAATGTTGAAGAGCAAAACTTTTATTTGCTTTTTTCTTTTTCGTTCCTGGTCGCCATTATAGTTTTTTATAGGCAAGAGAAGATTTATGAGCCATAACTAGGATATGACGAGGCGTTTCATTTTAAACACATAAAATTTAATAGATGACTATGACAATTACAGATGAAATACACAAGTAACATAAACGACTACATTTTCAAGACTGATCTGTTCTAGCAGAGATAAAAGTAAAAAGGAATGAACAGATCATTGATTGGACGTGACGTCACTTACCAAAGGTCCAATAGATTGAATCAGGAATACAATGACGAAATACACCACAAGTAACTTTTAGTCTTAAGAAAAGAAATTTAAAAAAAAATCATTTCTGATCGGGTAAAAACTCACACTGGGTCCCCACTGCCTTCGGCAGCTCAGACCCATGCGCGCTGCGCGCGCACGTGTGAAGGTATATGTGCGCTGCGCGCAGATATTTGTTCTCAAATCAAATTTTTATTCTTAAGAAAAGAAAAGAAAAAAAATCATTTCTCATGGGGTACAAAGTCGGCCCGGCTCCCCACTGCCTTCGGCAGCGCAGTCCCGTGCGCGCTGCGCGCGCACAAGTTAAAGAATACACGCGCTGCACGCCCGCATTCCTTCCCTGACACTTCGTGCCCCCTAAAAAAAATCATTTCTGATCGGGTAAAAAATCACACCGGGTCCCCACTGCCTTCGGCAGCGCAGACCCATGCGCGCGCGCATGGGTCTGCGCTACCCGTGCTGCGCGCACGTATTCCTTCTCGAATCAAATTTTTATTCTTAAGAAAAGAAAATTAAAAAAAATATTTCTCATCGGTTAAAAAGTCGGACCGGGTTCCCACTGCCTTCGGCAGCGCAGTCCGGTGCGCGCTGCGCAAGCACAAGTTAGGAGATACGCGCGCGGTGCACGCCTATTTCATCCCCACCCTTTGAGCCCCTTCTAATAAACCTACGTATACCAATTTTGAACGGTCTTACTCAATTAGCTGAGATGCAAAAGAACGCCTAATCAGGACGCCTCAAAACGTGTAAATCTGCTGAAAACTTTCGATAATATAAAAGAACTTTAAAATATCTTTCGAATGATGTATTAAGAATAATTTAATCATGATTAGAAATTGAAATATTGAAATTTGAAAATATTACAGCGCCATCTGGCGGTAGAAATTTCTGTATTCCACTGTTCGATCCCAAATCAACAAAGCTTTCAAGTGATGCATTACTTATGAAATGTTTTTAATTAGTAACTGAGACAAAAGAGAAACCCATTCAGGACACCTCAAAACGTTTAAATCAGGAGAAATGTCGAAATATCGAATTTCTGTAATCTACTATTCAATTCCAAATTAACAAAGCTTTCAAATGATGTATTACTTATGAAATTATTTTAATTAGCAGCTGAGATAGAAAAGAAAACCCATTCAGGACACCTCAAAACGTGTAAATCAGGTGAAATCTCTAATTCCACTTTCGACACTTTAATTAGTAGCTGAGATACAAAAGAAAACCCATTCAGGAGACCTCAAAACGTGTAAATAAGCTGAAATCTCGAATTCCACTATTGCGATGCAAAAGAAAACCTAAGTAGGAGACCTCAAAACGTGTAAATCGGGTGAAATCTCGAATTCCCCTTTCGATAATGTAACCGTACTTTAAAAGGTGTATCGAATGACATATTAACAAAAAAAAAAAAAAAAAAAAAAAATTAAACATAATTAGAATTTTAAATATTGAAATTTTAAATTATTACAGCGCCATGACACCTCAAAACGTGTAAGTCAGGTGAAATTTCGAATTCCATTATCTACGGTTGTCGGTTAATGGAAGTAAATAGAAAGAGAAATATTTTTGCCTTAAGTGTATTTGTGTCGTTTTGAAACTGGCATCCTCTTTCGACAGATAAAATGTCAGGCATGTAAAGATAAAATTTAATTTGCAATTAAAATGTAAATCTTTTGTTTATTGACCAAAATCGATGAAATTTTAACTACAAGTTTGTTTTGTGGTGTTAAGATTGTATACTAATTGAAATGTGCGAATTTTGAAAAATTGAAGAAAATAGAAAATTGCAATTTTTAATCGCAGTACAAAAACACGTGACCTCATTACACACCAGATGTTTTTTCTTTCCGTTCAAGATCGTCTGCCAAGTTAAAATGCTTGTGATTTATTGCCACCATTTTTTTTAGTTTAGTTAATTAAAAAAAATCTAATTGTCCGATCGATAAGCCGTTTACACCATCGGATTGAGAAAAAAAAAGCCCTTTCCAATGGTATCGTGTTTGTAACAATACGACTGATATTTCTAATTTATTTTCCACTTTTTCCGTAAAAATGTCGCTTTTTAAGCATTTAATCATGAATTCTGGGTCATTTTTCGGTAAACATGGGTCGACATTTTAATTAATATCTCCGCTAATTAGGGTCGCATCGCTTAGCGAATTATCGCGATGTCGAGATGAAGAAATCCTGCGTCTGTCGACACCGGTTTCGAGTCGATGCGACCATTAGCGCCGGAGCTTTAGCGATGACAAGGCATTTCTCACAGACAGAAAGACAGACAGATGCGCACAGATTTTAATAATATAAGGAGATTATTATTATTTTTTTTCTACAGTATATATATATATATATATATATATACTGTAGAAATATATATATATATACTTATTAAATACTTTTTTTTTTTTTTTTTTTTTTTTTTACTTTTGTAATTTAACCAGGGTCATTTTCCCAAAACAAAATAATTTTAATTCTTCATTCCTTATCTTTTCCATGTAAATAAATATACATGTTGTACTCTATGTAATGGAGTAATTTTAATGTTTTAGACTGCATTCATGATAGAAATAAAAATGCTTAAAAAAATAATTATTATCATGTTCAATTTATAATATATTCGTACACTTATAGTATTTTGAATATGCTTACAAAATTTCAATAAGTGATTTAATAAATTTTTGCCTGGTCATCTTCAAAGCTTTCAGAAGATTATATAAGAGTATATTAATATGCTCGCGATAAAAGGAATATTTACGTAGGCTTTCAATATTTTTCGAAGCGTTACATGCTTTAAAATCTTGTTTTTATATCTTCTTAAAGGATTTAACATATATGAATATTTTTGAGTATTTGACTCAACTATTAGATGTACTCTGCCTGAATATAAATCAAATTCCATAAAGGAAAAAGGAAAATGAGGAAAAAGCGTTCTATACTACAAAATCATTTTTAATATATTTCATTCTTAATAAATTTAAATAGATTAAAAACCTATAAATTCATAATTTTTTCTTTTTTTAAAAATCATTATATATTTAGGTGCGTATTCGTCGAAAAAAGTTTATTTACATTGACGACTAAATTTAAATTATATTTTATTACTCAAATTTCATTATTGCAGCAGAAAATGCAGTTAAATTTTAAATGACTTTTCTTTATTTGCCATTATTACTTGCTTGTATTACCTCACGACATTTATAGTAACAGGTTTTCATTTGTCTAAAATGATCGACGGGTAAGTATCAAAAGCTTACGTATACAAGGTGCCTGAAACTGTTAGACTAAATGTACGAACTATTTATCGGAAAGACATTAGAGTAATATATGTGCTTTATTTTATTCTCCATACTTTTATACTAATAGGTCCCGGGCATTTATGGTATGATAATAATTAACATTTGTCGGGGTGGTTTTACGCCTTCGAGTTTCGTTGCCTCCTCGACCACTAGATTCAAACTTAGATTGTTTCACGTGGGGTTACGTCACACCTTCTCACCAAGGCATTCTAAGAGGATTATGACGTCAGAAATTTTAGGCCAATTCTTATTCGCATCCTCGTAATGATTTAGAAACATTTTTTCTCCTCAGTGCTCTCGTTTTAACTTTGTGAATGTAAAAATAAGGAAAAAATATTTTTTTTTAGAATATTTGTTTTTTTTAAGTTGTGTAACTATAACCTCAGATTTGTATGCATTTATAAAAGTGCACAAATACATGCATGCAAAATTCGTACCTGTTTTTATTGATACTTCTATTAAAAGGACAAATATTTTAGTATAAATTCATTATTATAGAATATATACCTCTAAAAAAGGGACATATTTGTTAAATGAAATTTTTTAGTTCAAGTCCTTTTCTATAGTTTATGCAGTTTATTAACTTCTGATTAAAGCATATGTATATTGAAAGGATAAATCTTTTAGTACAAATTCCAAGGCGTAGAAAATACAATGTTCTAAACTCTAAATAAATTACACCCCTTTAAAAGGATAAATCTTTGAGTACAAATTTCTTGGTATAGGTAAGACACTATACTAATTTCTGAACAAAGTGCACATTTTTTAAAAAGGCAAATCATTTCAGTCAAAAGAAAAATCAATCAAGTTTTTTGGTATTAAAAGTACAGCATATTAATCTCTAAATAAGAGACATCTCTTCGAAAGGTTGAATCTTTGAGTACATATTTCTCGATATAGGTGATACAATATATTAACTTCTCAAAAAGGTACATTTCTTTTGAAAGGACAAATCACGTAGTGCAATTTCTTTGGTATAGAAGATATGGTAAATTAACCTCTAAATAAATGACATCGGTGTGACAGAATAAATCTTCCAGTACAAATTTATCGGTATAGGCGATACGATATAGTAATTTCTGAAAAAAATTCATCTCTTTTGAAAGGACAAATTATTTAATATGATTTTTCGGAATAGAGATACGCATACAGTACTGAATCAGCAAAATGAATTTTATTAAATTTACTTATTAGTACAATATTAATTAAATTAATAATAATAAAAAAAAATTGATTATTCCTTCCCTCCCATTTTTTTTTGTCTGTATGTGTGTACCTCTCTGATTGGTCCTGCATGATGCTTCTTATTGGTTGTTTGTGTTGCTCCTCCCCGTCTGGATTTTGCCCTGCTTTCAGTCTTGCTTTTGCCTCCAAGGCAGTAACACGTGTTTTTTTGCACCTGATGAAGAAAGGCTACGTCCTTCCGAAACCGGTTGTGCTTGCTTAAAATTTATAGTGTGTTAAGAAGTTTTAAAATCTATATAAAGTACATTAATCTCAAACAGTTGACACCTCTTAAAAAAAAAATAAATCTTTGAGTGCAAATTTCTCGGTATAGGTAACACAGTATTTTAATTCCTGAACAAGGTATACATATTTTTAAAGGGCAAATCTTTTTAAGTACAAGTTTTTCAGTACAGATGAAACAATGATTAACCACTAAAATGCAACATATTATCGTTACCTGATGGCCGACATGCACTAAAGCTTAATTAGCACAATTTTTCATAATGTATTATTTGCACATCAATTTATATGAAATTATTCACAATAGAAGATGAGGTGTAAATGTCCCCTAATTGAGAGATATTGCAGTATATCAGTGTCACTTGTGGGACGATGTATGCAAAAGTTAATCACCACCAAATTATGTCAAAGTGCAAATAAATATAAACTTTTGACATTTTCGTTCATTATTTCGTGAGATACAGTTCCTCAAAAACAAAATTACGGCAGTACACAAGCAGACATTCTCTAAAAGTTGTGAAATCGTGTTCAAGGAAATCTCAAAAATGCAAAGATGCTGCTTGCCGAATAAATGCATGTGAAAGATGCATAAAAAACTTTCACAAGTTCAATACTTTCTTATATAGAGAGCAGAAAATAAAAATGATTTTTAAATTATTGTGGAGATATTATACGCAGCAATTAAACGTTTACAATCGATTATTTAAACTTTATGAAGCATAGTTAAATCTAGTATGTTGTGGACATAACAAAATTTTCTTCTATATTCTTCTATATATTAGTGTCATTTACTTTTAACATGCACAGAAGTTTAATCATAGCTTCTCGCAATATAGAATTTACAATTTAAATTTGATGTAATTTTATTCAACAGATGCTGAGATATAGCTGTGTGGAAGAGTAATAGCAGCGCCACTTGTCTACTGATATACATCCTTATTAAGTCAGCATTCATTTTCAGAATGGTTATATAATATATCAACATTGGAGCATTTAAATGCTATAAAAGAGATTTAGCCTGCCTATATTCGGTATAAATTAATAGCCTTTCCGTTCACGAAAAAAAATTTTAGTATAACAACGTCACCTATAGGCCAATATGCAGCCAAACTGAACCAGCATAATGTTGCATAATGACCTTCTTACATTCCTAGCTTTGTTCGATTATACACAATAGTACCTGAGATATAGCTTTTCCTTAAATGGGAAAAATCGCAGTATAGCCGCACTATCTTTTGAGAGATTTGCACCAAAACTTGATAGGCATTAATTTATGTCAATATGCAATTACATATAAATTTAAATGAAGTTCCGCACAGTTGTTCCTGAGATAAAGTTCCGTAAATTTTTTGTCACACAGACAGACATTTCTAAAAAAGGTAAAATTGTATTCTGGACCTATCAAAACATGTAAATCCATCGAAAACCGAAAGTCGAAATTTCTTACAATTCAAATACTTTCTTCTATTGACTATAAAGGAAAATAAAAATGTTTTTTTAAAGTTAAATACCAAAAAAAGTTTTTTTTATTTAAATGTGTTTAAGAATGAAATAATTAACATGTTATATCCTTTGTTATATCCATGTTATATGAAGTAATATCCTTTGAACAAATTATGTATTATTTATTCCCAATATAATTAATATGCTGCGCATGAAGAATTTGATATCGAATTAAGAACAGTATACAGTAAAGCTCTTCTTATTTTTGTTTAAATTTGTTCTAAAAAAAAAAATAGTATCAAATGTTTAATAACTAAAAGACTTAAATTTTTGTTACATACAATCATCAATCATCAACCATTTACCACAATTATTTAAATTAAAAATATTTATATTTATTTCTTTAGATCTGGAAAATTTTAAGAAAACACAGAACAAAGAATAGATAAACAAAGAACAAAATTTATTACCTTAATCAGATTTATATACAAAAAATCTTTATAAATGTTCTTTTTATTTTGTTTTCAGTTGAGACAGGTAAAGTGATGTAAACAATAATTTATAAATATACCATAGAATTTGGAATTAATTCAAAATATGTGTGAATAGAGTTTAGCCTTTACTTTTGTAATTTAACGTCTTTCGGAAAGTCAAAACAAAACAACTATAGTTCTGACAAATTAAGTATACCTATAATGCAACGTTTTGTAAAACTTAAGATTTTTTAATTACATATAGTTTTAAATTTTATCCATTTTAAATAACTTTATAAATTAAAACAAAATCTAAACAAGATTCATATTATTAGAAAAGTTAGTAAAGATTACATTTCTACCAATTTCTAATTTACTATTTTACTAAAGCTTATAATAAAATATTATACAATGAAATTTAACACTTACTTTTGAGTGTAAACTTGTTTCGCTGATTATTATAAAACTCTCGTGTTATTTATTCTGCTTAAATCTTATACTATTAAGTGAGCAATACTTGTATATAAATATATATATATATATGTATATTTCACTGTTCTCGAAACCGGTAGCTCGGACAGTCACGTGATTTAACACAAATATGCCCTCCGAAGGGTCATTATGCACGTCGAAGTCAGATTTTCGAATTTTTGATTAGATTTCTTTTAATTAATAAAAATATGAAAATAAAACTTCCCATTTCTATAATGACGCAGATGGAGAATCTTAGGAGAGATTTGATTGGTTTAATTGATTTTCATCGATTTGAGTGTATTTTAAATTGGACTACAGCTACGTTATGAGGAATTACAAGAGATTTGATTGGTTTATTTAATTTTCATTGATTTGAGTGTATTTTACGTTGAACTAGAGCTACGTTATGAGGAATTACGAAAGATTTGATTGGTTTATTTAATTTTCATTGATTTGAGTGTATTATACGTTGAACTAGAGCTACGTTTGGAGGAATTACGAGAGATTTGGTTGGTTTATTTGATTTTAATTGATTTGGGTGTATTTTACGTTGAACTAGAACTACGTTATGAGGAATTACGAAAGATTTGATTAGTTTATTTGATTTTCCTTGATTTGAGGTTGGGGTGTCCAGTGATGTTTTTTTGTTTTAACATGCTTGACAGTGACTACTGCGAAAAGGAGTTTCGTGCGTTTTCAGATTCATGCACAGCGGTGGTAGGGGTGTCCAGTGATGTTTTTTTTGGTTTTAACATGCGTGATAGTGATTGCCGCGGAACTGAGTTCGTGTGTTCTAATATTCATGCACGACGGTGTAGGGCTGTCCAGTGATTTTTTTCTTTTTTGGTTTTCATGTGCGTGAAGTGTGCATACGTGCGTTATAGTGATTGCTGCGAAAACGACTTACGTGCGTTCTCTGATTCGACCATTCATCGAATAGGGACTTTTACTGCACGAGTAACAGCTTCAACTGTTTTCAGAATATTCGAAGAATTAACAGTTCTATTTAACTGTTTTCGAGAATATTCGTTTTAATAATAGTATTGTTGCACAGATTCGAGAAGTTCAAAAAATTTTTGCTAATGTCAATGAGATCCCATACTAAAACTGTGAAGAAAATAGTCGCCAATCGAAACATATTTATTTAAACGTTTCAATTATTCAATTAAAAAGAAATCCTTTAAATATAATGCCCAGCGAAGCGGGGAAGCCTGCTAGTTAACATAAACAGCGTTGTAACGAAGCAACACTCATAATAAGAAAGCATTCAAATTTGGCGCAGCTTCTACGTGGTGAAAGGATTGCCCCAAATGTTAATACATCATCACACCACTTCCATTCTGATGGTTGGAAGCATCGACTAGATATTAGAGTAGACTCCGGACTAGTAACCTTATTGTTCCTGAACATCACATCATCACCAATCTACCAATTCATTCGCCAAACCATCTTTCTACCTCCAAACCTACATTCCACTTCCACCAAAGCAGGCATCCAACTACCTTGAAAGCAGGTTTCACCAAACCATTTACAACATGCAAAATCCTAAGAACCAGTTGCCAAGAAAGTGATTATCGCCAAAAGATGGGGCAAAAACCGCAGTGATGTTCGCGGAATTTTTCTCCATAGGCAGTATAAGGAATCCGTACTCTACTTCTATCACCACTCAATGGGTGGAAGGCTATGATAAGAAGGTGTTGGCTGTTGGATTTAGTCGAAAATTTCGTCTTAAATACTACTTGTTCTGATGTAAAAGAACTCAAAACTAAATCACAGCTGCTATTTATATCATATCCTCTCAGATACCGTGAATATATACTATCATATAATAGAATCGAATACAGCTTGATTATACAAGCCACCAAATCATCATATATTGAAAATGACTAACTTTGTAGTTTTGTCTGAAATTGATGATTAAATTTTATTGATGTTGTTTCTAGAATTTTTTTAATTTCATTTTATAAAGTATTCAACAATTCTTAGTTACCCTACATATTCGTTTAACAATAAGAATATTTAATTATCTATTAAAATTTTACTTTTGCCATACTTTATTTGTTATTCAGTCCGTTCGTCTTGTGATGACATGTCTCTGGACCACGTCTAAGGGTACTCCCAGACCGTCGCCAGTTGCCCACTGCGCAGCACTAGTGCGATGTAAATCCCAACCAACCAACCAACTAGCTCTGCAGTACTTTATAAATTAATGTGTTTGTTTTTATTTTGATAAATTAAGTGTTTATAATAATATTTATTTTATAAGACTATATTTCCGACATCCTTTGTTATGATCATACATAAATGATAAAATAACATTACAATTTATCTGTTATATTTATCTGAATACAAAATATTTGAGCGCATCTTCATTCAAATGTTTGAACGAGAGATTTACGAAGATTATTCATGATTTATTTTCAGTCCTAGTTGCTTTCAAGAGCTTCTGGGTATTATTAGAAAATGTAGTTCTTTCACAGGTAATAAAATAAATATTTATGTTGGTTGTTAGTATTTTATAAAGCATTTCGCTCCAATGTGTGCTGAATTATAGATTAGATTTGCTCGCAACGTATTATTATCTTATGACCAATTTAAATTGATAATGAGATATTTATGAATATATAAGTAGAAACATGCATAAAATTTTCTGCATATGAAACTGAATTTTAATTATTTACGATTGTTTGATAAGAACGAATCATCGTAAAACCATAACGATTTTTTACAATACCATAAATTAAAAAAAGATATTTCATTAAATTTTCTAAAGTTAAATTTTTGAAATAAGAATTTTCTAGTAAACGTCTGCAGTGCTTTTCTTCGGTTGAATAATATACGAGATTTACTATACTATAAAAAAGGGATTTTAATTATTTGACTGTTAAAAGCCGTGCTATTTATAATGTTGAACTGAATTATATATTTTTTTATTCAGTTATCTCTATAATTAAATAAACTTTGAATTCGTATATTTGAAACAGAGTCTAACAAAATTAAACAGTTGTTTGTTTATTATTATTAAACGAATGTTTATTTATTTTTGAAACAGTTGAATACTATAGAGAAACTTAACAATTTATGGAATTTTATGTGAATAATAATTATTATAATTTCTTTTTATATAAGTTTGGTGAGGATACATTTCTATACATACGCCAACATACACATACCTGTATATATATGATGTTCCATATCTTAAATTAAATGACGTTTTCTAAGAAATATTTGATGATCTTTCAGTTTTACATATAATTTGTATGCACATTGTGAGTAAGTTACTCATATATGATTTATATACAACTAATTTTATTCTAAATGGATAATATCCGTTTTCTTGGGGTTCGAAGCTAAATCATACCCAACATGTGACTTCGGATTTTCCATTTCCCTACGGATTTCCCTCTAGGACACAAACATTTCCCTATAGAATGAAAATATTTCCCTATAACACACAAATGTAAACATTATAATTCTGAATTTTTCCCTGTAGTAGTCATGTGTAAAGGGTTTATTACGTAACGCGGATAAAGTCCATTTAATAAGTATCAAATTATCAGTTAAATAATTAAATAAATAAATTTAATTTAAATCTAATTCGAAATTAAGTTACTTAAAGTATTCTAAATTATCTGAAAAGCTCACTTTTATTAATATCAGTTCATTCAATTAATTTAACTGAATAGTACAAACTTTCTTTTAATATAACAAAATTGACTTATTGAAAGAGCACAGTTTATGTGTCATCCGTTAACAACGTTGTTGAAAGCTCAAATATTTAATTGTAGATTTATTGTCTCGTTTGTCAAACAAATATCATTAACTGATGCAATTTAAATCTTCTCCCGTTAATAAATAACTTCTTTGATTACCCATCAGAAGTCAACTAGCTGACAGGTCAAAGTATTATTTCTTAAATAAATTACTCTTTTAGAAAACTAAGCGTCAAATAATATTACACAAGTTTATTTCATTGTAGCTAAATTTAGAAATCCCCGTCAGTTACAGTCAGCAGCAAAAGTATCCGAGCGCTAGCATAAATTCCTATATAAAAAAATACACTTAATACTGTTTTGCCAAATAAATCCTTGTCGAATCATGTTCTTAGACCGACTAAAAACAGGATTTGACAAGGATTTATTTAACAGAACGGTATTAAGTGTATTTTTTTTTTATATAGCAATTTTTGCTAGTGCTCGGATACTTTTGCTGCCGACTGTAATATTATTAAGAAATGGTTTAGTTTCTAAATTACAATTACAGTGCAATCGTTAGATGTAACGGTTTTTTATTCTTGTGAGTTATTTTGTTGGCGATATAACTGGCTATAAGTTTTAATAACAAACTTTTGAATTCAAAATATTTATATCATTTTATTCGAGAAACAAAGCAAATATTTGGCACTAAAATTTGGCAGTTTTTTTAAATATTGACTTTTTTAGTTCAAACATCCCTGATCTGTTCTTGTGAATGGGACACAGAACTGCTCCAGATCATCGTATAGAACAAACGCAATTAGATTCGCTCTCTCCCCCCTTCTTATTCATCAACCTCAACGTTTCACTGTGGATTATTGCAACATCATTAATTATCAAACAATGCTTTGAAATTAATATTTTGAAAATATTTATTCTTTATATTTTTTTAGAAAAATTTCTTCAATAAAGGCATCCTGATGACTTGAATCGACTGTATTTTGAAATGGGTCTAGTTTGCAATACCTTGGCAATTTTCTCAACTATAAACGATCACTTCAACAAAAAACTATACAACACACATATTATTAAAAAGATGTTTTGAGCTAGATATATGCTTATAAAAATAATGCTATAATGATTCTGTTTAATACCGATATTTAAAATTTTTATTTTTATGCTTTATTAGGTTTTACTTTTCTAAAGCAACAGTTTATTCATTTGAATTATTTTGTTTGTTTGTTATTTTCCTTCGAAATGATTTTCCTCTTTATTTTTCTCTGGCTTTTATTTAAGTAATAAATGCAGTACATTTTATGAATTTGTAGTAGAAAAAAAAATTATTTTCCGAGATTTCTCGTTTCTATATCCTTATAATTTGATCTATAAAATTATGGTTTTTAAATCAATTCAAAATTCAAATATTACTTAAAGCTAACTATTCATTACCTTATGGACACTTTACTCAAAGATATGAATGAGAGATTTACGAAGAAAATTTCAGGTTTATTATGCTTCTAGGTAAGGTTTTAACCTTTTGAGTATCATTAATACTATCTTTCTTAAAGTAAATGTTTATGTAAGTTTACAAAATTTTTATAAAACATTTCCTGTCTTAATTTTTTTTTCTTTATCTGGCGTATTGTTTAAAGATTTAGCATCTGCACAGAATACTTTTTTGGTGCATGTATTAGGCAAAAATGAGTTTTTTTCATTTATTTATTTTATTCATTTTTGGTATTTTCATAAATTTTTAAGAATTTTTCAATGTCTTAAGCCATTATGTGTGTACAATTTGTGATGTTTATTATGTATAATAAGTTTGTAAACATTTAACTGGAGTATCAAATAATTACTTGTTAAATTATATCAGCTTTCTTAGTAAATTGAAATATATATATATCGATTATGCTGTCATTCTAAATTTCATTATTTTCTTTTGCTCTTGTTTAATTTAATTATACAGAGTGGTTATAATTAAACTTCTGCAATAGCGGCTTTCTGTAACGAAAACGGATGGGCGGATTACACTGTAAAAAAATCTGTTAAAAAATAGAAAACTCCTCTAACTTTCTTACAAAAAAATTCTATTTTCTAAAACTACAAAAAAAAAAAAAAAAAAAAAAACTCCTTTACCTGTCAACAGACATGTTTTTTCGGTAAATGGTCTGTAATCACTGTATCACTGTTACAGATTTTATCTAGTGTGTACATATATTTTTTCTGTTTTGTGTCCGGAAAACTTGGCTTTAAAGCAGAATTGGAAAACGCTAAGTGACAGTGTGAGATGTGATTCTGTTTCTCTGCGGTAAAGTCTTTTCCTGTTCAACAGAGGGCTCTAATTCGATCCTATGTGGTTTAACGGGATATGTACACATATAAATATTTTTGTAAGTGAGGAAGTGAGTGTTTTATTTATTTTTTATTTATTTATTTATTTATTTTTTCAATGTACATTACAGAAAGAAAATATGTTTGTACGGTTTCGAAAACATTCTGTCAACAGTTCTTTCCTGTAGTATGCTGATATTTTCTGCTCCCAGAAATTTTCTGTAGTATAACCGGATTTTTTTTTTTTTTTTTTTTTTCCAGGACTTAAAATGGTATCCACATGTTTCAGATAATGCATTCAAAGTATATAATAATAATAATAATAATAATAATAATAATAGCTCATAAAAAGCTTCACCAGATGGTGTTTTGCACGAATAAATGTCAAATTTACTAAATAGAATCACTCACAACGGATAATAATAATAATAATAATAATAATAATAATAAAAAAAAAAAACAGAATCAATAATTTTTTTATACATTCCGTATGAGACTTTTCTTTGTTCTCATTTTCGTTTTTTAGATGCAAATCATTACATGGTGCACATTTTTTAATATTTCAAAAATTCATTTATATTTATTACTTGAGCGCATCTCCTGAAACGTACAGGTACCAATTTGATTTATACATTAAAAATTTTCTTTCTTTTTTTTCTTTTTCTTTTTTTTTTTATAACAACACATTTCCAAGTAAACAGTCCAATAAAAATGCAGCCAGAAATTTTATTGAATTTTTGGTTATCTAATCAAGACTTAATATATGACTTAGTTTCTATGTAAATGCTATTAAAATTGAGTAGTGAAAAGAAATAAGGACTGTGTAGGTTCTTTTATCATTTGTGATAATTTTGCACTTTACTGCTTTCACACTGATTTGGCATTATGTTCAGAACTTGCATTCTCAGCCACTTAATTTCTTTGAACTTTTCATATTTATAATATTTGAACGAGATGGTATTTTTACTTCCTTATACAAAGTATAAGGAAGTATAGTAATCCCGATTTGCGAAATGGATTTTGCATTTCACATTGCTCGAAAACGAATGATCGCTGAATGTTGCCAATTTATACGTGTGACTGTCATGATGTCTAGTTATACACCTGCAAGTGTCGTCTTAACACGAGCTCTCGTTTTAGAGATATAAGGGAATTTACACGATTTTTCGTGACGTTTGTACGTATGTGTGTCTGTGTGTGTGTTTGTGTGTGTGTGTCGCATAACTCAAAAACGGTTGGACGTAGAAAGTTGCGAATTGGTACATAGGTTTGTTATAACAACTAGTTGTGCACCTCCCTTTTTGGACTTTGTATGATTTTCCGTTTTGGAGATATTGAGGAAAATTAGGTTCATAATAGCCAAAATGTATCAAAAAACGGTAATAACTCAAAAACGGTTTGGACAAATCTTGTAGTTTAACTGACTTCCCGACTAGCTAGACATTTGAAACTTTCAGAAAAGTTCAGAACACGCTGACAATGCATTTTTTGAAATATGTTTAGCCAACTGTTTCTAATACCTGCTGCCTTCAGCAGCGTTTATGTGATTCAATAGAAAACTTATTTAACTAACTTCTCGACTAGCTAGGCATTTGAAACTTTCAGACTAGATCAGAATACGGTGAAAATGCATTTTTTAAATACTTTTAGCCAACTGTTTAGGGTCCCTGCTGTCTTCGGCAGCGTTACCAGTACAAATCTTGCTATCGATTTTTAACTAACTTACCGACTTGCTAGACATTTAAAACTTCCGGAAAAACTCAGAACACGGTGACAATGCATTTTTAAAAATATTTTTAGCCAATTGTTTCAGGTCACTGCTGCCTTCGACAGCGTTTATATGGTTCAACAGAAAATTTATTTAACTAGCTTCTCGACTAGCTAGACATTTGAAACTTTCAGAATAGTTCAGAACACGGTGAAAATGCATTTTTTAAATACTTTTAGCCAATTTTTTCTGGTCCCTACTGCCTTCGTCAGCGTTACCAGTACAAATCTTGCATCAGTTTTTAACTAACTTTCAGAAAAGCGCAGAACACGGTGATAATTCATTTTTAGGACTGAGGGCCTCAGACAGCGATTTTTGCGTTGTCGTTTTCGATAGTTGGACATTTGTCGAAATCATTTGGGAAGAAAAAAAAACTAATAGTCCTCCGTCCTAAACTAAATTCTGCTTTTGCCAGAATTTACACAAAATCTTTTCAAAATGACATTGACATGAGTCCCCCCAAGGCACAACTATGACATGAGTCCCCCCCCCAAGGCACAACTATGACATGAGTCTCCCCCAAGGCACAACTTTGACATGAGTCCCCCCCCCAGACCGAACTATGACATGAGTCCCCCCAAGGCACAACTATGACATGAGTCCCCCCCAAGGCACAACTTTGACATGAGTCCCCCCCAGGCCCAACTTTGACATGAGTCCCCTCAAGGAACAACTTTGACATGAGTCCCCCCCAAGGCACAACTTTGACATGAGTCCCCCCAAGGCACAACTTTGACATGAGTCCCCCCAAGGCACAACTATGACATGAGTCCCCCCCCCAACGCACAACTTTGACATGAGTCCCCATCAGGCCCATCTTTGACATGAGTCCCCCCCAGGCACAACTTTGACCTGAGTCCCCCCAAGGCACAACTTTGACATGAGTCCCCCCAAGGCACAACTTTGACATGAGTCCCCCGAAGGCCCAACTTTGACATGAGTCCCCCCAGGCCCAACTTTGACATGAGTCCCCCCCCCAAGGTACAACTTTGACATGAGTCCCCCCAAGGAACAACTTTGACATGAGTCCCCCAAGGCACAACTTTGACATGAGTCCCCCCCCCCCCCCCCAAGGCACAACTTTGACGTGAGTCCCCTCAAGGCACAATTTTTTTTTTTTTTTTTTTTTTTTTTTTACGTATGCATGCATTGTTTTTAAATATTTTTAGCCAACTGTTTCGGGTCCAGTGACAATGTTTTTTAACATTATGTATATTTCTAAAAGTGTATAAGGAAGTCATGTGGTGCCCACATCAGATTTTTTTATTAAGAAATTAAAAATATTAATTTCTTTCAAACGATTTAATATCAGAATAAAATTAAAATATAGGATTTCAATTATTTTGGAGCTTTATTTAATTTATCTCTTCTATAAACCAAAAAAAATATTATATTAATACTATTTAATAAATTATTAAAAAGTATAAAAAAAAAAAAAAAAAAAAAAAAACATACTCTACCTCAATGGAATGAAAAAATGTCAAGTTTTATATTCATATTTTTGTTCATGTAAATATTGCTCATATTTTATCCACAGGCAATATATTCAGACAGACGAAAAATATTATTCTTATGATTATTTTTCTAACACTTTTCAGTCTTTTTTTCCCTACAGCAATATCTGTGTAGTGAATAAAATATCAACACCCGAGATCTATTAAAATAAGAAAATAAGAGCAATGTTTATTTTAAGAGGATTTATTCATTTTTCGCATAATCTGCATAGTTATGATTTTCAAAGCAGGTTATAAATCACCCAAATGATTTCTAAATTTGAATACATATTTATTTAAATAATTCGATACGAAATGAAATGCATTTTCTTATCAAAACTTTAAGGTATGATGGCTAAAATTTGAGATCATTTATGTGTAATGCATTGAATATTTTCAAAAGATTTTTGATTTATTTCAAGCATTTTATGCTTTGAAAGAAATTTTTATATTTATTATTTCTAATGTATTTAAAATTCATTCATGTGTTTGAGTATTATGTATTAACTATGTGTTTTAGAGGGGGAGTATTATTGCATTTGTCAACTAAAAAATTTCTGAGCTTAAAACACTCTGGTATTATGATAATGATTGATGCATGTTTGTAATCGCCAAGTGCAAAATGGACTGTAAAAGAACAAGTTATAGAAACACCTTTTTTAACGACATATTTCACTCAAGGAGAATGCCTGTTATACCAGAATAATTTCGTAATATCAGTGTAAAGCCAATTGTCGAAAGCCAGATATATTTTCTTGTCTGTATTTTTTTTTTTTTTAATCTGTATGTATTTTTTTGTCTGTCTTAAGATATCTGTCACGAAAATGATTTGATTAGATCGAAAGTCGCTGATATGTTTGCTTAGTATCCCAAACTGGAATTCATGTCTTTTTTTTTTTTTTTTTTTTTTTTTTTTTTCCCTTAGACTTTTTTTGTATCTTTAATAGTAAAAGTATTGAATTGACAAAAAATTTCGATTTCATGTTTTGTTAGGTTTGCATATTTTGAGAGATATAGAACACGATATGGCTGTTTCTAGAAAATGTGTGTCGGTGTGTTTGGGAAATAAAAAGAAAAACTTCGTGGCAGCTGTAGCTCAAGAACTATTTTACAGAATTTTACATCATTTTACACGTAGATTTACCGTGAATTAAATTCGTTCATACTAACTTTTGGTACAAATAGCTGAGCAAGTGGCACTATTGTAACAAGATTTCTTCAATTTAAGAGCTCAAGTATAGACCTCAACTATACTTCACTTAAGACTTCAACTATAACTCAATTTCTATTGCGTATAACTAAACAAAACTTCGTATAAGAGGGATATTATAAAACGTTAAACGGCTTCTTGCATACTGTAACAGGTAAGTGGCACTGTTTTGCTGCAATTTACTTCGGGAACGGGGAGACTAAATCTGAGAATCGATTGTGTATAATTGCACATATCTTAGTATGTTTTCTCTTCTTTTTTTAATTGCGTCTCACTTTCGACTAACAAAAGAAGTATGAATCAGTAAAATTCCTATTGAAACCAAACTAAGCCTGAATTAAAGAGTGTGGTCAAAAACATAGGGTAAAGTGCAAATTTGCTGCAACAATCCCCACATGGAGAGAGAAAACGACCCTAGAAGTTTTAGCTGTTTCTATCAAAAGCAAAGAAACGGAACACGTTATTAAGATGGCGTGGTGCAGTGGTTAGAGCATTTAGTTTGAGGGAAGGAGGTCGTGGGATCAAATCGAGGTAACTGCTCGCAGTGTTTTTCTTTTCTTTTCTTTTTCTTTAAATATAAATAAAGTAAAATATGAAAATAAATGAATAACTTAAGAGGGAGATATGCATTAAATTCAATTAAAAAATATCGAAGGAAATATTTTTATATTGAAAATTTTTTAATTATTAAAATATTTTATTTCAACTATTTTTTTTTTTTAATAATTTAAAATTTAAGCAAAGATATTTTTCTTTAATGCACGTTTTTCTTTTTTTCCCCCTAAAGATTATTATTATTTTTCTTTATTATTAATATTTTACGCAGCAGTCGCTAGCTGGAAATGTTGATCGTCTGCTTTTAATTTTGTTATTTTTTATACATAAAAATAAATATTCTGTTAAATTATTGAAACATTTCATTTCAAGTGAAAAAATGTTTTTAAAATAAATATTGACATGAAAAATAACATTTACATAGCATTTTTTTTTTTTTGTCTGCTTTTAATAGCGCTATTATTCATACGTAAAAAGAAATAACTATTGCTATTATTCTCTTTGTCCTTGCGTATCTTTACATCTTGGTTTACATTTCCAAATTTAAAAATCTCGTTATATATGCATTTTGTAAAGCTGGTTATCTCGAAGAAAAACCCAATAATTTCTAAAATGTTCGTGATATGTTTTTCAACGTTGAACAAGATTGTAATGAAATTATTTGTGATAAATTTTCTTTTATACGTTGTTCTCATCGTAAAAAGAGCTTATGCTTTGATTATTTTCTTACTTCTAGTCATAATCATTATTAACTTGAAAATATATTCGTAAATTTAAATGCAATTTTTTTTTTCACAAAGAGGTAATTTTACCCTATGTAATTCTTAATAGTATCTTTGTATAGAGTATCTTTTTTATTTATTAATTAAGTTTAATAGTTATTTTCTCTAAAGTTATTCATTCATTTTAATGTTTTGTTTTATTTCATTAATATTTAGAAAAAAAAAAAAAAAAACATTTCGTCGGGGTTTGAACTCGAGTAAACTTAATGAAACAAAAAAATGTGTAATAAAGAAAAATATTTAAATTATAAAGAAAGATTAAAAATATTTTTTTTTTAAGCTGAAATAAAAGATTTTAATAATTAAGAAATTATCATTATATATTTTTTAATTGAATGTAATACATACCCTCCCCTCTTAAATTATTATTAGTTTATTTTATTATTTTATTTCTTTTGCATTAAAGGGGAAAAAAAAAAGCAGTTGGCATAGGTGGATTCTGCTCAGTTCCCCATCATATATATATTCTCGTAAATTTCTAGTGCAAGACATATTATTATCATGTTAAGAGAAATGAATTTAACCAAACGTTTGACACAGTGACCGAATGAAATCCCCGCCCAATAGGATATCCACCGTTCACTTCGATATATTTATCTTATTCTAATCTATTAATTTATTTTATTAGGGTCAATTTATTCTTCTTTCTATTTCCAATGCAACAAATCCTCAAAATGCATATTTATATGGAAATTTTTCAGTCTTGCTATGTTGATAAAATTTTAAATTACAAATAACTTACGAAATTTTCCTATTAAGATATTTTTAATCATTCATGTTCAAACAAATATCATAAATGTTATTTTCAAAACTTCTCATATGTTTATGATCCTCAAAATGGACGTTTATGCTCAATTTTGCCCTATTCTGCCATGGTAAGTAAATCGTAAATTCCATATAACTTACGACGAATTTTTTAAATTTGAAAATTCATAGTCTATGATATTCATGTCAGCATCCTAAGTAATATTTCAAAAGTGGTCTGAAATCTTTACGATGAAAATATTCCTCAAGATCGACGTTTACATGAAATTTTGCCCTATTTTCATGTTAAGAAATTCGTAAATTTCCAATAACTTGCGAAATTTTCAAAGTAGCATGTTTATAGTTAATAATGTTCATTCCGGCATCAAAACCGATATTTTAAAACTGGTCAGACATTTTACAGTAAAAAGTTTCTATTTAATGCACGTTTAAGTAAAATTTTGCCCTATTCTACCATGTTAAGAAAATCGTAAATTTCTAATAACTTACGAAGTTTTTAATTTGAATGTTGCAAATAAATAGGATTCTTGCCAGTGTCGAAAATAATATTTTAAAATTGACTTGATTTCTCTGCGACTATTTGTTCTTGAGATATCGTGTACACAGACTAACAAACTAACTAACGGACTAACACAATAACTGATTAACAAACTAACAGATACCCTACGGACGGACACTATACAAATTTTGTCATTATCAGATTTTTCACACCTGAAAACGTGTAACAAAGTCAAAAAACCGAGGTCGAAAATTTCCACGATCACCTAAGTTCCCCATACCTATAATATGATGGGGAACTAAAAAAAAAAAAAAAAAAAAAAAAAAAAAAAAAAAAAAATCAAAGCAGTCTTTGGGGACTGTCGATAGAAGTGAAAACTAAGTAACTTGTGAATTGTATCGTCGAGCTATTAGATTATTATTTTTGAATTATTTTTGGTTTGTAAAGAAGTGTTTATGATCTGTATTCTATGATTCGGCACAATATTTGTAGCTACCCAAATTAAATTAACTAAGCCTTATATTAGGTAAAAATGTTGATTACTTATGAAATTATTTTAATTATTAGCTGAGACACAAAAGAAAACCGATTCAGGAGACCTCAAAACGTGTAAATCAGGTGAAATCTCGAATTCCACATTCGATCATATAAAAGTACTTTAAAATATCTTTCGAATGATGTATAAAATAATTTAATCATAATCAGAATTTGAAATATTGAAATTTTAAAATATTATAGCGCCATCTGGCGGTAGAAATTTCTGTAATCTACTGTTCGATTCGAACTCAACAAAGCTTTCAGATGATGTATTACTTATGAAATTATTTTAATTAGCAGCTGAGATACAAAAGAAAACCCATTCAGGACACCTCAAAACGTCTAAATCAGCTAAAATCTCGAATTCCACTTTTGATAATATAAAAGTACTATCTTTCGAATGATGTATTAAAAAAAAATTAATCGTAATTAGAATTTGAAATACGCGTATTAGAATAAAATTTAATTTCCAATTAAAATGTAAATGTAAATTTTTTCCAAAGTCGATGAAATTTGAATTGCAACTATCCCCTGTGCTGTTAATGGCGCACAGAAAGTTTGAAAGAATTTAGAAGAAAATTCAAGCATTTTGAAATTTGCAATTTTTATTCCTAGTAGAAACACCACGTGATGTTAATTGGTAAAAATTATGTTTCTTCTCATGGAAAGCCTTCTCTGACGATGACGCAAGTTTCATGATTTTTGTTCACCCAAAAGTGCTCAACGCGCCTAAAGAAGTTTTCACTTCAAATGGAAATCCTTCGCTGACGATGACGCAAGTTTCATGATTTTGTTCACACAAGAGTGCTCAACGTGCCTAAAGAAGTTTTCACTTAAAAAAAAAAAAAAGAACTACATGCGGTCACCGGGGTTCGATCTCAGGATTTCATAGAAACAGCTACAACTTTAGCGTCGTTTTCTCGCTCCATGAGGAATTGTTGCTGCAAATTTGCACTCTACTCTATGTTTTCGACCATGCTCTTTAATTTAAGATTGGTTTGGTTTCAGTATGAATTTTACTGATTCATACTTCCCTTATAAGCATTGGCGAGGGGAGGGGGGTGAGACTGATGGTTATTCTCGAGGGAGCACGCAATGGGTGGTCATCGCCACCCCTAAAAAAGACAACATTTCCATGTCTTTTCCCGGATTGAAACCGGGGTATACCAGTGACGCTTACCACAGAGCACTATGGGCGGTATACCTTAGTATGTGAGAGTGCCATTATGAAGTACTATGCTGTTCAAATTTGAATGCATAACGGCTGACAGGTGGGTAATTTTCCACAGAATACTAAGACTCAACTTCTTTGGTAAATAAATTCACCAAACTTGATATGTTAAATAGCCTTTATAAAAATAAATGTTGACTTAATTTAAGAGTATTTTTTCTGGCAAGTTGCGCTACAATAATTTAGTTTCTGTGATTTTCTCTATGGCTATATTTCAGCATTTGTTGATCAAAATTACGCCAAACTCCATATGCAAAATCTTTATTTCCAAAATCTATGACTAAGT
Organism: Salticus scenicus; assembly: GCA_963930645.1. Taxonomy (NCBI): domain Eukaryota; kingdom Metazoa; phylum Arthropoda; class Arachnida; order Araneae; family Salticidae; genus Salticus; species Salticus scenicus. The sequence goes on from OZ005650.1 coordinate 179,953,557, forward strand.
TTTTTTGCATGTTAAACTTTTTGTGATTATTATTATTATTATTATTATTTTATAAAATGATATAGGAGAAAGTTTTGTGATGGCCACAGCATACTACTTTTTTAAAACTGTATTTATTCGTTTGAAATATGTGGAATATCTCATTTCAAACTATAATACATTTGCTAGTTGGAAAATTTACGAAAACGTCTTCGGATTTCATCCATTGAAAGATGTAATAGCTTAAAATTCGTTCAAACGTTATAGTATAGATTATTTTATTATGATATAATTTTTTGTTATATAACTTAAGTTTTAATTTCTTAAAATTACAACTTTTGTCCCATGAAAATTTACAAACTAATTACTTCCAAATAAGGAATATTTTTCAAAACTTTAACTTAAACCGATATTTGAAAATTTAGTAGCTAATTAAACATTATTTAAATGTAGGAAAATTTTTGGATTACTGTATGGGAATTAGCAATTTTATTATTTTTTGCTTGCGGCTAACATTGATTCTAAAACTAAACTCCATTTAAGCATCAATTGAAATGAATTATATGAGAAATTATACAAAACAATGCAAAAGCATACGAATTTGTTATCCAATATTTAAATGCATAAGTATATTTGAATTAAATTTGGAAAGCCAATTAACTTTCCACTTGAATAACTTGAAGTATATAATCTGTAATATATCCCAATAATAAGTTAATAACTGTATTCGACACTTTGATACATGAATGGTGTATGTTTTATGACTTACTTTGTGAAGAAGGATAGACATATTTATAATTCATTTACACTACAATAGACAGTAAATAATTAATCTGAGTTATTGTCTCGTATAAATATTTAAATGTTATGGAAGTTCAAAATTTATAATGCAATGATTTAAGATAATTATTACTATGTAATTAATTCGATAAAGTTATGTTTATATAATTTAAGGATACTGTAAACCGTATTCAAAAGACCCCCTTGAAATAGAAATATTAAACCCATTGAAATAGTTTCAGAAAAGTAAATTTTAACAAAATATGAATAAGATGCAAATAGTATTTTGCCTTATATAGTTAGTATAAGTAAAACTCACAATTTTATTTAAATCCATAATTATGAAAAAGATGAAAGCGTGAACTGCGATTCGAGGATAATTTAAACATTTTAATTACATTTTAATTTTTAATGTTATTTTGAATGACAATTATTATTATTATATTAAAATTATTAAGATTATTATTTTTATATCTTTATATAATTTTTGTCTGGGAATAACCATCGAAAAAAAAAAAAAAAAAAAAATCCTTGGGCATTTTTAAATATATGTATAAGATATCCGGAATCAGCAGTAGTTTTTGGTTTAATTTAATTATTTGTTTAAAACATTAATTTACTGTTAAAAGCATGTACAAAGTACGCAGCGCAACATCCATGGGGAATGTTTCTCTTGATTATCGTTTATCTGGAGGGGAAATTTTTATATTGCATTGTGAGTACTTTCATGTTATACTCGAATATTCCATAAATATTGATTTACATACTGACTCCAAACTTAAAAAATAAATAACTTTAATTAATAGTAAAATTTTGCGTAATCTAAATTATATATTTTTTAAAAATTAATATGTCAATAAATAACTAATTACTTACTGATTTATGTTAAAGATTCAGACTAAGAAATTACTTTTACTACAAAATGAAGATTAATATACTCTAATTTATCTATTTAATATCCTGAATCTGTCAAAATTCTTTAGCCATATCTCTAGTTAAAATTTTAGAATGGTTCAATAATTTTCTTATTTTTCTCTAAGTATTTTCACGGCGTACCACTATTTCTAATATTACTCTGATAGTGCATAAATATTGGTTAGTATATTGATTTTCTCTGTAAAAAATTATTAATTCTAAGTATTTGTAAAGTTCTATGTATAGATTTTAATTTTAATTTAATTAAAAAATTTTTAATCATTAAATCGTGAAGTCATTTTTTTCTTCCTTCTCTGTCTCCCTCTTTTTTTTTTTTTTTCCCATATATTATTTTCTAAACTATCTGTTCAATTAAAAGGACTCACTTAGAAATTAAAGAACTGTTGTAAAACAAATATTTAAATTCTAAAAATTCTTCACACACTATAAAACAAATATTTATTATATGGTGTGTGGAGAAGTTTTAAAGTTTAAATAAACAAAAGTACTCAGTTTCTTTGAAATGTCGATATTTGAGGGAAATACCAATTTGGAGATTTTTATCTTAAAACCTTCCTCATATTTTAAATTTCATTCTGGAAAATATTTGTGAAAATATTTTAATTGGAACACCTGATACATCACTATTAAGAAACACCTGTTTTCTCTTTTTTTTCTTAAAACAATCTTTAAACTCATTTATAACAGTTTTCACATCTTCAAATTTTTCCTGCTCAGATTTTGCCAAATATATTTGAAATTTCTGTAAATTATTTTAAAATGAACATCATATCTTATATAAAAGGTTTAAGAATTGAATTTGAATTAATTTAAGTACTTAAAGAAAATTGTTCATAAGCAGTATCATACAGGAATTTTTCTATTTTTTCCAAGCTAGATTATGGTTTTATTTATTTATTTATTTCGTTTGGCAGAAATTAATACAATTAAACAAAATTCGGTTCCTAAATTTTTCAATGTATTACAATCGGCAGTAAATAAAAAATCCCCAAATATATTAACATAAAAAATTCAATAGACGTAGCATTTTAAAACTTTTTGTAAAATTTCATCTTTTTTATTTTTAAGAAAATATTATTTTGTTTTTTCACCCCCCCCCCCTCCCACTTTTTTTATTACATTAATGCATTTATATTCTTTATTTGTTTATAAATCAAGAAAAAAATATTTTTTTAAATGTGAGTAATATTTTTTGTACTTTTGCGAAAAAGAATATCGTAAAATATATAGCAAAGCTCATTTAAAATTTAAATTCTTTAAATTTATAAATAAATATTATATGTTAATCAGACACAGAAAAAAATATTTTGTTTGTACAGCAAATTTATTTTATTCATTGATTTTGTAGAGTTAACTAAACAAACTAGCTTCGATTGACCAAAAGAATATGATTGAAAGAAGAGCCACTGGCATTGGAAAATTGGTTAAGTCATTGAGGTATCTGTAAACAGGCAGTGAATTAGCAATGTGCTCGTATCAACGTGTTAACGAAATCTTTTTAAAACTCTTATTAAAAAAAAAAATGGTTGATTAAAAAAATGTTCTTTCAGCAAAATATTTTTTGTGTATAATCCCCGATTATTTTAACTGATTTATAAAATTTTTAAACATAACAACTGTTTTAATCCCTTTCATCTTCTAAATATTTTATCCATTTTAAAGTAATTTAGACTATAAAGAAGATAATTGTTTAACAGTGAATATAAAGTTTAAAAAGTGATTAAAAAAAATCCTTTCAATATAGTAAAATAAAATGTGATTTAATTTTCTTTTTCTTTCCATAAAATTTCTTACTAAAATAAAAAGTGCATTTATTATTGGATAACTATCACACAAATATTAACAGCTAATTTCAAGGAAATTTTCATCGAAAAGTTATGCTTGTGTTATCCTTGGGGGTGAAATAATGTTCTTATATATAAGATTTTTTATCCTAGTTGCCTGCTATTATACTATTAATATACATATACAATATTTCAGAATGATTGATCAAAAATACTACTCAATGTGTACATTTATACGAAATTTCATCATATGTTATCTTATTAAAAATTATGATAAAACATGACGGCAGCGACACCTATTGAGCAATATGAATTACAGTTAAAAGACACCAATGTATGCGAAGATGTAACTTAAGTAAATCTCATAAAATTTTCTGCACTACTTTCCGAGCTCGCGTAGGCAGGAAGAAAAAAAAGTCACAAAAAAAAAAAAATATCGACGATTGTGATTTATCGATGAAATTTATCGATGACAAGCATTTTGTGTCAATTTAAATAAGAAAATTAAATAAAAATTATTGTTCAAATATCTAACTTACATCAAAAAATTTGAAATTTTCAAATGTTTCAACAGATTGTCACGAAACTTGTATTTTATTTCAATAATGAAGCATTCGAGAATTTCTCGTATAAGCTGTTTCATAATAAATGCATACAGAATATCCTTATTATAAACTTTTGTAAATTAAAATAGAATTCTTTTGACGTAGATAACAGTGCTTCAAATTTTAATATATTTCAAGAAATTTAAACATGAACTAAAGAAGTTAAAATTCAATCTGTGTTATACATACGAATTCAAAAAAATTGAATTAAAAAAACTGGATGCAATCATAAACTTTTAAACAACTGTCTTTTGCCTTATATAAAGGGACTTTTCAAGCCGATATATTTTAAGAAATTTAAACATAAATTAAAGGAGTTAAAATTTAATATTTGTTAAACATACGGATTCAAAAACTTTTAAGCTAAAAAATTGGATGTAAGTATACATTTTAAGTAAAAATAGATTTTAAAGCAAACTAAGCAAATTTTAAAATTCAGCAAAAATTCACTTTGAAGTAATTTAAAACATATCGTCTCTCTTTTTTATTCTTTTATTAAAGGAAATTTTAAGACCGTATATTTAAAATTTTATTTATAAAAAACATACACGTTAGGTTTTTCTATTGTTGCAAATCCTACATTTTCTTGTACGTAAACAAATATAATGCTTTGATTACAAAAACCTTCCGAACTTGAATTTAACAAAGTATTTTTTTTAATATAAAATCAGAAATTTTTTAATTGGACGAAAGTTAGTTCTGAAAATATTAAATTTCAACGCGTAATTACCCTTAAATTTAACTGTATAATTATTATGTTAAAAAAAAAAAAAAAAAAAAAAATCTGTATTTTTCAATTGAATTTCAAGAGTTTTGGATTGTTTACTCATAATCAGTATTTCAGCCAATTTTTAGTTTTTGTTAAAACTGATTAAAAATTCACGATTTAAAAAAAAAAAAAAAAAAAAAACACTTTTATGCTTCCATTAAAAAATTACATGAAGTATTATCTAAGGATATGTTTTAACTTGGAAGATTAACATCTGGCAGATTGTAACACACCAATGCAATGCTGCCTGGGAAAAAATCGAACTTAATTAAAAAAATTATTTGAAGCATAATTTTGGTAATTATAGCTAAGTAGGTGCCGATTAAACCAGCGTTCAAAAAATAATAATAAAATTTCCACTGAAATCGATTTATTCGTTTGGGAAATAGGTACCCAAGTAGCACAGAAACGTTCTGTGAACGTCTAATAACGGTAACAATCGTTCAAACACCGTGTTTCGTGTCAAAAGAACGTTCTATTAGACGTTCAAAAATAGTGTTATTTAGAACGTTTTGAAAAGGTTTGCTTTGTACCATCTATAAAACGTACAATTCTAGTACTATGAAAAACGTTCAAGTGTATCACCGTCGTAACACGTTCTGTCTCAGTGTAATTATAACGAATTTAATAAAATGCCTTTTTTTCTAATTTTTGTTGCCTTATCTTCAGTTTTACGTTTTGTTGACACGTCATGATAGAATAACTGTTGAAAAGTAATATTGATGAGGTAGGGGGGAAAAATTAAACTTTATTTATTGCTATTTATTAATTAATGATAATTATAATAATATTATTATTAATTAATGCTAATTATTATTAATTATTATTTAATTATTGCTCTGCTAATTCAGTTTGGATACGTATCGGCTGACAAATGGCGCTAGTGTTCTGCAAGTTAATTTTATTAACAAGATGGCAATGGCTCAACTTCTATTATTTATAAATGCTCTAAACTTGGTAATTGGTATTGATATTATGTAAATCTTTGCCGATTCAGCGTGGGTGTATATCGGATGACAGGTAGCGCTGCTACGTTTCCGCTTATGAAAAGGTTATATCTCAGCTTTTATAATTCCATATATTTACTATACCTTGTATGTACGACATATATTATGACAAAATGTGATGTCACAGTTTGTGTATATAATATCCGCTGACAGATGGTGCTGCTAGTACTTTCTGCGATTTTCGAGATAGATATATCTCAGCATTTTTTGGTGAAAATTGCACAAAAATACAGATATAAAAATGCAATTTGTATAAAGCTGAGTTGATTAATTGTTTTCTGATTAAATTATTAAATTTTAAAATATTATCGAAGCTGTATCTTAGAAATTAAAGAGCGTAGTTTAACTAAACTTGCTGATTACATTCGCTCAACAGGTGGCGCTATCATCCCATTTCATTTTCATAATTTTTGATATGGCAGAATAGGACAAAATTTCGTATACATAAATGCGAATTATTTTTAACTTTTCCATGTGAAATAATATATTTGTAATAGTCAGCCACAAAAAAATAAATAAATAAATAAATAAATAAATAAATAAATATAAAAATGCAATGGCGATTTGGTAGAGCATCGCGATCCATTGATTAAAATTTTCAGTATGGATATTTTACAAAAGAAAGACGTCCATATATCTTAAAAAAATTGTTTAACCCTAAATGTGTGGTAATTTAAAAGAAAGTTCTTTTTACATTTTTTATTTATAAAACATATCTTCTGCAAATCAGAAAATTGACTTTCTTTGGATACTTATGTTATGCTTCCTTCGGATAAAAATCATCAGTTTTCGTTATAGAAAATAATTTTGATAAATAATAATTTTAATAAATAGTACTGCATAGATTTGTATGGAAAAATATAGTAGAAAGTTTTGTGATGGCCCCAACATACTAAATTTAAGAAAAATTAAACTTTAAATAGTATGATTTTTTTTTTTTTTTTTAAGAGACGGATGTTAATGAAGAAAAGAAATTACTTCGCTTAGTCAGCAGTTTATTCCGGCACGTGTGTTAATAATCTGGCCATCTGTTAGTTATTCCAGAAGTAAGTCATTTTGGCAAATTTATTGCGACTTGGCTTTTTTTCTGCTATCCTTATTTCTTTTCTGTACCTCGTTTCTTTATTTCTCTATTATTTCTAATTAAATTTTCTCTGTTTTAAAAATTGACAGTACATGATTAAAGCGTAACTTTTATTTTCTTTTCCTTTATTTCCTTTCTTATTTATTTCTTTATTTATCTGGCGATCGGATAACTGAAATTACTGAAATAGGAGTTCTGATGTTTGCTAAATGACATTCAAGAAAAGTGTTGCTCTTAAATACACTGCACGAAATATACGCATACATTGTTCACATGCACATAAAGCATGTTTTAAAAAACGAAAAAATCGCCAAACCGCAAAATTCTCATCGGGTTTGCCAGTTGATGTATCCGCTGCACAAACACGTACTTCAAGGACTAAGACCAAAGTACATTCTCCTTCTACAATCTACATATTGTGTTTGAAAGAGTTCCTAACACTTGGATATAAATGTTTTTCTGGATAATCCATACAGATAAGTTTACATTGAAATTTAACAAAATTAAGTAAATTAAAATTTCTCGAAAACCATATAAATTTAAAGAAAATTAAATTTGAAAACTTTAATATTTTAAACATTTCACGCTAACTACTTTTTAATTTTTTCCCGTTCGATTTTATGTTACTAGAGTTTAATGTTAGATGGATTTGAGTATATGTTTAGATTTTATTGTAACACTGTAGTATCTAAAAACAGGCGGGAAATTAGCAGGTATATTTTTAAAGATTTTATAATTGAAGTTTTATTATTTAATTTTTATTTTAAGAAATTTTATCATATTTATTATTGTTATATTTCAATGCATGTGTATGTAAAATTTATAAATTTTAAATCAATGTTTTCAATAAAATTTTACATACACATGTTTTGAAATGTAAAGATATTAAGTACACTGTTAAAAAAATGCAACTTTGCTACCAAAATTTCTTTGTAATTTGAGAAAATTGTCGTAAATTACGGAAAAATTACGTTGACAAAATGTATTTTTCTGTCATTACAGAGAATTTCTGGCAGCAAAATTGCATTTTTTAAACATTGTATGTGAAAACTTCATAGAACCTTTTTATATTTAAAATAATAATAATAATATTTTATTGAAATTATTTAAAATACTTCTCTTAGATATTTTTATTTCTTCCATCGATCGTACATTATTTAATTTAACAATAGAATATATAACATATCTGATTATTAATTTGTCAATTCATTGATAAATTAAAATTTTAAACATATTTTTGTGTTTAAATGCCAAAGTTTGCAATAAGGTTCAGTATTTAAACATAAAAATATTTTTGCAATTTTTAACTTAACAACGAATTCTCAATTTAATGACCCAAATATGGTTAGTTTCAATTGTTAAAATATAATAATGTAAAAAGAAAGAAAATAATAATAATTAGTCAGCAATAAGCATCTTAAAACTTAAAAAAAAAAAAAAAATCAACATTTTGAGTTAAATATTTTTTTAATTATAGTTTTCCAGAAAGCTGAAAATAGTTGATCTTGTTATATTTCAATGCATGTATGTAACATTTTACAAAATTAAGTCAATTATTCTCACACACACGAACAAAAAAATCACAAGAGAGGGCAAAAAGGGTAAAAGAAAATAAAGCAAAGAAATAAAAAGAAAATAAAAATCATCTTCATAATAATAAAGAAAATAAAAACAAACAATATATATATAATACAATTTTAAAATGTTCAAAGAACTTTTTTTAGAGCGTTGTATTTTATTGTTATTATTTTATTATATTTGTTTTTTTTGCAAAATAAACTTTTAATTAATTATTTATTTATTTTTCAAAAAGTTTTACCACGTTTTACACTCTTATACTTCACTGAATGGTGTATGTAAAATTTATAAACTCAAACACAATAATTTAAATAAATTTTGCATACTCATGATTTGAAATATGAAAATATTAAGTAAATTTCACTGAATCTATTTAAATAAAAAAATAAAAATTATTTTATTTTATTTTATTTTATTTTTAACGTATTTAAAATACACCGCTGTTCAAAATTAAAGGAATAAAACTGCTTTCCCATTTTCTTCTTTTGAGCATAACTTTTGAACAAATAAACACATGGACATAAAATTTTTGGATGGCATGTTCGTTATCATATCATTAATCGAATTTTACATAACTTTAATAATAATAATAATAATTACTAATTTGTATAAACTGTGACCATCACCAGAATAATAAAAACATCGATAAATAATTTAATAATGAACGTCTTATCCGATTTTCATGTTTCTATGTAAAATTAAAAAAAAAAAAAATATTCACACGCGAATAAATAAAGAAAAAAGAAGCAACAAACAAACAAACAAAAAAATGACTACAAGAAGAAATATACGGTTTTAATTTAAAATATGGATGTATGTACAACTTTAACCTATCTGTAATGCATCTTCATGACCATTTTTCATTAAGTTTTCTTTCCAAATATTTCTGAAATTTTTCATTTTTTCAAAGTTTACTTTTGAGAAAAATTTACTGATTTTTATTTTAAAAATTATTACTTATGCCATAGTTATATAAAATTCGATTCATGGTATTTAAAAAAAACATGCTATCCAAATTTTATACTTCTGTGTTTATTTGTTTAAGAATTATGGGGGAAAAAAAAAGAGAAAACAGTTTATTGTTTTAATTTTGTACACTTGTGTACTTCTTTTAACTAATTTTTATTTTTTGTTTTCCATTGATTGTGCATTATTATAGTTTAAAAATAGAATATGTAACATATCTGAGCATTAATTTGAGATTTCATTGATAATTTAAATTTAGTAAAATATTTTTGTGTTTGAATGCTAAAAGTTTTCAGTAAGTTTCAAAATTTAGAAATAAAAATATTTTTAATTTTTTTTTTGCTTAACTTATTAAAATTAATATCCAAATATGGTTATATTCTATTGTTAAATTATAATGATGCAAAATCTAGTGTGGGGGGGGGGGAATAATAATTAGTTAGCAGGGGGCATATATCTTAAATTTTTTCAAAATATTCCAAATCTTGAATTTATTTATTTATTTGTTTTTGAATTCAAATATTTATCGAAAATATTTAAAATACTTGATCTTTTTTTATACCATATTTCAATACATGTATGCAAAATTTCATATACCTAGGACAATTATTTATTGCGAAAAAAAAAAAAAAGAAAGAAAAGAAAGAAAAATTAAAAAAGAAAAAATACACAAAAAGGAAAAAAAGAAAAGAAAAGAAAAATAAGAGAAATAAGGAAAAAATTGAAAAAAAAAGTATATAAAATAAGAAGTGCATACACACAAAACAATTCAAGAACTCGAAGCAATTGTTTCGGTTCGAGAAAAGACACAACCCTTCATCAACCGAACAAAGTAGGCACGAATGCTGCAAAAAAACTGCAACGTAGCTCTTGTAATTGCAGCACTCGTGCCTACTATGTTCGTCTGACGAAGGGTCGTGTCTTCTTTCGGACAGGAACAATTGTTGCGAGTTCTTCCATTTTATTATACATTAAATACATTTTTAGCACGTTCAAAGAACGTTCAAAAATTGTTTACATAACGTTGTGAGAACGTGTGTATAAAACGTTTTCAGAACGTTTCTACACTATTTTAGAACGTTTACAGTACGTTTTCTAGAACGTTCTGAAAATGTGTATAACGTTTTAAAAACGTTCTAAAAACGTTTAGAACGTTCTCAGACCGTATACATAGAACGTTCTCAGAACGCATCTATAACACCGATGGTGATAGTTACACGTTCATTGAACGTTCTCTGAACCGTACTATTGTACGTCTTCAAGATGGACAAATAGACGTCTATAACACGTTCAGAGTGAACGTTCTTAGAACGTGTTTGCAGAACAATTTTTGAACGTTCAGAGAACGTTTCGGTGCTGCTTGGGTAAAGGCTTTAAACTTATAACAGCATTCTTCTTTTTTTAGTTATGGATTAAAAATACTTTCAGACTTCTAACACGAATTCACAGAACTTTTTTATATACATAAATTAGATAATAAACGTAAATGAGTTTTCTTTACAGTTGAATTATAGATAAAATGTTTTAAGAGTAAGGCTGAATAATGTACAATCATTTTAATGGCAAAAATTATAATTTTTTGGAAAAATTAAAATAAATCATTATATTTTCTAATTTTATTCTTATATTTACCATAAAAAAAATATTTTCTATCGTTAATTTTCTTTCAGAATGCAAGATCTGCCATCAGATGAAACTTTTGAGTATAGCTAATACGTGTATTTTCCATCGATCGAAGAAGACAATTTATGCAATCCTTCAACAAATTTACGCAAAATAGTTTTGATGAATTTCCAAAGTTTCTCCAGTTCTTCTGTATTATTTAATACTTAAGAGGAAATAGGGTGTAACATATGGTATTTTTGTTATCTTAAATTTCTCAGAAAGGAATGTAAAGGAGAAGTTATTTTTCTTTCGCTTTTCGAGTGACATTTAATCTTTAAAGAAGATAGATTACGTTCTCACTCATGAAAATTTTTTGACTTAGTCGAAAATTATGTTGTTTCATGTTCTGCGTATGTTCATATTAAAGTTGATTGATCGAAAAACAATTGTTTGAAATAGAAAACTCTGATATTCAAATAGCATAAAATATATTACAATATAACATTTCCGTTTCTATTTTAAGTAATATTTTAAATATTTAAATACGTATTCCTTTTGGAGTTCAAATATCTCTTGATGTCCCACATATTATCACAGTAAAATTAGTTGCAAAGTAATATACTCTTTTTGGATTTATAGAATATCTAAGATAGGTAATAGTCTTTTTAATGTTGTTAAAACGTTTAAAAGTTTCGACTTTTTATGGTTGCACTTACGTTCTTTACATATTGCCGTGGGTTTGTAATGTCTACAAGAGCATAAATTTTCTCACACGAAATTACATGGAGTGAAAAAAACAAAAACAAAAACAAAAAAAAACATTCTAATATTTATACTTAATGTACTAGAGTTAATTAACAGAAAATCTGCAAAATAATATGTCTCATACCAGTTAAGAATTTCAGTAGCTATCCTGTATAATAATATGTATAGACCATATCTGTAGTATTTCTTTATGCACAGTCAATATGGTATGATTTATTCTGATTTTGCAGTAATAAACACATTACAAAGCCCAAACACATAAGCCAAGAATAATCAACAGTAATCTGGAGGATCAGGGAATTAATCTTGCAATACAGCTGTATATTGAGCATGGCTATTAGCAACGGGTTGAAAGCCGTACATTAGGGTGGGTCAGATATATACCATTACAATTTTGTTTCTTCGGAAAAGGTGGGGTCTCCCTCCGAAGGTATTCCGATAATCTGCATGCGAAGTCGAGTATTTAACAGTTAAAAATAGATTAATAATTATCGCACTCTATCACACACTATCACATCCTGAGTCTCTCTGTAGACTAGTGTCGAATGAGGTAGTCAGACAGTACTGAATGGTTATAGTTATGTTTCACTTTCAATGGTCCACTTAACTTTAGGTTCATCACAGAGCACGCGTATTCACTAGCTATATTTAAAAAGAACATTCTATTCCGACATAATATATTTATTTTTCGCTCTATAAAGTCATTTTTGCTTTGTATAACAAAAATGAAACTATAAGCTTGATTGTCCTGTGCACGCGAACTTTCAAATTAACGTTAACAGTCAACAAAACTCTTATTCACCTAATGCGTAAACAATAAAAAAAAATGTATAATTCAGAAATTAAAACTGTAGTTTTTCATCTCCCACTTGAAACTTCTGGACACACTGGAAATGATACAGAAAAAAGAAAAATGAGACAGAGTGAGAAATTTTTTAAAAACCGTAGAATTTGAAAACATAGAATGTGACGAATACTTGCAAAAAAGTACTTTTCTTATCATCTCTTGGACTTCTACAACAAATCGACAAAAAACTGGCGGCCATTCAAGTTGACATATGTAAAATAGGCGACTAATTTTATTTAAATCAGCGCAGCAAGTACCCCATTGTACAAAACGCAATCTTCCTCGTATTCGATTAGTCGATCGTTTCTTCCATATTAGATTGTGTCTAAGTGACATTTTACTTATTTATGCAAAAAAGGTTGTATTTTTTCATCACGTTGTTTCCCTGCAAACGGCATGCTATTCACTCGAAAATAAAAGAAATCAAAACTTCAAAATCACAGTCTCTCCCTCTGTACAACACTTGGGCCTCCTTGTATGCAATGATTTTGCAGTAGATATGCTTGATTTAAGGAGAATTTTGCCCATTCACGTAAACTTGTTTTAATATTTCATCACATTTTTTTTTTTTTTTTTTTTTTTTTTTTTTTTTTTTCAAGTAAGGGTCATGTTGCACAAACTAAAATAAAATAAAGTAAAACGCAGCACTCAAGTTGTATTCAATGTACCAGTAGAGATACAGATATAAAAATGTTTGTTTAGAATAAACTTAAAAGATCTGCTTAAACGAAACAATAAATGCAGAAAGTTTATGATGAGAAATTTTAAATTAAAGTAAAATAAATTATACCCCAACAGTCTTTTAAAGTAATAAATATCTATTGATAGTACATAACAATGATTCTCAAAGTGTGGGGCCGGATGCACTGGTTCGCCCTAGAAGGTTTATGGGTATGCCCTGTGGTAGTCCAATGAAATACATGTTCAGATATAAAAAGATAAATATATTTACTCTAAATGTAAAGCGTGTGCTCTGTAATGAAATTGTACAATTTCATTTATACATCATTCTTTTAACCAAAGCATCATTATGCCAATTATTTGTGATTGTTTTTGCGCAAAATAGCCTATTTATTCTTATAATTAATTTCGTGTTGTTTATTTTGCATAATTTGAAAGATTCAGGAGTGTATCTTATATTTACGTTACTCATTTTGAGATATATATGCTCAATAACCAACCATATAAAATACGTAGATTAAAAAAAAAAAAAAAAGAAAAATATTATATTTACTGTTCTGAAAAAAGAACAGAGTTAAGTCCAATAAGAAAGCAAAATTGCACCCTTATTGGATATATAATGAAAATTATTTTAAATGTAGTAATTGTGTGACTTGGAACTTTCTTCATTCACTACACTTAAGTGTAAAAGGAGAGGAATTTTTAATGTATTGTCTAAGAAACGTGAGTTTACTATTAAAATATTTAATTTAAATATTGCAATATATTTATTAGAAATGTATATGGAATGCAGCTACACTTATTTCAATGATTTTAAATGTGACTCAACATAAGAAATAATTTGAGAACAACTGGAATAGAACATTATGAACAAGCAAAATTAGTTCTCGTAATTTTAACACCTAGAATTTTAAGAAATGAAATTATATTTAGAGTGCGATTTTTATTATATATATTACACTTAAACAACATATTTTTAAATTTCAAGAATTTAAACTATATAAATTCAGAAAATTCTAGTTTAGATTGTCGTTACATTTAGATAAAAATGCGTAAGAATTGCTTTATGTGAATTTTTTAAAACAAAATGTGTCTTCTTTTTCTACTGTAGTTCCATTCAAAAATAGTTATTCTTGGAACTTTTCACGTTTCTTCCAGAAGCAATTTATTTGGATACAGAACATAGGTCGTTTCAATATTTTCCTTTCACATATTCCTTGAGTGTATTTCTTTGGGCGTTACTGAAATATAGCAATTGTTTTAATGCATTATGATGAGAATAAAGCCATATTTGTTTTATAAAAATTCATATTTCCCGAAGATATCATTTCTACAGTTATGATGTTAGATCAAGTTAAGTAACATTTTGATATGTATAAAATTTTGAATTTTTGCCCCTACACTTTCAATGCAAGGTATCTAAAATTCCATTCTGTTTTCTTTTCCAAAGCGGTCTTCGCCTATCTTGTTGAATAGTACCAGTACGTATGTATGTTTAACTAAATATTTATTTAGATATTTCAGTATTTATTGAAATATTTAATGTCTCTAAAAAATGTTTTTGCATGCATATTTGTATATACAATATTATTCAAATATTCTCGGTTTACATAACTTACAAAACTTTAAGTATGTATAATTCAGAAGATATGTGAACGATTATGTATATAGATTAAATTTATTGCAACTATTTTCAATCTTTTGTATTTTCTAAAGTATAAACATGAAACTCTTTCTTTAGGAAGTTTTTCTAAGATAAAAAGTTTATTTAAGAAATAAGCAATGCCAATACCTAAATGGTAAAATTTCAAAACTTTATTTGTATATTTTGATTTTCCTAATTATTTTTTTCCTTTTCCAAAGCAATGCTCTCACGTTAAAAAAAAAAAAAAAAAAAAAAAAAAAAAAGTTTCTTTTGATTATTTATTTATTTTCCCTGTGTTTAATCTAGCATTTTAAGTAGTAATAATTTCCTATTGTAAACATTGAAAAATAAGAATCCAAGCTACATTTATTTTATTAACTATCTCATTTTTATATCCTTTTCTAAGATGGCGAAATCTTAAATGTAAACCCTTTGCCGATCCAATTTAATTTCACTCTTCTGATCAGCGTTGTTAAATTTTGGGACTATTTTTTATTCAATATCCACCAATAAATATTACCTGTAATGGTTGCCAAATCACTTCGAAAGTCATTCGTCCGTTAAATATATCAAATATCACTCCTAAAAATTATTGGCGACATTTGAATAAAAGAGTCCCTAAGTATGGTAACACTTTTAAAATGCTTCAGAGCGTTACGACCGGTAAAGGGTTAAATAAAGTTGTAAATCTTAAAACCTAAGTGCATATTGTAGCTGAATGTGTGGTTGATTAACCTGCAGTCGTCATGTGATGATATCGAATTCTGGTTCGGCCTAGGTGTTTGTAGTGGTTTGAAATTAGTTCATAGGTCACAGACTAAAGAGTCTTTATGTGCAAAAAATGACCATAGAGGGGCACACCAAAACAAACTGTAAAATGCAAAATATGTTTTTACCCTTCAATCCGAAACATTAAATTATGGATATGTTTAGTACCAAAATTTTCGTGTTTGTGTATTACAGTATCATATATTTCTTTTATATCAACTAAACCTACCAAACGTGACCGTTATTAGCAACATGAAGAACCAACAAAAGCTTCGTAGGCTAAAGGAGGCTTCAGAGGCGATGGGTCAATATTTAATCTTTCACTTACTTCAATATAATGCGCATTTCAGACAGCACATTAGTTTCCAAACATCTATGTTGAAGTAATTTATTTATTATAAGAGAAAGAGAAATAACAGGGATACAGAATCTAACTCTCATATAATGAATTCATGAAATATCTTAATGCTTATTGGAATTTACCCAGAGTTTGCATTGTTCGTATTTTTCTTTTCCTGCCTTTTCCACCAGTATTCTTCAACAATGAACTTCTCTTAATTATTGTAGGCTTATTTTATGATAAAAAATGCTTTACAAAATCAGTGATGGAAAACTAAGGGAAAGAAAAATATGAACCTTATGCCCCTGCGGATCTGTACGTATACTGTTTTCACATTCTTATATTTTTTCAAATATTTGTAGCTCTTTGATAACATTGAAGCATTTTAAAGATTTATATATGTATATATATTATCTAACAGAAATTATCATATAATGTTTTTTTTTTTTTTTTTACATACAGATTTTCTTTTTTTTTTTTTCTTTTTAAACTTTTGTAACTTAACCAGGGTCATTTTTCCAAAACAAAATAATTTTCATTCTTAATTCCTTTGTCTTTCTCTGAAAATAAATAAAACCTTGTAACGAAAGTTTCTCAGACACATGTAACTGAAATACTTGTTAATATTTATTTGTGTCTAATCTTCATTATTTATTTTTCAGACATTCTAAAAATGTCTCTTAAAGTCCGTTGATCCAAATAATGTAAAAATCTTAAATTCAAGCACTTTCAAAAACAAAGCATTCAGTTAGAGAAAGTTTTTAAGAATTTTGGATGTTGACAAAAGCACTGTTGTACTATTGGCAGCAAAATTATTCGAGCGCTAGCAATAATTACCATGTAAAAAATGTACATTTAATAATGTTTTGTTAAATAAATCCTTGTCGAATCATGTTCTTAGAATGACTAAGAACATGACTCGACAAGAATTTATTTAACAAAGCAGTATTAAGTGTGCTTTTTTTATTGTCATGTTCAATTAAATTTAAAATATAATCATATTTGAATGAACTTAAAAAAAATTCAATAAGTAAATTAACAACTTCGCTTCGGTTATTCTTCAAAGCTTTCGGGATATTATACAAGAGCTAATACTCGCGATAAAATTAATATTTATATAGGCTTTTAATATATTTCGAAGCGTTATATAATTTAAAGTCTTGTTTTTATATATTCTTAAAAGATTTAATATGTAAGAATATTTTTGCATGTTTGACTCAAATATTTGATGTACTCTATATGAATATAACTGAAATTCCATAAGGAAAAAAGAAAAATCGGTAAAAAGAGTTTTATACATTAAAATCACTCTTAATATATTTCATTCTTGGTGATTTTAAATAATTTAAAAGGTTATAAGTTAAAAACATTTAAATTGTTTAAAAACAGAAATTCTATTTTTTTTTCTCTGCGCGATGACCTTTAAATATTTTTAAAGAACGTTTGGTAATTAGATATTTTTCCGGTAACCAGTAAATCATGAAATTTTGAAGAATTTACGCAGATGTTTATTTTCATTAATAACTAAGTTTAAATTATATTTCACCACTTAAATTTCCTTATCGTAACAGAAAATATAGTTAAATTTTAAATACAAGTGCTTTTTTTTTTTTTTTCTTTTGTGATTGAGCATTATTTCATAATTTTATTATCTCACGATCACGGCATTTAGCCAGGGTTTTTGATTTGTCAAAAACTGTCGACGGGATGATGTGTAAGTATCAAATGCTTATGTATTCAAAGTGCCCGAAACTATCGAAAATTCTATTAAATTAAGTTAAGAATAAAATATAAATATGAATCTTCCATATATAAGGCATCTGAGTAAGAAATGTGCTGCATTTTGTTCCCCATACTTTTATACCAACAAATCCCCAAGCAATAAAGATATCATGATAATTACCATTTATTCACTAGATGGACAGGCAGCGGTGGTCTATTTTCGTTTAGCCTCCTTGATCACCAGATTTAACCTCCATGGATAATTTTAAGCTGGGTTAGGGTAAAGATTTTGTCTTTTATTACCATGTTTTTATTAACTCGCTTTCTTGTTTGTTTTTTTGTTCGTCCAGTACAAATCTTGAATCGATTTTTAACTAACTTCCTGAATAGTTACATTTGAAACTTTTAGAATAGCACAGAAAGCAATACCACGAAGTCCAATGTTCGAATTTTTGATTAGTCTTCTTTTAATTATTTAAAATAGGAAAATAATAACCTCCTAATAGTTTTAAAATTAGCCATTTAAATATTAGCTATAATTTAATCGTTGACAAAAAATTTTACGAGTTCTTTCGACATAAAAATAAATACATATAATTAAACGTAAATATTAACAAAATATATAAAAAGTTAATTAGGCATCTCACAAAAGTTGATGTCATTATAACTTTATGGATTTTCTACACATTGATAAAGTGCTAATGTAGTTCATGATGCTAATATATGTTGTTCTAAAAGGATTAATATTTTATTTTCAAAACCAATGTTTTTTACTTTTGTCTATATTCAATAGAAGAAAGTATTGGATTCGTAAAAATTTTTGACTCCCGATTTTCGACGGATTTACACGTTTTTAGAGGTCTCGAACATGGTTTGACCATTTTTAGAAAGCGTCTGTCTGTCTGTGACAAAAAATTTGGGACAACTGTATCTCCGGAACTACTACTCACAATCGTATATAAATTTATATGTAGATGTACCTTGACCTAACTTAGTGCCCATAAACTTTTAATGTCAACTGCTCAACAGGTGGCGCTGCTATACAGCGGTTTCCGCAATTTAATGGGAGGCTATATCTCAGGTTCTACTGTAGTTAAACAAAACTTGATAGGTGAGAAGGCCATTATAGACATTATGCTGATTCAATTTGAATGCTTATCGACCAGTAGGTGGCGTTGCTATACAGCGATTTCCGCAATTTAAAGAAAGGATATATCTCAAGAACTACTGCAGAGATTTGCATATAAATTTGTATGTAGATGCACCTTGACATAAATTAATGCCTATCAACTTTCAGTGTCAATTGTTCAATAGGTGTAGCTGCTACACAGCTATTTCCGCAATTTAAAGTAAGGCTATATCTCAGGTTCTATTGCACAATAAAAAATAAAAAAAAACTTGATGAGTGAGAAGGTCATCATGAGACATTATGCTGATTCAATTTGGATGCTTATCGGCCAATAAGTGGCGCTGCTATACTGCAAATTTCCTCGATAACGGGAAGGCTATATCTCAACTTCTATGGCATATAACTTTTCGAAACTTGATATGTGAGATAACCATTATAAAAACACATTTTTTATGATATTAATTGCAGACAATATAGACTTTGGATAGTTAGTGTTAATTTTCTCTAAGATGGAAATCATTTGCATTCTTCATGTTAGATAACTTTAATAATTTAATAAATAATTATAAGTTATTTGTACTTAGTGAATTTGTATAAGAAAATATAGAAGAAAGTCTTATGGGGACACAAAATACTAGTTTTTCTTTCAAGTTGATGAAATAATTCATAATATATATTTTTTTAATGTATTTATTGCTGAAACGTCAGTGGAGGCCATCTGTTGAGACTAAAAACGGTTTTGGGTTCTGTCTGTGTTTGTTTGTTTATCTGTCTGTCTGTTGCGCGATAGCGACCGCAAAAATCACGCTAATGACTTGAAATTTGGTACACATGTTAATGTGCCCCACGGAATCAGCTGTATAGTTTTGGGTGTGTATTCCATTTGTAGTTCGTGTACAGGGATACGCCAATTTTTTCTTATCATTACGGCCAATGGGAAGAATTTGTATGTACCGCGATAGCCACCGCAAAAATCAAGCTATTGACTTGTAATTTTTGCCGGAACGTCAGTAGAGGCCCTCTGTTGAGACCCAAAAAGATTTTGGGTTCCGTCTGTGTGTCTGTCGCTAGATAGCGGCCGCAAAAATCACGCTATTGACTTGAAATTTGGTACACAAATTAATGTTCCCCACGGAATCAGCTTTATAGTTTTGGGTGTGTATTCCATTTGTAGTTCGTGTAGAGGGACATACGAAATTTTTTCTTATCATTACGGCCTATGGGAAGAATTTGTATGTACCGTGATAGACACCGCAGAAATCAAGCTATTGACTTGCAATTTTTGCCGAAAAGTCAGTGAAGGCCCTTTGTTGAGACACAAAAAGATTTTGGGTTCCGTCTGTTTGTCTGTCTGTCTGTCGCGCGATAGCGGCCGCAAAAGTCACGCTATTGATTTGAAATTTGGTACACATATTCATGAGCCCAACGGAATTAGCTGTATAGATTTAGGTGTGTATTCCATTTGTTGTTCGTGTACAGGGACACGCCAATTTTTTCTTATCATTACGGCCAATGGGAAGAATTTGTATGTACCGCGATAGCCACCGCAAAAATCAAGCTATTGACTTGTAATTTTTGCCGAAACGTCAGTAGAGGCCCTCTGTTGAGACCCAAAAATATTTTGGGTTCCGTCTGTGTGTCTGTCGCGAGATAGCGGCCGCAAAAATCACGCTATTGACTTGAAATTTGGTACACATGTTAATGTTCCCCACGGAATCAGCTTTATAGTTTTGGGTGTGTATTCCATTTGTAGTTCGTGTAGAGGGACACACAAAATTTTTTCTTATCATTACTGCCTATGGGCAGAATTTGTATGTACCGCAATAGCGGCCGCAAAAAATCCTCCGACTGACTTGCAAATAGGAACATACATTCAGGTTCTGTTTAGAAATAGCTAGATATTTTTTTAATGTCTATATTTTTTGTGGATTGTGTACAGGGGAACGTCAAAATTCTTATCATTACAGCATATGGGTGAATTTCGTTTAAACGCATTTTGACATCATTACTTTACTATCAACAAATTGAAATTAGCGTACATTACTGAGATGCTTAAACTTACGTTTTCTGCAGAAAGTATGTGCTCTTAGGTTTCCTAATTACAGGACCATGCAAAAGTTTTCTGACAATGTAACGTAATCAGCCTAATAATGTCAAATTTCGAACAATTATTCATGTAAAACGTAGAATAAGCTGAATAGTTTTTACTGTTCTATACAATGTTTATGGCCAGTTTACGAAGACACATAAAACAATTTCGTGACATTAGATCCTATGGAAAAACTTTTATTTAAGCGCACTTTAATGCGTTTATGCTGCATTCAACATAATGGAATTAACATACATTATAAAGGTGGTTATTATATTAATCACCTATAACATACTACATTATTACTATTATTATTATTAAATTAACATACATTATTAACATACATTATAACATACATTATAATTAACATACGTTATTAAAATGCATTATAAAGAGGCTTAAAAGCATATTTACTCTAGAAAAAGGATATGTATAGACTAAATAATTTATTTACGGGACCCCACAAAAGAATTCCGATGACGTACTGTAATCATGCAAATGATGTCAAATTAGGTTGAAATATTAATGAATTATAATTAATTAAATAGGTGCATTTTTTTAGTGTATATAATTACCCTGGATCCTTTTCTGGGATATATAAAAGAATTTCGTACTATTACGGTCTATATTCGGTATTTCTTAAAAGTGTATTTTAACATGCTTACACATCGTTAAATATAATGAAATTTTATTAAGTTTTTAAAAGAATGTTTTTCAGTGGAGAAATGTGGGTATAGATTTGGTAAAGCATTTAGAGGGTTACACAAAATAATTCCAATATGTTATGTAATAATTTTGTATGGAATTTGGTGCAAGTATTTATGAATTACAGGGAATTAATACAAGATAATCAGTTGTTAGGAATACATATATATATATATATATATATATATATATATATACATATACAGATAGTTATAGATACAGCGGGGAGTTAAGGGGGTAGCAGCCCCCCCACAGAAAAGTTTCTGTTTATGTAGTAAATAGATCGAATCAATATATATATATATATATAATATTATAAGGAATAAAATAATCTGGTGTGTCACTACACGACTTTATCTTACCCTGAAATTTAATACTATAAATACAGGTTGGAGATTAAGAGGTAAGATAACGAGTACTGTTATGTAAACCTATGTTAAACAATTCAAATTAGGCTTCGGAAGAGTTTTATATGATAATTAGTTTTGTGTGAGGGGGGCTACCGCCCTCCTCAAACCCCCGTTTCATTAATGCAACTACATTTATATAGAATTTAATTCTGTTATTAAAATTAAAAATTTACTTAAATCTATACAGACAATTTTCACACGTAACATTCCTTGAAACTTATCAATCTTGATCAAACTTTTGTTGTAATCACCACATGACTTTCTTCTATATTTTCCAATACAAATTCACCCAGTAAAAATAATTTATTAAAATTATTATTAAAAAAAAAAAATTATCTTCCATGATAATGCAGACAATTTCCATATTAGAGAAGTAGTATAACAGTCAAAAAAAAAAAAAAAAAAAAAAGTGTAAATTATTCTCAATATTGCATAAAAAAAAAAGTTTTTTTTGTTAAAAATGAAAAAAATCTATAACTTTATTTTAAATTATCGCAGATAGATAGTTCAACCATTCGTTTTAAAGGTATTGGCGAGCTCTTTTGAAAGATACCCATCATGAAAATTTACTCCCCTCGAGTGGGGATTTCCTCCCAGGGGGGGGGGACGCGAGGTTCCTACATACACAAATTTTTTTTTCCAGTTGACTATCTCTATTAAAAAAAATACATATTCATTTCATTTGGTTTAGGGCAGTCTAAAGATGTTAAACTCTACTTACCTGTAAATTCCCCCCATAGACGTAATGTATTTGAATACTTTTGAGTGTCCCTGTACATGAACCATTTGCTTCATCTCAACGAAAAGCTTAGTGTAGCATCCCTATATGATACACATTCAGATTTACGAGTTTGGAATTTCTGCTACTATTTGTTCTTGAGATATGCCGATAACACACACACAGACAGACATACAGACAGACACACAGAGAGACTTACAGACCATTCGCTAAAAACTTGACTTTCATATTCAGGTTACCTCAGAACATATAAATATAACAAAAACTCGCTTTCGAAAATTTGACCCTAAAACAATACTTTCTCTACCGTAAGGGTAATAGAAAGTAAAAATGGTCTGTTGAATAATGCGTGATAGAAATAGGACGTTGAGGGTCCTGATCTGCAGATCCATTACTTAATACATAGAATTGTCAAGTTTATATGGTTAACAGAAAGTTAAAAAAAATGGCATATAAAGAGTTTTTTTTTTTTTAATCTTACAATTATTTTGAGGTAAAAGAACTTAAAAAATAAATCACAACTGGTATTCATTTTATATCTTCTCGGATGCTTTATAATAATATAATAAAATATTGCTTAGATGTAAAAGCCACGAAATGATCATATATTGTAATTGATTAACAACAATTCTTAGACAGTCTGAATATTCGTTTAATAATAAAAAATATTTACTTACGTATATATATATATATATATATATATATATATATATATATATATATGTATATGTATATATTTCAGTCTTCTCCTCTTACAAGCTTTTTCTTGAAGTACTTGAGAAATTAATATGTTTGAATTTATATAGAGAAATTAAATGCTTATAACAATATTTAATTTATACGAATAAATTTTCTGCATCCACTTGTTATGGTCATACATAAATGATGAAATTACATTGCAATCTATGTATTATATTTATCCGAATGGAAAATATTTGAGCGCATCTTCACTGAAATTGTTGAACAAGAGATTTACAAAGATTATTCATGATTTATTTTCAGCTCTAGTTGATTTTAAGACCTTCTGGGCACTATTAGAAAATGTAATTCTTTCATAGCTGATAAAATAAATATTTATGTTGGCTTCCAGTATTTTATGAATCATTTCGCTCCATAAATGAATTATATGTGTGCTGAATTATAGATGGGAATTGCTTGCAACGTATTAATATTTTAAGACAAATTTAAATTGATAATGAGATCTTTTATGAATATAAAAGTAGAAACATACATTAAATTTACTGCATCTGAAAATGCATTTTAATTATTTGTGATTGTTTGATAAGAACGACTTTTTACAAAAACATAATTTGAAAGGGTTATTTATTAAAACTTCTAAAGTAAAAATTAATTTGATAGAAAATTGTCTATGTTAGAAAAATAAATAAAATTCACCATTAATTTTTGTGCATAAGTTTTTCCCTAAATGCATATAAAAGTATACTTAGCTACAAGAGTTTTAACGACTTTTAAAAAACATTTTTTTTTTAAATATTAAACTTCATGTTTTTCATTTGAAGAAAAGTACTGCAAACGATTATTAAAATTTACTATTGTAAAAAAATCTGATGTGGACACCACATGACTTCCTTATACACCCATTGGAATATATTGTTATGAAAACATTGACATTTTTGTGTGAGATAACTGATTCGTAAATAAACAGTCAGGTTCCAGTCTACGAACATTCCTAAAAACAAACAAACAAACAAAAATAAAGACGACTATTTCAACCACAAAATTCACTATAATAGGATTATATATACCACGGACACAAATATAGTTGTTTTTTTTCAGGGATAGTACTCCACTTATTAAATAATTTCTCATTGGCAAATGCACAGCTTAGAGTTCAATGAAAATCATCTGCGTGTAGATGGCAAAAATGCCTACTTATTTCCCCTTTGGCGAAAATTAGTGCCGAGAAACAATGACATTTTACAAAAACAATTAACTTCATTAAAATTGAAAAAGGTTTTACTAGTTCTTTCACTGAAACTATATTTGTCGCCAAATTTAAACGCTAATCTCGCCAAGCAGCCAAGTTTGCAGCCCACGCAGATTTTGGTCTTGGAATCGATTTTGATTTTCTGGCGTCAAATTTCACGACTTAGCGATAGAATTAGGCGAAAATTTGTAGTTTAGAGTTACCAAACTTTGGAAGTTCTAAGTTCAATAAGAACAGAGTTCTGGAATATTCTGAAAACATTTATTGGTTTATAGCGCAGAACTAAATTCTTCGAAATTTCTATAAATGACTAAAAAGGTTGTGAAAAAAGTAGGTTGATTACTGATGGTTGTAAACTAGAACTTGCCTATAACTTTACGTGCTACTTTCTATACGGTGTTACAGTAAAAGTGGAGACAGATGGTAGGTTTTTCCTTTCCACGAAGGAAGGCATTGGTTTAGCTTCAATTTAGGCATGAGAAAGAGTTTTATTCAGCTGTTTCTTGAATATTTATTAAATGAAGTGCATTCAGCAACTAAAACATGCTTGTGTCTTTAAGAATTACTTTCTACACGCAAAAATGTCGACAACTTTCATGACAATACCATTACGGGCTCTATCTACGGGATGAATATTCATTAAATAAAATGCATTCGCCAATTAGAACCTCCTTATGTCTCTAGGAACTACTTTATACTCGCAAAAATGTCGACAACTTTCATAAGAATATCCTTACGGGCTCTATCATTAGCTTCTTTTGAAATCTCTGTGATCGTAGGTCATATATAATGGCCAAAATCTTTGTATTTTTGTTCATTATCAATATAATTTTCGTAAATATATCCAAAATGAAGAATCACAAAAAGGCGAAAAAGAAAGGTGTATAACTTGTTGTTATAACAAATGTATATACCAAATTGCAACGTTTTACCTCCAACCGTTTTTAAGCTATGCGAAATAGGGGAGAGTGGGGCTGAATGGGACATTAGAAAAATTTTTATGTTTTGCAAGCACCATAAACTTGACAATTTTTCTGATATATGGCAGAACTGAGGTCATTCATCAAGTGTAGTTTCAGAATTGTGCTATCTATAGAAGGTAAAAAAAAAAAAAAAATGTCTTTTTCTGCTGCCAAAGTAAGTTTTTACTGATTCAGTTAGGTAGTAGTTAAAAATTAACTATGTGCTTAAAGTTAATATAACCGGTATATGGTGAAAAGGCATAATCTTTTATTGTGTTTATGATATTCAAGAAGAATATTGACAATTGTTCCTTAAGCTTATTTCTTGTTTCATATGATCATGTGCTGGTGGGGATGAATGGTACAGTTTGAATGTGGATGAGCGGGACATTTCCCACTATGTGCTAATTTAAAATTGTACACAAGAATTATATTAAAACAAATCGTAAATAGATTTTCAATACTTTTATAACCTGTAGCTCAATAGTTATAACATGGAATTATAAAAATAGCATGGATTTAGAGAAAAATAGATTGAAATTAATTGTTCTGATTTTTGTTTACAATAATTATGATTAAAAAAATTATAAATTAGAATATTCAATGCAGCTTAAATCAATAATACCAATAATTAAAAAATAAATAAATAAATAAACTAATAATAATTTGATTAAAATCACAATTACAATCGAGCTAATTAAATAAATCCTGGTGACTGTTAATGTAATACAGAATAGAATGCTGATTTTTCCTGATCAATTTGAAACAAAAATTTATCTGGATAATTTGTATTCTATTATAATGATTTATATCTTTCTAGTGTCTTATTTATTTATTTTTAGATTATATCTTATTAGATTAAATTACCAAAGCCTAGAGCACTAGGAACTGTGCGAACCAAAGGACTTTTACCATTTGATGTTAATTTGTGTCAATACATCAGTTTATGTTAATTTCACCGAATTCATAGTGTGTAATAAATTCATATAAATCAATTTAACTTTAAAAATTTATTTACTTTTCATTTTGTTTTCTTTCCTTTGTTAATTCCAGTCCTGTCTCATTCATCCCCACCTGTGGGGATGAATGGGACAATGCATATGCATCTAAAAAAAATATTATAAATCAAAAGTGATAACTTTTTAATAAAGTTGGTACGTTTATATGTAACTGATTACTGAAGTGTACTTATGAGCAATGTTACAAAATTCTGAATTACATATGGGGAACATTATTAATAAAAACATGAAAAATGTCCCATTCATCCTCACTCTGCCCTACACGCACACATACATCTGTACGTAGAGTCGTCATGAAAAATGGTGTTTTTGTTTGAGGTAATTGATTCGTGAATAAACGCAAGTTCCAGTCCAAAAAAAAAAAAAAAAAAAAAAAAAAAAAAACCTTACTCCACCTAAAAAGGTTATAATAGGATTATATATACCGTCGAGACAAATATAGGTTTTTTTTTTTTCCGGGAATATTACTCCACGGCTTTTTACACTATCTCTTATTGGCAACTGCACAGCATAGAGTTAAATGAAAATCATTCGAGTATAGGTGGCCTACTTTTGTTCTGTTTTGCGAAAATGAATGGAGAGAAATGACCAAAACAATTAATTCAGTTAAAATTGAGAAAGTAGTTCACTAATTCTGGCTATCTTGAAACAATATTTGCCGCCAAATTTGATCGCTAATCTCGCCAAGCCGCTAAGTTTGTAGTCAATGGCAATTTTGGGATTGGCATCGATTTTGGCGATTTGGAATCGAATTTAGTAACTTGGAAACTGAATTTTGTGATAAATTATAGTTTAGGGTTGCCAAAGTTTGGAAGCTCTAACTTCAATAAGAACAGGGTTCTAGAATTTTCAGAAAGATTTATGATGTAGATTATGACTGTAGACTAGAACTTGCCAGTATCTTTACGTGCTACTTTCTATATGCTATTAGAGTAAATGTGGAAACAGATGGTGGTTTTTTCATTTCTACAAAGATGGACGTTGAATTAGCTTTAAATTAGGCATTCAAATGTTTCAAAAAGTGGTTATTCAGGATTCCCAAAATTTAGAAACTCTAACTACAGTAGGAGTGGACTTCTAGAATTTTTTAGAACGATTCATTGGATTCTAGCGCTGGATTACCTCAAAAATTCGTTAAACCGCTCACAATATTCTAGATGAATTCAAATTCCAATTAGACTTCAAAATTTTTGGTTACTCGTGAATTAGCGAAATTTCTGCTCTGTAGTATATTTAACAATATTTATTTGATTTCTGTAGTAAGAATAACTATTTCATTGGATTGTTTCTAGTATTCATTGATTATTGAATTTTGTGGTAGAAAAAAGATATTTATTCAACTGTTTCCTGAATATTCATTAAATAAAGTGCATTCATTAACTAGAACCTGCTAATGTCTTAAAGAATTACTTTCCACACGCAAAAAATTTCAACAACTTTCATAAAAATATAATTACGCCTCCATCTACGGGCTGAATATTCATTAAATGAAGCGCATTCGTCGACTAGAACCTGCTCATGTCTTTACAAATTACTTTCTGCACGGAAAAAATGTAAACAACTTTCATAGAAATATCATTATGGATTATATCTATGGGCTGAATATTCATTAAATAAAGTGCATTCGTCGACTAGAACCTGCTTATGTCTTTAACAATTACTTTCTATACCCAAAAATGTCGACAACTTTCTAAACAATATCATTATTGGTGTTCTGTCTATGCACTGAATATTTCTTTAATCAAGTGCATTCATCGACTAAAACATGTTTATGTCTTTCTGAATTACTTTCTACATGCAAAAATGTCGCTAACTTTCATAAAAATATCGTTACGGGCTCTATCTACGGGCTGAATGTCCATTAAATAAAGTGCATTTATCGAGTAGAACATGTTTATGTCTTTAAGAATTATGTTCTACTCGTGAAAATATCGGCAAATTTAAAAATATCATTACGGTCTCTATCTACAGGCTGAATATTCATTAAATAAAATGTATTCGTCGACTAGAACCTGCTTATGTGTTTCTAAATTACTTTCTACATGCAGAAATGTCGATAATTTTTATAATAATATCATTACGGACTCTATCATTTGCTTCTTTTGAAATCTCTGTGATGGTAGGTCATATATAATGGCCTAAACCTTCGTATTTTTGGTCATTATGACTGTAATTTTCTTAAATATCTCCAAAACGGAAAGCCACAGAAAGTCCAAAAAAGGTGGTGCACAACTAGATGTGATAATAAACTTACACACCAATTTTCAACGTCCTACGTCCAGCCATTTTTGAGTTACAGGAGATATATACACACACGCACACACAGACGTAAAAAAAATCGTATAAAATCGCAGAAATCTTTAAAATGGGAGCTCGTGTTAGGACCATAGTTGGAGGTGTACAAATAGACGCCCTGACAGTCACAAATATAAATTTAGAATATTCTAGGAATATTCATTTCTGAGCTATGCGAGATAGAAAATCAATTTCGCAAATCGGAATACAATACTTCCTTATACTTTTTATAATTAAGTAAAAAAAAAAAAGGGGGGGGGGGCTGTATTCAGCTAAGGGTCCGCTGAAATCATGTGATGTTGAATTACATTGCTCTACAAAAAAAAAAAAAAAAAAAAAAAATTGAAATCTGATACCATTTTTGCTGATTCTTATGTTAAATGACCTTCTGAATCCGAATATGACTTCCATTTTACCCAGTCACCCACCGTTTTCTAGATACACCACTTCCTCCCTCAATTTCTTTCCCCGTTCGATAATTCTATGACCATGAATTTGATTTCAAGAATGACAAATAATTAATTTAACACCTATGAAGTAAAAAAAATATCATTAATAACAGATAAAAACTAGTATGCTGTGGCCACCACAACACTTTCTTCTATATTTTCCTATACAAATTCACGCAGTAACAATATTGATGATAATAATAATAATAATTAAAAAAAAAAAATAAAAATTTTTTTTCAGTTTTCTTTCGTTAAAAAAAAAAAAAATCGATAACTTTGTTTTAAATTATCACATATTTATAGTTCAACCATTCGTTTTAAAGATATTGACGAGACCTTTCGAAAGATACCCATTTTGAACATTTAGCCCCCCCCCCCCCGGGCGTACTTTCGCCTGGGGGGGGGAAGCGATGACCGAGATTTTTTTCCTCATTAACTACTACTATTATCAATAATTCATATTAATTTCACAATCACAAGTTAAGAATAACTCCCATTGAGTACATTTATACGAAATTTTGTCCCATACTGCTATGTTAAAAATTTAGAAAAAATACGATCACAGCACCACCTGTTGAGTGATTGATCCCCAAATCTAATCAGCCCCAGTTTATGTCAGGGGCCAACTAAATACCAAGTCTGGTTAAATTTCGTTAGAAAAAAAAATAGTAATTTTTTTTTTTTTTTTTTTTTTTTTTTTTTTTTAAGTTACTTTTTGTTAAAAGTAAAAAAAATCGATAACTTTGTTTTAAATTATCACAGATTTATAGTTCAGCCATTCGTTTTAAAGGTATTAACGAGACCTTTCGAAAGATACCCATCTTGAAAATTTACTCCCCTCGAGGGGGGACTTCCCCCCCAGGGGGGTTCACGAGGCTCCTACGCATACAAATTTTTTTCCCCAGTTGACTACCTCTATTATAAATAATTCTTGTAAATTTCATAATGATTACTAAAAAATAATTCTCTTTATGCACATTTATACAAAATTTTGTCCTATATCACCATGTTAAAAATTTAGAAAAAGCGGGATGGCAACGCAACCTGTAAGACAATTTTTACCAAAAGTTGATAGGCACTAATTTATGTCATGGTGCAACTACATACTAATTTGTATGAAATTCTGTGCAGTAGTTCCTGAGATACAGTTGCCACAAAATTTTGTCACACACACACACACAGACAGACAGACAGACAGACAGACAGACATTTTTTAAAAAGGGTCAAATCGTATTCTACAGCTCTCAAAACGTGTAAATCCATCAAAAACCCGAGGTCGAAAATTTTTACGAATCCAATACTTTTTCTATATTACATATAGAAGAAAGTAAAAATATAAGATATGTAATGCATAATTTTTGTGGCAAAGTTTTAGAATTTTCCAACTCTATAGCCCCTCAGAAGATATTTAACAGTTAAAATAATCCCCCCCCCCCCTAAAAATAAAATTTATAGCAATAAAATCACCGAAAAATGATAAAAAATAGAGGGCCATTCCTAAAAAACGTGGGTGATAGGGCAAAATGGGCGTCATATTCGGATTCAGGAGGTCATTTTACATAAGATTATGATGAAATGGTGTCGAAATATGTGATGTAGAAATCACATATATTTTTAAAAATTTCTATTTTATTTGATTTAAATCTATTTTAACGCTTTATATAATAATTTACTCGAATATTCAATATTAATCTTTAATAACAGCAGAATCGTTTCTCTATCAATAATATATAAATAATAATAATAATAATAATAATAAATCTAAAAGAGAAACTCTGCAAGCAGAATCTCATAATATAATTTCGTATAATGAAGAATAATTGCTTATTTCATTTTTATGGTCATCTTAAATCATAATATCGCTAACGTACTTTTGATTATCCTTGTAGAAAATTAAATTATATCTTATGTCACGGATAAACTTATTTTTTATTTCTGCGAGTTATATTTGAAAGTCTCATTTAATCCATTCAATAAAATTATTTATTTTTTTAAATTACTCTTAAAATAAACAAAGGTCGCGAAACGTATTTCATGTTTGTTAATTTATAACACTTCAGTAAATGTTATATTACATTAATTTCAAGAATGATAGTAATAAATAAAATATTAATGACATTTAGATGACTTCAGTTAGATATTTAAGTTTGGCGATTTTTTTTCTATGGTTAATGTGATTGCACTTCTGTCATGAGAATTCAAAATTACTCAATAGATTTAAGCTCAACTTTTTTTTCTTTTTCTTACAACTTTTTTTGTGTTCTTGCTGGCAAATATATATATATATGTGTGTGTGTGCCAATATGTAATGATAATTTTGAATTTGGCTTCAGTTAGAGCCCTGACGAAAGTAATGAAGTAATCAGAGCGTCACTTCACCACCGTCATGTAACTGTACTAGACGACTTTTGCTGGGGCTCCTGGCTCCCCCTCCACTCCGTACTTTGTAACAACTTTGTTGAAAATTTATTAACTTTTATATTCGCC
The DNA here is from genome assembly GCA_963930645.1 of Salticus scenicus. Taxonomy (NCBI): domain Eukaryota; kingdom Metazoa; phylum Arthropoda; class Arachnida; order Araneae; family Salticidae; genus Salticus; species Salticus scenicus. The sequence continues at coordinate 179,985,650 of OZ005650.1, forward strand.
TATATGGTCACCACAGTTGCTAATATTTTTAAAATTTTTGAATAAAAATAAGTCTGTTGATTGAATAATGTCTATTTCTGAAGAATTTCTGAGTTGTTGCATTACTTCCCATGTGCTCTCTTCAGTTGTGTATTTTTAAATTGTCTTCAATTAATACGTCAACATATCCGGCCATCAAAATCTATTTTACAGCAATTTTCATGCCGAGCAGTGTTATTATTTCTTTCTGATTCATGTACATATGACATTACATATACTGTGACATTTCTTATGAAATGTCACAGCACTTTGGTGTGAATCGTTCAACAATGGCATTGTTATTCTGCGATTTGTTCTAGTTAAGGGAAGGCTATAGCTCAGGTTCTGCTGTGTATAATCGAGCAAAACGTCATAGGTGAGAAGGCCATTATTAAAAATTATGCCCAATTAATTATGGTAAAAAATCGCCTGGATGGTGGCATTGCTACGCTGCAATTTTATTCGTGAACGGGAAGAATATATTTCAGATTCTATAGAATTTAATTGCAGAAAACTTGGTGTCACTATAGGACATACTGTAAAGGACCACTGTGGAACAATATGCTGAATCAATTTGGGCGAATATTGGCCAACAGGTGGCGCTGCTGTAATTCAATAAACTCCGCGAATAGAAAGTTTAACCCTTTATCTACCCTACTACGAAATAGACAAAAAAAGTATTTGAGACATATTTTTTTAGTTTATTAAGAGTATTTTTTAAAAATATATGTAATAAAAACTAAGCATATCAACTTATCATAGTAATTAATGAGGATTTAGTGAGTTGGTACTTCAGTGTGCTACTGATACATAGAGGTTGAAAAAGTTATCAGGACCTTAAAAAAGAGTAAAAAAGTATTTACTTTTTATGTTCTTTATAGTTTTTCTAAAATTGACAGTAGACTTTTTGAGGTAATATAGGAATTTATTTTAACACACGTAAAGGTCATAAAAAATGCCAGGTAAAAACATTTATAGCACTTTATAAAGTCGTTTCTTGAATAATAATGGCTACATGTAGCATGTGGCATTATGGAATATGATTAAAGTGAGATATGTATGTTCTATTTTTGTAAATACCTTTGACATTTCTTTCATAAATTCGATTTTCTATACTTTTTAATCCAATGGTACTTTCAAGTACGGTCGGTAGATAAAGGGTTAAATCTCAACTTTTATGACATATGAATGAATCAAACGATATGTGAGATAAATAATAACAGATAATAACAGGAGACTTGGCGTTGAAACATTAAAACCCGAATAAACTACTACGTCAGAAACGTCAAATAAAAATATTTGAGATGCATACAACTGTTTCGGTAGCATTAAGCGTACCGTCTTCAGTGCAAAAAGAATATGGGAGATAATCATTATGAAAATAGATGCTGAATTAATTTGGGTGTATATCGGCCGACAGATGGCTCTGTTATTACTCACCATCTGTGACTTTTCATATGGCTATATCTGAGCATTTGATGTTTAAAATTGCACATATTCTATAGGTAAAATCTTTATTGCAAGAAGCTATGATTAAACTTTTGCGATGTAAAACAGAAAGTGGCACTGTTTAAAATGCATAAAAGACTTTTTAAACTATATTATGTTAATTTTAATTTATATTTTTATAATACAGTCGAACCTCGTTAACATGAATCTCAAGGGAAAAAAAATGTTCAAGTTATCAGCATCAGTTCATGCTATTTGTAACTAATTTCATATAACCAAACTAATCTTCATTTTGACGGGGATTGTGAAAACAGTTCATGTTAAAAGTAATTCACTTTAAGAGTGTTCACGTTAACGAGTTCGACTGTATGTAAATTTAAATTCACACACACACACACACACACACACACACACACACACACACATATATATATGAAAACCACTTTTTTGGTATAAGGACTCGGACTTTTGGAACCCATGGGTCCCGGCGACCCAAGATTTCGAAAGCCTAGCAACGTCAATAGAATGGAACGGTAGACTCAAAAATGGCAAGGAACACTAACAAATGAAACGGCAGAAATAATATTAATAATGATATTATAGTGTAATTTTGGTATGGTAGCCATAAAAACTTCAAGCAGTGGTAGTGTGCTAAATATGACTACGATAAACTCCTTCTATACAGTGTTCCCATGTCGGAGAGGTGACGTCCCCCAGTAAGGGAATTTCTACCGCCATCAGCGCGTTTAGTACGTAAACTTCATAAGGTTTGACTATGAATTTCAATGGGTTTAATGTTTTTAGCATACTGAAAGTGGATGATAGACTGTAACTCACACCGGGTGGAATTTTTAAATATTTTTAAATATTTTAAGCCGTTGCGTATGCAGTCGACGTAATATTCAAAGATCTACAATTAACTTCAACTGTATAACAATGAATCAACAAAGAGAATGCGCATGTATAAAATCACGAACGCAGCATTTCCGCTGCAAAAATTGAAAATGAAACTTATTTTCTGGATTGCTTTTGTGTATAAACATTTATTTAAGTATTTGCAGGAATTGTTAAGGCGATTTATATAAATCGCCTTAATAATTCCTTCGAATAATTTTGTTTGAATAATTTGATTCTTAATGCATAAGAATCACTTTTAACAGTTGAAATAGAAAAAGTTAAAATTATTCGGATTTAATCTATTTATAAAGCGGTATTCATCTACAAAAAAATTTATAGAGTTGTTAGTTGTATTTTTTAGCTATCTTTTAATCTATATCAGTATGGCAGATTTCTTTCCATATTTTAAATCGTTTTATAGATTATGGTTAAGAAGTTAAAGTATACAAAATATTCAGAGGTTAAGACTTCATTGTTAATAATTGCATCTCCACATGTTAGCCATTGTTTTGATTTTTTAAAAATCAAAAGAATAGCTACCGTAATTACTCTTAACCGAAATAATTGAACAAAATCTTACAAAAAATTCTGGGGGAAAAAAAATCTCTTTTTATGTATTAATAGGGATTAAGTAACATTATATCATATCTTCCAAGCGTTATAAGTATTGGATACCGGAATTTTTTTTATAGAAATTTTCACCTTATTTAATCACAGAAAATTGCTACAAAAGCATATAAAAAAGCTCTTAAAAAATACTAAAATTGAAAAGTCGTACGCATATGTTATATTTATTTTATATTTGAAGATAGATGTTGTTTAGAATGTTGTTGAAGATAGATGTGACTTATAGATGTTGTTTTCAATATCTTAAAGAAGATTTTATGCTTTGAAACTAATACTATTTACTTTCCAAATAAACAAATAAATTATAATTTAGCATAGTTACTTTCGCATGAACAGCCTAAAGTACTTATCAAATATATAGGCTACAACGTAACTTGTAACGTTTATTTATTATCTTTTTAAATTATTTGTAAATAATTGTTATCATTGAAAAATTTTTAATGAAAAAAAATATAGTAATAAATTACCTTTTTCGAAAGATATTAATTAACAAAATAAATATTTGTGTAATAAAAGAAATATATATATCAAGATAAAATTTAAAAGTAAAAAATTATTTTTATTCATTTGTATTACAACCTTTTGATGGAAACAAAATAATGCTTATTATACTTCTGTTATTTTATGCAGAACAAATTCATTTTCTTTGTATGCCTGTTTTCGTACTTTATGTTTCTCTCTCTCTCTGTTTTAATTATTTAATGTAAATGTTTTAATTTACAATGTGTTGTTATTAAACATAAAATCATTTTTTACAAAGGTTTTATGTTTAATTAAACTTATGAATTATTCATACGAATTTAATATTTCAAAATGCTGAAAAATTTTAAGAAAAATTTGTAAAATTATAACATTGAGACGTTTTCAAAGAAAGAGTCTTAAAAAGCTTTGGTTACATTTCAAACCTCTGAGGAGATTATGCAAATCCATATTAATATGCACATATAAAAGGACATATTTACTTAGCTTTTCCTTTCTTTTGGAAGTGTTTCTTGCTTTGAAATTTTTTTTAAATCATGAAAGGGTTGAAATTATACATTCTCATGTATACTCAACTCAAATATTTGATAAAATTCACATGAATATAAATTTAATTGCATAAGACACACGCTTTATCTTAAAGTTATTGTTATAATATTTAATGTTTGATTATATTAAAGATAATAACAATAAAAAAAAATATATCAAAAGCATTTAAAGGACAATTTATAACACCAGGCATAGTGTAGGCAATAAATTTTTATATCATAAATATTTATGCTATAAATTTTTCTTATGTGTGAAACTAGTATTTTAAAATATTCCAAAAATATAAAAGCCTTTTTCGCTTTTAAGTACTTAGATAAAATTCTATATAAAACAGAATTTAATTTAGTACAACAGGACTTTATTTTAATTTATTATTCCCTTTGTAGGCATGCGGTAACGGTGTTGCCTTCCTTAGCAATGTTTACCTGAGTCATTTCTTAAAATTTCTTTAGTACAGCATTGGTACAGCACACTCTCGGCGACTTTAAATTTTTATTGCCATTTTATCGATGAATAAAACGACTATCATAACTGCGTAAGTAAAGAACTTGGCGAGAAACGACTGAGAAACACATTTCAAATTTCGCCAACGGAATCTTATAGTAAAGCTACTCCATTTCCTTAACATGATTTTTCTCAATTCTATTTTATATATATATATATATATATATACTAGCAGGCTTTGCCCGCTTCGCTAGACACTACATTAAAATGATTTCTTTTTAATTGAGTAATTGAAACGTTTAAATAAATGTATTTTGATTGGCGACTATTTTCGCCACAGCTTTAGTATGGGATCTCCTCAGTGATATTAAATATTTTTTTTTAGCTTCTTGAATCTATATAACAATACTATTTTTAAAACGAATATTCTCGAAAACAATCCAATAGTAAAGCTTATTCTTCGACTACTTTGGAAACAGTTGAAACTACTACTCATATAGCAAAAGTGACTATAAGATGAATGTTCTGGAACATTCTGAAAAACAGTCACTTGTTCCACAGGAGTAAAGCAAATAACCTCAAATACTCCGGAACATAAATCTTCGCAAGCTCAAGACAAGTCCTTCCGGCTTATTTGGAAGGGTAGGTTGATTTCTTTTTTCTTATCAAGTAGCTGTCATTTTGTTTCAAAATGGCGGCTAGAAATTATTAATGGACTTGGTAGAAATATTTATGTAGGCTATGCACATATGAAGTTTTAAGCAAATCGGTTCATAAACACTTTTTTATGTGAATTTAAAATTTTCAAGTGGCCGGCTCTTGGAAACAAAATGGTGGGTAAATTGACAAATATATCAAATGCATTTATGAAATAAGTCTAATGTACACATATAGTTCGAATAAATTCAAAATCTCAAAAGTCATCGTGTTGAAAAATTAAGTGGCTGCCACTTGGATCAAAATGGCAGTGAGAAAGTTGCCCATCTAAGATATCGTTGCATATTTGATTTTTTTTTTTTGTAGAAATTCTTTCAAAGAGGCTTAGTAAGTTGATAAAATGTTAGTTTTCTGCATTTCTAGTTTGTTTTAGCATTAAAATAGCCTAATTTTCCCTTAGAAACGCATTAAAAATATCCAATAAGGCAGGTAATGGATTTGGCGCCAAAATTGGCGACTTTTTTGGCGACTTTTGGCGAGAAAATACTTATTATCGGTATACCAAAGAAAGATGCAATAAAATGATTGGTTCACGAGTTACGTGAAATTTCTAGATTTTTGTTGTTTGAATGATAGATCCATTTTTCAACTTTGATTTGAATTGATTAATTATTTCAAAAGTTACCGCGATAACAAATTTTCAAGTGGCCGCCACTTGGAAGCAATACAGTGGAACAAGTTGCCCAGCAAACACATCCAAGATATTTGAAGCATAGGTTCACTGTCCAACTGTGGTTCAAATCAGTGCAGTGTTTCAAAAGTTATTATTATGGCAAATTTTCAAGTGGCAGTCTAAGTGGCTGCGACTTGGAAACAAAACGGCGAAACAACTTGCCCAGCGAAATCATCCAATATATTTGTATGATAAGTTCATTGTCCAGTTCTAGTTTAAATTAAATCAGTATTTCAAAAATTATCTTCATAAGAAATTTTCCTGTGGCACCACTTGGTAAAAAAAGTGGAGTGAAATGGCCAGCGAACTTATCTGAAATATTTGAATGATAAATCCACTAAACGAATTTAATGCGAATTGATTCAGTATTGCTAAAGTTACCATAATGACAAATTTCAAGTGGCCACCACTTGGAAATAAAATTGCAGATTAAGTCACCAAGTGAAATTATCTTAGATATTTGAACCATAAGTTCACTATCCAACTTTTATTTGAATTAATTTAGTATTTTAAAAGTTATCGTGATGCCATATTTTCAAGTGGCAGTGTGATTCAAGAAGCTGCAACTTAGAAACAAGATGTCGGGACAAGTTGCCCAGTGAACACGTTCAAGACAATTATATGATAACATCACTGTCCAAATTTGGTTCGATTTGGAGTATTATTTCAAAAGTTATTGCGATTTTAAATTTTCAAGTGGGAGCCTGATTTCAAGTGGACCGCTTAGTATAAGATATCCGGTACTTTCCAAAAAAAAATGACGTTTAAAGTTCATTAATCAACTTGGTTGAGACCCTTATATGGTCTTTGTATACATCAAAATTCAAACAAATTCGGAATACGCTTTTTACAATGTGAATTTGAAATTTTCAAGTGGTCTCCACTTGAAATAAAAATGGCGAAGCAACTTGGTTAAAAAACTCATCTAAGATATTTATAAGATAAGTTAAGATACTGTCCAAATTTGGTTCGATTTGGAGTATTATTTCAGAAGTTATTATGATTTTAAATTTTCAAGCGGTAGCCAGATTTCAAGTGGCACCGCTTAACTTAAGATATCTGCCACTTTATTAAAAAAGGCGGATATAGTTCATTCATAAATTTCATTGAGTTCCTTATGTGGTCTGTATTTACATCAAAATTCAAAAAATTTGGAATACGCTTTTTACAATTTAAATTTTCAAGTGGTCCTCAAATGAAATCAAAATGGCGGAGCAACTTGGTTAAAAAACTCATCTAAGATATTTATAAGGTAATTTAAGACACTGTTCAAATTTGGTTCCATTTGGAGTTTTATTTCGGAAGTTATGATGGTTTTAAATTTTCAAGTGGTAGCCTGATATCAAGTGGTCCCGCTTAACTTAGTATATCCGCCACTTTATTAAAAATGGCTGATAAAGTTCATTAATAAAGTTCTTTGAGACACTTGTATAAACTATGTATACATCAAAATTTAAAAAAATTCGGAATACGCTTTTTACAATTTGAATTTGAAAATTTCAAGTGGTCTCCACTTGAAAACAAAATGGTGGAGCAACTTGGTTAACAAACTCATCTAAGATATTTATAAAATAATTTAAAACACTGTCCAAATTTGGTTCGAATTTGAGTATTATTTCGGAAGTTATAGTGATTTTAAAATTTCAAGTGGTAGCCTGATTTCAAGTGGCCCCGCCTAACTTTAAATATTTGCCACTTTATTAAAAATGGCGGATAAACTTCATTAATAAACTTCATTGAGACCTTTATGTGGCCTGTATTTGCATAAAAATTCAAGCAAATCTTGCTTTAAATCTGCTTTTTACATTGTGGATTTGAAATTTTCAAGTGGCTGCCACTTGAAAACAAAAAGTCGGAGCAACTTGGTTAACGAACTCATCCAAGATATTTACAAGATCAGTTCACTGTCCAAATTTGGTTCAATTTGGAGTATTACTTCGGGAGTTATCGTGATGACAAAATTTTCATTATATATATATATATATATATATATATATATATAGATAGATAGATAGATAAACGAAGTGATTGCAATAGGTCGATTTCTAAAGAAATCAACCTAAAAAATGTTCATTCGCTTAATGCTCAATCCTTAAAGTGCAATCACTCAGAATAGATCTCTGAATAACTCTGATTCGCAGTGAATACATACTCTCTCGCATAAATCAACTCACTTCTATTTATAACTTTTTGTGATGATTCCATCGAGAATCCCACGGGAAGCTCGAGATCTGTGCTCCCGTGTGCCGGAGATCTTCGAAACTTGAGGAATTTTAAAGTACCATTTTTCATCAAATTTGGTTGCTTTATCTCTAAATTTGGTCGTCCATTCACCAAGTTTGTCGCCAAGGTTGACCCTACTGAAAGTCAATGAATGAACTGCCCTTTTATTTTCACTTCGCCTATAAAACTGCTTTCATTGCAACAGTGCTAATCATCCGGGCCAAAGAATTAATCCCCTATAACAATATGCTATGAGCACTATTTCTGCCGCATTTTAGACAACTAATATTTTTATGGTTATATATATTTCCCATTAAACGTATTCTTATTTTTATTTACTTATTTAAATATTAATTTAAATTAATCAAATATTTCTGCCGGACAGCGTGCAAGTACAATCACACACGGCAGCTCGTATATTTGTATTATAAATTAGTTTAGTGATTCGTATATATATATATATATATATATATATATATATATATATATAATAAATATGTAAACATTACTGTGCTACACAACTTTATTAAATCTCTTCCTTGGCGACTTTTGAATTTTTGTCATCATATTAGTGATGATATATATATATATATATATATATATATATATATATAATATAATTTCATGTATAAAAGAGAGAATCCTATTTTAATGATACTTTTATCGCACACCTTTTTGTTAATTTGTAAGAATTCTCCATATTCTGTTTATATTTTTAATGGTTTTTAGGCTTAAAATAGTGCTTGAAATAAATTTTCTATTTTTAAAACTACATTTTTTTTTTCTTTCCCCTATAAAATTATCATATTCAGATAATTTGTCTATTCAGATAAAAATAGATCATTTATGTGACTACTATTTTGGTTTAATTTCTTTAAATGGCTATTATTGCTAAATTAAATTTCTTGGCGAAAAACATTCGGTTTATTTCAACGCCAAAACTTAAAAAATCGCCCAGTAGGATCTGTAAATAAAACTGATAAAATGAATGTATAGTTCATAAAGTTTATTGTAGTAAAAAAACAGTCAAATGTAACGTCATGGGCAGTTTTTTCTTCTTCTTTCTTCTTGACAGTAAAAATCTACATGCATAATTTAATTTTGTTTTTTTGTTCACGTTTAAGTAAACATATTTATTTTCCTGTCGAAAAAAAAAATGAATTCGTATTTTTTTTCTTTTTTTTTTTTTTTTGCTAACAGTGAAATTAAGGATAAAATTTTAATGGCTATTTTTACAGCTATTATGAAGTTAATATTTTCATATTTTCATTAATTAAAAGAAAACGAATCAAAAATTCGAAAATCGGGCTTCGAGGTACACAAAGACCCCTCGGAGGGCACCTTCATGTCGAAACACGTGACTGTCCGAGCTACCGTCTTTGCGCTACGCTGTCCACACACAGACACACGGACAAACCTTGCCTTATATATATATAAAGATTACACACACACACACACACACACACACACACATATATATATATAGTTAACTTGATACGTGAAGGGAAAAAGGTAAAAACATTTTTTTAATTTGTCTAAAACAAAACACGTAAAAAATAAATTAATAAATAAAAGAAAGTAAAAGTAATAACAGATTTTAAACCCTAAAATTTGAAGTTTTGTTCCTTAGCAATGGTTACTGTATTTTTTCTTAACATTATTTTACAGATTTTATCGCAATTTTACTTTAATATTTTTTCTAACTTGTTGCCAAAGGGTAAAATATCCTGATATATTCAAGGTGAAACACAACAAATGATGACGATGCGATATATCTTATTGAAAGTAATAGACAGCCCTGTCGTATTAACACATTCCTTTTTTTGACATAAAAAGAAATACATTTATTATTCAGAGGTAAAAGAATATTTTCTTTTATGTCAGAAAAAAAAATGAAATGGAATGAAATGAAATGAATGTGTATTTCAACCCCCCCCCCATTAAAAAAAAAAAAAACAATATTTTCAAAGCTACATTGAGTTTTTATTTAATACATTCTGAACAAATTATCCGATTGAACAAAAAGATACGGCATATCTAGATTTTGACCTCATTAATAAGTGTATAAATTTTTGTAGTGATCAGTTGAACGGTGAAGCTCTATATAGCGAAGTAAAATCTGACATACACTATAAATACAAGTGTTTGAAATTCAGACACAAATGTGTCTAAAATGGGGTGTTTAATTTTAAGATGTTAAAAAGTGTCTAATTTATTTCAGACGCTTGAAGCATCTTAAAAGGCACACCGTTTCACATACTTGAAGTGTCTAAAATTCTGCCACCTTTGATCTGTCTACAGCAAATATTTACCATAAATAACTAAATTGATTAATAAAAAATTGCGTGTTATACTGTTTATCCGTGAAAAATAGATTTTAAAATCTCCTAGAGTATATAAAAAAAGTATTAATAATTTTTACAAGAAAATTGTTCATAGGCCGTGCCTGGAATCAAACCGGCAACCAATGGATTCAAAGGCGAACGTGCCACAGCTTTGTTGCTTGTATAATATAATAAACTCTAGTATCCGTAAAACAAATCGCAGTTTTTAAGTCTTTGCAATAAAACTATCCATAAAAACTAAAGCTTAGTACATATTATTATCCTTAATATTATGTGTAGAGGTTTAGAGTTTTTTTTTTTTTTTTTTTTTTTTTTTTTTTTTTTTGTAAAATGCGCAATAAATATGAGAAAATAGTAGACTATGGATTTTAAACATCTTTTTTTTTAAACTGGTATTTACAAGAAAACAAGCTCTGTACAGGAAAAAAAAAGTTCTTTTACATTTTAAAGTGTAAGCAAACATTGCGGAAGAAAATAATTTTTAAAACGAGGGAAAAAAAAAAATAATAATTATGCACAAACTGTTCAAGATTGTTTAGTTACAAATTCGCTTTCTTAGCTACAAGTTACACGCTTCCTTTATCATAATATTTTTTGTTTTATTACAAGTGAGAACTTTAAATAAAAATTTACTTTGTTTTTTAATTTTTAACCAAATAAGTTTCACGTCTAAGTATTTTAAATAAGTTAACTACTTATATATTGTATAAAATATTATTAAATTTATTTAATGCTAAAAAAATGTTAAAACAGGATATGTATGCTGCTTAAAGTAGATTCCATATGGAAAATTTTTTAAGTAATACAAATGTCTGAATTTCTAAGTGCCTAAATTGTAAAATGTCTGAATTTGTATGTGTCTAAACTGTGATATGTGTCTTAATTTCAGGCATATCAACCTTATTCAGACACTAATCTGAGCTCATTTGTGAAAAGACTTATACGTCTTAATTTCATACAGAACATGTGTCTGAAATTTTGCATATTTAAGTGTTTTGGACATTCATATGTCTGAAATGATATTTCAGGTACATTTCTGTTTGAATTAAAGACGCTTCTATTTACAATGTATTCAAAGTGAAACACAGCAAATTATGACTATTCTAACTGAGAGCAACAGTCCTGTGGTACTAAAAAGAAATTTTTGAATATTTCATTAATATTTATTTATTATTATTATTATTATTATTTTTTTTTTTTTTTGTAATTTACGTTAATAATTTTAATTCGTTTATCATTATCATTTCAAAAAGGTTTATCCCTAGAGAAAATATAATTTCTATGACATTTTTTATGACATTTTTTAACTTATCCTCTTCTTAACACATTTTACGACGCCATTTGAGTAATGTCCGTATTTTAAATGACGTTTTTATGAAAAAATAACAATATTTACTTTTATAAAAATACATTTTATTTATATCATATTGTTTTTTTATTTAGGAAAGTAAAATGTTCTTTGGATATTTATTTACGATTTTTTAATTATTACGAGTTCTTTACGATTTTTTATACAAAAAATATCGTAGAAAAAGCATTTTCTTTTTTTCTTCTTCTTCTTCTTCGTCTTTTTTTTTTAATATTATAAGTGAAAACAAACTGTAACCGTCTTTCACATTATCACATAACTGTGGTTTAAACATTCATTTTAAATATATTCGTGCGTTATTCATATAGAAATTTTTCGGTCGGCTCCTCCTCCCACCGGGGGTTATTTCTCCACACGAGTGAAAGCAATACGCCTACATGTACAAAAAAAAATCTTGTTGCTTATTAATATTATAAATATTTCGCATTAAAAAGTTAAAAATACTTTTCAATATGTATACTTATACGAAATTTTGTCCTATACTACCATATTAAAAATTAAGAAATAAAAAATAATAATAAGATGACATCGCCAAATAAAATTTATTCAGATATCTAACATTTGAGGGAATTTTCATTCAAAGTGTTGGATGAGAGATTTTTGGATTGTATTTGTGATAAATTTTCAGCTGTAGCTACTATACAGAGCTCTAGGATATTATTAAAAAATATAGTTCTTTCACCGGAGATAAAATAAATATTTATGCATGTTGTCAAGCTTTTATGATGCATTTTATGGCTTAAACGAAATATTATTTGCATTCTGGATTGTTAAAGGTTCAGTATTTTTGCTATGTATATTATCATATATACATATTAAAAGTCATATTAAAAGCATCATATTAAAAGTAAATGGAACTTTTTTCAGTGTATAAGCGGTAGTAAGTAAACACTTATTTTATCTTAGAATGTAGTTTAGTAATTTTACAGAAAACCTGCACGTTTAGGTTGCTAAATAATGCTAAATAATAATCTTTAAGTTATTATTAAAATTGTTATTATTACTTTTTCTGTATATATGTTACGGTGAAACACCGAAATCTGGAGAATGTCGACTTTCACCGGTGAATGTCAACAAACACATAGTTGCTTGGTGTATGTCCGAAATATTTACTAAATACCCTTATTTCTGACTTACACCAGTAAATGTCGACATTCACCATGCACTAATGGTGAATGTTGAACAAGTCCGAGATGTATATTTTCTTCTCCGTAATTCAGTCGCGATAAATTTTTCGCCTCTCTTTCTGAGAGGAATGACTAAGAACTGAAAACACACAGTACATTCAAAATGAGAAAGGAAAATAATAGAAGTTAAAAACTTACTTAATTATACAGTACGTTCTAAATGAGAAAATAAAATAATAGTTATAAAAAACTTACTAAATTATGTTATTCAAATCTTATTTATTGCAACAACTGAAACTATTATGACACTTTGAATTGCACAATAGGCCCTTGCTTTTACAACTGCATTTATTTGTGGAACACTTCTTTTTGCAATGACAACGTTTATAGCTTTGTCCACCACTTCTCGAATTAGCTGCAGCTGCTTCTCTCAGCGAAATTTCTTGAAAATGAATCTCATCAATGGAAAGTAACTTTTCTTTACAAATTACGAACTGATTACGTGTGTAAAGCTGCTTGAGGGTACCATTTTCATTTGCAAGTTTATAGAAGTTGGAGTCTTCTATTCCAACAACAACCGCTAACACATTTCGGTTATCTGTACGACCACGGTCGATATCAGGGACTTGTATTCGTACAGTATCACCAATTTGAGCAGGAGGAAATTGTTTTTGTGAGGTTCGTAACATTTTTGTTGCTTGCAGTAGAAGATTATCTTTCGCGGCCGCTCTTTTTATAGAAATTAACTCGTGTTTTTCAGTCAGAACTTGATGTGAAGACGTGGTAGATTGCAAGTCCTCTTCAATATTTTTCTTTGGAATATGGTTTTCGGTATGACCACCACTCAAATTTTTTTCAGAAGTATTACCAATTTCTTCAAGCTGTTCTTCGGTTTCAAAAGTATTGGCAATTTCTTCAAGTTGTTCTTCGGTTTCGATATTTGCAATTTGTTCGCTAGGCAAAACAGACGATGCTATGCCTCTTTTCGCTTAATGCCAAACATGGCTTCATAAGGACTTTGGCGTATTCCTTCGTGGTATGTAGTGTTCTTGGCAAATTGGACAAAGGGTAAACCCTCTGACCATTTATTTGTATGGTTATCGTTCATCCATGCAGTTAGCATATTCTCTATATCCTGATTGGCCCTTTCAACTGAGCCTTGTGTTTGACTATGCCGAGGCTTTCCATGAACTATCTTAACATCTTCCCACATAGCGCATATTTCGGATATGACTTGATTACTGAATTCTCTACCATTATCTGATTGCAATATTGCTGGAGCACCAAATGTTAAAAATATTGGAAGAACGTGATACGCTACTTCTTCCGCCCTCTTAGTTTTCAAAGGTCGTAGCTGGACAAACTTAGTTAAATGATCTTGATACACCATTATGAACTTATATTCGCCATCTCTGTTTGACTGCATATCTATCAGATCAACTTGACATCTTGAGTTTAACTCAGAACTGATCATTGGTTTCACAACAATACCTTTCCTAGGTGCACTGTGTTTCATTTGACACTGTTTGCATAAATTTAAATACAACATTACAACTTCATATGTAATATTTTTGTATTTATTTTGCAACTCTTTATGCATACGTGTTCTTCCTCCGTGGCCTATTCTGGTGTGAGTTTCATATAGTATACTGAACAATTCCTCATTGGTAACATAATACTGTATATTCGTTTCTCCTGGTTTTAATGGTACAATTAACTTCTCTTCATAATTAATTTTTAAAACGTCAAAACGTTTTAATCGTCTGTAATCCAAAGGTGTGTTGCACTTAGTTTTAGCAGAAACCACTTCAGAAAGTATTTTAGAGTACTTTTCTTGAGAAAAATAAAAACAATTGTCTTCTCGTTTACCCGCAATTAATGCATTTAACTTTTCAAGAAAAAGATCACGATTCACTGCTGTATCCATTCTGTATAAATTAGGGTATCGGAAAAAAAAAAATTAAGAAAACGTTGCTCTCACCATCAAACCTTGCATAAGACTGACAAAGCTGAGTGACTCCAAGCAGAACAAAGGATTTGGCGGGAAACAGCCAGTCGCCTCTTTGTCTGCTCCTCTCTTTTCGACCTCCACCAGAGCATATCTGTGATTGTCGACATACACCGGTGAGGGTCCAAATGTACAAGAATGTAATGAAATATTCGATCTTTCACCGACGTATTTGGTGTTTGTTGACATTTACCGGTGAAAGTCGACATTCTCCAATTTCGGTCTTTCACGGTAACATATATACGTATAAAATGCTGAACTCATACAAATTTGAGACCTGCAGTTTTTGATTGATTTACTCGTTTTCAGATGTCCTAGACATGATTTGACCATTTTTAGACTATGCCTATCTTTATGTTACTGAGTGTGTATCATACGTTTTCTAAATGCTGTATCTCAAGAACCAATAAACGAAATTTAACCAAACATGGTATTTAGTTGGACCTTTATCTAAATGAGTGCTGATTACATTTTGGTATTAATCGTTCAACAGGTGGCGAATGATTGTAGAATTAATATGAATTATTGATAATAGTAGTAGTAAACTAGGGAAAAAATGTGTACAAATAGGAACCTTGTTTCTCCCCCAGGGGAAGTACCCCTCGAAGGTTGTAAATTTTCAATATGGGTATCTTTTAAAAGAACTCGTTAATACCTTTAAAAAGAATGATTCAAGCATAGATGTGTGATAATTTAAAATAAAATTATCATTTTTTTCTCTTTTAATGAAAAAAAAGAAAAAGAAAAAAATTACATTTCTTTAGACGTTGGCATAAACTGATTTTCTTTCGCCATTTGTTGTTTTACTTCTCTGAGATGCAAATCGTCTGCATTCATCATGGAAAACAATTTTAATAAATAATAATTCAATAAGTAATTCGTACAACGTGAATTTGTCTAAGATAATATAGAAGAAAGTCTTGTGGTGGCCTTAACATACTGGTTTTTTATTTCAAAATTCAGAGTACAATGTTTGTTGGGTATTTATTTAAAATTTCTTGAAATTAAATAATTATAAAGAAAAAACAATATGTCTACAGAAGGTGCCCATTATTAAAGAGGTATTCTGAGAAAAGTATTAACAAAGGAAACTAATCTGCTCACGATTCTTTTCAGAGTGAATCTTTGAAATTTTTATTTTCATGTATTTTTAAATTTTACTTTTGTAAGATAAAAAAAAGTATTTACTTAAAAAAACATTAAAATATTCTTTGCCTTTTATTTTCATTTTGTCTGTAATTTTGTTTTCTTAGTATCTTGTTTTTGAAATTAATATGTTTAGTTGTTTTACCCGTGATGATAATAAATAAAAACAATACTTATTTCACAAGAATACAATTTTTGTATGCTTTTTCATAAATGGAATATTCAAGTTTAAATCAACTTTAAATATTTAATCAGTTAAATATTTAATATTTGTCGAATTCTTTACTCAAAGAGTTAAATCAGAGATTCAAAGAGATAACATGATTTATTTTCAGTCTTTGCACATTTTTTGCCCTGCAGGGCATCATTAGTTACATTTTCTTTTATGCCTGGCAAAATAAATATTTATAAAGGATTTCAGAATTTTATGAAGCATTTTATATAACGTAAAATTTTTATCTCGTTTTTACAAAACATCATTTCTGCATCGATTCTGCATCGATTCATGTAAAATATTACTTTATAAACATTTACTATGTAAGAATGTACGAAAAAAATTGTGAAAAAATACAGCTGTGATATTTTGTTATACCTATATGCTTTCTATAATCCTGAATTGAACTTTTCTTCTCCTACAATGATATATATATATATATATATATATGTATGTGTGTGTGTTTCAGTGGAATATTCAAGCATAAATCACAGACGGATTGACAGGTAAACTAACTGTGACCAATAGCCCCTTTTATTTCTTTATCGAGTTTATTAATCTATTTTAACGAAAATTGAAATACACTGAGAATTCCAATTATGAGTGCACAGACCTAGAAAATCTTCTAATTCGGTTGAAAAGAAGAGATTTTCGAAAAAATATTTAATTAAATTTATTTTTCAATTTGATTCCGTTGAAATGTACAAACATCTATCTCATCAAACAGTGCCTTAGCCGAAAGTTGTATTTCATAAGCTTACATACTTACTGACTTCGAGTTTAAAAAAAAAAGTAGGCCCTCTTTAAAAATTATCGGGAATTTTTAACTGATTCGAACAAAAATTAGAAATCTGATATATATAGTGATTATAACTAAAAATTTCACAGTTTAAAAAAATCACAGTGTAAAAATTTCTTAATCAATTGCATAATTAAAAAATTTATAAAATTAAATACTTATTTAAATTTATATTCATCACCTGTATCCATAGTTGCCAACTTAACACCTTTTGTCTACTGCAAAAATTTAACAGAAATATTTATTTTATTTAATCAGTGAATTGTAACGGTTTTCACTGATAAACTAAAAAAAATAATAATAATTAAAAAATTTCGGTGACTAAAAGTTGTTAAGTTGACAACTATACCTCTATCTTTATTAAAAAAAAAAAAAAAAAAAAAAATCCGGATCTTTTTAATTGTCGCGTGACAAAGAGTGCTATCATACAGGTAAAGGAGCCGTAATTTACAAAATATATTTTGGTGCATCCAGATTCTTTTCTAGTTGTCTCCTGTCTTGATATTCTTATTTTCAGTTTTGTTGATTCTACATACTTTACCATGATTACAGCAAAGTAATTAAATATAAACTGAAAATTATTAATTAAAAAGTTCTTTCTAAATTTTAGTATTTTATTTTTTATTTTTTTACACTATTTATATCATGTTCGGATGTTAGATTTTTTTCATATTTCACTGCAAGACTTTATCTAAAAAAAAAAAAAAAAAAAAAAAAAGGAAGAAGAGAAATAAAGTTTCATTAAATAAATAAGAAATTAGGAGAAAGCTGCAAAAGAGAAATAGTCTCCCTTTAATTCTTAAAGATATATTGTTTGTCGTAAGTATGGTTAACGATGACATATTTTTTTTCTATGCAAATAATATTTATCTGAATATTATACATAAATTACTGGTGGCATACTAAGAGATATGATCAAATATATTTTGCTTATAACAAGATATTAAAAAATAAAATTAAATAAAATCAAAATCAAAAAGAAGAAGATGAAGAAGAAGAAGAAAGAAAAGAAAAGGTTAGCATGTTGTTGCCATTACAAAACTTTCAGCTATATTTTCCTACATAAATTCAAGCTGTACAAATTATTTATTAAAATGGTTATTCATTAATATAGTTTGCCATGATGAATGCAGTCGATTTTTATCTCAGAGCCGCATAGTATTAAACTTTTAATAGAATTTTTTTTTCTTTTTATTATTTCTTCCAACATTCCTTTTGTTTAAAGAAAAACAACTGATAGTTTTATTTTAAATTGCCACAGATCTATAGCTCAAGCATTCGTTTTAAAGTTTTTGACGATTTCTTTTGAAAGTTCTGAAATATTTATGATTTTCTATGGCTATACCTTTTTACTATTGCTGCTTATACAAGATAGTGTGTTTTTTTCACATAAAAAAATATAAATATTAGACGAAAATTAAAATTTTTCTTTCATCGACTGAAATCGTATAAAATTTATAAAAGTATAAGTAAATAAATAATTCAAAAAATATTTTTCGATATTCTATAAAAAAACTTGCTATGAAAATATTTGCAATTTCGTGTGTATATAAAATCTGCTGTATTTTAAATTTTATATTACAAGATCATTATGCCATATAATTTCTTGAATTTAAAATACGGAGAAGCTACCTCTTAAAGAAAATAGCCCTCCTTAAAAAAAAAGAAAACAAAACAAAACAAAGAAGGAAAGGAGAAGAAGGGTTTGGATTTTAATACATATCACAGTGTTTAAAATATACAGGATCCCTATGTTGAATATGTTATTCCTAAAGGACTATCAAATGATCAAAATCGATTATCAGGATTTACAGCAGAAATTGATATTTGACGATATATCGATATATCATCCAGCCCTACTGGTCACTATATTTAAATGAATAATAATAATAATAAAAAAAATGAATCACTATTATTTTTATACCGCTTTACAAATAAAAACTGAAAAGAAAATAATTTGAAATTGCTTAAAACCTTCGCTACGTGCCATCATTGCTTTCGACAGAGACTTTCTCACGCAACTTCTCGGGTCCGTGTCTGTGCGGTAGCGCTCTTCGGCCGAGCCGTTCGGAGCTTTCTGTGGTTTTCTCTGAAACTTGCGTAAACACGGGTTAGAACCCATTAGAAAGATCGCTACAAGGGTGCACTACCCCTCAGGCCTAGGTTCCTAGTGCAGTCAATCGGCCTTAATTCCCACAACTCAACACAAATGACTATCACTTTTTATGTACTAGGTTACAAATATGGTATTTATTTATTTATTTATTTTTTTCAAGTCTACATTTAGTAAATGTATATATATTTTTTTTCACAGCGGATAATAATACTAATAAAAAATATAATAAAATAAAATAGCAAAATAGATTACTTCTTAGCACCTGATATTGCCTAAAGCATTGGCACTTTTAGGGGAAAAAATGTTCCGTTGCATAATTTACAGTATTTATAAGAAAAAAAAATAATCTCATAATTTTTATGTGTACTAAAACAATTGTTATTTTTTTTTATGCAATGTATAAGGAAAAAAAATGAAGCATTTATTTGTTATTACACATGCAATAATTTTATTTTTATTCAATTTCAAAATTTTATTCCGAAAACGTTAGTTTCTCTATATCAGATGAACTTTGATGAATGATCATAATAAAATATTTTATTAGTATTATATCTATACAAAATTATCAAAAAAAAAAAAAAAAAAAAATCTATCTCCATAAAGAAAATATTAACCACTAAATTTACCAGAGAGAGAAATAATAATTATTTATTGTGACTGTAAAAAGTAAAAAATAAAAAATAATAAAGGCGTAAAGACACTTTTTGTGTCATTAGTTTTATTTATAAAAAATATATAAATCCTTTTTAATGAAAGGTAATTAAGTCTGATTAAAATGTCTTTTCTAGTCATCAAGAAACTTTCAGCCTAATCATCACTAAAAATAGTTCAATGTAATGTATTTTAATAATGGTATACTTTTTTTTTTTTTTTTTTTTAATTATGTTTGAATAAATGACAAGAAATGTTTTGTTTGTCTTTATTTTATTTTTATTTTTTGACAGTTTCCAATATTAGAAAAACGTTAAAGAATAAGTATAAAAATTTTTAATGAAAATGTTAATTTTACCAAAGTACATTCATAAAACATTTATAAAGTTATAGTAATAAAAAAAAAAAAAAAGAAAAGAAAAATAAACAAGTATGAATCTCAGTAACTAACAATAAATAAGTACATTTTCTATAACTTTCTATATTATATAGAAAACTCCTTCGCATGAGAAGCAATTCAAGGAAACTTTGGTTTTCACGATGTCGGTAAAAAAGCTGTAGCTTTCTTCGTTCGAAAGACCTCAGGAGAGATCAAATAGGGACCTGAACCCCTATGCGTACGAATCACAGCTCGTATTCCAGTTGAAGTGCAAGGGGAGATGATTATTCCCAAGAAAGCATTGCCGACATAAGTCGATGGTGCGAGCCAAGACCCCCTGCATTAAAAAGACCTCCGAAGGGGCCTAATAGGATCATAAAACAAATGTGGGCGCGGGTCGAGATCCACATTCTAGGAAAACATGTAGAATAAATGACTCTGCTATCTATTCCCGTAACATGTTGTAGAAAATCTACACTTCATGTAAACATTTTTACTGAGATCATCACTGAGTTGATACGTCCGAGTCTCAAGTGGAATGTTGGAGTGGAAATCCATCACACCGCTGGTATTCATTTTCCAAACAGTCACCAGTGACCACACACAGTCACAGACGAAGAGACGCTATGTCATTTTTTGATACACCTGGTTGATATATATTCACTCAGCCCAATATCCTAGAACCACGATCTAGAGGGCATACCTAAACGCTGTGTAATTCCATATGTCACACTAAAAGCATTTCATTAATTGTAATGTGTATGATCTGGGTCTTCATGGTTTAGGGAAGACTCACTACCCATTTCAGACAGTAAGCCGCTCAAAGAAACTTTGCAGTGTGTCCTCTAAGCATAGGCCTGCAATGCGTTTCTGAATCTCTTACCGTTTTTGACTTTAAAAACGCTAATTCCGTTGTTTGCCACCAGGTGGTTCTTTAACAGAGCTTAACTTGGGATGCATAGCCACTTTACTATGCCTAGACATGCCGTTTAAGGCCATAACTATAATTGACCTCAAATTAGGGTGGTTATGCAGAACTGTAGAGGAACCCTTTTAACGGGCGAAAAAAAATGAAAAATGCCTTAAGAATTACCAAAAGATAAGGTTTTTTTTTTTTTTTTTTTTTAATTAGTTCTAACTTGTTTTATTTTATTTTATGGCATTTAATAATTAATTAAACTGAGAAAAAAAATATACCGCCTTTCTCTAGCATGAATAAGTGACCATTTTCTAAATCCCTTAACTAGAAATATAGATTTCGAGCTATGCGCGTAAGGCACGCCAATAAACTGAATAGACGAAATTATCGAGAATTTATACACATTTCTAGATGGTGAAACAATATTCTGAATACTCTAAATATTCTGAATCATTTATATTGCGAGAAATTCTCGCTTGATTTTCTAGAATTGGGTAATAAACCAAGATTATAGTTGCAGAAACCCGCCTCTTGTAGTCTC
This sequence comes from Salticus scenicus, assembly GCA_963930645.1. Taxonomy (NCBI): domain Eukaryota; kingdom Metazoa; phylum Arthropoda; class Arachnida; order Araneae; family Salticidae; genus Salticus; species Salticus scenicus. The sequence continues at coordinate 180,007,341 of OZ005650.1, forward strand.
ATTTATTTGCAGAGATTTTTAAATAACTTTGCCCTCGAGAATATAGGCAAACGCTCTAGAATTCTAATAGGGGCTTCTAGAACTCGCTTTCGAAGGGGACTAGGATTTATAAGGATGATATGGAGCTATTTTTTCTAGAGCCACAATTTAGATTCTAGATGTCAGTTATAAAATTTTTTCTCAGTGTAGAACATTAAATAATGTACGCACATTATTTCCCACAACGATTTTACATTAGCAAAGAATTGTTATACATAATATATCAGTTTTATATTTACTTTTCAAACAATCTGACATTTTAAAAAAGAAATTCAATTAGTTTGAATTGATAGATCACAATGTCTAAGAATTCTATTTCGTATCTGTAAAACAATATATTAAAACAACAATAATTATCTTAGTTGTTTTATTTATTTATTTATTTTTATATCATAAATATGGAAATACGTAAGTTTTTTTTTTTGTCAACAGTTCTTTTTGCATTTAATAGACGAAAATATATATTTTCATAATTTTTTCGATTTTCGATAGATTTACACGTTTTGACAGGCCTAGAACACGATTTGACCATTATTAAAATATACCGGTGTCTCAAAGTAATTGTGAATCAGGGTGTGTGGCAAAAATTTTTGGCAGCTGTAGCTCAAGAACACAGAGTTTAATACAACATTATAATTGTATTTGTACCTTGACATAAATCAGAGTTGCCAAGTTCTATAATTTATACCGGAGCATTTTTAGCCCAGACACTTTTTCTTACCAGTAATTTTGAAGAATGATTTTCTTTTTATTTAATCGGTTTCACATATTGGAGAGAAATATTCCACAAAAATTCTGGTGTGAAAAGAAGGCAGGGCTAAAAGTGCCCCGGAATAAATTATAAAAGTCGGCAACTCTACATAAATTAGTGTGTATTAACTATTGGTGAAAGTCACCCAACAGGAAGAGATACCATCTTATTTATCATAACTCTTAATATGGCAACATAGGGCAAAATTTTATATAAATTTGCATAATGAGAATTATTTTTAACGAGACCTTTCGAAATTGAAGGAATTCTTAATAACAGTAAAAGTCTCCTAGGAAAAAATTTAGACACATCTGGGAGTATCACTTCCCTTTGGGGAGAAAGTACCCCTTTGGGGATGTACATTTTCGACATGAATATTTCTCATTAGAGCTCTTCAATCTCTTTATGAAGAATAGTTGAGCCATAGATTTGTGATAGTTCAAAGCAAAGTTACGGATTTTTAATAAAAGTGAATCAGATTACAGAGCTGTCAAACTTCCAGATTTTTGAACGCTGGTAATCTTTTAAAGCAAAAACAGCTTTCATTAATGACGATTTTTTTTTTTTTTCATTGAAAAGGCAAAAATAACTTTAAAAAAAAAGAAAGAAAAAAAAAAAAATAGTACGGTTGAAAAGTCCGGAGGATTGGCAGCTCTGAGGTTATAATTGGCCGGATGCAATACTTCCATAACCTACGGTAATTGGGTGATTGAAGTAAAAACAAGAATGCAGAGTTTTCAAAGAAATAAATAAAAGATTAAAATTTATTTATTCTTACTATTTGGCATATTGCAAATCTTATAAAAGTCATTTTGGAAATAAAATGCATAATTATTACTTCTATCATATTATTGTAGTAATTTATTGCGTAATGAAAAAATGTAATATATTTTAAAGATATCAATCAATGAAAATTTAAGATGAAAATTGTTGTTGTGTATATAAATATTTAGTATAAGTTAAGAAGTGACAATACATTATGAGTATTAAAACACATTTTCACATATTTGCAGATTTACTAAAAAAATTAATTTAAAGAGATACATTTATATTTAATTAAACATTTCTCCTTAAATCAATATCGTCAGGATATTTCTTAATCCTCTTAAAGGAATACGGTAGATTCCTGCAAGAGTAATAATTAGTGTGTACGCGAGGATTTTCAGAAACATTTTCTCCTCAATTAATGATAATTAATTAAATAAGCAGAATATTCGATTAAAAATTTTAAATTAGAACTGAGTGTAACTTCCTATAATAAAATATATAAAAATGTTTAATAGAATTTATTCATGCAATTATATATATATATATATTATATAGTATGTTATAATGGATTTTAATCATAAATTGGTATTTAAATTAGCATTTGATTTTGATCAGTAGTATTAAAGTAAATACTATGAAGAGTTTATTTGTGTATATATATATATATACATATAAACTGCATCGTGTATATGTTTCTATTCAGTTATTTTACACAAAAATTTAGTTTAGCTACTTTAATTCCTAAGCTTAGATTAAATTTTATTATATTTCATTCATTTATTTATATAGATTATTATCATTGTATTGCAAATTCTCTTGATATTTCAACAATATAAAAATATCTGGTGTGAAACAACCACACGACTTCCATTACCCACTATTACACGTATTATACGCATTTTTTGAAAATATTCTATGCATTTTTTGGAATTTTCCAGTAAAAGAACCTTGATACACGCATAAATACATATAAAACCGAGTTTACATAGCGAGTTATATGAGAAAGGTTGTCTAAAATTGATTAATGAAACAGATTTCAAGAAAATCATCAGAGCGGTTTTTGAGATACCAACTTTTACCAAAGCTTGGTATTCTCAATTATTGACCATAAAACAATAGTTACATAGAAAAGCATATTTAAAAGAGAGTTAATACGGCGAGTTAAAAAAAAAAAATCCGTACAGCCGTTTTTAAAGGAACGCTCTTGCGAGACTTGAAATTGAGCTATTTATATATTTGCATTATAAATTAAAATTATTTATTTGAATAAATTGATTTATCTTTTGCATCACGCTATCCAAAACATAGTATCATAGTATCCAACTAAGTAAAAATTTGCTCAAAGAGGTAGTGTGACGTAAAGAAAACATTTACACAAATTTTACTTGCAGTTTTGGATAGCGTGACGCAAAAGATAAATCAATTTATTGAAATAAATAATTTTACTTTATAATGCAAACTCAGTGAAAGCATAATTATTTGACAGTATATTTGAAAATTAAAAGCACTGTTTAAATGCGTAAATATACTTTATTAGACAAAACAAAAGTAATTTTAATGGAATCTAAAAACATATCTTTTAAAATAACACCGAGGCGCCACTGAAATTTTTATATAATTCCTTTTAAAACTGTTATTTTGAATTTGAAATGCGAATGAAAAAGCATCAGTGAGTGTATTTTATATATATGTCTGATCTTGAAGTTAAAAATATTACGTTTGCATTATAAATATAAATAAAAGATAAAAGTAAATGATCAAATAAGAAAATCTATGTATACTTTAACTAACTGCAAAGCGTCACTTAAAATTTGACATCATTATTTTTAAGACTCATATTTCAAATTCTTATAGCCATAAAGTAGCGGCGTCACAAACTTTTAAGCCGCTAAGGGTTTTTTGAACTGATATCATTACTTTTTAGTGGTTATTGATCAAAAAATTAAAATAAGTCCTTCTGGCTCCTAGGAAAGGTAACTAATTTATCTTTTCTTATGAAGTTGCCACCATTTTTTTTTTCAAAATGACAGCTATAATTTATTAACGGACTTAGCGGATTTATTAATGAAGGCTTGTATGTATGGAGTTTTAAGTAAATCGGTTCATAAAACCTTTCTAATGTAAATTTGAAATTTTCAGTGTGCTAGCACAGGGAAACAAGAGGGTAGATTAAGGTGGCAAATGAACATATCAAATACATTTCTAAGATAAATCTACACTACAAATTTAGTGTGAATTAATTCAGTATTTCAAACGTTATCATACTGACAAATTTTCAATTAGCCTGCCACTTGGAAACAAAATGGAGAAGCTTCGCACTAGAAAAATTTATTGACTGGGATTCTCAAACTCTTAAAATAAAAAATAAAAAAAAGAAAGAAAGAAAGAAAAATAAGTGGATAATTTCAAATTTAAGCTAGAATTACGTAATTTACAGTTTGCAAGTTTCTTTTTAGAGAATTACAAATTAAACAATTACAAAAAAAAAATCAAGTAAATGTTAAAAATGGAAATTTGTATATTTTGTTTCCCCTTTTGAGGCTAAGTGTGCTCCAATATTCACAATTTAAATTTTCATCAAAATTGCAGGTAAAAATTACGTCATATATATTTTCATATAAAACGTTTGGGGGAAAAAATAGACAAAATATAAATTAAGCTTTACATTTCTATAATTTTAAAAATAAGATAAAATCACCTGGAGAAAAATTTTATGGAAAATATAAGTTAAGCTTTAAAAAAAAATGAAATTTCTGCGTAAAAATTCTATTTCATAAATATATTTACAACTACAATAAACAAAAACCCTCCTTTAATTTTAGTTATTTAAAATTAAAGGAGGATTTTTTGTTTATTGTAATTGTAAATATATTTATGAAATAGAATTTTTCATGCAGAAATTAATTAATTAAAAAAATAAAAGAAAGAATAATATTTTTTAAATACATTATTATGGGTTTCAAAAAAAAGATGTTATTTATTTATTTTGACGTGTTTTTTAATAATTGCTATTTGACATATTTTTCATGAATTTTAATAAAATGCATGAAATAACGTTATTTCTAATAAACAGTGTAAGCACTGTTTCATCCCCTAGTCATTATTGCTTTAAATAATAATAAAAAAAAATTTGATTATGTTAATATTTAAAATATGTATCATTTTAAAGTCTGAAAAATAAATAAATGAATAAACTCTAACTGTATTTTCCAAAGAGATTTTTAATTTTTAAAAAGAAAAAAAATATATATGTATTTACGGAAGTGTATGTTTTAAATAAAAAACGATAGATGGCGCCAAAACTCTATTTGCTGTTTTTTTCCATTCCCGGCGCGGAATGATACATGAATATGAATCGCAAATCATTGAGCTATTATAAAATCGATGTTCATGAATGATTAAAAATTTTTTCGCTTTAAAAAATTGTAAATTCATCATTATTATGATAAAATGGAACATCTAAAATTACAAAATACTTCCTTATTTAAAACATTATCTAAATATTTTTTGACTAAATATGAAATTTTGAAATCAAAAATATTTTTTTCATAACAGAAGGGAAAATATATTTAAGTGAATTTGACTTAGTATATATACAATAAATATTTTAAACATGTAATAAAGTACTTTTGCGTTAAAAAAATCTAAATAATTCATTGGCTGCATTGAAGTCGGTCAATCAACCAGCCCACATACCTCACAAGTAAGAACCGCATAACAGCGTTTTCACCCGAAGAAACACATGTAATTGGCGGAGTAATATAGTTCCATATTTAAAGCGATTTATATAAAGAACAAGAGTTTTCCTGAAAAAAAACGAAAACGTTACTAGATTTAGAAAGATCCTATTAACAACATATATTAATTATATGAAAATCCTTCGAGCCGTTTTAGAGATATTTTTTAGAATTCCAGTCTATTACACCAACCGTTTTCCCTTTTTTGCTTAAAGATGAGATTCAGATCTCAAAACATATTGCATGTAGAAATGTAAAAAGTTCAGGATAGATTAAGACCGAAGATAAAAGATTATTTTGAAAAGATCTGAACAAAATATGGCATATTTGCTGAGATATTAAGTGTCGGCTTTTACAAATCTCTTTGATATCAAACTAGCCGTATATATGAGTTCGCAGCGTCCCGTTTGTCCCTCCGCTTGCGTCACTCAAAAAACTGTCGTTTTTCATGATTGTGCTACGTGCCGGCTTTTCATTTCAAAGCCCAGAGAGACGATGCGCTAAAATCGCCTGTCGTCTGCTCCGTTTATTCCAAAGGAGAGACGAAGTAGTGCGCTTGCGCTATGCTAAATCGGGGAGAAAAGAAAATACGATTATAGGTAAATCCACGATGAATCGTAAGGAGACTTCAATTTGTTTACTAAGTAATGATTTCTTTCTTTTTGTAATGAGTAATTATTTTCAGCAATTACAGTATGCATTGTTGTAATAAATATTGATATAAGTACATAGATTTTTTTTCATTAAATTAAATAGAAAATAAATTTATTTTTTACAATATTTAAGAATACAGTAAATCACGATAAAAATAGTTTCATAATGCAATACGATATATCTGTTTGTCATTATTATTATTTATTCAATAATTTGGTAATATTAATAACACTTCAATTCAATACTAGTAACACTTCTGTTGTTAGTATTTTGTAAGAAGGGGAGGGGGATTTTTAAAGAATATACACAAGAACTTTTAAAGGTGCTCCTTATTACGTACGTGCTTATTATGTACTTTTTATTACGCTCTTTATAATATCATTAATAAGCTTCAAAAATTACTTTACTGAAGTTAATAAAATCTACAATGTTAATACTTTAAAATACTATTAAATGGAAATAGAGTTTAAATTTTTTTCATCATTTAAAATTAAATTTCTTTTTCAAACACCTACTTCATCTAACGAACAAATTGGTCTTGATTTTTTTTTTTTTTTTTTCAGAATGATGTGTGGTTTATTTATAGGCAGATTGGATATTGATTGCCAGAATATAACGTATTTCGGCAATACGACACAAAAAAGCAGAAAATTTGTTAAATTTTAGTAAAATGATAAAAAATTTGGGAATCAGTTTTCAAAAATTTTTTACTAAATTATTAATTAACTAGACAGTTGTATATACTGTAGTTGTATAGACAGTAACTTATAATCCTGCTCGATTTCTTTCATACTCTCTTTCTCATCTAACTACTACTAATCTTCATACTGTAAAAAACCCGTGTGATTTTGTGGACAAACTTAAATGCATCTCTCCGTCTAACTATACTATGATCTCTTTAGATGTCAAATCACTTTTTACAAATGTTCCGGTTCAAGGTGCTCTAGTTTGTTTAGAGAGAAGACTACGTGAATTTCATTATTCTTCTATTGAAATTGAGGAGCTTGTAAATTTAGTTCATTTGTGTATCAGGCAAACTGCCTTCATTTTTAATGGTACTTATTATTCCCAAAATGATGGTATGGCCATGGGTAGTCCTCTCTCTCCTTTACTTTGCGACATTTATATGCACTATTTTGAAGAAAAACTCTTCGGTGTATATAAATTTCCTCACTGGTTTAGGTATGTGGATGACACTTTCGTTCTTGTCTCCCCTGATGTCGATTTGTCCAATTTACATTCTTTGGTCAATTCGATTGACCCATGCATTCAATTCACTTTTGAGGTTGAACGGGATTGCTCTTTGCCTTTCCTTGACGTTCTAGTGAATAAAGAAAAGGATTGTTTCTCAACTACTGTTTTTAGAAAACCATTCTCAGTCTCTTTGCCGCTGCATGCTCTCTCTAACCACGCCCCTCAACAAAAAATGTCTGCTTTTTACACTTATGTTTATCGTGCCTTACACATTTGTTCTGATCCGTCTAATCTTTCGAAAGAAATTAATTATTTAAAATCTCTTGCTCTCTCTCGTGGCTATAACCCATCTATCATCGATAAAGCTCTATATAAATTTAAGAATCCTAAACGTTCTGCTCCCAAATTAAACGATCACAGTCTCATCCCAGTTGTTTTACCTTTTTATTCTTCACTCTCTTTTAAAATCTCTAAAATTCTTTCACCGTTTGGTTTCAAAGTTATTTACAAACCCGTCAATAAAATTAAATTATCTTCTCTTAAGGATCCCATTCCCACCGAAAACCGTTCTGGAATTTATTTAATTCCGTGTTCGTCCTGCAACTTAGGTTATATTGGTCAAACTAGGAAGCGTTTGAAATACAGAATAAATGAGCTCCGTCGGAATGTTCGTAATGAAGAGATTACCAAATCTTCTATTGCTTCCCACTGCTGGTCTCAAGGTCATCGTTTTGATTTTTCCAAAACTAACATAATTACATCTCCTGTCTGTTCCTCCCATTTGGATATTCATGAAGCTTTTTACATATTTAAAAATTCGAAAAATCTTGTTAATGATATTTCTTCCACTCCATTCTTCTCTGATGCTTGGAAATTACTCACGTAACTTAGATTTTCGTTTAATTTTTGATATCCTTAGATTGTTATATGTTTAATCTCACTCATTTATTTATTTTCTTGTTCTCTTATACAATTCTACTCACACCAGTAGTTATATTTACTTTCTACTTTATAAAATTTTTCTTTTCATTTTAAACAATTTGGTGCGTTGCCGCTTTGACTGCAGCACTCGTGCTTACTTTATTAGCCTGATGAAGGGTCGTGTGTTTTTTCGACCCGAAACAATTGTTGCAAGTCTATTGCATTTTATGGTGTTTATTCAAAGTTTGTAAGTAATATAACTAGACAGTTGGTTCAAAAATATCGCGTAAAATTTATCAATCGACTTGATTTTTTTTTTTTTTTTAAGAAAGCGGAAATTTAATTTACTGACTGTGGTAAAAGACAAATTTTATAAATCAAAATACAAAGTTCGATATTCCATCATGCATCATATATCAAGAACACACACAAAAAAAAGCTAAACAATTTAAAAGAAAAAAATACTGTTGTGCCAAAGGCCATCAAAAACTCTCTTTAATATCAATATTTATAACAACGCCCCCTAATGTTAATCATCCAGAAATGTTTAATCAATATAACTTTTCTTAGTAAAAACTTTACAGTTTGAACTGCATAATTTAAAATTTTAATTTTAAATTATGCAGTTTGGCGTAATTTTAAGCCATAGATGCTGAGTTATAGCAATATGGGAAATTGCAGAAAATAAATGAGTAATAGCCGCGTTGCTTTTCGGTCATTATACTATTGATTGAAAGACTTATATATGTAGGAGGGGTAGGGAAGAGGTATTTTCTAAATCAGTGTTAAATCGATTTATCTCTATATCGCGATATTAGATGGAAGATAAATCGATTTATAGAATCGCTACATCGCCCAGTCCTACTCAGGAGACCTTAAAACGTGTAAATCTGGTGAAAACTTGATATCGAATTTTTGGACCGAATACAATACTTCCGTTTTCAACGGTAGTAAAGTAATGGAAGTAAAAATATGCCTTAATTTTGAAATATGTATTTTAATATTACATTGTTAAAATCGAAGAAAGATAAAAATCTTGAAATTTGCTGTAATAATCTAAATCAGAATCAGGAAAAAATATATAAAAAGCAAGAAAGAGAAAGAGAGAGAGAGAAAAAATTATTATATCAGAAATATTTTAATAATATTTAAGCAACGGAATACCTACCAATATACATATATATATGAAACATAATTAAAAAGCCCCCTTAAAATTATAGCTTTATTTCTCAAACTTAAATGTCTTTACCTCCCACTAATCCACTGATAGCGCCCTAATTGATCCTTTATTAATTCATTTTCTAGATATTTCATTAATTTCAAATTCTTTAACTTGTTCTCAATTCTTAGAGGTATTTTTATTTTATTTTCCGATGAAACAAAACTGTTATTTATTATATTGCGCAATGCAAATCTAATCCAGAATATTCTGACCCATCCTTGGTATCGTATGACTCCCCTGAGCCAATTAGAGCACTCTCAACGTCTCAACATCACGTGATCGCTCCCGCGAAAGGGAATAGTGAGTCAGTCTCAGGCTCTCAGGCGAGTGGCTGCTTGCTAGTTGTTAGGTTGTTCGTCTGAAGTTAGTTTTTTTAAGATATATGTCTACAAGGAAGGCTCACCTTCGCGTGAATGCTGTAACATCTCGAGTTAATAAAACCACCACTTGGTTCTCTGACTGCATTTAGTTAATTATTTTAACGTGTGGCTGTCCATTTTAATATGATATATATATATATATATATAATTAAATTTATACATTCAAATTTTTTACTTTGTTCAGAGGAATAAAAAACGGCAACTGAAAACAACAAAATTGTATGTTTTGACAATATTAAATATACCTAGCATAAAGAATAATTATGGAAATTTATATGAAACACTTATAAGGTGATAAATGGAGGCTGAGGTGAAAGGGTTTTACGTTACTGTTGTGCTACACTATGCGCAATTGGCGACGATTTGATACTCACGTCTAAGATGGTACGGAGACATGTCATCACATTTTTGATGCTCCTCCACTTCGGAGGCCCCCAGAGGTATAATTTAAGATGTGAACATAGGAGTCGTTGCGGCTATGACGGTCCTCGGCCGGTTCGAGTATTGAACTCGCAATCTTCCAATTACCAGCTCAGTGCTATACCAACCAATATACCAACCAAGCTACTGAAGCCCCCGATAACTGTGAGAAAAAGTAACAATGATTTGCATATGATAAGATCAAGTGGGTTTGAAGAAAAAATCTTTATCGATCAAGTAAAGAGGTCAAAAAAAAAAAAAAAAAAAAAAAAAAAAGAGAAAGAAAGAAAAGAAAGGTCTAGTTTTAAAATGAAACAGATTTTAAATTTTACATACATTTTATTTATTACTTATAATATATTACAAAAAAAAAAAAAAAAAAAAAAAAAAAAAGAAAAGAAAAGAAAACTATTCAAAATGACCCCTTTTCCTCTTTACACATTTCTTCAAAGGGCTTAGGGCAGGCATTCTCCTCTAAAATGTTCCAAAGACGGTAGTCCAGTGGATTCAAATCTAGGCTTCTCGTTGTTCAACGTTCAGCTCGAATGAACTTTGGTAAGTTGATCTCACACCATCCAAAGAACTTCTACTACGTGAAGAAGGAAAGGCTCCGTAGACGTAATGTAAAATCGCGGAACCAGTTTCTACATAGTTTGATATTGCGCGAAAGACAACTTTACAGGGAAGCGGCGCAGAGAGGAGGGCACTTTTGATTTTTTTTTTTCTCTCCCACCGAAGTTACTTTCCATCGGACAACACGAAAGTTATTGATATAAAAATTATTTTTTTTTCTTTTTTAATCGGATTCTTTAGCGAACTGAATTTAATATATTGTGATAAATATATAATAATATGAAAAACTACAATAATTTTTCATATTAAAAATTAAATAAATATTTAATTGTGAGAGCCTATATATATATTTTATTTTTTGCCAAAACAGTTTTTAGTTTCAGTGAAATAAAAAAAACTGCTGATATAGAAAGCTGATGTTATTTTTTAATCTGATTCTTAATTTCTAACCATTTAAAATATAAAAAATATGATAAAAATAAAATTCTTGATAATTAACGAAAATCGAAAATAATTTTTCAAAGAGAGAAAAAAAAAAGAAAAGAAATATAAATATATCATTAAAAAACTTAAATATGTATTTAAATATGCATTTATATCCCCTCCTCCTCACACATGCATTTATTTTTACTTTCTTCTATATGTAATATAGAGAAAGTATTGGATTCGCGAAAATTTTCGACCTCCGTTTTTTGACGGATCTACACGTTTTAGGATGTCCTGAACACGAATTGATAGTTTTTAAAAAATGTCTGTCTGTGTGTCTGTCTGTCTGTCTGTGTGTCTGTATCATTTTTTTGTGGACGCTGTATCTCACGAACCAATGAATGAAATTTAACCAAACTTGATATTTAGTTGCACCCTGACATGAACTGGTGCCCATTAGATTTGGGGATCAATAGCTTAACAGGTGGCGCTGTGATCGCATTTTATGCAAATTTTTAACATGGCAGCATAGGACAAAATTCCGTGTAAATGGGCATAATGAGAGTTATTTTAAACTTGTGATTGTAAAATAAATATGAATTATTGATAATAATAGTAGTTAACTAGGAAAAAAAAATTGTGCATGGGGAGGCATCGGTTCCCCCCCTGGGGGGGAAGTACCCCCCGGGGGGGTTAAATTTTGAAGATGGGTATAATTCGAAAGATCTCGTTAATACCTTTAAAACGAATGGTTGAACCATAAATCTGTGATAATTTAAAACAAAGTTATCGATTTTTTTTTACTTTTAACAAAAAAAAAAACTTAGAAAAAAAATCGTATTTTTTTTTTTTTTTTTTTTTTTTTTTTAACGAAATTTTACCAAACTTGGTATTTATTTGGTCCCCGACATAAACTGGTGCTGATTATATTTGGGGATCAATAGCTCAACAGGAGGCGCTGTGATAGCATTTTATCTAAATTTTTAACATGGCTGAATAGGACAAAAATTCGTATAAATGTGCATAATAAGAGTTATTTTACACTTGTGATTGTAAAATTAATATGAATTATTGATAATAGTAGTACGTAACTAGGAAAAAAATTTTGTGCTTGGGGGGGCATCGCTTGGGGGGTAAATTTTGAAGATGGATATCATTCGAAAGATTTCGTCAATACCTTTAAAACGAATGGTTGAACTATAAATCTGTGATAATTTAAAACAAAGTTATCGATTTTTTTTACTTTTAACCAAAAAAAAAAAAAAAAAAACTTAGAAAAAATTCGCTTTTTTTTTTTTTTTTTTTTTTTTTAAATATTGCTAGTGATTGAATATGTATTAATTTTTCCAAAAAAAAAAAAAAAAAAAAAAAACTTAGAAAAAAAAAAAAATCGTTTTTTTTTTAATGTTACTGATTGAATATGTATAGGAAAATATAGAAGAAAGTCTTGTGGTGGCCACAACATACTAGTTATTTATTTATTTATTTAATTTTTTTTGCTTCATTTAAATACAATACTTACTGATATAAAAATCTGTTATTTATTTATTTAATCTTATTTTTATATCGGATTTTCTAAATTTTAAAGAATCAAATGATAAAAATTCTGATAAAATTATAAATGATGTATATAATTGACTAAAATCAAAAATCATTTTCAAAAAGAAAAAGAAAGAAAGAGAAAAAAAAGGAATACAAAATAAACGTCTTCAAACTTAAAATACATGTATGGATTTGCGTTAAAAGAAGGAATTATCAATTCTTCACACACACACACACACACACACACACACAAAAAAAAAAAAAAAATCGATGCATTTAAATCTAATTGTGAAAAGAAAATAGTTTGTGCAGTATATCGGACTAAAAAAACTTCCATAAAAATCAGTATATATTTGATATTGCTCACTATATTATATTTGAAATTTTGATTAAAGGTTAATAAATAATAATAATAAAAAAGCTTTAGTAGATATTTTATTTATTCAGATTCTTCAATTCATCAATATGCTTTATAATTTAATTCATTACAAGCTTTTTGTATTATTATTATTATTTTAAACTTTAATCATTAGATAATGAACTCAGTTTTTTGAAATAAAATCAATTGTTTCATACTTTATTATTATTAAGTAGCGTAAAAACGCTCACATTGTGTTGTTGTAATGCATTTTAAAAAATAAGTAAAATACAATAATAATAATAAAAATAAAGAACTAGGGTATTTTTCAAATCTTATTCAGCGAAACCTATAAATCAGTATTTATTTGTGAAACAATATATTTTTTTCAGGAATAATAAAATTGTCTTGCTTTTCGTTTTAAAAGCAGAATATATTTTTTATAAAGATGTGGAATAAAAATGAATTAATCTTTGTTTTGTTATGCAGTTACACAAGTTCATATATGTTTTTTAATAAATAACAGTAAAGATATTTTAATATATTTAAAATTATAAGTCGGTGAAACTTAGGATATTATTTTAAAAATATGCAATTTGCATAACCTAGATTATATATATAATCATATAAACATTAAATAAATACTTCAGAATTTAAAAAGAAAAGAAAAAAAGAAATTACAAACCTTCTTAAGAACCGTCTTCTTAATTTTCTTTGTAAGATTTTTCAAGAAAACACCCTTGCAACTAGCATTTTAAAATACATAATGACCAGTCTGCAAGGGCATTCACTTAAAATTAGCTCCTATCTTTTAAACTCCATGTTACTTCTTTGTTCAGAAACATAATAATCAAAAATAGTTATTTTAACTATTTCTATCTCAGAAGACAAAATTAATAAAATGAATCCATAGTTTCTAAGCGGTTTTCTGTAACAGACGCAGTTTTTTCAGGGATGCAACTGTGTTTACAAGTATCAAAACTTAGGCTTAATAACTTAGGCAGATACGAAAATGAATGTTTAATTGATATTAAAATAAGACTTTAATAAATAGAACATGTAGAATGTTATAAGTTAAAAATATCACATTCTTACCTTTTCTAAAGCTTATCCAAGTCTTTATAACGCTAAAACTGAGCAAAATAGATGACATGTTTTAAAATTGCCGCCTCAGATACCGACACGACTTTCCCTTCCCTTCCTACCCTAAGAAAAACAACATGTCCGCCAGACCGCATGCGCATTCAGGTCGGGAAAGGAGGGAGAAATCGCGCAGATAGTCATCCTGTAATGTTGGCTTCCCATGTAAGCTGAACTATGCTATCCTTAGAGGGCGATAGTTACGCTTTAGCTGAAGCTGTTCTTCTTTCTCTCTTCTATTATTCTTTGCACCATCGCTGGGTCGTCCTCGCCTTGTGTGTTGGTGCTGAACCCTGCTGAAATATCCAGTGCTTTCCAGCGAGCAAAGTATCACTTAAGAGCTTCACAACTTATTCCAGGATGTCGGTTTGGTAAATTTTAGCTGACGTTTATACACCTTTTTCATAAAAATATATCCTGATTACACGTTCATACGAAACCCCCCACCAAATCATTACTGAAGCTGGCTGGCGACTGGAATTTTTTCTGCAGCTTCTTTGGAACTGCGAGCTAACAATCTGTCCTTTTTCTTGTTGAATTTTTCCTCTACAGTGAAGATGTTTTTCATCCGAAAAAGGAATTTGCTGATTTTATTATCCGTGTGCCACTGTAACTGAACTTTCGCTATGGTCTTACGAATATCCTTAAGTACATGACTGGACAAGGATGTATTTAACGAAGCAGTATTAAGTGTACATTTTTACTTTCCTCTCTATATATAGAAAGTATTGGATTCGTGAAAATTTTCGAACTCCAGTTTTCGATGGATTTACACGTTTTGTGATGTCCTGAACACGATTTGACAGTTTTTAGAAAATGTCTGTCCGTCTGTGTGTCTATGTATGTGTGTGTATCACAAATTTTTGGGCGCTGTATCTCACGAACCAATGGACGAAATTTAACCAAACTTGGTATTTAGTTGGACCCAGACATAAACTGGTGCTGATTAGATTTGTGGAACAATTGCTTAACAGGTGGCGCTGTTATCGCATTTTTCTAATTTTTTGACATGACAGTATAGGACAAAATTTCTTATAAATGTACATAATGAGAGTTATCTTAATCGTGTGATTGTAAAATTAATATGAGTTATTGATAATGGTAGTAGTTAACTAGGAAAAAAAAATTGTGCATATGGGAGCATCGCTTTTCCCCCTGGGGGGAGTAAATTTTCAAGATTATGATTTTTAATTACAAAATAACTCTTCTTTTATTAATTAAGATTTCGCTGAATTTAAGTTATGTTAATTAATTAAGAAGTCATGTTGTTTAATTTTGTTTCTTAAAGATATAAAACTTTTCCTCATGATGCACATTACGACTTAAGAAGAGTATAAATGAAGATTTAATGTAAGAAGTAATTAATTTAATAAGACGTAATTTTTTTAATAGAGATTATTATTTCATTATGAAGAATTTAAATTTATTCATGGCGCGTTGTATTTATTAAACTAAGATAAAATTACATTTTTTTCAAAATAAAAGTAAAATTAAATTAAAGAAAAAAGACGAAGAAAATTCTAACGGTATGATGGAACTCTCGACATCATTTAACAAGGAAAGACGAGTGAAGACGAATAATAAAATAAAACGACTGTAAAGACGAATAACCAATTAAAACGATGTAAACGCCAGAAGATGTAATCAAGACGGGCAATCTAAAGACGATAAAATGAAGGAAAATGAAGACGCACCTAAATGAAGAACACCAAAAACGAATATTGATTATTATTCCAGAACGCCAGACGACTTTTTTCTGTTTTCGAGAGCTACACTGATTTTTTTAAATATAAAATAAACTTTTTTTTTTCATTACGAAGAAATGATTGACAATAACTGACTAATAGAAATGTTTTATGTTTTTGCTTTGTTTTGTCACCACGAGCAAGATACTTTTTTGTTTGTTTTTATGTATCTTTCAGATTGACAGATCTTGACGAGGAATCTGACGGTCAAGCGAGGTCGGTTGCACAGGTCAGAGATGGGTCATGTGGGAAGTAAGAAGCGGAATACCTCTCAACCCAAAGGAGGAAAGGAAAACGAGCACTTGGCAACAGTCGAGTGAGTGGGGAAGAAGTGTGTCAGCAACGATGGAGGATGGATGTGCGTTTCATTTCTTCTCGACGTGAGTAAGAAGAATAAGATACGTCCTTATGCGTCCTTAAGATATATGTAAAAAAACTATGACGATGTAATAAATATAACAATGTATATCTTTAATCCTCAATCTAATCTTTTCTTGTAAATAGTAAACTTTATCATATAATCTGTTAATTTAATTAAAGCCTAGCATTTAAACGTATCTGTTTGGAACTATTCTTTCAAGTGGTTATAGTGATAATGTATGAGTTCTCTCTCTCTCTCTCTCTCTCTCTCTCTCACACACACACACATATATATATATATATAAAGGTATATTGTCGTCAATTTTTCCAAATGCATCAGTAAGTTCAATTTTTGATACAGTTTTATTTCAATTTTACTATTCGCGTATAAATAGATATATATATATATATTTTATGTCGAAAAAATAAAAATAAGAATAAATGAACGCGTAAATTGTTTTGGCACTATCTTAATATTCTTATTTAATAATTTTAAAGCCAATATAAGACTTTTATTTTATATCTTAAAAATAAATAACCTAATTGAATTAAAAATAAAGTATGGCATTAGCTAGATTTTGTCTAGATTAATAAGTGCACTAATTTTCGTGAGTATATGTTGAACAATGTAGCTTTATGTAGAGAATTAAAGAATTCGAATTCGAATAGATTCACAGACGATTTGCATTGATACTATGTGTATATATTATTACCTACTGCATGTTTAATGGGCTAAAAGTCGTCAGTTCAAACCCGTGTAAATTACTTGACCGCACTCATATTTTTTTTTCAGAGAGATTAGCAGTCTCTCCACTAATATTAAAGCTTCAGTTCGCAATTTCCCACCCATTATTTGTAAAATCATACATATGAATTTCAAGTCAAGTGATATTAAAAATTACTTTTAATTTTAAAATGCTTTGCAAATTCTGCCTAGCGACTAACGCATAATCCACCTTTTACTATGTTACAGAGAGTTATTTTCTTATTGTTCATTATATAAAGAATCCACTATACAAAGTATGAAGCGGTATGAAATAACTTTATTTTTTTAAAACAATGAAATAACTTTAGCAAAATTAAATAGCTTTATTTTTTAAAAAACAAATTCGAGACTTTTTATTCCAACCATTACTGCGCATGCGACGACTGGTGCTTAATTTAGTTATTGTTAATACTCTTTTTAAAATAAATGAGTTAATTCACCATGTCAGGTGGAAGATTTTTTTTTTCTTAAATCGAATTGAGTTAAAAATGCAATTCTTTGAGATAATCAGTAGCTTTGTATTTAAGCGAACTTGAGTTATCGATAGTTATCGATACTTCAGTGATATGTACTCTTTCAATCAATTGTAAGAGGCAACATCGTTCTGGCTGCAACGCGTTTCTTCAGTGAAACTGGCAACGGCACTGTAAAGTGATCCAGTTTATTAAAATATTTGTAATAAATTATTAATAAACTAAATAAATTACTTGAATACAATAAATAACTCAAGTTTGAGTGCAATATGTTCACTCATTCAACTTAGTGAATTTAACTCAAGATGAGAGGGCGCGTTTCTAGAGTTTCTTCGAGAGTATCTAACCAATTACTAGAAATGAAAATCGAACGGTATGAAATCACTACCAAAAATGTAATGCTACCTTTCGTAGTATATTATACTAGTGATTATAGGTAGGACGGGTAGTAGTGTCGCGGCTAAATTTACATATAACAAAACTCTTGTGTGTAAAAATTGTCAAGGCTAAGTTTTCAGACATAAAAGTCCTGTGCGTCAAAAATTATCTTTCATTGCATACAATCAAAAGCATGACTTTAAATTTGCCTGCGACAAAAAAATAAAAATAAAAGAGGCTCTCTTAAGTGTGTAAGCAATAAACCTTATTGGGAAAAGAGCTATGCAAAGCTGCAAATATCAGATTTTATCTTTACTCAAACAGATGTGCTTCCAGGTGGCCGTCTGAGTCAACTTGTAATTTATCAGTAAAAAGAGATAGTACAGATTCGGGAACGAAGTAAGCTATTCACTCGTTTCACTGTTTGAAAAGAGAAACGCAGTTTTGAATGTATAGATAAATGGCGAAGTTAAGTGCTTAGATAGCTATTTTCTGTTTTTACAATACACGGACACAATCGTCATTGCAAATAGGGCGATTAAACTTTATTGCACTTCAGAGAGATTTAAGGGGCCCCCAAGTATTATTTTGTTTTTTTTATTGCATGAGAAAAAGGGTCTTCTTGATTTTTCTAAGAAAATCAGTGTCGTAAGGGGGAGAACGGCTGAAAACGTCTCTCCTCCAGTCGGTTTACTTGAGGCGTGGCTCTGGAGAACTCAAAGCAGGTGATTGGCTAGGCTTACCCCTCCGGACAGAGGAAAGAGTGAAAAAGACAGGCTAAGGGCCGTATTCTCCCCTCCTTCGGAACCGGAATTTCGTGCGGAATGGAGAGATTTCGAAAGGGAATCCGAAGAAGAGTTATTCTCCCAGCAAAAACCGGAATCCAGGCTTTTCGAATATACGGAATATGCGTCTATCTTGTTCCGACAGCTCAGAGCAGCCGGAATAGCATTCGGTTGCGGAATGTGTGTGGAATGGAAAGATAAAATGGCGGACAGTTTGTTGTTATTTGAAGTGTATGACTGAATTGTTGTGGTGGATCGAACAATTGCATTCGGCATTTCAGAAATTAAGTGAATTGAACATTTTAGATTATCGAAAAAAGCACCTTTCTTTTTAATTGAAAGTTTGCCGGGATTTTTGCAACCGAAGTATTATGTAAAATCTGTGTCTCCTAAATGAAGGTAATATTTAATGAAATTTTTTCTTTATATTTTCTGTTAAGTTGTTTATAGTCAATGGTTTTTCAAGTACAATAATGCGACCTATATCCCATGTTTTATATGGTGGAATATTTAAGTAATAATTTTTGTGTTTTTGATTTCATAAGTGCTTTATACATTCGTTAAAATTTCGTTCATTTTTGACCTTTTATTCCATAACTTTTGAGACATAACTTACTCCATGTGATGCACTGTATTCATATTACCTTTTTCTGTTGCATTCATTATGTTAATCTGGGCACTTTTCTCCATTAAAATGACATAATTCATTTTAAAGTCATGTTTTATTATATTTGAAAGCTTAAATAATTTAAGGAACTTTCCACTTGTTTATAAAGTAATATGTATGTATTTCGTAGTTATTACTTATTCTAAATGTTGAAGATTTTTGAACTGATAATTACAAACTTTTGTACTTTAAAAAGTAATGCAAACTTTGCAGAAGTTGATTGAAACATCCAGCACTTTTAAGTACAAACAACTTTTTCTTAATTTGTTAAAAAATATGTATTAAATTGAATTACAGGCTTTGGAAATGCTTTTTTTTAAATATAACTTTGATTTTTTAGTTGTGTACTATATTTCTGCTCTACACAATGTAAATTTACTTAATATATTTATTTTTACATGCCAGATGAATTATGTCTTCAACGACTCACTTATTACATTTAATGAAATAATAAGTTGTAGTTGAAAATTCAATTATCCCATTGAGTAGTTCATTATTTTAAATGTTTTGCACCCTTTTCTAAGTGTAGAAAATAAAATATTGTGTTAATTACAGTGATAAACAGTAACATGTAATGAATGATTTTTTCTTTAATCAGAAAAAGTAAATTATTAATAATAAATTATGCACAAGAACTAGCAAGTACCATATTTATTTTGGTCATTTATGGAGTAATTAGTGTTAAAAATATTTCTTGCAATAAAAGAAAAGGATGAAGAAAAGTTGCATAGTAAAAATATGTCATTTCTGTGTTGATAGTTAATGCATGGGGAAATTCTTAAAGATTTCTGACAAAAAATTAAGTAAAATTATTGAACATAGTATGTGTGTATATATATATATATATATATATATATATATATATATATATATATATAAATTCATATTTTTAAGACAATCCAAATTCATTTATTATAAAATCAGATCACAACCTATTCAAGAATTTGTAGATTATTATTATTATTTTATAATAGTTCATAGGTAACTTAAGTGAGCAAAGAAAATGTTGTACTTTTCCATTAGCCGGGTGCAAATGATTTGTTGCTGACTCTTAGTTAACAAAGCACCACATAATGAAAACACATTTAATAGTAACACTTTTAGCAGTAAAAATAAAAGTATTATAATTAATTTCTATTGATTTCTCACAATATTTTACCAAAGCTGACCTGCGGTGACCTGCAATAGACCCAATCTTATTTCCTTACAGCTTTTCTATTTATTATTATTAATTTCCTCCTGCTTTCTTATTTATATTTAATATTTACTCATTTTTGAATGTGTACTAGATCTCTTAATTCTTTAATATTCATTACTTTCATACAAAAGAGCGAAAGAAAAGATTTCTCATTAAGACAACGCTGAGAGCTGAGACAGCCCTCCTACAGAAGAACTCTGACAGTCCACCCTTTAAGGCACCTCTCCTGAAAAGGACAATGTAAATTTTGTAGAAGAAATTGAAAAGTGATTGTAACTAAAGCCTGGTGAGTGTCTAAATTGTGCAGTGTTTATTAAAAAGCTGCACGATTGAGGCATTTCTCCCTGGTAATGTTTGGAAACAAGTCGACATCACATCTAAGTATGAATTGCTATACAGGTAATAATTTTATATTTTCTTTTTATCTTAAGTTTAAATTGATTTTTTTTTATTTATTTACTGATATTAATTTTTACTTTATGTCCTTGCTTTAAATTACTTCTATTAATAAAATAACATATTTTTATGATGATTAAAATTTAACTTTTTTTGTCCTTCGGATGTGAATTTGTTCAATCGGTAAATCAAATAAAACTTAATTGAATACTAAAGCATAAAATAATTTCTTTTTTTATAAATTGAAGATTATAAAATACATTTATTGCTCAAATTATTTTGTCATAAAAATTCTAATATTTAATTTTGATGTCTTGTCTTTACATATAATAGTTTCATCTTTATCTTTTTGCTAATCACATCCCTAATTAAAAGATAGTTTTGTTATAACTCGCAAAGTTCAATTATGATGATTATATTACAACAGTACAGAGACACACCAAAGTAAAAGCAATCTTTTTGTTTTTTCCATTACTATTTGAATACAACTGTACTTGTAATTAGATAGTTTGACTATAAATAAATTGTATTCAAACAGTAGTGAAAAAAAAAAGTCTTAGATTCTCAATTTATGTTAATTATAAATTTAAAAAACAGTTCAATGTATGAATATTTACATAATGTTAAAAATGTCAATGTAAAAAATATTAAGAGCAAACTGCATTTTTTTTTTTTTTGTACCATATAGCATACTGCACTACATACATTGGCATTTGTTAAATTTATATTTCTGTTCAAGTCTGGTTACATATTCTAACAGTTCAATATGCTAAAGATCTGTCATTCAAATTCAATAAATAAACTTTGTCAGCAAATACCATAAATTGAAAAAAAAAAAAGTGTATGAAAATGCCATTTATGTCTACTTTTTTGCCTGATGAAATGTTGTACTATTATTTTTATCCGAAACAACTGTGATTTTTTTTTTTTCCAGAATTGTTTTATATTTTACAAGAGCTGCACGAAGAATTAAGTATGTACTCTGTGAATACCGAGTAGGTATAAGAATTTCATTTTTAAGCCTTCTGAAAATAGATGTTAACTAGTAACTAAAAAGCTTCAAAAACTAGCAAGTAAAAAGTTTCTAGAACGGTGTCAGGTACAACCACTCCAAAAAAAATTTCTAGACTGCGATTTTATTTTGATAAATTGTATGTTGTGTTATATCAGATTTTAATTTGTTTTACAAAGTAAATTGTTCCACCGATCACAACAAAAATTGGTACATTTATTAATTTCAAATTTATAAATCTATCTAGCACTGTAACTTTTGATTCAATAGGATAATTTGTTCAAAATATATTAAATAAAAACCCCATAACAATGTTTTCCCCCCCTCCCCCCGCCCTTTGATAAAAAAAAATAATAAATTTATTTTTATGTAAATCTGTATCATAAAAAAATATCTGATAAAACTGACATAATAATGCATTTTTATTATTATTATTATTTTTTAAATATTAATCTCAAATAATCAATTTTTTCGACCTTGATTTTGTTATTCACAAAAGTAATGTTGAGACAGCTATAACCTCTTTGGTGACCTTTATTATTATTTTTTTGCTATGTGATGATTGATGTCATGGTCTTTACTTATGCAATTGCAATAACCATTTCAATTTACTGCTAAAATGGCAAACAAAATGTTTGAAACTACCAAGCGTGTTCCATATTAAAGCTGTGCTGAAAATAGTCACCAATAATTATAACGTTTATTTAAATTCATTCAAAACATTAAAGCTAGAAGCATACTATTACAAATAATTAAAGTAAACCTTACTTCTACTCTTCGTGTGTTACACCTGAGTACTTGCGGGAGCCCCCCCTTCCCTTTTGTCAGTGACAAAAGGGGGGGGGGGGAGGCTCCCGCAAGTACTCAGGCGTAACACATGAGGAGTAGAAGTAAGGTTTACTTTAATTATTTGTTTATTTAAATGTTTAAATTATTTAATAAAAAATATACATATATATTTTAAACTGACATTATAATATTTTATTTTAATTATTTATTTTTGAAATATTGATTTCAATCAATCAAGTTGGCTTATATGTTCTTTCTTTTCGTTTTTCCCGTGAGGCAGGCAAAGCCTGCTTTTATACTATTAAAAGATTTGTATCTTTGCCTGTGTGCAATGTAGATTTAAAAAAAAATATATATAGCACATTCTTTTTTTTTTCCCTTCTAGATAGAGGATTGAATTTGGGAATAAGGCCAAATGACTGCTGCAGGTCCTGGGCCTGAGGGGGGATACCCTCCGTGGGTTTTTTTCTAAGGGGTCTTCTAAGGCCCGTATTTACACAGGTTTTGGAGAAAACCACGGAAAACTCTGAACGGGTTTTCTAAGGCCCATATTTACACAAGTTTTGGAGAAAACCACGGAAAACTCTGAACGGCTAAGCCAACGAGCGCGACCTGGGATCGAACCCGGCACCTTATGTCTACCAGCTTTTTGATGCAGAACCGCTTGGCCGCTGGTGGGCCCTCTAGATAGAGGAATATGTACAGATTCACAATGCACTTTAAATTTTCAATATTTTTAAAAATATGATTTTTTATGTTTTTCCCCAACATTCTTCTTTGAGCTGTAATTTCAAGCACAGACCAACAATATAACATGCTTACAACTTTTTATTTATTTTATTTTTTTTTTTTAATATATATAAAAATGAAACACTTCTTTACACATGAATGTTAAATTTAAAAATTATTCCTGTTTAAACAAAAATAGCTGATAAAATTGATGTCATAATAGATAATTAAAAATTTTATTTAGATTTATTTGTTTTTTAAATGTTCATTTAAATTAATCGAATTGTCTTATAGGTTTTTTCCCCTTGATTTTATCATCCACAAACTAAAATGGGTGCAGTTTTAGTATAGAATCCCCTTCGCGACTTTTATTATTTTTTGCCACTTTGGTGATGAATTAAAATGACTATTGCAATTGCATAATAAAAGACTTCCGAAAATCACTCGAGCTACTTAGGAGCCAGGCCAGTTTTCAAACTTCATCAAGAGATCTTATACTAAAGCTGTTTCTTAATGTCAATGCACTTTTAGTTTATTTTGAAATAACCGTGTTTCTAATCTACATAATGAACTTCAAATAATTGAATATCATTTATATTTTCTTAATAGCTGTATATGATAGCAGTTAACCATGGCTTTGATTTGCTGAAAATAGAGCACAACTTTAGTATGGGACACCCTTGGCCAAATTTGTGACTTTTTTTTTTTTTTTTTTTTTTTTTTTTAATTGTTTTAGTAATGACAACAGTTTACAGTGTTACTTTTCAGAAAATTGGACGTTTGGTTTATTAGGATTATTAATTAAAAAAAAAAAAAAAAAAAAGGCTTTTAAAAGATTAGCTTAATATCAAGTAGCTGCTTATAAAAAATATATAAATAAAAAAATTAGCTTATTATGAAGTAGCTGCTTATAAAAAAAAAAAAAAATCACACTTATGTTGTTGCAAGTTGTGAATTTTTCATTACATTTTACTTTAACAGATACTTACATATTACAAAGAGCCAAAAATGAATCTTACTTCATAATTTGATCTATCGTAGTTAATAATTTTGAATCCATTAAATGTGGGGTTCAAACTCAGCACTAGCATTTCAGCCTAGCAGTTCAGAAATTTTTCTGAAACTTGCATGAATTTGAGCCAGGACTCTTTAGAAAGAGACCCACAGAAGGAACGCCACCCAGGCCTAGGGTCCTCGCATAGTCAGTTTACCTTAAACATCACAACACCCTCCATTATATGTGATATTGTGTGGGGGGGGGGGGGGAGAGTGATCTTTTGAGAAGAATTTTCTTAAATGAAATCGATTGTACAAATACAGGTAATTCAGAAAATTGTGATGTTTAAATTGATATGATCAATCAATGTAATATCCAATAACGGTAAAGGGCAAAACTGGATTGTGTTGTGTGGTTTGAAACTGATTGACTATGCAAGGGTTCTAAGCCATATTTATGCGTTTCAGAGAAAACCATGTAAAACTCCAAATTGCTCAGATAAATTTGACCTAGGATTGAACCCAGCACCTTCTTTTTTATGAACATATCAAGTGAGAGACATTTCATTCAGCTTTTTTACTGAACACACAGCATGATCAACTTTTACAAAATATAGTCTAAAATATTGATGACCCGCTGATCTCGAATCTTTTAAAAACCATTAATACATTTCACTGATAGCCTTAAAGAGAAAAAAAATAATAATGACTAATGGCTGGGCTGCTTTTTTTTTTTTTTTAAGTTAAAAATACAAGACAATTTAACATTTTTTTTCTAGCAATCCTAACAGCATAAATTTTATAGGTAGTCTAAATAAATGTTATTTTGTAACATATTAGAGGTTAAATTAATAGTAAATTGAGGTAGAGTGTATATATGGTGGGGGGGGATATTTTTTTTCTTCTCACAGATACGAAGCTTCAGCAGACGTCTAACACACAGACAGCCAATTTCTGAATGTTCAAATCACATGTGAAACATCTTTAAACATGTAAAATCCATCAAAGACTAGAAGTTAAAAAATTTTACGAATCCAATACTTTCTTTTATGAATATTGCAGAATGCAAAAATATGTTTTAAAAGAATATCTCTTATAGACTTTCATATATTTTTATAGGTTCTTGTAAAAATTGCTAGAAAATTTTTTAATTTAGGATGTATAAGGTTTGACTTGCGACTGGAAAAATTACAATTAAAAATAAAAAATATTTTTCCACAAATCATGACATACTTAGCAATAACTCTGTTTCCTATGAATAATTAAGACATTGAAAAAATTCAGCTTATATGTTTTAAAAAATTCTTTCAAATTTCTTCATGACAAATTAACTAAAACCTCTGATGAAGAAATTACTCGAATATAAAATTATATAACAAGTAAGCTAACTGTTATGTTAATAATTTAACCAGTCACCATATTTAAATGAGTATAAATTTCAAATTATTCAACAAATTAACTAAATAATTAAAAAAAGAAAAGAATTCCATTTCAATAAACAATAATTTTAAAATTATAAAAATTTCCTGTTAATTTTTTTAATTTTAAGGTAAATATTTGGTAAACGTCACAAATTAAGTACACAATAAAAATGAAATAACCATTAATAAATGAATAATTCAACAATAGAAAAAATTAGATAAAGTATTGTTAGGTGTGATAAAACCTCGTAATATGATGCACGCAAAATGTAATGCTATACAGCAAATACTGTATTCGGATGATATTCATGTTTTAGTTATAAAGCAATCGAATCCTTAAGTATTAGGAATAAATTATGTGATGTCATGAATAAATTTTATAAAAATTTTACTACATTAATCATACGATTTATGGAACGGTGATTTTTTGACCGATCACTTTTTTAATTTTTAGATGTATCTTTCTTTTCAAACACACTCTGAAATATCTGTTTAAGCAGAACTAAATATGAGCGATTTTAAATTTCTATGAGAAAATACAACCATCATCCAGCGATTGTTTGTTTACAAACAAGCGTGATTTTTCTCTAACTGCTGATTGGTTTGAGCGTCTCAAAAACGTCACTTCCTCTCGAATGCTTCGGAATGATTTCGCATACGGAATTCCATGAAGGGAGAATAGAAGTTTCCATACGGATCGGGATTTAGACTAGATTCCGGCTAGTGTCCATTCCGATTACGTTCCATTTTCCGGTTTAGGGAGAATACGGCTCTAAGAGACTGCGAGGGAAGAGGGAATGTGTTCGGGTGAAGAAAAGTTATTTTATATAAAAAGATGAAAACTAATAAGGTAGTTGGACTTTCGGAAAAGGCTGTGAAAAGAAGCCCGAATAACCATTTTTGCCGATTCGACCCATGGCCGCCTCCTCTGGAAAATTGAGGCGAGATTTTTGATGTGGGGCGTAGGCGAAGAGGGAGCACCGGTGTCACGTCTTCGAAAATGCGGCTTAATCCATGGCAACAAGAGCTTCCCTGCTCTGGGCGCGGAGGTCACCAACACGAAAGGGCGTAGAGCAGCAAAAGGGTCCCAACTCTGAAGAGTCTTGTGTAATGATAGAGCCTGGTGATGATTGTTATCCGAAGACATAGCGGTGAGCGACCTCGAATGAGCCTTGACTAAGTAAGAGATATTGAAAACTCCAGCTAGATGTGAACTTTGTCAACAAGGGAAGCTCGTAAACTCCAACTAGCTGTGAGACATGCCAACAAGGGACGCCTCTATAGCATACAAAAGTTAAGTGTATCTTATGTTTCTTTTGTTAAATTTAATTGTTTTGTGTTAATGCTTGTTTGTGTGCCAAAAGTATTCTTTTTAGACTTTTACAGTCTGTGTTACTAAAGAGAGTGCTTGAGACGGTTTTCCTCGGCCTGCAGCCAATAAGTATGTTTTAAAAAACTATCTTGTATGTTATTAAGATAAAAGTGAAGGTTGATGAGTATTTAGTTGAATAAAGTAGAATTGTAAACTTATAAAATAAGAGAAGTTTATTATTTTTGTATGGACTTTATTTCTTAAATTTAGATATTAAAAAGGATTAGAACTTACTCAGTATAATTTAGCATAAACAAAATCTTTTCAATCCATCTTAAAATTTAATTTAATATTGAAAAGAATTTAGAAATGAATCAGTGAAATTTAATGGAGATTAAGTCTAATAATCCTATCTTAATTTTTTTTATTTAATTACCTTTATGTAATTAAATTTTTATCCTTTATGGGTTTTAATGGGGAAATTTAAATGTTTGATGAGTGGTGCTGTTAGGCGAAATTAGAAGTTATGTATTTGTTTTGTATGGCTTAGGCCTAAAAGTAAATTGGTCTGTTACAGTACTCAAGTTTAAAGAGGATTAATTTAAGATTATTAATCTTTTGGTGGATAAAATCTGATTAATTGCTGTTTGATATTCTAAACAAAAAAAAAAAAAAAAAAAAAAAGTGAAAGGCCAGTTTGCTTTCTTGGCCTGTATTAATTACAAACAAAAATTTTAAATGTACCTTAAAACCAGAAAAGTTTCATTTATCAAATTTAAGGTGTTGGCTGTTGATCCTTCGTGGGATTTAACCCAACTTTTCAAGGTTCTGCAGTCATAGAATTAATTTGTGTGGATGTCACTTTTACTTGGTTTTCTGTAAATCTATTTATGTTGTAGTGGTTTCTCTAACTAGTTTAAAACCTATCTATTTTACACTGGCTGAGGAAATTGTTTATCAAACAGCTTGTGTGTGATAGATTTGTTAGTTGTGAAGTTAGAGTGACATTTCAGCCAGGTTTTTTTTGAAGTACCCTATACTAATTAAGCCATACATTTGTGGAACATTATATGCTGAAATTTACTTAACAATTAAGCAGGAGTACAAAAGGAATTAGGAATCTTAACACTAACTTTCATTTTAACTTAAATTATCTTAGAGTTTTGTCTGTTTTGGGAAATTGAAGGATATTATCCTTATACAGTTAAATTAGATGGAAGATAGTAATAAAATTAATATTCCATATGCACCACTCACTAAGTTAAAATAACAAAATTCAATGCAATGTAATTAAGGTTAAAATAAAATTCAAGACAGTAGACCCTGATACTGTTTTATCGGTATACTAGCAGGCTTTGTCCGCTTCGTTGGACGTTAAACTTAAATGGTTTGTCAAAATGCCATATCTTTATTAATAACCTAAGTTCTCGCTGTGATTGGTAGAGGTTATTTCGCTCCCAATGTTAAGAGTCTGGGTCCCCACTGTCTTCGGAACAACTTACCCACTTCTTACTTCCCCACCCTCAGCGGGTGAGTTCGAAGTTTTGCAAAATCTCACTAATGTACATAATGCGTACACTTAATCAATATCCACACACCAAAATTCGCCATTCTAAGATAATTCAAAGCGAATTCAAACGGAAAAACATGTTTTTACACATGTTTATTGCCCTCCGACTCCGAGAAGGGGGGGGGGGAATTTCGAATTTCGTGAAATGCAGTTACAATAAGTGCCGGATGCATACAAACAATTTACACACCAAATTTCGTGACCACAGAAGTCTTTAATAGACAGTATTATAAATAAATAAATACAAAAAGCACAGCTTAAGCATCGGAATCCTTTGGTGACTTTAAATATTTTAAGCCATTTTTGCGATGAACTGAATTGGCTATCTCAATTGTGCAATTAAAGATCTTGGCGAGAAACGTCCGAGCTACTTCGGTGCCGAATTTCAAATTTTGCCAAAGGGATCCAATACTAAATCTGTTCCATATCGAATCTGGGTTGAAAACGGAAAAAGGGTAAAATAAATTAGAAATATCAGACCTATATTTATAAATTTGATACCGAATGAAAGGGGTGAATTTGCTGAATCCAGGGGTTTAAACAGTTTTTTGATGCGACAATTAGATTTTTAAAAAATAACTAAAGTATGAAATTTAAGTGGCAACGGAAAAACGGATAAAGGGAAAAATAAATTAGAAATATCAGACCTATCATTACAAATTCAGTACCAAATGAAGGAGGTGATTTTTCTGAATCCTGGGGTGTAAACAGTTTTTCGATACGACAATTAGATTTTTTAAAATTAACTAAAGTATGGAACTTAGATGGCAACACTTCATGTCAATCTTTTCATAATTTGAAGTGCGAATCACGCGAATACAAAAGTCTTTAACTTAAAAAAATTATTTTTATATTTTATTTTTCCATTCAAAGCATTTTAGTGAAAAAATATTTATGGCGCATGCGCAGGCGTTTTTTACCCACAATTTAAACACTAATCATAATTTTGAAAATTTCTATAGATATAATTTCAAGTTGGGTGAAGACCTAAGTTTCTGCCAAGCGCCGTTAAATTCCGTCCAGCCGTTCTCGAGTGATGCCCGGACAAACGTGTTTTAGTCTTTTACCCCCTAGGGGGGGAACGGGGGGGGGAATTTCTGAAAAGTTGATAGATATAATTTTAAGTTGGGTGAAGACCTAAATTCCTGCCAAGCGCCGTTGAATTCCGTCCAGCCGTTCTCAAGTGATGCCCGGACAAAAAAAGCGACATTCGGACACGATGACACACACACACACACACAGGCAAAATTTTCTGAAGTCATTTTCGGCTTTCATGGGGTGTAAAACGTGAAGATATCGCAAAATTTTTTGATTCCGACAAATTTACAGACAAAAGTCTGATTTTATTAATATAGATTCAAATGTCGATCTTATTAGGCAATTTGTACAAAATTTAAAATTAAAACGGATGAAAAAGATTCATTATTTAAAAGAAAAAAAATATTATTTTTTTTTTCTCAAAATAAGTCCTAAAATTAAAATTAGAATTTAAGTATTTACTTAGAAATTATTTATATAAATAACTAAATAGCTATTCTGAAATTGTATAATATTACACGTTTGATTTTGCTAATAAAGATATCTTTCTATCTTTCTTTTAAAAATAAAATTATTTAGTCCATTGTTAAAATGGAACAGTTTGAAGTACGGGTAACTAATAATATTTTTGAAGACGATAATTGTAATAATTATATAGGCTATTTATTTTCTAAATGTATATACAAAATACAATGAAAGTAAAAAATAAATAAATAAATAAATAAATAAATAAAATAAATAATAATTTTTTTCAAACTGAAAATTTTGTCTTATTACATTTCGAAATGGCTGCAATGCGGTGCAAAAGATAAATATTACAAAGTATTCACCAAGTTAATCAGTATTTTTATTTTAATTAAATACTCCTCTCCGAGACAGCTGTTCAAGTTTATTTTTTAGCTACTTTAATTCGTAGTGATTTCTGGCTGTAAGACTGGTAATTAGTTTTAAATTTATGTTCGAGTGCTATTGGTACATTTTTCTTCAGGTAATTTAAACGCAAACATCGTAGTTCAATTATAAAATCGAACGTGAGGTTTTTATTTATAAAATGCAATCAGATAACTTTAATTAAAATCCGATTGCGTAAAATATTTTTCTACGATCAAATATTGAAGATTATCAGTTAATAAGAAAAACTTTAAATATTTGAAAAAAAAAAAAAAAATTCTGGTGTATATAATTATCAATGACTGTTAAATTTTATTTAAAATTATATATATATATATATATATATATATAATTTTTTTTTTCTGCTTCATTTCATCTTCTTATGAATGTTTGTATTAAATCTTTCAACGGGTTTCATTTGTAAAGTCCTATTAAGTGTTAGTTGACCAATCAGATATTCGTTAAAATTCTTGATTGTTGATTTTATTCAGTAAGTTTTATTTCATTATACACACACACACACAGAGAGAGAGAGAGAGAGAGAGAGAGAGAGAGAGAGAGAGAGAGTGGCCATAATTAAACTTAGCCTATTCAGCGCTCTCTGTAGCTGTAACTAAATAGCGGATTTAGTCGAAAATTCATATTTCGGCGAATAAAAAGATGCGTTCTAAGACTGAAAAAAAAAAAAAAAAAAAAAAAAAAAAATATATATATATATATATATATATATATAGTATGTTGTGGACACCACAAGACTTTCTTCTATATTTTCGTATAAAAATTCACTCAGTAACAAAAAAAAAAAAAAAAAATCGATAGCTTTGTTTGAAATTATCACAGATTTATAGTTCAACCATTCATTTTAAAGGTATTGACGAGACCTTTCGAAAGATACCCATCTTGAAAATTTACCCCCCGAAGTGATGCCACCACATGCACAGAATTATTTTACTAGTTAACTACTACTATTATCAATAAATCATATTAATTTTACAATCACAAGTTAAAAATAACTCTCATTATGTACATTTATACGAAATTTTGTCCTATACTGCCATGTTAAAAATTTAGAAAAAATTCGATCACAGTGCCACCTGTTGAGTGATTGATCCCCAAATGACATCAGCATCAGTGTATGTCAGGGTACAACTAAATACCAAGTTTGGTTAAATTTCATTCATTGGTTCGTGAGATACAGCGTCCACAAAAAACATAATGCACACAGACAGACAGATATTTTTTAAAAACTGTCAATTCGAGTTCAGGAAATCCCAAAACGTGTAAATCCATCAAAACATGGAGGTCGAAAATTTTCACGAATCCAATACTTTCTCTATATTACATATAGAAGTAAGTAAAAAAAAAAAAAAAAAAAAAAAAAAACTGCTAGGGAGGCTATGCATCTGCTTTGGGCCATACATCAAAATACAAACAAGTTACAAGTTTCAGTACAGTCGTTTTTATTTATTATTACAGATATCTTTGTTATTTTTTTAGAGATTGTTTAGCGGTGGAAAGCATATTATTCAACGTATGCCAATCATTGTGAAAATAATCTGGCGTGTCACTCACACGACTTTCTCTTACCCTGAAATTTAATTCTATAAATACAGATTGGAGATTAAGGAGTAAGATAACGAGTGCTGTTATGTAAACCTATGTTAAAACAATACAAATTAGACTTCGGAACAGCTTTATTTGAAAAATAATTATAGAAGAGGGGGGCTACTGCCCCCCTCAGCCACTATTTCATTATTGCACCTACATTTATATAGAATTCAAACGTGTTGTTAAATTCAAAAGTACATTTAAAATTATTCAGACTACTTTTACACGCAACATTCCTTCAAACTTATCAATTTTAAACAAACTGTTCTAGTAACAGACGTATTAACATTAAAATATAACATTTGGGACTGCCTAAAATTATTTGTTTTTAATTTACTCTAACAGACACAAAGAGCAATCGTTAAAAACTTGACTTCGGTATTCAGAAAGCCTCAAAACGTATAAATATACAAAATACCAAGCGACGAATATTTAGCTTAAAAAATACATTATTTACCATATGGCAATGAGGAATTCATTTCAATTCCTGAGCAGCTTTCTTGTACGTGGTAAAATATTACAGAAAAGCATTTCCACTAACAATAAAAAAGAATGTTATGACTTAAATATTGAAAGCGCTGTATATAATCTGAAAGTTATGTACACATCACATGGCGCACGTAAACATATTCCTATATTAATAACACACGACACAACCTGAAGTACAATTCCATCAATTTTCAAGTATTGTCGCAATATAATCTAATTATTTTCTGTGGCCCTGTAAACGAACAGTGAATGGTTTCTATACCATATTCTACATGAAACATGTTTTTACTCATATAAAAAATAATATTCGTTTCATTTGGTTTCGTATAGTCTATAGATGTTAAACTCTATTTACCTGCAATTTCCGCATTGATGTAATGTATTTGAATTCTCTTGGGTGCCCCTAATCATGAACCATTTGCTTGATCTCAACGAAAAGTTTAGTGTAACATCCCTATATGATACACATGTAGAATACCAAGTTTGGACTTTCTACTATTATTTGTTTTTGAGATATGCCGATAACCGACAGACACACAGACAAAGACAGAGGCACACAGCCAGACATACAGATACATATATAGACACATGCACAGACCAACAGCTAAAAACATGATTTTTGGATTCAAGGCACCTCAAAACGTGTAAATATAACAAAAACTAAATTTCCAAAATTTGTCCCAAAAACAATACTTTTTTTACCTTATGCGGGTATGAGAAAGTAAAAAAAAAAAAAAAAAAAAAAAAAAAAAAAGAATATACACATATATATATATTTAAAAGCAACAAGAAAAAATTAATTGTATGTCTAGGAGCATCGTTTTCTTTTCTGCGGAGAGAAACCTTTTGAGGGGTATAAATATTCAGTATGAGAAATTTTAGAGGAACTCATAAATTACTTTAAAACAAATCGTTTAACTATAGGCTTGTGATACTTTAAAAATGTTAATTTTTTTCCATTGTAAAAAAGTCTTATTTTTTTTTTCAGATGTCGTCTGTAACGCACAAATTTGACTTAGTTTTAATATTTAATATTTAATTTTTTTGAAATAAAATTATTTGCATTCGTCATGAAAAATATTTTTCATAAATAGTTTTAAGAAATAATTCGCAATGCGTGAATTTGTGTAGGAAAATAAAGAAGGAAGTCTTGTGATAGCAACAACAAATTAATGTTTTCCCCTACTTTACAACTAAAGCAAATTTGGGTTGTACAATAAACATCACTACTCTAGAGTATTACGTTTTATATCTAATATAGCTAGCACTTCGTTAGGGATTAGGCAGGCAATAAAAATATATGGACAGCGATTGTTCGCTATGTATCAGGAGCTTATGCCAATAAACAATTAGGAGCACTGTTTCACAGTTTATATAACATTTGCTATCGATCTTTAATATACAATAAAGAACCTACAGAGTGCCCCCCCCTAACTTTGAAATGGCATAATTGCGAAACAGTGAGAAAGAGAAAAATGAAACAAGTGGTATGTTAGAAGGACTAGAGTGCCTTTATAGAAAGAGTGGTGACATACGAGGGACTAACTGTGATGGGTCAAAGTTTCTAGTTTGCCAGATCTATATAAAAAAAAAAAAAAAAAAAATAGAATTTCAAAAATTGGATACTTATAAATAATGAAGGTAAATTTTATTTTTTAAATTCCTGGTTTTGGATAGCAAAATGTATCATTTATTTTTAGAGTAAATTATTTTGAGGGATACTTCTTAATTATTACTTATATCAACGTTTTTATTAGAGTGAAAAGATCGCACGTACTTTAAAAATTAAGTGGATATTCACAATAACAATAACAATAATTTTATTATTTTTATTTATTTTTTTATAGGAAAATGTGTTATTTATTGTTAGAGTAAATTATTTTGATGGATTCATCTAAATTATTACTGTTATCAATTTTCTTATTACAGTGAACCATGATTAAGCTTACGATGCATAATTTACAATGCATTTTTATATTTCTTTTATTTTGTAACATTTTTCCTTAAAACTAATCATTATGTATGATTCAGAAAACTGTCAGTGTTTATAAAAGTATTGTTATTATTATTATTATTAAGTTAATTATTATCTTCGAATAATTTTTTAATTAAAAAAGTAATAATGATAAAATTAGCAAATCAGACGATTGTGTTAATCTGATCTGTCGAAATTTGGAGAAAAAATGCTTTGAATTTCTATACCTCTTTTTTGAGTTTGTGCAACATTAAAAGCCTTAAACTGGATTAAAGTCCTTTTTCACAATTCACGTAATATTTGTATAGATAAATTAATGCTATCAATATCACAATTTTCACGTGATTAACAAAGGGGAAATATTGTGCGAGCAAAATAAAGAGCAACTAAGGAGAACGTCAACATCCAGTGATCGCTGTTTGTGTCGGCAACTCTCTATGTGATATGAACTGGAATTTGTCGTACACTAGTTTGCAGGAGCAATTACAAGATTAGTTAATATAGTTAATATTAGTTAATCGCCATAAGAACACGATGCTAGAGATCCTTCAGTAAACTAAAGGATTTCTAATGATGCTTCAAATAGTACTCAGAAGTACAGGAAGTTCAGTCGTCAGTCTGTTTCAGTATTGACGCGAATAAAGCTGTGTTCAAATACTGGCGATTGCAGGGCGACAGGTGTGGGCTCTAATCAAATCCCTTTGATGTGTGATTTGGAAAAAAAATTTCTCCTCTGACAAACCTGACAAACCTACTACTGCGATAATTGCATGGGGAACTTGGGTCTCTTTTGTAAAAGAGCAATAAAAAGTAATGTCCTTCATTGTAAACATGTGCAAAATTTCAAGGGTCAATTTCGGACTTTGGATAATTTATAACTTTGTCGCTCTGCATCGTTGCTAGTGTTTGAACGTAGCTTAAGGGAGTTGTATTGAATTACCGTAATTTCGCGTATATAACCTGCGGCGACAGATAACCCGCATGATAAAAAATTTATCTAAAAATAATTATAACCGAAAGATACCCCGCACTAGAAGATACTCCGCACTTTTAAAATCACATGGTCGGGAATCACCGTTTGTAATTTCAATATTAGTTGCTATTATTTTAATAATAAGTAGGAAAAGTTACAAATAATAAACAAATATACAACTAAATATAAATAATAAACGAATAAATTTACTTACCTATAATGAAAGAGCAAATAATCATAACTTATCATAAATCTTTCTCTTTGTATAAATTGCTATAAACTGGAGTAATTTCTAATGATTAACCAGAACATTATAGATTATAATGAATTTATTTACAAAATTCATTCAAATCCATCGAATTCGGTTTCTTCCGCATCAGAATTAAAATGTTGCAATATTGTTAGGGACAGTTCGTCTTCATCATCCTTATTATCCTCCTCATCAAGTTCCTTTTCAATGTCCTCAGTTTCATCGGCGTTATACGTTAACACAATCGCAACCGCTGACGTGATTTCACGTCATTTTAACTTCTATAGCTAGTTGCCGCTGACGTAAATACACGTCTTTTCAGATCCTGTTTCTATTTACTGATGACACGAATTCACGTCATTTAAAGAATTTCTATGGAAACAATACTTTAGTTTTATTTCGACAATATTATTACGGTATTAACTCTTCGATAGTATTATAGGTTCGTTCTAATATTATATGACTAATCTTCATTTCAAACTTCAGATAATTACAAGAGTAACATTTTAAAACATTATGTTTAATTTTTATGCACGTTTAAATATAAAAAGTTTATGGCAACTAGCTTAAGTTTACTTCAATATTCAACGGCAATCAGTTTTAGAAAAGTGAAAAGTATGCCGGTCACGAAAGTGTTAACAATCCAGACTTTTTGAATCCAGATTTTATCGTTTTGATAGTAATAAAGTCCCAAGTTTTTATTACCCATTCAGCTATTTTCACTAGAAATGGTTTGATTTTCTCCTTGTCCGCGATACACCCCGCACCAGATGATAACCCGCAGGACATACAAAATGAGGTTTTTTTTAATAGATTACCTGCGGGTTATATACGCGAAATTACGGTAGTTAATATAAGAAATTGAAGAACGTAATGTAATATTTATTGGAACAACGTGTTGTTATTGTACTGGAATACCACCGATTAGATCGAAATCCCACGATAACAAAGCGAAGCACGTTAAAAACGGGCCAGACGAGAAGACAACTCATGATTTTTTTCATATATGAAATTCCAGACTTCTTTGTCCATCATACCACTTGTTTTACATTTCTGTCCCTCACTGTTTAGAAGCTATGTAATTTCAAAGTTGCGGATGTGCTTTTTGAAACACCCTGTATATTACAAATTAGAGATTTATCGGAGCCAAAGCACTGAATTGATAAAAAAATTAAGTGTACTAATTTTACACATTATATACCTGCCAAACTTTCATTTTTTAACGTCAGTTTAATAAATTAGAAATTTTTATTTTATTTAATTAGTGAATTTCGTTACAAGAATATATAAGAAATTTCCATAAAAAAATTCTGGTAGAGAAGAAATGTAAAAGTTGAAAACTATAATATTGTGAGAAACTTAAATTATTTATCAAAAATTTGAAAAAGAATTATACTCTGACAATAAACTACGTCAGAAAAAAAAAGTAAATTTATTTATACATATATATATTAAAAATTTTCCATAATTATTTACTAAATTACTTATTTAGTGTTTTACAATCTAGTGAAGGAAAAAAAAATTAAAAATAGGTTATATTGTGTTGATGTAATTCACAATTTCTTTTGACATTAGCAGAAACATAATATGATTTAGAAATTAGATGGGTTTTAAACAATGCTATTGGTTAATTTTTAATAGCTGAAAAGTGTAAGAAAAATTCATATTCATAGGATGTTAAACATCTACTTTAACGTTTATTTTGTCAGTAAAAAATATATGCCAATATCAACTGTCGTTATTAGTTTCACTGCTTAGATTTATTTATTAACATTAGCTATGCACTTGCAATTAAATATATATATTGTTGTTATTTTATAGAGTAATTGTAAATTTGTGGCAATTATCAGTTTAAACTGGTATATATATATTTTTATGTTACGGTTTTAATATAACTACATATGCACTAATTTATATTTAAATGTATTTGTGCATTAAAATTCCTCCTTTTTCTATGTATTTTATATAAAATGGTCTCTAGTATCTCCAAACATTTTAATAATGATAAAAATATTAATTAATAATTTTTATATCTTCATTGAAACCACATTTTCATTAAGTTTTAAATTATGATTAATTCTCGATTTAAGGCCTTTATAATACACAATAAATTAAATTAAATATTTTGATTAGATTTATTTTTCTTAATATGCACATAATTAATTTTGCTATCCCATTTTAATACGTATTAATTGGTGGTATTAATTATGCACCTGCATTACATTTTGTACGTTTAAGTAGTATTATCACTCTCCTAAATTTCTTCCTGATTTATATCGTTAATCTCATTTTGCTTTCATTATCATTTATTAAATGAGGGTAATTGCAAACTTCAAATTACTTATGACATAATGCTATTGCGAAAAATGGATTTGCATTACGATAAATTTCAATTTCGTGTAACTCCTATTAAATATTCATTAATTTAATTTCATTACATTACAGTTTTTGCGGCTAACCAACATCAACAACATCAATCAAACTTAGTAGAGGAATGTTTTAATGAAAAATACTTTAGAATTTTTCGTTAAAAAAAATCATGGTTTTTTAGCATAATTTAACATATTTTTGTATTAATTGAATATATATATATATATATATATATATATATATATATTATATATATATATATATATATATATATATACATATATATATATATATATATATATATATATTATATTTATGTTTATTTTTTAAAAAA
The DNA here is from genome assembly GCA_963930645.1 of Salticus scenicus. Taxonomy (NCBI): domain Eukaryota; kingdom Metazoa; phylum Arthropoda; class Arachnida; order Araneae; family Salticidae; genus Salticus; species Salticus scenicus. The sequence goes on from OZ005650.1 coordinate 180,045,991, forward strand.
GAAAACGTTCAAAAATATTCTTTATCTCATTATGTTTATCGGTTTATTTTTTGAAAGTGTAATATAAAAGCTATTTTTTTTTTTTTTTTTTTTGTTCTCAAAAAGTAGCCACCTTTAGTGACTAAATGGTTTGTGAATACTGAGAATTTTGATCATAATAAACATGCGTTCGATAGCTGCGGGGATGCTCTCAATCTGATATGGTGTTTTAACTCCATTATAATGAAACCAATAAACATATTTATAAAGCCTCTTTAAACAGACGTAATTTATCTGCATTATAAACTTATAAACACATTTTAGAATAGAAAGGTATTTCTTCAGATACGATATATATATATATATATATATATTCACACATTATATTAAAAACAATAATTAATTACGCAATAAAAATATTTCATATGTGTAATTTTTTATAAAAAGTGCTTCATTTTCTAAGAGACTAAGTATACACATTTTTAACAGTTTTCCTTTTGTGCATAAATATGCAAATTACAATCATTGCATATTCTGTGGCAACCGACATACAACTGACTATGGGAGAACAAAGTATTTTATTGTGCAGTAAAACCATTTTAAGAGGTTTTCTTGTTTCTTATCGATAGTCATACCGAAACTTAAACATACGGGAAACAGTATAGACTTTAAAATTAGATTACAGGGTTGCCAGGAGGATACTCCAATTTTAATTTCGTACACCACTAGTTTTATGATAAAACAATCCATCGTTTTATAATAAAACCAAAAAATTGTAATTAAACTAATACTAATAGAAGGTTGCTTTGCAAAATTAGTGGTGTTAAATAATAAAACTATAGTATAACCTTGACAAACCTGGAATTGAACATCAGATGGTACAATCATAAACCTTGGAATTAAAACACCATTTTTGTTGCAAGTTTATCCATAATAACAATTTTGAAAACATTTTAGATATGTTCCTTTATTCATGATCTTGTACCATGACGAAATGAAGGTACACTGTCAAAAAAATGTTTGCTGCAGTTTGCTGCTAAAAATTTTCTGTAATTCAGAAAAATACGTTCTATCAACGTTATTTTTCCGCTGATAGAACGTATTTTTCTGAATTACAGAAAATTTCTGGCAGCAAACTCCAGCAAACAGGACTTTTTTTTTTGACAGTGTAGATCTAATTTAAGAGGCATAATAGGTGCATCAGCTTTAATTTTTCATTTTGGTACAGTATTTAAAGTAGCTTTAATGTACTCAGAAACTGGGTTGGATAGTTTACTGTTTCATCTACAGTCGGTAACAGAAGTGTCCGAACACTCGCAAAAATTCCTATGTAAAAAAAAAAATACACTTCATGCGGTTTTGTTAAATAAATCGTTGTCGAATCCTGTTCTTAGTCAGTGTAAGAACACGATTCGATAAGGATTTATTTAACAAAACCGTATGAAGTGTACTTTTTTTACATTGGAATTTTTGCTAGTGTTCGGACACTTTTGTTACCGACTGTACAGAATATACATAATAAACGGATGAGTAAGTTTGAAAAATGTAAGCAACTGTGCAAAACGTTGCTTATTGATGACTGTAAATTTGTCTTTTTTTTATTGCAATCTTAGTTATTTTATATACTGAATCATGGTCACTCAAGTGTATCTGGAGGTTAGGGGAAACTGCATGTGATAACTCTTGGTGACATTTTGCAAATTGTTTTAATGTCTGCCATTGGTGTATTGTCATTAAACAAAAAATAAATAATAATAAAAATAAATAAAAATAAATAAATAAATAAATAAACGCCACTTCGAACTAATTTCACCTTAAATTATCGCAAAAACATGCGGCTGGAATCGATTGATTGGTTATAATGTCTAATTATTAATAAAACAGTTAAATTTTGCTTAAAAGGTCGTCTACATATCAAAATTTGAAACAACTTTATTTTTTCGAATGATAACACCTATTTTTAACTCCATATTCGAATTTCTGAGATAGAGACTGTTCGTAAAAAGGTATATTTTGTATACTTAAAAAAAAAAAAAAATTCTTGATAGAGTTACAAACGGAAATGTGTTACTTCATCCCAACATAAAAAAGTAAATAAATAAATAAATGAATAAAAGATCTCGCACAGAAAAGTATTATATCCATACAGATATTAATCGGAAAAGAAGTATGATAATCTTAAATATAAAATAAACTAAAGTAATGCTATTTAAGTAATTATTTAATGCTAATTAAGAAGTAATTTGTGAATCTAATTTTAATTGAATAACTATTTTAAATTGTGTATGCAAAGTTAGAGATAACACAGTTGATAATAAGTGACAGACCCATAACAGCAATAAAAACTGAAATACCACTGTAACTCGAAGTATTACTGTAACTCGTAGACGACCACTTAAGCAAAATCTAACTGAACCGGTATAAACTAGGCTTTATTACTAATTAATCGGCACCAGCCGCATGTTTCTATACTAATTTTTGGCGAAATTAGTCCAGGGGAGGTAACTTTTTTTTTTCTTTTATGACTGTACATTCATCTTTTCTATCGCTTTTTAGGTGGCTGATAAATTTGCGTTATGGGTATCCAGATGCGAGGTTCAAATCCATAAATAAATGTTTGTAGTGATTTAAAAATTACTTTATGTTATACATTGTTAAAAATTTGATATTGAAGTAGCTGCAACCATCAGTTGGTTTAACCTTTTACCATGATTTGGTAATTTTGTGTTGAACCAAATATTAGTATTACGTTTTAAATTAATATATATATATATATATATATATATATACATATATATTTTACCGAGACGGGGATTAAACGAAAGACCTGCTTGTCTCAAGTTAAACACACAGGTACTGTACCAAGCTTTCTTGCCCGCTAGTTCTGTTTCGCTCATTTTGATAAAAGGGGTTAAATTTTATAGGGTCTTATCTTGACCTCTTGGCCCATGGGTGAGTTTGTTGCACAGAATTTGCACTTTACCCCATGTTTTCGACCACGCACTTTAATTTAAGCTTGGTTTGGTTTCAATTGAAATTTTACTGATTCATACTTCCCTTGTGAGTGGATGTATGGTAGCTCTAAGTTTTGGTGCAACAGGCAACTTAAATACAATCGCAGTAGAAACCTTAAAAGTGAAGTTGAACCATATTATGGTATTGCTCATTACTCCATATAGTGGTTCAAGTTTGAACTGAAATTTTTAACAGTGCAAGCCCAGGAATAATTAGCCTTATTTAGCTAAATCTAACCTTATTGCAACAAAGCAACCATCTTCTGTATCAGGTATTACGCAGCAATTTCTTAGTTTCAAATATTGTCTGCAAAAATATTGTCCGGTGAATTTAATGATGACCTCAATGTTTTTCAGGTTAATTAATTTTATATGTCTGGTTTAATTGTTGTTATCGTGTTGTATTTATTTTCAAAATATTTTCTATTTATACATGTATGTTTGTATGTGTCTGTATATATATATATATATATATATATATATACAGGGTGATTATAACTAAAGTTACGATTTCAAAACGCTATAATTTTAAAACTATCCATCTGAGCGATTTGGTATTTTACCAGAGCAATCGTGAGGCAAGGAAATTTTGTTTAGAAAAAGAAAAGAAAAGAAAAAAATAGTTTCAAAATGTGCCATTAATTATCCGTAAAGTGTTTGTTTCATGAAGCTCCTCTTTTTCTCTTTTCACTATGACTGTTTCCGCTGTAAATACGTATTCTTGTCTTTTTGATAAAAAAGAAAAAATGTGGTAAACCCTTGAAGTCTGATGTTTCCTGCAATTCCATTGTGTTGCTAACAACATTTCTATGCTTAATGAGTCCATTTAGGCGTTTCCCTCACATTACCCTGACAACGCCATCTATAGGAACATGTTAGAACTACTTTTTTCCTTCCACAAACAAAAATTTCATTGCCTCACTATTGCTCTGGTAAAATATCAAATCGCTCTGATGGGTAGTTTTAAAATTATAGCGTTTTGAAATCGTAACTTTAATTATAATCACCCTGTATATATATATATATATATACACACACGGTTGTTACAAGTTTGCTTAGAACGCTCTGGAGCCGGTTCTATGGCTCCAAACGAAACAAAATTTCACTAATATGAAGTGCAAGTGATGCATTCTGTGAGAAAAAAAAGTTGAAATTTTCGTCAATAGGCTTTGTTCCAACATCCAAGGCAAGTTTAAGATTCATTCTATCAATTTCGGTCAATCCAAAGGAAGCACGTGAAATTTATTTTGTCTTGGTGTATTTTGTAAGGTGGTTTTGTAGACTATTTGTAAATCTACAAAACCACCTTAGATATTGAAGCAGTACCACCTATTGGCGAACATTGTTACTGATATTTTTCGATTTTGCAGAGCGCACCGCCACCTATTGACGAAAATAATTAGGGTCAGTCGTACTCTGTGAAAATTGAAAAAAAGAAAAAGCGCTACAACTTTCGTCAAAAGTTGACGCTGTGCCAATATCTAAGGCGATTTTTGCAGATTTTTGCAGACGGGAAAAACCTAATATAGATAGTAGGATTTTCCTGTAAATTTGGCACGTGTTAACAATAACCCTGATAGCTGATATTTTGCTAAAAAGTGTTTAGGGTCAAATAGAAAAAAATAAAAGGGTATGCGTACCAGAATAATAAATAAATAAATAAAATATATGTATATACATACGTATATATACATATATATTTTCTTATAACGTTTTTTTTTTTTTTTTTTTTTTTTACTTAGCTGTAGTAGATAAAATCCATTTTTTGTTTTAAGATTTAGATATCATTTCAGTGAAAAATAATGAAAGAAAATAATACCAAAGAAAGATTTCATCAAATGGTTTTTCACTTTGTTGTTATTATTTTTTCATTTCACAATAGATGTATTTAAAACTTTAGAAATTGGGATAACAAAATGCTTATTTTTATTAATAACGTATTAATGTCAAACATAATTTTATGTAAAGACAAAAATGCAAAACCAGAAAATTTTAAGCATAGCTTTTTTAACAAATAATTTTTGTTAAAAAATTCTTAAAAAAAAAAAAAAAAAAAAAAAAGATTTTTATGTTACATGACATTTGTTTATGGAATTCTACTTAACCAAAAATGTACATAATGTATCAACTAAAGTTTAGTTTGCATTTCTCACGAATATTTTTGACAATGAAAGAACCATTGCTAGAACCATTTTTTGTAATAATTCTCATTAATCATAATTTTTATTATTTATTGTGAAATGATGTGTAAACCTTTATTTTGCTGACTAGAATAATTTATTTTTTCAAACTCAGATGTTATTTTCTCTTACATAATTAAATTGTCAAAAAATTTAATATTTTTACCAATATTTCAGTTTTTACTGTTGCATTTATTATTTTTTTATGTTTGAGCTAATCACATTTATATGATTAATAAAATTTTGAAAATTTTCTTTAGTAATATTACTAACAAATTTTCGCAAAATTTACATAATATTATTGTGTGAAACAAAGTTTAATATTTTTTGTTTTTATTTCTGTTACTTGCCGAAAATCCCCTCTCTCTCTCACACACAATCCATAATAAATGTGTGAAATTATATATATATATATACACATATAGATAGATAGATATACAAGGGGGTTAAAATTAATTTGACGGTACTCAGTGACCAGTAACTTCGATTCTACTTTTAAAATCCGAATGAAACTTAAGATGCGTGGTGTATGTAGATCATGTGACTGATATTTTTATCGAAACAAAAAGTTTAAGCTTTTCCAATAAATCTCACTTTTTGAATTATAGTAAATAAAAATGATTCAAAATGATTTCTTGCTGTCCAATTGTATAGTAACTTTTAGGAGTGATTATTTCTAACAACACATATTATTACATAGCAAAATTTATTTGCATCTTATTCATCTGATACATCATTCTAATTACTCTGCTAAAACACAAACTGTCACCTATTGGTAAAATTTATTTTTCTTCTTATTTTCTACAGAACCCACTTTTGAAAATCTGCAAATAATTTTTGCCACCGTTTGCATTGTTGCGCTGTTTTAATATCGTTGTAGAGGTAAAATGAACTCCTTGTTAAATTTTTATGCTAAAAATAACTAATTATATTATTAAAAATTAAAAGGATTTAAATTATCTAACTTTTACTTACAATTTTCTTTGCCGTATTTTCCCGCGTATAATCCGCAGGTCTGGTAAATTAGTTTCACACTGAAGTAGTTACATTTTTTGGCTCCTAGTAATGAAGGATTTGCATTCATAAATATTCTAATTCTTTATTGTTTAAGATAAAGAAACATCATACTTTATTTGTTCTATTTTTTTTAAATATAAATATATATCAAAGAACAATACATATAACCCGTATTGTCAGAATGTTCGAAATCCTGCTGCTCTTATAATTAAATACTTTATATATGTGTTGGAATCCTTATGTATTAGGAAACATACTTTAGCCTTCTATATTCCCTGTCATTCTGTTTATGAATGTAAAAATTGAAGCCTTACACTATAGCATATATGGATTCTTCCGTTTGGAATGCGATCCTACCCTTCATTATATACTCCTTTTATTACTTAACAATTTCGTCCATTTTCAAGTGTGTCTACTAGCATTTTTTTTTCTTTTCTTTTTTATTCTACTTTTTAGTACAATCCTCCTACGCTTTCTTCATTTGTTTTCAGAAGCGCATCCAATTTCATTGAGATACACTTTCACATAGAACACTTGTTCAAAGAAAATATATTCTTACAATTCATAATACTCTACTCTGGTAGCAATAACTGTTTTTATCTCAGAATTTTAACATTTATATGCAGGATTTTTTTTTTTTTTTTTTTTTTTTTTTTTTTTTTTTTTTTTTAGCAAGCACCCTGTATTTCAGTTTAAAGTAAAAATTATTACTTTGAACCTTTTCTTTAAATAATAAAATGCAATATTTAAACATTTTTAAATCATATAAAATCACAAAATAAAATAAAATAAAAACAAATTTATGAAACATATTATTTGATTGGTTTTGCTTATTTATAATACACACATACACACAAACACACACACACACACATATATGCATATATATATTGATTGTTGTGTGATACATCGCAAAATAATAAATCAAAGTCCACTGTTTCTTTATTTTAAGTTATTTTCTGTAGCATTTTCTAAATTACTTTTTCAAGAAATGATTTCTTTTTCCTTATTCCCATTTCTATAAAATCTAAATGTGCCGCACGTGTCTGTAGTAAAAGTAAATGACAGTTGTTTTTTGAAAAAAAAAAAAAAAAAAAAAATCTTTTGCAAGGTTTAGTAAACGAGAAACATATTTATTTTTTCCTTTATTTATAAAACACGATGAAGTAATATTTCTTTGAATTTAAAATTTTTCAAACTATGTACTTTCAATAATACTGTGCTTATAAATTTCATTTTTCTTATTTAGTTGTCAGTATTTGTAATGCCATTATTAACGATTTTTCCAAAATAAAAATTATACTATTTAGGCTTAGACATTTTTCCTGGAATCAAAACATAATGATTGTAAAAATTTTATGATCTAAAAATTTTATGTTTATTTCGTGAAAACTTTCTAATATTTAGGTCACATTTTGTATTTTCTAATAGTTAGATTAAATTATTTATTAACATGTGAAAATAGAACAAAAAAATATAGAAATTATTGAATTACATAGAATAACTTTATTTTGTTATGAAATTTTGCAGAATAAAGTACATGAAACAGAATTGAACAGCCTCTAAGAGAGGTACACAAAGAATACCAAAAACAAGGAAACTGAAAATCCATACACTTACTATGTAATACCAATCTAAGTTGAAATAAAACCTTTGTTGAAAATTAAATTATTGCAACGGTTATAGCACTCCTACTTTTTAACATTCGTCTTATTTTTAAGGTAATTAAAAAAGTAGGAGCACTACGACGCCTGCCATTTTAAATTTCGATAGATTTTTTAATTACATTACTTTATATAAAACATAACATTTTCATAAGGGAAAAAAAAATGTAATCTGTGTCTTGCAGTTATCACCAAATAGTAAATCAACAGTGGGTAACTCATACTTTCTGGATGCAAGTGCTGGGCTAATGCAGGATTTGGATAAAACGAAAATATTTTTTTCTTAAGGTTATTTCATTTGTTTTAAAACGAAATTTCGTTCGAAGTTATATATATATATATATATATAAACTTCAAAAGCAAAAATAATTATTGCAGGGAGGGAACACGGGTGCAGAAATCATACCACTATCAATGTAAGAATATTGTCAACTTCTTAAATCAATGATATTATAGGTACAGAAATTTCTTAAACAATTACCGTTATGAATTCGGCGCCCGTGTTCCATCCCTGATATTGTTAACAACTCACTTATGAAACTCAAAAAAATTTCTTCATGTTTGTTCAAATTATCAAAATTTTGGGATTAATTTAGCTATAATTTTGTATACTTTTAATTAAAAGAATTATTTCTCTAAGAGGAATAAGCTTTTTTTTTTTACTTTTTCAATATTCAATAGAAGAAAGTATTGGATTCGTAAAAATTTTCTACCTCGGGTTTTTGATGGATTTACACGTTTTGAGAGCTGTAGAATACGATTTGACCATTTTTAGAAAATGTCTGTCTGTCTGTCTGTCAGTCTCTGTGTGTGTGATAAAATTTTGTGCCAACTGTATCTCAGGAACTACTGCACAGAATTTCATACAAATTGGTATATAGACCTTGACATAAATTAGTGCCAATCAACTTTTGGCAAAAACTGTCTTACAGGTTGCGTTGCCATCCCACTTTTTCTAAATTTTTAACATGGTGATATAGGACAAAATTTTGTATAAATGTGCACAAAGTGAATTATTTTTTAGGAATCAATATGAAATATACAAGATTTATTTATAATAGAGATAGTCAACTGGGAAATTTTTTTTGTATGTGTAAGAGCCTCGCCACCCCCCTGGGGGGAAGTCCCCGCTCAAGAGGAGTAAATTTTCAAGATGGGTATCTTTCGAAAGGTCTCGTCAATACTTTTAAAACGTATGGTTGAACTATAAATCTGTGATAATTTAAAAAAAGGTTATCGATTTTTTTACTTTTAACGAAAAAAACTTGAAAAAAAAAACTTTTTTTTAAAAATTATTATTTATTGCTACTGAGTGCATTTTTATAGGAAAATATAGAAGAAAGTCTTCTGGTGGCCACAACATACTATAGTTTTTTTTGTTCTTGAAAAAAAAAATTCGTTAATCTGAACAAAAATCCTATTAAATGCATTTAAAGGTCAGTTTATGTTATTACGACCAACTTTCAAATCATTTATGTAGATAACAAACCTATTGCTTTGCTGACATCACAATTCACCTAAAACGACGTGTCAATGTTCTTCTTCTAATGTGTTTTTATCACCATTTCTGTTTTCATCACATCTGACATAAAGTGAAATGCGTCTGTTGTTTATTGTAATGTTATTTTTTTAGTATTTCCATTCTTAGTGTTACCCTTTACACAAAGATATTAATCTGTTATTAATATGTTTACATTTGCATCTGACTGTTTATTATGTATTCCATTAATAGAAGAAACAATCCCCCATTGTCTTAAAAATCGTTATTTTTTAAATTTCCAATCTTTTTAGAAGCATTACCCGACTATTGTAAGTAATGGAAGTTTTGTTTTCGACCAAAAAAATATATATCGAGTTTTGACCTTATATACATGTTTTATAAAGTCTTTTTAGGCTAAGAAAAGTGATTTTTGGCAGTTGGTCGATGTGTGTGTGAGTGTGTGAAACTTCTGGCATGTCACACATTAGAACAAATAAAGGTAGAACGACGAGACTTCAGAATTAAGACAGATCCGGTGTACAGACGATTTTGCAAATTTTTGTAAAAATTGGAAAACCGAAATTGGACCGTAAGTTCATATCTCAATCATATCAATGGCTCTAAGGGTATTTTTTCAAAATGGTTATGCAAACTTTATTTTAGTTGATCTTTCGTATGCATTAGTTGTTTAATCCAGAAAATTCATACACGCTCTCTATTAGAAGGAAAATTTTAGAACTTGTAAGTTGCGTTATTTAAAAGCGGTTCTACGAATTTTCAAGAGACTCGCCATATTAACTCTCTTACAGATGTCCTTCCGTACGTAGTTCTTGATTTCCGGTGAGTAGACAAGTTCTCGAAGTTTTGGTGAAAATCATAAGTGGGATCGAAAGTCGGTATCTCAAAGACGGTTCTAACGATATTCTTCAAATTTGCTGTGTAAACCCTCGTTTAGATGCATTACTATCTTATTATAGAAAAATCGACGGGAATCCTGATTAGGTAGATCAGTTTTAGATCTCGCAAAGATTTTATTTTATCTACTTTTTTTTTTTTTTTTTTTTTTTTTTTAACGGATTTGTTAATATTTTCTTTAAACTCGCGATGTATATACTCTCTTTTTCATATGTCGTTCGGACATTTGTATTAGTTTGCACTCACAGAAAAAAATTTTGGGTTTCGAACTTTTTACTGCGGTCAGAAGACGTAAATTTGACCTATTTTCAAAAAGAGTTTTTAATATGTATAGCAGTGGTTAATGAAAATCGTGTGGTTGTTGCACACAAGATTTTTTTTATTCACTTTTTAGCATTTAATTTTTTGTTTTAAAATATCAATGAAATTAATGTTTTCATTTTTTTTAAAAATCTAATTTAGTTTATTCTTTAAACTTTTGTTGTAATATTAAAAGACCTTCATCGTAACTTAATGTCTAAAAAATTAGTCTGAAATTCAGTAAAATTGAAACCGGTATTAATTTCAGATATTAAAAAAAATTATACACTAATAATCACATTTAAAATTCTTATTTCATACAAACTTTACAGCTTCTTATTCACCTACTTTTTTTCTTAATTATATCGTACACTGTAAAAAATATGTCCTATTTACTGCCAGAAAATCTCTGTAATTTGAGAAAATACGTTCTGAGAACATAATTTTTTCGTAAAGTACGCGTATTTTCTCAAATTACAGAGAATTTCTCACAGCAAATAGGGCATATTTTTTACAGTGTATGTAATATAAAAAATTAAAGTAATTTTTTAACTTAGAATACTTTCTTGTTTAGATTTACTATTTGGTTATTTGTTATTATTTGTTTTAACTCAATGTCTTTAAAATGTAAGCAAAATATCGTATCGCTTTGAATCTTTTTCAGAGAGTAATATACTGGATATAAAATTTTTAATTAAAAACAAAATGAAATATTTATTTGATATATTTTAAAATCTCTTATGTTAAACTAATTGAGAGCAAATATATTTATTAATATTAAAAAAAGAAAATCATTTGTAGTATTTCAGCATCTAAATAAATAAATTATATTCAGATTTAAGTAAGTTTATATTACACATTACACATTGTAATAAAAAAATAAAGCAACTAGGATTTTTTTTGAGTAGGTTTTATATTTTCTGTTTTACATTATTTTTTAGAAGCTTGAAATTGAGATGCTGTTTTGGTTACGTTATTAGTTCCCCATCATACTTAGGTATGGGGAAGTTAGGTAATCGTGAAAAATTTCGACCTCGGTTTTTTGACTTTTTTACACGTTTTCAGGTGTGAGGAATCCGAAAATGACAAAATTTCTATGGTGTCTGTCTGTAGGGTGTCTGTTAGTCTGTTAGTCTGTTAGTGTGTAAGTCCGTTAGTTTGTTAGTCTGTGTACACGATATCTCAAGAACAAATTGTCGCAGAGAGGTCAGATCAGTTTTAAAATATTACTTTCGACACTGGCAAGAACTCTATTTATTTGCAACATTCGAATTTAAAAACTTCGTAAGTTATTAGAAATTTACGATTTTCTTAACATGGGGGAATAGGACAAAAATTCACTTAAACGTGCATTAAATGGAAACTTTTTACTGTAAAAATGTCAGACCAGTTTTAAAATATCAGTTTTGATGCCGGAAGGAACATCAGTAACTATAAATATGCTACTTTGAAAATTTCGCAAGTTATTGGAAATTTACGAATTTCTTAACATGGCAGTATAGGGCAAAATTTCACATAAACGTCAATTTTGAGAGATATTTTCATCGTAAAGATGTCAGACTACTTTTGAAATATTATTTAGGACACTGGTATGAATATTAATGACTATGAATTTTCCAATATAAAAATTTCGTAAGTTATTGGAAATTTACAAATTTCTTAACATGGCAGCATAGAGCAAAATTTCACATAAACGTCAATCTTGTGGGATATTTTCCTCGTAAAGATGTCAAACCACTTTCGAAATATTATTTAGGATACTGGCATGAATATCATAGACTATGATTTTTCCAATTTAAAAAAAATTCGTAAGTTATTTGGAATTTACGATATACTTAACATGCCAGAATAAGGTAAAATTGAGCATAAACTTTCATTTTGAGGCTCATAAATACATTAGATAACTTCAAAATTACATTTATGATATTTGTTTGAACATGATTGAATACAAATATTCTAATAGGAAAATTTCGTAAATTATTCGTAATTTACGATTTTACCAACATAGCGAAATTGTAAATTTTTCATATAAATATGAATTTTGAGGATTATTACATTGGAAATAGTAGCATGAAAACTAAACAACGGAATTGACCCTGATAAAATAAATTAATAGATTAGAATAAGATAAATATATCGAAGTGAACGGTGGATAGCCTATTAGGCGGGGATTTCATTCTGTCACTGTATCAAGCTTTTGTCAAATTCATTTCTTTTAACATGATTATATCTCTCAAGCTAGAAATTTATGAGAACATAAATATGATGGGGAACTGAGCAGAGTCCACCTATGCCAACTAGTTTTTTATTTCAATTGCAGATTTTTTTTTAAATTAGTAATAAATAAATTACATATTTGAAATATATCTTTACGTTTTATAATAATTACGTTTTTAAAAAATTTTTTTAAGATTAATAATTTATTTTAAGAATGAATGTATCATTTAATAATAATAATAATAATAATAATAACAATAATAATAATAAAGTTAGAAACTAAACAAAATCAGTCCCAATTTTCTTTAAGTACAAAAGTGAAGAAAATATCAATTTCTTTTAGTTTAAAATCGGTCAGTTATTTATTTCTTTTAAATAATTTTTCAAACTCTTAACAGTTTTCCAGGCGGTTCCGAGGAGTGGAACTTGAAAACCTCTGAACAGTCTATGTCTATACCTATCAAAGCCAAGCCTACGGGTTATTTACCGTCCAAAATAGCAAATAAACTACTTGACAAATCAACTGTCTCAATGAAATGAACTGTGTCCTGGTGACGTCACAGAAAAAAAAAATATACCTCCTTCATCTATAATGAAATAGTAGTTATTTTCTAATTTCCTAAATTAGAAATGTAGATTTCTAAGTTATGCGTACAAGGTTAACAAATTACCTGGATAAACGAAATTAGCGAAAATTTCTAGTCTACACTTTTTTAGCTGAAGAAACAATATTATGAATAGCACGAATCCTTTGTACTGCGAGAAATTCGCGAATGGTTTTCTAGAATTGGTCATAAAACAAAATTATAGTTACTAAAACTTGCCTCTTATGTTCGCATTTATTTTCAGAGATTTTTAAATAAGATTAGCCACGATAATATAAGAAAATGCTCTAGAATTCTAATAGAGATTTTTAGAACTCCCTAGCAAAGGGAACTAGCATTTGTAAGGATGACATGAAACTATTTTTACTAGAGCCACAGTATAGTTTCTAGATGTCAGTCACAGAGGTTTTTTTTTTTTTTTTTTTTTTTTTTTTTTTAAGTGTTATTTTAGGTTTTTGGTAAATGACTTGTTAAGTAACTGAAGTTTCTTTGTTCTTCTTTCGCACAAATGTTCGACTGCCACATCCGCACTTTCAATATAACAGGGAAACTAGAGCGCACAAAGAACACACCAGGATGAATTTTGAGAAATGTGGACGTTAAGCTGGACAAGATTTTGGAAGAGACAGAGAATGGCCTGTGATTGCCGCAGTATATAGACATGCCCCGAAAAATTAATTTAAAAAGACAAATTGATTGAGGTTTGTATGCAAAAGGAGAATGGGAATAGAAAGGGATGATACTGCAGTGATCTACAAATTCTCACAAGACTTCACCTGTGTGAAAAGTATATGCCACTCGTCTGTGGAATACAAAATATTAGTTTGACAATTTAAAAAATCTTGTCTTGCAAACTTTAAGCTACGGATTGCCTTACTAAATGTAAAACTTTGAATAAACACCATAAAAAGCAAGAACTCGCAACAATAATTTCGGGTCGAACGAAGACACGAGCCTTCATCAGGCGAACAAAGTAGGCATGAGGGCTGCAAACAAAGGTTTTGTAGGTTCGTCTCTTAATTCGAGCCGAAATAGTTGTTGCGAGTTCTTTCATTTTATGGTGTTTATTCAAAACTACCAGTTCTGTGATGGTTTTTTAATAATTATGGATTGCCTTTTTTCATTGCAATGATATTCAGGTGTTAAAAAAATAATGAAAGACTGTCCAGACTATTGGATGGCAGAGAGCTGTATGACCGGAGAAAAATAAGATTCCTCGAAGAGAAAACGGCCTATCGGGAGAATGGGTAGCCTTCCCTATTTTCTTGTCACCAGAACCCTAGTTGTAATTTTTGCGAAAAAAGATACAGAGAAACAGTTTTCCTGTATTTATGAAAGGGTAGCCAGTCCAAACTTAGAGATGTGACTTTTCCTCCTACTTAGTTCCCAGATCTTAGCTGGACGTGTTAATAGACAACTGATATTTCTCATTTTGAGTTCGAATGGGGTGAAACTAGAAAGCTAATTATATAAAGCTTAGGATTGATCGAGCTTGCCAAGACGTTCTCCCCAGAAAAGGTTTTACAAATCGTTGTGCAATCTTCGAGTGTGCTAAAAAAAGATCCCAAATAAACTGGCGAATTCTATAGCAACGTCTCGTATAGGACTTTTTAATAATTTAGTACTTAATCCAAAAAATTGATAATACAAAAATTGAACTTCCAACAAATTTGAAAAACGTTCACAACTTCGGTTTGTCTGTCAACGCTTTAAATATTTGGGAAATTCCTTGAAATTGATATATGTTATTAAAGTTTACCATGGAATGTTCCCTATTGAAAAGGAAGTAAACACAATCACTAGTTTGTGTACAGGAACACTCCAAAGGATTTTTATGTATTGCGTTCAAGGAAAAGATATTTCTATGAACCATATTTGAGTACCTTTATTTTGAACAAATAATAAATGACATTTATTATTCATAAGAAAAAAAAAAAGAAAAATAAATATTGCATAATTAGCATTAAGACAGGGCGACACTAAAATTTTCAGATACATTAAGGTCTATAATTGGAACTTGCTGGAATTGTACTTTCATTTTTATTAAGCCTTTTTGACACTCTCCAACAAAAGCTTTTTGCTTGAGAGTTATTATGATTTGAGTTAGTGTATCTGTCTGTTTTTCTGTGCCTGACTCTCCGTCTAACTGCCTCTAGCATCCACAAAATTTTACAAAATAAAATATGTTTTTTTAAGTTTACAGTAGCATATTCCCTATTTAAAATGGGACCACACTAAAATATTTCAGGAGAAACTAAAATATTCAGATACATTAAGGGCTACAATTAAAAATGTGCTGTAATCGCATTTCCGCTTATGTTTATAATCCATGCAATTGGTATACATTTTCAATTTTTCAATTTTTTTTCTTAAATTTAAATTTAGGATTATTTGTAGAATTTAGACAGATTTGACAGATTTGGGACAGATTCAGGACAGATTTGAACACGGTCAGCATTTTGATTCCTACATTAAAATAATTATTTAGGTAAAAAAAATAAAAAATAAAATAAAGAAATAAAGAAATATATATAAATATACATATAAATATATATGTCTTTACATTGAATGAAATACATATAGATATGGTAAACTTTATCTATATATATAAAAGAGTAAACTCACTGATTCACTGATTCACTGATTCACTGACTCAACACAGTTGTGGCGATCCTATGGGAGATAGAGTCGCAATTTTTGGTGAGCAGGTTGATTATAGGACCCTGACGCTCACTAAGACGGGATTTTGCGAAATATCCCCCCGTTCCCCCCGGGGGGGGGAGAAGGCAAAAATCCCCTTTATAAGCATATCTCGGCTCCAAATAACTTCACGGTGCAGAAATTGCAGATGGGGAGACTAGACTTGAATACAAAAAAATTATTTTCTGCGATTTTGGAATTTTTGATTTTTAAGGGGGGTAGGGGGTAAAAATGAGATTTTTGGGGGCGCATAAGGCAAAAACATATTTATAAGTACAACTCGGCACCAAATTACTTCACAGGGAAGAAATTGCAGATGGGGAGACTAGGCTTGAATACGAAAAAATCATTTTCTGCGATTTTGGAATTTTTTGTTTTTAAGGGGGGAAGGGGGTGAAAATGATTTTCGGAGTTGCTGAAGACAAAAACACCTTTATAAGCATAACTCGGCTCCAAATTGCTTCACGAGGAAGATATTGCAGATGGGGAGACTAGACTTAAATAAAAAAAAAAATCATTTTCTGCGATTTTGGATTTTTGGATTTTTAAGGGGGAAAAGGGGTGAAAATGATTTTCGGAGGCGCAGGAGGCAAAAACACCTTTATAAGCATAACTCGGCTCCAAATTGCTTCACGGTGAAGAAATTGCAGAGAGAGAGACTAGACTTGAAAACAAAAAAATCGTTTTCTGCGATTTTGGAATTTTGGATTTTTAAGGGGGGGAAGGGGGTATAAATGATTTTCGGAGGCGCATAAGGCAAAAACACATTTATAAGTATAACTCGGCTCCAAATAACTTCACAGTGAAGAAATTGCAGATGGGGAGACTAGACTTGAATACGAAAAAATCATTTCCTGCGATTTTGGAATTTAGGATTTTTAACGGGAGAAGGGGGTATAAATGATTTTCGGAGGCAACTTTAGAAAAATACGGATTTTCGAGTAAAAGTAATAGGTCAAAGATGTAAAAAAAAAAACCCGCCAAGCGTCTTCTTGAAAATGTTTGCAAAAACTCATTTTTTGATTTTTTCCGATTTTTTTTTTTTTTTTTTTAGGGGGGGGGGGCAAAAAAATAAAAATAGTGTCAGATCGTTCAAAATTGGTACATAGAGGTTTTCGATACTTACAAATCGATTGCGGATATTTTCGAATTTGTAAAATTATTAGAAGGGGTGGGAAGGGGGGGCAGTATGGAGGGGTGGCTATGGGCAAAAACAAATAGATGTACAGTTAGGCCGCTCAAAATTGGTACAGATAGGTTTTAAAGGCATGCAAGTCGAATGGGGATATTTTCGAAAGTGTAAAGTTATTAGGAGGGGCGAGAAGGGGGGAGGGGAGAGGGGGGCAAAAAATTAAAAATAGATTTAGATCGTTCAAAATTGGTACAGATAGGTTTTCGATACTTACAAATCGATTGCGGATATTTTCGAATTTTTAAAATTATTAGGAGGGGTGGGAAGGGGGGTTGTGGGCAAAAACAAATAGAAATACAGTTAGGCCGTTCAAAATTGGTACAGATAGGTTTTAGAGGCCAGCAAGTCGAATGGGGATATTTTCGAAAGTGTATAGTTATTAGGAGGGCCGGGAAGGGGGGGGGCGGAGGGGAAAAAAAATAGAATAGAGTTAGAGCATTCAAAATTGGTATATAGAGGTTTTCGATAACTACAAATCGATTGCGGATATTTTCGAATTTTTAAAATTATTAGGATAGACGAAAGGGGGGGCGAAGGGGGAAAATAATAGAAATAAGAGTTAGAGCATTTTGGGAATTTTTTCCGAAGGCAGTGAGAACCCGGTGCGACATTTTTCCTAATAAGATTTTTTTTCTGTTTCTTTTTCACGTGATAAAAATTAATGCAATTTTGAGAATTCAGTAATTATAGCGATTCATTTAAAAATAGGGACCAGCGAAGCGGGCGTTGCCTGCTAGTCTATCTATATAATAATAGATATAAAAATATAGGTAATTCTTCATTTTATACCGTTAAATTTATATATTTTTAGAAAAGTTTATTAATAATTTAATGTGCTTATATATTAAACAAACAACGATTTGTATTTGCTTTTATTATAAAAACAATTCTTTGTACACATTAAACTTCAAATTAACATTTTAATATATTCTCTATGCAGAAAATAAGAATTCCCTTTATAAATCTTTTTATTTTAAATTGAACTCAAACTGATGTTTACAACTCTTATTTGTAGATTGAAAGAATGCCTCTAAACATAATAAGATGGAAAGAGCTTTAAAAATAATTACTCCTCAATTACGTTTTAAAAATAATTACTCCTCAATTACGTTGTTAAACAAAGTCATAACTCACGACTAATTACACTTCTAATGTAAGACTAACTTAGCTTGAAGAAAATTTTATCGCTGAAAGAATTTAACTCTTCATAAATATCCCATTTCCCTTTAAAACTAAAACTATTCTAGACGAAATTGTTTGCAAACACATAAAAGTTAATGAAATAAAAATTAAAATGTGCCTTAGTCATTTAGTTACATAGTAGCTTATTCACTTCTATCTGAGATAAAAGGTTATATATGTGTAATATTTTTATCTAAGGTGAAAGTGAATAATATCCTGAATTATCTGTCAAGCAATATGTAAATTATTTTAAATATCTTAGGAGATTGCCACTCATAGTGTTCTTTTAAACTATTTCCATTAATTTTGAGTAGTTTTATAATACTATGTGTAAATTATAAACCCACTAAACTGTCTTATTAAATTTAGCTCAGCAAACAAATAAAAAAACAAAATAAATTCATAAAGCAAATTTAAATTAAATCTTTAATACAGTTTGAGCCATTTCTAATCAGGACACAAATATAGCAGAAATCTTTTGCGTGGTCTTATAAACCAGGGACAAATATTTTTCGTACTATTTATATGTGAAACACGCTTTTGTGCATAGAAAAAATGTTTGTTAATTCAATCTTATTTAGTGCAGTTTTATAAAACTATTGTTGCTGGCTTAAAGTTTGCCTATAAACGTAATGTACAGTCGGCAGCAAAAGTATCCAAGCACTAGCAAAAATTCCTATATAAAAAAGTACGTTTAAGTACTTCTAAAAGTATTCTTAAGTACTTTTAAGTACTTTTTAAAAAGTACTTTTTTATAGTTTTCAGACTTGCCAACTGCTAAGAATAATCCGTAGTTGCTATGAATTTGGACCGTAAACTATGATGCTACGAAAATTGGCTCTAAACTACGAATTTTTATCAGATTTAAATTATTAAATATACCAAAAAGATGCCTAAAGAAAGAATAAAAAAAAAAAAAAAACTTTACATATTATTAACCACTTTAATATCTTTTTGTTAAATAAACCCTTGTCGAATCCTTGTCGAATCCAGGATTCAATCCTAAGAATAGGATTCGACAAGAATTTATTTAACAAAACAGTATTAAGTGTACTTTTTTTATATAGGAATTTTTGGTAGTGCTCGGATATTTTTGTTGCCGACTACATTTTTATAATTTTGTATTTCTTTGTTCTCGAACCATTTGTTGGATATCGACGATATGTTCCAAATAGTTTCCCCATATGATACATAGTTAGAATATCGAATTTGGTCTTCATGCTAATTGAATCTTGAGCTATAGTGGTAACAGGTAAACAGACACACAGACACGGGCTACCCCCTAAAAATCTGATTTGTCGCATACAAAAATCTAAAAATGTGTAAATATATCAAACATTTTTTTCAAGATTCGACTTAAAAACATTCCTTTCTCTTCAATACATTGAGAAAAAAAGTAAAAAATAGTAAAACAGAAAGCAAATATTGAAAAATACTGGCAAAAAATGTAATTGTTTTTCAGTTTCTCAATTTCTAAGTTAGAGATTTTTATTTGAAAATTTTCGCGCCAAATAGATATTTGCTATAAAATTCCTCTTTAAATCTGTAATGTATCATTGAATTCTCTATTAAAAAAAAAATAAATAAATAAAATGACTCTACTCTATTTTATTAATTGTAAATCTTTCCGTACAGTATCACAATAAAATGTTATGTTTTATATTTCTTTAAATTAATGATCCTTGTATAATGAACAATGTATGTCATAAGAAGTAACTGCGTATTTTTCAAAAAACTTTTGTATTTGGAGTACAATGTTGTCAATTGTTTAAAAATTAACCCTCTCATCGAACAAATATATAGATATACAGTATATATAGCTTTCTGTTAAGTAACTGTGACCTGTTCAATTCTGTTCCTGTTAAATTCAAAGGCTCTAATTCAAACTTATTTTTTAATAATTCTTTTGCGATCAGTGTAAAAAACACTCCTTTTTATGTTAAAGCTCTAAATATTGAATTTTAAAGATTTTTCATGACATAAAAAGTTCTATATTTTTGGAACGATACCGAAACACTAAAAAAACACCCAGAAAAAATGCAGTTAAGCCTTTTAATACATCAAGGCAAGTTATTTTCGTGAATTTCCTTTAAAACTATAATCGGCTCCAAGTCATTTTAAGAAAACAGAAAATAAGACGCAAAACTTTTGTTAGTTAACAATTCTCATATTATGTACACGATTTTTAAAGCATAAATCCATCAACATCAGTTATTACACACTAACGCAACAAAATTTTGCTAAACCTTGTATTAGGTATTGCACCTTTTTTTTTTTTTTTTTTTTTTTTTTTTTTTTCAAGTAAAAAAAAAAAAAAAAAATCATAGATCTAAAAATAATCTAAAAATCATAGATTTTAATAAAATGTTTGAGATACTTTTACTGTTAAGGAAAAGTGAAATACATTACTTAAAAAAAGCTAATCCCAATCTTAAAAATCTGCAAATTTTATATGAAAATGTTGAAATCTCATTGTTCCAAATAAATTAATAAATAAAAATTGTCTGGTGTGTCACTCCCACGACTTCTTCTTAACCAGAAATTTAATATTATAAATACAAGTTGGAGATTAAGGGATAAGATAACCAGTATTGTTATGTATACCTATGTAAAACAATTCAAATTAGGCTTTGGAAGAGCCTTATATGATAATTAATTAGCTGTGTGTGAGGAAGGCTGCCGCCCTCCTTAACCTCCGTTTCATTTCTGCACCTAAATTTATATAGAATTTAAATCTGTTATTAAAATTGAAAGTTAACTTAAAATTATTCAGACAACTTTCACACGCAATATTCCTTGAAACTTATCAGTCTTGATCAAACTTTTACAGAAACAAACTTATATTAACTTCAAAATACAACATTTGGACCTCTTAAAGTTATTCGTTTTTAAGTTATCTAAGAGACACAGTCAAAGATCAAATGTTAAAAACTTCGGTACTCAGGAAGCTTCAAAACGTGCAAATATGCAAAAAACAAGCAATGAATATTTAGCTTAAAAACATACACTATTTACCATATGTCTATGAGGAATTCATTTGAATTCCTGTGCAGCTTACCTGGACATGGTAAAATGTTATATTAAAGCACATGGTAAAGCACATCCACTAACAATAAAAAAACATCTGGAGTGACTCCACTCGACTTTCCGAACATTGAGTAATTAACAGTTTTGTAGATAAAGTAAAGAAAGAGTAGTTGTTAAACAAACAAAAGAGAGAAAACCATAATAGAGTGTTTGAGTAGTTTTCTCCATCTATTACACGTTGTTTTATTTAACGCTACTGAACTTTGAGCCCATAGATCATAATGATAAAGAAATTTTCGTTGTGTCCCTGTAAAAACCTATAAAGGCTAGATTCACCAAAATGCTTATAGTTAATGCAACAGTGATTTATAATACTCATATAAATTTTCAGCTGAATTCAATAAGGCGTTTAGATGCTATCGTACTTTTTAAAATTTTGTCCCATAGGCCATAATGATAAAGAATTTTTCTTTGTGTCCCTGTAAAAAAACTGTAAGTGCTAGATTCACCAAAATCTATACAGTTAGTTCAACTGTGATCTATAACATGTGTACAAATTTTTTGCTCAGATTAATAAGGCGTTTAGACGCTATCACATTTTTAAAAATTTGGCCCCATAGGCATAATGATAAAGAATTTTTCTTTGTGTCCCTGTAAAAAAACTATAAGTGCTAGATTCTCCAAAATCTATACAGATTGAGTATTTGTGATCTATAATATGTGTATAAAATTTTTGCTCAATTGAATAAGGCGTTTAGATGCTATCGCACTTTTAAGATTTTGCTCCCATAGGCCATAATGATAAAGAATTTTTCTTTGTGTCCCTGTAAAAAAACTATAAGTGCTAGATTCACCAAAATCTATGGGGTTCGTACTATGGTGACTTACAATATGCATACCAACTCTCAGGTTAATCGAACAAAGCGTTTAGACGCTAGCGTGTTCACTCACAGACATACACACATACACACACACACACATACACACACACATACATACATCATCGTAAAAATAGTGAAAACGGACTCAGGGGACCTCAAAACGTATAGAAACATCAAAATCTCGAATTCGGATTTTTGACATGATTGCAATACTTTCCTCACTATAGTGTTCGGAAAGTAAAAATGTTATCGCTTAAATATTTGCAGCACTATATATCTTTTGAGGATTGAGTAAAGTCCACATGGTTCACCTAAATATAATCCTATAGTAATAATACAAGGCATAACCTGAAATGCACTTCCATCAATTTTCAACTATTGTCGCACTATAAATACAGTTCCTTTGTGTAGCCTTGTAAACTGACAGAGAATGATTTCCCTACCATATTCTACATGACACATGTTTTTACGCATATAAAAAATATATATCCATTTCACTTGGTTTAATGCTGTCTATAGATGCTAAACTCTACTTACTGCAATTTCCCCATAGACGTAAAGTATTTGAATTCTTTTGGTTGTCCCTATACACGAATCATTTGCTTTATCTCAACAAAAAGCTTAGTGTAGCATCCCTATATGATACACATTTTAAAATACAAAGTCTGAACTCTCTGCTACTATTTGTTACTGAGATATTCTGATAACAGGCAGACAGGCACACACACAGGCACACACACAGACACACAGACCAACTACTAAAAACATGTTTTTGGATTCAGGGCATCTCAGAACGTGTGAATATAACAAAAACTGACTTTCAAAAATTTAACTTTTTCTATCTTATGGGTAAGAGAAAGTAAAAATAAAAGGTTATCGACATTCAATGCTCAGAAAAAGATTTTAAAATATCCTTGTTTGTTCTACTCTTTACTATTTTTAAGAATGCAGGTCTGATTAAATTCCTATGAGGTCCAGGACACACATACGTTCGTGCTCCCCCGCTCTCCCTCGCACTGTGTCCCAGTCAGGAAAGGTACATATATTCCTGTATACGGAACTAAACTGACCAAACTTTGCATTTTATGATACTATTTTTAGCCATTTTTTAGGGGCACAAAAGGCAAAGTGACATTTTCAATTCCAGTTACAGAGTCCCGGCTGTTCAACGTCAAGGCACGTACCTCGCAAACCTCAGCGTGAATAAGCCCCTGTAACAATGGATTTTTGTTTAAACTAAATGAATTTTCTTAATAAAAATATTAAAGGGTCTTGTGAAATTTACAGTTTGGACAAACGCTATTAATTATAATTAAATAAATTAAATTATCCTAAAGTACTGATGCCAAAACAGTAAATTGGTACTTAAAAAAATTTATAATTATTCTGATTATTTGCGACAGACATACGAAAATAGAAAAAAAGAGTTGGATTTTCAACATGTCACGAAAAAGTAAGAGCAGTACGTACGACTGACAATCAAGAGCAGCAGACCCTTCAGAAGACTATGGGTGCTAGATTTTCATAATAACTGCCCGAAAACAGTTCGTGTTATAAACAGTCTCCATTATGTTAAATAATCCATCTTAAGGCGTATATTGTGGGTTTCAAAATAAGCTTGTATAATTTAAAGCTAACTTTTATGAAAAAAATAAAAAAAAATAAATAAATAAATGAAATAAAATAAAGTAAAATAAAATAAAATGAAATAAAATAAAAGTATGTTGAACATTGCAAATTGAAAACTATAAAATTTAATAAAGTTATAGAGGTTGGTTAAGCCGTAATTTTTGTAGAATATTTTGCTGGATATTTCGATAGCATTTTGTCTTTCAAATATATCTAAAAATCATAAATTGTAATAAATTGCTTTCATACACATTTTTACTTTCCTAACATGTGGTGTGTAATGAAAGTACTGTAATCATGAAAATATTTAACCATTTGTGTTTATGTATCTAAATATTCTGAGGTTTCCTGAATCCGTTTTTACTAGTTTTACAGTGATGTTTGTATGTGAAAACGATTGATTCTAAACGACTTAATCGAATGAACTAAAAATGGGCAGGCATGTTATAGGTCACGGTCGCACGACCTGTAATGAACTTAAGAAAAGTAGGACATATAAGTCTTTTACAGCAACACACACACACACACAAAAAAAAAAAAATTACGGATTATGAAATGACATTAATTTAAGTGGGATTGTGCCGATACGACGGATCCGATTGAGCTAAAACTTGATAGCCATGTTATTACTCATTAATTTAAGGACTTTCTAAAAACACACAAAAGAATTCTGATATGTTACCATCCATTGCACAAATATATTTGATTAATTACCGATTATTCAATGATTTAAATTTGTTTAACAACTGATTACTACTAAACGTTCGAAAAGTTGAATATAACTCCGTATATACATACTAGTAGTAAATATATAATTGAATACTTAAAATAATAATAAATTTGGAAGTCTTAAAATTTTATATGGAAATGTTAAAATGTCAATTATTCAAATGAAAAACTTTAAATCGTCTATTAGCATTCAGTGTTCATATATATATATATATGTGTGTAATCAAATAGACTCACTTTAATTGCTTCGCTTTTTCCTTGCTTCTTAATTATGGATTTTCCTTTTAAAAAAGTAATATTTCTGAAAATGAATTTTACAAATTTTGACAAACATTAGGTTTAGCTAAAGAAATTTGATCATCCCAAAGTATTGATGCTGGACAAGCAAACTGATATTTAGAATTTTTATAATTATAAGTGACCAACACCAGCTAACAGACAAACAAGTTTAGTTTGTAACAATGCCATGGAGAAGCAACAGCACTATTAGCGATAATCAAAAGCAGCAGACCTTTCAGAGAGCTACTTGTAACAGACTTTCAGGGTAGCAGTCCTAAAGCAGTTCGCTTTATAAATATCTTTATTATGTTAAATCATTTATTTTCAAATGTGTGGTCTGTGTTTTAAAATAATTTCATTTAATGTATAGACAACGTTTATGGATTTAAAAAAAAAAAAAAAGTGTTAAACATTTCAAAAGCACAAAACCACACTGAGAAAAAAAATATACCGCCTTTCTCTAGAAGGAATAAGTGGCCATTTTCTAAATCCCTTAACGAGGAATATAGATTTCCGAGCTATGTGCATAAGGCACGCCAATAAACTGAATAGACGAAATTACCGAGAATTTCTAGTGCACACATTTCTAGATGGTGAAACAATATTCTGAACACTCTAAATATTCTGAATCATTTATATTGAGAGAAATTCTCGCTTGATTTTCTAGAATTCGGTAATAAACCAGGATTATAGTTGCAGAAACCAGCCTCTTGTAGTCTCATTTATTTGCAGAGATTTTTAAACAAATTTGCCCTCGAGAATATAGGCAAACGCTCTAGAATTCTAATAGGGGCTTCTAGAACTCGCTTTCCAAGAGGACTAGAATTTATAAGGATGACATGGAACTATTTTTTCTAGAGCCACAATTTAGATTCTAGATGTCAGTTACAGAATTTTTTCTCAGTGAATTGACTTTAATAAAATATTAGTGATAGTTTAAGGAAGAAATAATAGTAAATTGATTTTGTGCGCAAGGTACTGGTCAAGCTTTAACGTAATATATTATTATTATTATATTACCTAATACATCTTTAAAGCTCTTATAATTTAATACATGAAGGTGGAAATATCCATTGCATTTTCTGTCTGTGAGTTTATGAAATGGAAATAATGCATGATGGCTTCAAGACATTGCATATGATATCTATTCTTTCTGATGTTCAATGTCTTAAATCATTATGGATTACATAATATCTTTATGAAATCCAGTATTCTCTCTCTTCAAACTGTTCTAATCGCTCGTTACAATAGGTCATTTATTTCATATATCCCGAATGAATTCTAAATTAATCGGGTGACAGAAAAAATAAAGAAAGTATTTTTAAAGCGTCAGCTCTAAAAAAAGTCTAAAACTTATTTTAGCAATTTTAATGACATTAATTTTTTTCTGTTGACTGAATGAATACGTCCATTATACAACGCTGATAAAAAAATTTGTGCTAGGTTGTACCAACAACATGGTACTAGAGTAGCTACAGCCACAAGATAATGAAACTTTTAGTAAAATTTGGTGCATGGCAAAATATTGGTTGCACAGTAGGTGCAAACATAAGACAAAAAAAAAAAAAAAAAAAAAAAAAAGACTTCGAGTTATTGTTTTTAACAATATGACGGAGAAGAAACAGCAATATGACTGACAATCAGAGCAGCATAGGACCTTGAGAGGTTTACTGATTCCAGAGTTTCTAACTAGCAGCCGAAAATAGTTATTTGTTTAAACAGCATTCATTATGTTAAATAATCCATTTTTAGATGCATGGTTTGTGCTTAAAATATTTCCATATGAATTAAAGAAAACTTTTAAGAGATTCCAAATTAAACATAATTTGCAACTTTAATAAATAGGCATAATTATGGTCAATTAAATTTATTTGCAAGATATTTATCAATCTATGAAGTGATTCTTTTACCAATAAATTCCAAATTAATTGCGTAACACAACATATACACATAAGTATTTTCTTAACGTCAGCCACGAGAAAATTATTCAAGCAGTTCGAATATAAAGCTAATTAAATCTCCCAATAAAATGAATTATTCCAGTATTTAACATAGTTAAAGTTTTTGCGCTAGGTTGTACCAAAGCACTATATTATTGTAGTTGCAACCATAAGATAACGGAAGTTTTTACCAGGATTTGTTCCTTGATTGCACCAAAACTTGTAAAGTACTTGTTATAGTAGATGTAATCATACGATGGGAGAAAACTTTAACTATAATTTGGTTCATTTTCCAACAAGAATTATAATAATAATAATCACCAACTTCTGTCAGGAACAAATCCGGTTAGACCGCTTCAAAACATAGACTTTCGGTAGCCCCTCCCTTTTTTCCCCTTAGAAATGCTATGCATTTTTATTTTTTATTAATTAATTAATTTATTTATTTAACCTGCATAAATGTTACATCATTAGAAAGATCTTTCAAAACTGAACATTTTTTATGCTAACACTTTTCCCTTAATCTCAATATGTAAAAAGATTTCAACGAAAGTTTATAACTAGGATTGCAATTCTAAAATACCCATGGAGGGTAAAATTAAAATGTAATATAAAATTCAATCATAAAAATTAAGGGCTAATAGTTATTACATCATTTTCTTGCAATCATGATAATGTACTTATCTGATATAAACAAACAGTTGATTGTGACGTCATATTTATCAAATTAGTTAAAATAAATAAGGTTACAAATAAGGTACCTAAGGTTACTTCGTTACAAATAGGGCACCTTTAATTTGGTACCTTATTTATAACGAAGTTTTGATTAGATATTTTAGAATTAATTAAAATATGAAAATAATTTCAAAATTGGACATTTAAATTTATGATTGTTGCCAAAAAAATTTACCAGTTATTGTTATATATATATATATATATATATATATATATACACATTTTTTTTTTTTTTTTTTTTTTTGAGGGGGGGGGGTGCATAAGATAAAATAATGTTTTCACGCTAAAAATTAAAAATTAAAAAATATTAAATTTGCCCATGCATATAAAAATTACTTGTTAAAACGAGTCGAAGAAGGAAGCGAAATAAGTACTGAGTTATATTACGATAAATGCGATACATAAAATGATACGTTATATTAGACATCATCCAGGGTTAGTAGGTATTTTCTTTAAAAGAAATAGTTTATTCGTTCGGTACAACTGGCATATTAGTCCCGTCAGGTTCAACTTGCACATTAGTCCCCTTTAAGTATAGTGTCATGTGAAGCTGGCAAAGCATTCGCTGATTCACTAGCTTAACTGATTTCACATTCCGTCATTTTTGACGGGGTTATATACTAGTCATCAAATAATGGTAGAAGGTTTCACTATCGTTGATCAACTAATGTAGTATTAAGTTTTGGTTCAACCTACGAGATTGCAGCTGTCTTGTAGTACCACATTTTGGTTATGTATAGTACTGAATTTTCAACAATCTGTTTTTAAAACTGAATAGATAAATTATTATCTACATATAATTTTAAATTATTCAGAATTGTTTAAAAGGTAATCTAAATAACAACAGTACAAATTTCAATTACTAATGACAAGCTTGTGTACATTCAAGAACAAAATTACTTTCATGCCTAAAAATACAAAATACTACCTAATTTTTGCAAAATAATCAAATTTGCTTAAAAGAAAAAAAAAAAAAAAAAAACTGTTTTTCAGGTTAAAAAAAAAAAAAAAAAAGATGATTTTAATAACTATCAGATTCATTTAGAATGTCATTTAAAACACCGAGACTACCTTAATGAAGGGTAATTAAGGTCGAATAAATTGTGTTTCCCCTACATGATTAACAGCTCCCATTAGGTACACTTGAAAGAAAAAAAAATAGAAAGTACTTGTAATGACATTTGGATGAGTGTTTCCAATATTTTTTTTACTCACATCTAATACCGACAACTGAAAAATACTTCTTACAGGTAAATATGTCTCGCATTTCTTTCTTATTTTTTTTTTAAATCTGTTTTGAGTTTATAGTACTTAAAATTCGAAATTTACATTCTTGATCTAAAATATTAAAATTAAATTTGTGAATAGAATCTAAAGTTTATACAAAATATTATATATGTTACACGTAAATACCACAAATGTTGAAGGTTATTTTTTAATATACAATTTCGAAATTAGGCATTTTAACCCTACAAGTTTTTTTTTTTTTTTTTTTTTTTTTTTTTGTGCGCGACAAAAATATATAGGTTGTAATTAGTGATCAGAAGATAGGGAAAACTTATAAAAATAAATATAAAACCATATTTTACGGAAAAATCAACTTTTTAGCTCAACGTACCGTATGTGGAACATACATAAAAATATGATTTACTAATACGTTTACTATTGTAATATAAAAAACAACAACTTACCTCAGCAAAATATACACTTCGTTATAACACACAGCATTATTTTGAGTCAAAACTGTTCAATAACTATTCTTTTTTTATTTTTGAATTCAGACAAACGACTAACGTATCACTTTCATTCAAATTTCACACTGAGTGCACTATAACAAAAACACGAACGACATCTTTAGGTAAAGATTCGTATTACTACATTGCTAAATGTCAGTAGCTTCTATCAAGATGTCAAGAGATGTCGCTACTAATAGTTTTATAGCTATAGGAACGATTAAAGTCGGTGTTCCATATATGGAAGTGGGTGCCTTGTAGGATTAATACAGTTTCCAAAATGAAATCCATTAAAATGACTTACATTTTTTTTTACAGATAACTAAACTTTAAATAAATAAATAAATAAATAAAAATAAAATAAAATACCAAAATATTTGAAATAAATTAAAAATATAACGGTGCATTTGCATTAGATTGTTTTTCTATTATATGAAATAAGAAACTTATTTCATCAGCTTGTTATTATTATAACACAAAATTATATAACGATAAATCTGTACTATTGTGTAGACAAATGCACCTATATGCTTTTGATAAATGAAGATATTCAAGACTTTTTACTCTAACAAAAATAAATGAAAAATAAATCTCCACAAATGTTTCTGGTTGAAGTAATTAAACACCATCGTGTGAGCGCTCAGAAACAGTATATTTTACAGGACCATCAAACGTTTCAAAATTTTAAGGATGATTTACTTACAAGGGAACTCTTTGAAGTGCTAATCGCCAATTTTTCTGAAAAAAAAAAAAAAAAAATAGTACTGGCAATAATAATAAATATTTAATCATAAATAGTATTTTCCTAAAATATTAGCTGCTGAGTCGCAATAGTTAAGCTAGGAAAAATTATCAAAAATGAAAGCAAGTCTGCAATATTAAAAAAAAAAAAAAAAAAAAAAAAAAAGCGACTGTATTCTTGGAAATTTTATTGCTATGGAGATTAAATAAATGTAGATGTTCTTCTTTCTCTTTGATAGCCAAACGAACTCCATACGCTGTCGAGCGCTTGAGAATATAGAACAGACTAACAAAAACCTGATAATTTACCAGATTTCGACTTACTTAGTGGAAATTCTAAATAACATTTAACATTTCAATTAAGTAAGCTGTGTCAATGACAATTGCAATTTCATTAACGCCAACTTTTTAATAACGACGTTTACAAAAAAATTATGATCATGATTTTTATATAAATTGAAATAAAATAGAATATTATATATTAAAACACAAAGCTGTTTATTTAAATCCAAAATGAGAGAATTTCAAATCAGAACACATTTTTGGTTCCCCATCGTACTATAGGTATGGGGAACTTAAGTAATCGTGAATATTTTCGACCTCGGTTTTTTGACATTTTTACACGTTTTCAGGTGTGAGGAAAATGACAAAATTTGTATGGTGTCCGTGTGTAGGGTGTCTGTTAATTTGTTAGTCCATTAGTAAGTCCGTTAGTAAGTTTGTTAGTCTGTGTACACGATATCTCAAGAACAAATAGTCACAGAGAAGTCAGATCAGTTTTAAAATATTACTTTCGACACTGGCAAGTACCCTATTCATTTGCAACATACGAATTAAAAAAATTCGTAAGTTATTATAAATTTACGATTTTCTTAACATGGGAGACAAAGGCAAAATTTCACTTAAACGTCCATTAAGTAGAAAATTTTTACTGTAAAGATGTCAGGACTGTTTTAAAATATCAGTTTTGAATTCGGAATAAACATCATTAACTATAAACATGCTACTTTGAAAGTTTCGAAAGTTATTTGAAATGTAGGAATTTCTTAACTTGGCAGAATAGGACAAAACTTCACATAAACGTCAATTTTGAGGGATATTTTCATCGTAAAGATGTCAGACCACTTTTTAAATATTATTTAGGATACTAGCATGAATATTATTGGCACTGAATTTTCCAACATAAAAATTTCGTAAGTTTGGAAATTTACGAATTTCTTAACATGGCAGGCAGAATAAGGCAAATTTTCACATAAATGTCAATCTTGAGGGATATTTTCATCGTAAAGATATCGAACGAGTTTTGGAATTTTATTTAGGATACTGTCAGGAATGTCATAGACTATGATTTTTCCAATTTTAAAAATTCGTAAGTTATTTGGAATTTACGATTTACTTAACATGGCAGAATAAGGCAAAATTGACCATAAACGTCCATTTTGAGGATCATAAATATATCAGACAACTTCAAAATAACATTCCTGATATACTTATTTGAACATGATTAACTACAAATATTGTAATAGGAAAATTTCGTATGTTATTCGTAATTTAAGATTTTATCAACATAGCGAAATTAAAAATTTTTCATATAAATATGAATTTTGAGAATGATTGCATTGGAAATAGTAGCATGAAAACTAAACAACGGAATTAACCCTGATAAAATAAATTAATAGATTAGAATAAGATAAATATAGCGAAGTGGACGGTGGATAGCCTATTAGGCGGGGATTTCATTCTGTCATTGTGTCAAACTTTGGTCAAATTCATTTCTCTTAACATGATTATAATATGTCTGGCACTAGAAATTTATGAGAACATAAATATGATGGGGAACTGAGTAGAGTCCACCAATGCCAACTAGTTTTATAAGACACTGAGCAATACGAACCTTCGACGAACAAACAACTCCTCAGAAAATGAGTTGTGTGGGTTCAATATCTCACTAGAGTTACGCAATGGGCAAATGAAGACGATCTTCGATTCTACCCTAAATTTTGTCAGGTGACATGCAAAGAATTAGCAAAGTTAGAACATAAAATGGCTAGCTCTCAGCTCGGTTATCGTTGAGGTTGGATAGATTTACCATTACACTGGAGTTACGCCGTAGGAAATTGACGACGGTCTAGGATTCACGTCCGGAGATATCTACAGATGATAAATGGTTGCATTTTGCGTATTTTATTTATTTTTAATGTATACGTCTAATTTGTAGGCTTGACTCGACACCCCCCTGTAAATTTCGTCGAGGTAAGACAGATATCACACAACAGGATAACAATACAAAAAAGTAAAAATCTGGATTGATTCCACTCGAATTTCCGAACATTAAGTAATTAACGGTTGTATAAATAAACTAAAGAGAAATCGTTAAATACACAAAAGAGAAAATTATAATAGGGTGTTTGAGTACTTTTCTTTATATAGTATGTTGTTTGGTTTAACGCTATTGCACTTCAAATAATTTGAGCCCATAGATCATAATGATAATTTTTCGTTGTGTCCCTGTAAAAATCTATAAGTGCTAGACTCACCAAAATCTATAAAGTTCGTTCGATTATTACCCATAACACGAATATAAATTTTCAGATCAATCAGATGAGACATTTAGAAGCTATCATATATTAAATAATTTGAGCCCATAAGCCACAATGATAAAAAATTTTTCTTTATGCCTCTGTAAAAAAATATGTGCTCATCAAAATTTATATGGTGCCTGTGACTGTGAACTGTAACATATGAATTTTCAGTTCATTCAAATAAGGAGTTTAGACGCAATCACACTTTAAATACTTTGAACCCATTGGGCATAATGATAAAGAGTTTTCTTTATGTCCCTGTAAAAACCTATAAGTACTTGATTCACCAAAATCTTTATGCTTCATGCCACGGTGATCTACATTACGTATATAAATTTTCAACTCGATCGGATAAGGCATTTAGACGTTAATGATTTCAGCCCATAGGCCATAATTATAAAGATTTTTTTGTTGTGTCCCTATAAAAAAAAACTATAATAACTAGATTCACAAAGAGCTATACAGCTCGATAAATGGTGACCTTTAACACGTATATAAAATTTCAGCTCATTCTGATAAGGCCTTTAGACGCTATCGCACTTTGAATAATTTCAGCCCGTAGGCCATAATGATGGAGAATTTTTCGTTGTGTCCTTGTAATAAAATATATATATATATATATCTGTTAGATTCCCCAAAATTTATGAACTTCGTGCAACAATGACCTATAACATGTGTGTAAATTTTTAACTCAATTGAAAAAAGTGTTTAGACACTATCGCAGTTTAAAATAATTTCCCCTGCATTAACCATAATCATAAAGATTTAATCTTTGTGTCCCTGTAAAAAACTATTAAGGCTAGATTCATCAAAATTTACACAGGTTTTTTAACGGTGACACTTAACATGTGTATAAAATTTTATCTCAAACGAATAAGGCGTTTAGACACTATCGCACTTTACAAAATTTGGGTCCATATACCATAATGATAAAGAGTTTTACTATGTGTTTCTGTAAAAGAACTATAAGTGCTAGATTTACCAAAATCGATAGGGTTCGTGGTATAGAGACCTGTAAAATACATACCAAATTTCAGCTCATTTGAACAAAGCGTTTAGACGCTATCGTGTTCAATCACATACATACACACATACACACACACATGAATTCAAGGAGCCTCAAAATGCGTAGAAAAACCAAGATATTAAACTCGGATTTTTGACATGATTACAATACTTACTTCACTTTAGTGTTAGGAAAGTAAGAAAACACCTAGGGCCAGTGGGAGAATCGAACCCATTCTTCTACACTCGAAAGCGATAAGCGAAGGCGACATACTCGCTCGGCCACGGAGGGCCTGCATACAGCGTAGCAATTATTTTTTTTTAAGATGCAAAATTTCACAATCAATTATATGCAATTCCCTATAAAATTCTAATGCATATTTTTAAAAATATTTTGATATTTTTATTCGTAAACTTATATAAAATAAACTGCTAGAAGTGTAAGATTCCATAAAGTATTAGTTATGCACATGTTTTTCCAATTTTTAATAATCCCCTTCGCGAAGGATCAAAATTGCGGTAATGTATCTATGCACCATCCCTAGGAATGTTCCCCATATTTTCGCCAATTGCCCATTGCATAGCTCTAGTGCGAATTAAAACCTCAAACATTTTAAATATTGATTTATTTATTTCAGTATTAATTTCAATAAAATATTTAATAATCAAATTTTCAATAAAATATTCAATAATCAAATAATATAATTCAGATTAATTATTTAATCGTTTGTAAATTTATATAAATGCACATACGGAGTTATCCAGACATTAAATTACTCCAGATTACATGGAAATGTAATCTGGAGTTATGTAAAAGCAAATCTGAAATTTAATTATTTTAACCCTACAAGGCTCAATTTTGTTTTAGTGTGCGACAAAAATATATAGGTTGTAATTAGTGATCAGAAGAAAGGGAAAACTTATAAAAATAAAAATAAAACCATATTTTACAGAAAAATAAATATTTTAGCTCAACGTACCGTATGTGGAACATACATAAAAATATGATTTACTAATACGTTTACTATTGTAATATAAAAAAAAAAAAAAAAAAAAAACCTTACCTCTGCAAATTTTATACACTTCGTTATAACACACAGCATTTTTTTTTTGAGTCAAAACTGTTCAATAACTATTCTTTTTTTATTTTTGAATTCAGACAAACGAGTAACGTATCACTTTCATTCAAATTTCACACTGAGTGCACTATAACAAAAACACGAACGACATTTTTAGGTAAAGATTCGTATTACTACATGGCTAAATGTCAGTAGCTTCTATCAAGATGCCAAGTGATGTCGCTACTAATAGTTTTATAGCTATAGGAACGATTAAAGTCGGTGTTCCACATATGGAACTGGGTGCCTTGTAGGGTTAAATATATGCGATATTGAAACATTACATAAAATAACTGAAAATATTAGATCTAACACAAAAGATAACGTCACTCTTTCTGAATGGAAACTTTTGGATTTCACAAAATGTGTTGAGAGGGTTTTAAGGTGGCACTATAGATACGCAGTGGGAAATTGGAGACAGCCTTGTATTCATTCCTAGGGATGTTCTGGACACATGCCATCATAATTTTAGAGAGGCATACTTTTGTAACAATCGCAGCTATCGTAGATCAGTTGGATCGTATACTCGGCAGCAAAAGTATCCGAGCACTAGCAATAATCCCTGTCTCAAAAAGTACACTTAATACTGCTTTGTTAAAGAAATCCTTGTCGAATCATGTTCTTAGACTGACTAAGAACGTGACTCGTCAAGGATTTATTTAACAAAGTAGTATTAAGTGTACTTTTTTTAGACGGGAATTATTGCTAGTGTTCGGACATTTTTGCTACCAACTGTACGATCTGACTTGTGATCTACGATAGCTGTGATTGTTACAATAGTATGCCTCCCTTGATCCTCCGTGGACGAGATTACTTCCTTGCTTCAGTAACCCCTACAGCGATAGAGAATACTACCCTCCTATACTTAAGTTCCTTGGCATCATTGAAAGAAAATTAATGTGATTTGGCGATGTCTTTTTCGTATTTGTCGTTGAAACCGTAAAGTTTAATCATTTTTTGCGGCTTTCCTGTCGTGATTCAGTAGCTAATTTTTTTACCAGTGAATTAAGTGCAGCGTAAACTATTTTCTGTAATTTTTTCAAGAAAATCGGTGAATAGCACTTGAAAGAGTTTCCTTGTTAGTTTGAATGGTTCTGTTGATTTAAGAAAGGTATCAGGGTGAATTGGAGTGGTCTGAAGAAGGTTGCGGTAGAAGTGACAGTCTGCAGCAAAATTATAGAAGCTCACATTCACACTTTCATTTTTTTTTTCTTAATTTGATCTCTAATTTTTAACTTCAACTTACTTTTTTATAAACATCATAAACCTAAGACTATGATTCGACAAATATTTACTTAACAGTATTTAAGAACAGCACATCTTTTCAATTGGATTTATTGCTAGCGCTCCTATAATTTTGCTGCTGACTGTACAGTGGAGTCGCGAGTTCTAGTTTTTGTGAAGTTTTGGTATGTTGTTGGAATGGAGAGCATTTTGTAGGAAAGCTGTTATCAACGAGATAAATAAAGTAGAATACTGATTTATAAAGGATTAGCTTTCCGTGGTTCAACATGAACCACGTGATATGAACCAATAGATTGCTACGATTGACCTTTATCGCTATTTTGGCATTTAAAATTTCAGTTCAGCAAATTATCATTATTAGTAGGTAACACGACAGACCTATGACCTGAATAAATTGCTTTTAAAATAATTTTTCAAATATTTCCCATTACAATAAATAATAAAATACTTTTTTTTTTTTGCCTTATTTCCCAACGAATTTTCAAAGTGTTTATAAAGAAATGTTAAACTTTTAAATTAGCTAAATTTAAAACAAATAATAATTCCTCAACTATTTTAAACATTTTGTCGGTTAAATTTTTATTACATGAAATAAAATAAAGTAAAATGAAAACTAAAATTATTTAAAACAAAAAAATATCAAATTATATAAGTAAACAAAAACATTGGCGGTTATGACTTTCGCCAAGTACAATCTCCAGTTACAGCGTCTAGAATAAACAGCGTGGAAATCACCTATAACCGTGATGTTAAAATAATGCTACAAAAATTAAGCTTCCCCAGATGTCGCTGTGATCGAAGCTTTTGCTCAAATCAAAGACTTGATTGACTTTTCTCAGTTTCGTCAGCTTAATCACGTGATCTAAGCCCATAATTAACCAATAGGGAGACTCGGTTTTGATGTCGTGACACTAGCTTCGATTACAATGACATATGGTGACAGGCTTAATTTTTTTAGTACAATTTTATTTGCCTCTTTCCACACTGTTTATTCTAGACGCTGTACTCCAGTTGCCTTAGAAATTTATTAAAAATAAACTGTAACCAATGAAACCAATGCATAGATGGTTCATCTCACATGACTCGTGTTGGGCCATGTCAGGGTTACCATTTATCACTCTACTTTATTTATCTCATTAGTTGTTATAACTGATATTTAAAATGGCACTCCAATATTAACTAATTTCCACAACGAGAATTTCAATGAAATGGAAGGTATTTGTTATTAAGAATTTAGTTTTAAAGTTCTTTTCCAAGGATAGTTAACAGAAATATCGATGAGCAAATTTCAAGGGAAAGATAAGTACATTGTTAGCTAATTACAAACAGCGAAGTATAGTGTGCTATTATAGTTGGATTAACTCGCAACCAATTATTTTTTGACACAAACATGCTCCACACAAAACTTCATTACACGCTACATGGTTTCAACACTTAATATCTTTGGTTCTCCCCTTCCTCTTTATTGAAGATTAAAATAAATTACAATTCACGTAATTATTATTTCCCCATTTACAGAGTTCGGCTAGCAGCATGTCGAATTAGGAGGTTCAAGGTTACGTAACCTTAAAACTCTTCATCAAAAAAAAAAAAAAAAAAAAAACTTTGAAATAAATCAAGTCTGAAAGCAGCAATGTACAAAATGTCTTATTCATCTCGCACAATACTTTTAAATATTTTTAAATAACATTACTTTATTTTATTTGATCATGCAACCTGCACAGATTTTGTGTTTTAATGTATACATTAATCTTACAGAATGTGTCATGCTAAATTATTTCGACCTGAGAAAATTGCGGAGGGATTTTAACACTTTCTGACAAAGTTAAAAGTGTTAAGGCATCGTTTCACTGTCTGTCTATGCTCTAACTACTGTAAATATTCACGAAATCCCTTGAAACTTATTTAATTTCACTATGGAATATTCCCTATCGAAAAAGATGAGAAATTACCAGCACTTACTTGTGTACAGGGGCACTCCACAGAATTTCAAAACATTGAGATTTTAAGTCAAGTCGCACAAAAATATTTAGATACAATAAAGACTACAATTGGAAATTTCTGGAATTGTATTTCCGTTTTCGTTAAGCGTTAGTAACATTTTACGACAATGTTTAAAAATTAATATGAATTCAAGTATATATCTGCCTTTCTGTACGTTTGTCTGTTTGTCGATTTGTTTGTCGCTTAATCACATTGGAAAAGAATATTGTCAAACGTTGCAACAAGTACGTTGAGTTGGAATGTATAAATAATCAATAAGAACACATGATCATTTGTTTTTGTTTCATTTGATATTAGCAGCTTAGAAAGATTTTATATATCTTCAAGTAGTACCGACATATTGCAACATTTGACTAAATATTTTTTTAATTTTTGGCATTAACTTACAAAATTTTTATTCATAATGTACTACCATATTTGCTTTCACTTCAATGTTGTAAGTTCAATGTTTTAATTATGGGGGTTAAACTGCATATTTGATATTATTTTTTAAACTGAAATGTTTAAAATAAGTTTGTTACTAAATATAATTTATTACGTTACTGGCCATTAAAATTGCTACACCACGAAGGAATGCAAGTAAAATAATGATAATTATTGGACACATATAAGACAGTTGGAAGAAGAATTGATTAAAATTCCAGCAAATTTAGATTCAGAAGCACTTAAAGCAGCGACATCTGGGAACAGTAGCAGCACTTATCCGCCTAGGTATTTGCGACTGGATGACATATGTACGGTTACAGCCCTCTGTGTAGCTTTAACAAGATCCCACAGTTTTTCGACCGTAGTTACTGGAGATCGGTGGTTTGCCAGTTGCTTGGCAATAATTAAACAGTTGTCTTCCTTGATGCGAGACCAGTAACACGCGCTTGTAAGAGAACAGTCGAATGCATTCTGTATCAAGGAAGATCCAACCCAGGCGATCATGTATTGTCCTGCTTAAATGTTGCATTACAGAACAGAGGCTTGGAATATAGGTCAGAGCGACGGGTTTTAACTCATCAGAAATGTAAAGACCGCTGTTCAGAGAGCCTGGAATGCAAACAAGAGATGATCGAGACGAGTATCCAATGGCACAACACACCATAACTACAGGTAGTGAGCCGGTATGCGGCCACCAAAACTTCGGTTACCCTAGAAATTGCATCACTGAGAGGAGAAAGTTTAGGGTGCAACCAATGACAAACATGGACGCATGAATGGCATGACCATCTTTTTTACAGACGAATCACAATTCTGTTTACAACATCAATATGAACACATTTATATTTGTCGACACCATGAAGAATACGCATTGCCAGCTGGCATTTGACATTGTTATACTGGCTTATCAGTTGGATAGATAGTATGTGTTGCCGCTGGATACATGTCGTGATCACCTCTTGCTTGCATTTACGGCACTCTCAATAACAGCTATTATGCGAATATTATTTTTCTGATGTTTGAAAGCCCTATATTCGAGGCCTCCGTAACGCACTATTTAAGCAGGACAATGCACGACCACATGTTGTCAGTGCAGTACGGACCTTCCTTGATGCATAATGTATTTGACTGTTTCTCTATCCAGGGTGATCTCCCGATCTTTTCTATTTGAAAACGGCTAGCCAATCGTTGTCAAGCGACTGGTAGGTCACCACTCTCTAGTAACTAAAGTTGATATACTGTAGCATCATGCTGAAGCTGCATAGAGTACTGTAGCAGTACATATCACCCAATCGCTGTTCGATTCAATGTCTAAGCGGATAAGTGCTGTTATTGCTGTCAGCGGTCACTGCTTTATATTTTGACTTGTCAGGATATATATAAATCCACATTCTCAGAAAATTATATCAATTATTCTTCCCACTATAATGTATGTGTTCAATTAATTTCATTCTGTTGTTTTATTCTTTCTTGGTGTTGCAATTCTAACGGCTAGTAGTGTATTTTGATCATCAACATAAATATATTTAGCAAGCAGCATTTTTTTTATTTATTTTTTTAAAATAGAATTATTATTATTATTTTAAAGCAAAATATTGCGCGATATGACATAAAATGCTTTTTTCTTTCCAAAGTCTTAAAATTTTACATGAAAATAATTGAAATTATTATTTAGTCAGACTTCAGTTTCAACCTTCGTAAAACATATAATTTTAGAATATACATGTTTATACCAAAATATTTTCTACGGGTAATATATTTTGTTTCCAAACATTTGCGTGATAAAAATATTCTTTTCCTCACGATATTTTTATCAAGATTATAGCAATATTTCTCTATACGTGTAAACAAAACTTTTATATATTTTTTCAGTGTTAAAAAAATTACCTGTCTGAGAGATAAAAATTGTCTTCGTCTTCAAAGAATGTACTTATGTATAAAATTTACAATTTATATTACACAAGTTTTGCAAATATATTACTTTTAAAAAATCGTAAATTCACTGCATCCATTTTTATTTTTGAAATGTCTATTAGTTACATCGAAAATATGAAAACTACATGTACCTTAATTCTTCTACCTAGTTCTACGTAGTTTAATATTCAAGATTCCGCTAAAACATTTTTTTCATGGTAACTAAAAAAAAAAAAAAAAAAAAAAAAAAAAAAAATACATAGTGTGATTTAAAGAACTTCTTAGAGAAAGTAGAATTCATTTTAAAATTAAGAAATATTAGTAACATACTCATATAATACGTACGTATTACACTAATGTACGCGACAGAGAAGTCGGTTTTATTTGTAGGGTGAAGAATGGCAACGAAATCTGTAAGAAAATTTTGAAAATTTTAGCCATAGATATAATTGAGCGGTATTTTAGGTTTAGTAAAGATATGTAATTGAAATCTACTAAATTCACACAGGATTACAAGTAATCTTCTTCTGAAATACTAAAATTCTAAATTTTATAGCTACATTTTCGTGTTTAATTTGAATCGAAATGTTAAAATGATGTTATCGGTTACATTAAAATGTTTCTGCTTATTATTACCACGGGTAATTATACTATAAATATACTTTTTATATTAAATTAAAGTCACTGAATTTTAATATAAATACACTGCTCAAAACAATTAAAGGATATTGTAAGTCTTATACAAAATAACATAATATATAAACATTTTTTTTTTCTTTCAGAAAATGGAAGACGAGAGATACAAATGCAAATTTTTCTCATTTTCAAACTTCGCAGTACGCAAACTTCAAGTTTTGGATAAAAAAACGACGTTTTAACGGCAGCGAATGAATTTGGCTTTCAACATAATGAAACACGAAGTACAAAAGAATGATCGGCATTCAATATGCGTGATGTATTAACAAAGGCATTTAACGGATTCAAAAGCTTGGAAAGTTGTTGGTTGGTTAGACGGTAGTGCCAAACTCAAGCCAAAGTAGCAGAAGCTACTGGATTTTCCAGAAAGTGTAATTTCCAGGATCTGGAATCGTTTTTTGGAAACTGAAAATACAGACTGAAGACCAGGACATGATCATAGACGGGCAAAAACGCCCGATGAGAATCGATATTTAACGTTAACAGTTAGGAGTCACCGAAATATGAATGCTATTTTTTTTTTCAACAACACCTTCGCTCGGCTAAAGGCACCAAAGTTTCGACTCAAACTATCCAGTTTCGCAACGTGAATCCTTGATCGATAATATTACGGGACGCAAAGCTTTCTTAGTAAAGGGACAATTTCGAATTCGTTACTGGTTCAATCGCAGAAAAAGGTTGCTTATACCGTTTATCAATCCCACATATAATTTGAAATTCCACCCAACTGTGCGCAAGAAAAAAGAAGAGGAAAGAAAGAGAGGGAGTGGGCACACAGAGAGAGAGAGAGAGAGAGAGAAAGAACTCACATTTTTTTCATATCCCACCAGATGCATATAATGAAGATATGTATATGGATAGAAAAAATTTTGCAGTGAGTGGTTCATTTCGGCTTCGATGTCGTTGCTTTGTCAGTATACACCAACTATTTTTGGCACTTCAGATTGTCGCAACATATCCAGCTTTAATTTTACATCACGATTTTTAACAAGAAAGATTTTATGTGTTGCTTGCTGAGCAGCTTCAACAACTTCAAGACACACTCACTATTGTTCCTCTGGCTCAATGCATGTACAGTCGGGGGAAAAAAAAAACGCAGCACTCGACGTAACTTCGTTGCTAATAGATGTAGAAAAATGTAATGGGTATCATTCGACGGGGAATTGTGAGTAGTTTCAGACAATGAACTGAAATTTTGAATTGGGGGTCGTCTACATATTAAAACGCGCACCAACTTTGATTTTTTCAATAGTAATGCCCCATTCTTATTTTATATTTGAATTCCTGGGATCGCGACAACGCGAAAAAGTATATTGGTTGTATATTTTTTACTTTTTTTTTTCACAGAGTTATAAGCGTTCAAAGTTTGAAGGTGCTAATGTTAAATTCATATTTCACTTTTATTAATATCTTTAAAAAAAATAATAATAACTTGATCGATATAATTCTTTTTTTACGAGATACAGTGAAGAAACCCAAACATAATCCATCATTACTGTTGATTCTGAAAAATATTTTTAATTTTGAAAAATATTAATAAATTCATATTCATAAAAATTATGAATTATGACCTATATTAATTTTTACATAAAATGAATCCTAATGCTGAAAAATATGGGTGTGCCAATTTGCAGCTCATTCCTGTTATTAGTTTTCGAGATATAAATAAATCTTTCTTTTAGAGTGGTTTAGGGGGCCGTCTCTTATAAAGTTTTGCATGAGATAACGAATCAAATCTTAAAAAATAACAAGGAAAATTAAACAAAATATGTTTATTTTTTATTTACGGGTCAAATTATATAACAACAACGTCAAACGCAAAGAAATAAAATAAAATGATGATTTTTAGACATCAGTGTGATCATCAAGAATTCCTGTTTTCTAAAGAAGACAAGAAGCCTACATCCTTCTTCAAAACAAAATAATACAGAAAAGAAAAGTAAAGTAAATATGACATTGAGTATTCGTGTTAAACCCTTTATTTTATGTTGACAAAAATATGCATAAGTGGTATTTCCTTCATCGATTACTGGTGATAAATTTTGAATCTTTTAAACAAATACTAGAAGAAAAAAAATAACTAAATAGGCGGGATTTACTGTTTTAAATAGAAAAATTGGTAAATGTAAAAATTGTCAATTAAACAAACAACAAAAAAAAAAAAAAACGAATGGAATTGGAATGCAAGACAGGCTTGTAAAATCGTTTCTTAAGTTAAACATTTGGTTCATATATTGCTTTTTATATATTTATTTTGTAGGGG
This sequence comes from Salticus scenicus, assembly GCA_963930645.1. Taxonomy (NCBI): domain Eukaryota; kingdom Metazoa; phylum Arthropoda; class Arachnida; order Araneae; family Salticidae; genus Salticus; species Salticus scenicus. The sequence continues at coordinate 180,089,383 of OZ005650.1, forward strand.
GGAGGATTGTTATTTTAAGGATACTTTAGTCTTTAAAATTTTAATCACATATTTTAACTTTATATATTTTTTAAATATACTTTTAATTTTATAAATATAGTTTAACACTTTTTGCGACCGCAGGATTTTGTAATTTTCACAGTAAAATCCGCCTAAGGGCGTTATTCTCTCAAAATAAAGTATTTCAGAACAAATTTTCTGTATCCACAATTATATTACAAATGGATATACTGTATAATTATATTCTTTCTAATCTATATATTTCTATCTATAGTATATTTGATTACAAAAATATGAACACTGTTTACACACTTAAGAAATAAGTAACGCACAAATTACGAAAGAAACGCCCACTAAGAGAGTTACAGATTTTCAAATGACGTGAATCTACGTCAGCAGTCGCGAAAGGGTTAATTAAGAAATTATATTTTCATAGAAATTATAAAACGAATCGTACAGTTCCAAAAAGTTCAACTGACACAAAACTGGTAATTGCGATTAAAATTGTTTAATATTTACTTCATAAGCCCTTACAATAATTTATCCGAAAAGATTTAGTTTATGCGTTGTTGTATATATGTATCTAAATTATTCCATTTCATATTTTATGTTACACCTACGAAAGAAAATTCAATCTTTATTGGTGATCACTACAGCCATAATAGACACTTTTACTTGAAAAATATTGCACTTTTTTCAAAGAGTACAGTCTGGATAAATCGCAAGTGTAATGTATTTAAATAAACCTAAAATTATTTAAAAAAGTTCTGAAGTATGTACAAATCTAAGAAACTGAATTCAGGATAATTAAGAAACTGAAAAGGGTCAATCTTTTTATTATTTTTTTATAATTATTTTTTTCCTGAAAGATTTCCGGTGTAAAACATTAAAATTTTATCTGTTTCTTATAGGATCTTAATTTTATTTTTCTACATTTAGAGATAACCCCCTATCACATTTTTCATTGTAGCTCTATAAATACTAATGATAAAGTATACAAACAGTATACTTTTCCGCACTGCCAGACTCAGAAATTCGAATATGAAGTCAAAATTGGGTGTGGCTACTGAAAAAATCAAAGTTAGCGCTCATTTCAATATGTAGATAACCCCTAATTCAAAATTCGACATAATTTTCAAAAAGTGCATTTAATTTCCTGTTGAATGGTGTCTATTACATTTTTCTGCGTCAATTAATAATGAAATTACAGCGAGTGCTGCGATTTTTTTTTCCCCGACTGTACATAGCTGTCAACCTTTTAAATTTTTAAATCAGATTTATCACCAGTATTTTTAAAAGAAATCTCTTACATATATTTTTGACGATTAAACAAACTAAAAACGTTTATGAAAACTATTTGGTATCCTTAGCAAAACGGCAGACCTGGCGTATATGCACGTGGCACCCAACTTTTCGCCTCCTGAATCGTCCCCATTCCGTGAAAACGATTAAAAAACGTCTTTGTGATACCCAAAACTATTCAGGAAATTCATTTTGTATTTGAAATGCACCTGCATCAAGCAGTGCTTGTGAAATATTTTGCTTAACCTTCTGTGGAGCACCGCTATATTTTCAAATGATAACATCAAAATAACCATATTTAAAGCGTCGAAACCAACATTCGCATGTTGTTTTCGATACCATTTCCTCTTCGAGAACCAGTCAGGTTGATTTGCATAATTTTGCAGTTAGTTTTTCTTGGTGAAGTTTTGAACAAATATAGTTACGAATAAAATACTTACGGTATGAAATCTTTCATATTAAAATTTTCTAATTTATTTTATCTTTTATTCCAACTTCTACGTCGGCTTGAAAACATTGTACCATTTTGTATCTCATGACACAAATGCATTAAGGTGTATGCGCTTGTGAATGCAATGCATCAGTTGGTATGCAATTTCGCAATAGAAGTAACAAAAATCGCGGTAAAATTTACTACTACACCCAATTTTTAGCTGGGGTCGACGCAGTAACTTTTTTAAATAACACTATTTTTATAAAGCAAACATGTTATTATTCCATCGAAGACAACTACTGCAAACGATTACTGAGTATTTTAAATTAAAAAAAAAAGTGGTATTCAAGAAAGTGATCGACCCGATTTCTCTCTCTCTTTCTCTCTCTCTCTCTCTATATATATATATATATTAACACACATACCCTAAAATATCTAACATGTTAGTAAAAAGAATGATCATTTAAATGGTAGTTAGTCCTAATGTTGCTGACTAGTTTCGTATTATGTAATTAACTGGTATTTTAAGCCCTACCCATTTTAAGGACATTTTCAGGGATGAGAAGTTTCAACCATTTTTGCTACCACAATTTTCATACAGAAATCTTTATTATATATATATATATTTGTATTGTGTCGTGATTGAATTGAATAGAGATTATTGTATGAAAATAATGATAGAAAAGGAAAAAAAAAATTCTCATCTTGGAAAATATCCTAAAAAAAGGTGTTGTGTACGACCCTGTAACTATTACGGCACACAAATCAGAAAGAAAATATATTTAAAAATATTTCCGGCTAAAATCTAATCTTAATAGTAGTTTTAGCTTAAAAAAATTTGAATTAAATAATAATAATAAAAAAAAATAAAAAAAAAAAAAAAAAATTACTGAAATGCAATTTGTCATCGAAATTAAACAACTTCGGAAAACTGTAAATCAATAAATTGCATTTAAGAAATAATTATCAAGAAATATTTAAATAAGTAATATAAAAATAAATTTAATCTTCTTACGTAAACACGAAAATATAAAATGTATTAATTAAATTTGTTACAACAGAAGCCTTTATACTCCTTAAAAAATTACGTGCATAATTAGTAAGCTCTTAGTTCAATGTTTCCTCATCTTAATTGAACTAAATCAAGAAAAATACTTAAATAATTAAATATAATTCATTTTTTCTTTAATATGAAGATATTACTTTTATAAAAGCGATAGGCGTAACCGGAAGCAAGTTCTTTATTAGATTTATTCTTTCCTGTGCAAAATTAATATGCTGTTTCCTAAAAACATAATTCTATGCCTGTAAAGATTCATTTGATTAAAATGTTTTTGTAAATAATTTATAAAGCGAACTAAACTCATAAAAAGAACTTATTCCTTTATAATGTTTTTTCAATCAATCTTTGTTGAGCAAACAGAATGCTTCAGGAACGTTTAATAAGAAATAAACATTTTAAAAAGTGTTTGAAAATTGTTTTTTCTTCTTTAAATAAATAGAACATATTAATTTGAGTTTTAATTAAGCAATTTAATTGTATATATACACATACTGCGGTATTTTAAAAGAAAAAAAGCATAAATAAATCACTGTATAAATGTAAATTTTAACTTTATGATGTGAATTTGAATTATTAATTCGTTTATAAGTAATAGTGCAAGTGATATTTTCTTCTAATAAATCTTATATGTTTTAAACTCGAAACAAATAAATTTATAAAAAAATCTGTAGGGTAATTTTTGATTACCTGTAAAAAGATTTTATTAAAATAATAATAATAATAATAATAATAATAATAATTGTTTCGTAAAATATGTATTAAATGACAGAATCAAAAATAGACCTATAAAACAAACAAAGTTTCAAAATATTTTAAACAATTTTTCTTATTTATTTAAGGAGAGTACAGTTAACTGATTGTTAATTAAACAGTTCAAATTTCAAAAAAGAGACTATGATTTTTTTAGTATAAAAACTTATAATATAATCACTGTATAAATATAAAATTCAAACGTATGGTAATTATGTATGTTATGAATTCGTCAATTCAATACTCCAGCGGAACAATGTGGTTTAACGGTAGGAAAATCTTTTTTGGACCATATCTTTACTATGAGACAAATTTTGGAAAATGCAAAGATGAAAGAAAAGGAAATACACATGATTTACATTGATCTCCAGAAAGCTTATGATACTGTACGACGAAAGTTACTATACTAAGCATTAAAAAAAGCTGGGATAAACGAATCATTGATCAATGTAATAAAACTAATATACAATGATAATAAATGTAAAGTGAAAACGAAAAAAAAAAAAAAAAAAAAAAAACCAAAAAAAAAAAAAAAAAAACCAAAAAAAAAACCAAAAAAAAAAAAAAAACCTATCAGAAGAATTTCCAACAAGTAAAGGACTTCTGCAGGGATGCTGTATGTCACCCACATTGTTTAAAATATATATAGATGTGCTACTGGGTACAACAATGTGGAAAGTTGGGAATTAAAATATGTAATAAACACCTGATTCACCTATCATTTGCGGATGATCAAGTTATTATGACTCAAACCAAGGAAGACCTAAATTATGTAACTGAAGAGGCATTGAAAGCATAAAACCGATTGGGCCTGAAAATTAACTATAAGATGACAGAAAACATGGCAACAGGGACAGAGGAAGTTATCGTCATCGACGGATTTTAAATCAAGAATATACAGGCTTTTAAATATCTGGGATCAATACTGGAAAAAGATGGTTCATCAGGGATGGAAATCGAAAAGAGAATATCTGATTCTAAGGTAAATAGTAGGAATACTAAACTCAATTCTATGGAGCAGAAATATTATTGAAAAAACAAAAAGAATCATTTTCAACACCTTGATAGAAAGTGTTCTGCTGTATGGAGCAGAAACATGGACAGGACAATCAAATCTGCAAATGAAAAAAAAAAAAAACTGTTGTCTACAGAAGTTTACTTCTGGCGACGATCGGGAAGAACTTCAAGACTTGAAAATCAGACCAATATTGAAATAAGAGCAAGGATGGGTGTTAAGACGGATATCATAAGAAAAATAGACAAGAAGAGGCTACAATGGCACGGACATGATGAATGTGAATGGAATACCACAGCTTGATCTTAACTGGAAACCTGAAGAGAAAAACATGAGGGTAAGACAGCGGAAAAGGTGGAAAGACAAGCTTATGAGGGGCATGACAGAGAATGGAATGGATGAGGAAGATGCTCAGGACAGAGAAAGATAGAGACAAGCTGTTTTTGGTTAAAAGGAAACCACTACATTGAGGAAATTCCCTTTAAAAATAAACTCGTTTAAATATAATAATGTAAATACTTTTCTCCAATTATTCTTAAATATTCTACGTTTGAGTCTAACAATATTTAATAAATGTTATCTGTAGAAATATTATAGCAGTGAAATGCACCTTCTTCGACAACTGAGGCTAACTGTGACACATCTATATCAATTCTTACAGGTGACATGGGAAAAAATGCTAGAAATAAGAAGCCCAAAGCTATACATAGAAAAATCACCCCAACAACCCATGAATACACAAGTAACATTTTTGCAAAAGGTGAATGGCTAGCAAATGAACTTTGCCGGAAGAATACTGCGACAGCATGAAGATATACTTTGCTGTATGAATATTTTTGTTTCAAAATGTATGTCTTGATATGATATGCATGCCAAATTTAACACCTGTGAAGTAAATTTATGGAAAACAATAATAGAGGATTAACCTACCCTAATCTTTAAAAAATATAAATATTTTTCAGATATTTTATGAAATAATAAAAAAAAAGAAAGCACAATTTTCAAACTTCTTTATTTAAAAACATAAAGTAATTTTTAAAAATTGCTCTTTAAAAATTACACATTTTATTTTAGCTAGTATTTGTTCTTTCTATGGGTACGAAATCCGTTTTGTTTAATTCAGATGTTATTACATTCAGTTTATGAAATGAATCTGCATAATACATGTATAATTTTGATGAATACAATCATTATAATTATATTTAAAATATATTTATATATAGCAAATTTTAAGAGTTTTTATTTAATATTATAAAAAAAAAATCTAAAATGATGTTATAAATAATGATAAGTAATTTTAGTTATTATTCGTATAAATTTCTATAAGTATATATACGTATACTTACTTTAAATTATACTTTAGACATAAAATTATGAAATAAATCTTTAAATAAATACCATTTCTACCATTTTGTAGGATAGAAGGAAAAAAATAGTTGCGGGAGAATTACTTTTGTAAAAGAATTCGCAACCTTACATTTCGACGAATTATTATTTTCTCTCAGGTCAACGAACATTTTCACTTCAACAGTTTCGTAATATTTCAATTGTTGATATTGGTACATATAGAACTTTCTTCAAGAGAAATCCTCTTGGCAAATACGAAAAGTATTGGAAAAAAAATCGTTTTTTCTTTCGAATCTCATTTAATGAATTGTAAAAGAAAAGTTAAGAGATAGTATTTTCATTACGCATCTAAATTAAAAACGTATTTACAAATAAGGTTAAAAACATAATATTATTATTATATGAAGAGATATATTGTTTCAAAATTAAAATAAAATGTAAATTTCTCAGCCCATTTACTGTACATATACAACTTCTCTTTTTATGAAAAAATAATCTTGTTTGTCACTCACAGAACTTTCTTTTATACTGCATTTCAATACTATAAGGATAGAGATTGCACATTAAGTCGTAAGATTAATAAGGTAAGATAATATTATTAAATCTACTTTTAAAAAAATCTAAAATAATTTTAGGAACAGAGTTTTATTTGATATATAATTCTGTCTCAACTCCCCATTTAATTATAGAGCCTACATTTATATTAAAAGAAATTACAACGTTGTTATTAATTTGCCTTCAAACTTGCCATCCTTAATCAAAATTTTCAAGTGGAAACCTAATACAAACTTTAAAATAACAAATTTAGATTTCCTGCAGTTATTTGTTTTTAGATTATACTGATAACAAATACACATACAAATCAACCACTAAGTATTAAACTTTCATATTCAGGAAATACAAAAATCAAAGTTGGAAATAGAACTTCAAAAAATACTTTGTTTACAGTATGGATATGAAAAAATAATTTTCCATTTTGAGCAGTGATCGTCGACATAGCAAAATGTAGCAAAGCACTCTCAAAAATTATATTCAATAGAAAAGAACGTTTATCTTAACTTTGGGTAGATCAGTATATGTTGCACATTTCATATGCACACGATAACATCGTGTAAATAAATTTAGTCAGATATGAAAAACAACTAACGCAAAATGAAATACACTTTCAGCAATTTCCCTGTATAGCCAAATATATCAAATAATTTGAATGATGAATGGTATTTTTACCACAATCTGCACAAAATATGCTTTTATGCAAAAAAAAAAAAAAAAAAAAAAAAAAAAAAAAAAAAAATCGTCTCATTTTATTTTATTAACTTTCTTGTTACCATTACGATTTAGAATACTGTGAAGACACTGAAAGGTTTTCTTTTATGAATCAGCATTTCTTTCATTAGTTATCTGCAAAAAAGCAACGCATCGGCCTTCCGAGAATAGAACACACGACCTTCTTGTTATTAGCGTGACATCTAACCAACTGATCTAATAGGCCACGGAAAGTGTATTCACTTTTAAGTCTCTATCTCCAAAGTTTATAATTTCTTAAATGTATAGATTTTAATTAATTTTAAAAATCTAACAAAACATTCGGAAATCGGGCTTCTAGGTGCATCGGGATGGTTAGTACGAACCTCCATATAAAATTCTGTATCTCTACAATTTTCCCACAGAAAGACGGGCAAACACACACACACATTCTTTTATTACTTTCTTCTACATTCAATAGAAGAAAGTATTGGATTCGTAAAAATTTTCGACCTCGGGTTTTTGATGGATTTACACGTTTTGAGAGCTGTAGAACACGATCTGACCATTTTTAGAAAATGTCTGTCTGTCAGTCTGTCTGTGTGTGTGTGTCTGACAAAATTTTGTGGAAACTGTATCTCAGGAACTACTGCACAGAATTTCATACAAGTTGATATGTAGTTGCACCTTGACATAAACTAGTGCCTATCAACTTTTGGTAAAAATTGTCTTACAGGATGCGTTGCCATCCCGCTTTTTCTAAATTTTTAACATGGTGATATAGGACAAAATTTTGCATAAATGTGCATAAAGGGAATTATTTTTCAGTAATCATTATGAAAATTACAAGAATTATTTATAATAGAGATAGTCAACTAGGAAAAAAATCTTGTATGTGTAAGAGCCCCGCCACCACCCCGGGGTGGGAGTAAATTTTCAAGATGGGTATCTTTCGAAAGTTCTCGTCAATACCTTTAAAACGAATGGTTGAACTATAAATCTGTGATAATTTAAAACAAAGTTATCGATTTTTTTTTTTTTTACTTTTAAGGAAAAAATCTTTTTTTTTTTTTTTTTTTTTTTTTAACGAATTTTAACCAAACTTGGTATTTAGTTAGCCCCTGACATAAACTGGTGCTGATTAGATTTGGGATCAATCGCTCAACAGGTGGCGCTGTGATCGTATTTTTTCTAAATTTTTAACATGGCAGTGTAGGACAAAATTTCGTATAAATGTACATAATGAGAGTTATTCTTAACCTGTGATTGTAATATGAATATGAATTATTGATAATAGTAGTAGTTAATTAGTAAAAACAATTGTGCATGTGGGGGCATCGCTTCCCCCCCCTGGGGGGGGGCGGGAGGTAAATCTTCAAGATGGGTATATTTCAAAAGGTCTCGTCAATACCTTTAAAACGAACGGTTGAACTATAAATATGTGATAATTTAAAACAAAGTTATCGATTTTTTTTTTCTTTTAAGGAAAAAAAAAATTGGAAAAAAAATCATATATATTTTTTTTAATATTGTTATTGAGTGAATTTGTATAGGAAAATATAGAAGAAAGTCTTGTGGTGGCCGCAGCATACTAGTTATATGTAGAGATTGTTAACCATTTCATAATTTCAAACCTACACTGTATAAAACGTATTTAAGAGCGAATTTGTCTAAAGTATGGTATATATAGGGGTATCAGGGTCACAACCAAGTTTATAAGAAAACTTGATCTGCGATCTTGTTTCAGATCAGCGGTCACTTGAATTTTATGATAACTTCCATAATGGTAAATTAATTTGAACCAAAGTTGGACATTGGTATCATAATACAAATACTTAAATGAGTTTATTGGCCATCTTAAGTTGACTTCTTGTTTCTAAATAACAGCAACTTGAATAAATTTTATCAGAACAACTTCCGAAACAATTAATTTTTTCGAACAAAATGTGGAAAATTAAATTGCTTAAAAAAAAAAAAATCTTGGATAAGTTCGTTGTGCAATTAGATTTGCTATCATGTTTGAAAATAGCGGCAACATAAAAATTTTCCACTCACGTGATAAAAGCATTTATGAATCGATTTGTTTAAAATTTTATAGATGTATATATATATATATATATATATATACTATACATATATGTAGCCGGTAATTAACAAGAGTATTAATAAATTTTATTCGCCCTCTGTTTCAAAATGGCAGTCACTTGAATATTTGTCATCACGTTAACATCTGAAATAATAAATTAAATAGAAACAAAGTTAGAGAATGGATTTATTGAAGAAATGTGTTCGTTCCCCAACTTGATTCGTTATTCTATTACAATATAAAAATGGTAGTCACTCGAATTTTTCAAATTCTTTAAAATAACTTACTTAAGAACGGAATTGCTAGAAATTCATTGTGTACAAAGCTAATATCAAGGACTGAAACAAATTTATTTTTCCACTCAATTTACCATTTTATTTGAAAATTAAGAGACTCACATGAAAAAGGTATGTATGAATCGATTTCCTTGAAATTCAGTATTGTATATATATCTCATAAAAATCAGTATTATATACATAACTCATATCAAGGTCTCACAGATGTTCGTTAATAAAATTGACCCTTTAGCTTGTTTAAATCACGGCCTCTTGAAATATTTAAATTCACATAAAATACGTATTTATGAGCCTATTTGCCTTAAACTCCCTTTGTACATAATTCATACCAAGTTCTCACTGAAATTTATAATCAACTGTATTAATTACACTGTAATAAAATAAAATATTAAACTGTAAAGTCGACATCTTGATTAATAATGGGGACTATTTGAAAAGAAAGGATAGTTAACCTACTTTTCGGACTAAGCCGAAATGATATATATATATATATTTTTTTTTCCCAATATTTAACCAATGTTTAATAACGTATTTCTGATCGAGATTTTAAACATTTAATTTTAAATAATTTTAAATACATTTTTAATTAAGGTAAAATTGTATATACTCGTGTGTGTGTATGTATTAATATTTAATTTAATACGTACATATAATTTAATATGTATAATATTTAATTTAATATGCATATGTGTGTATGTATTAATAATTAATTATAAGGTTTTATTGTTTTTTATTTTTTATTTATCGTTTTTCAACAGCCAAGTGCAATATAAATTTGACTGATATGATTTACTTAATTGCACAAGTACTTTCTTACTTGCCTACAAATTAAATAAAAAGCAGAGAAAGGGGTATATTAACTTCATTTTTTTAATAAATAATTATGCTTTGGCATATTATGCATGAAACGTTAAACTTTTTATAAAAAGAAATTTGAAATGTTTTTTTTTTGGAAATAAGCAGAAATAATGTTGACATAATTGGTTATTAAAGCGTAAAATGAAAGCTTGACTTGGCATATTCATTTAATATTGAAATAAACAGGATATTTTTAAGTAACTCTTCGAAAACAAAATGATGACCTTAAATGTTAAAAGTTTTTCAGAATTTTACTAAATCTATTAGTAAATTTATTTCTAGGTATTATATATATATATATATATATATATATATATATGTATATTAAATATATATATATATATATATATACATATACTATATATATATTTAATTTTGAAAATATGTAGAAACTTGAAGGCAAGTGGGCGTGGATAACAAGAAAAAACGTTAAAATAATGTAAAGAATTATAGTAACGAAGAACAATTGTAAAAACAACACTACATGCGAAAAACACCCTTTCGCTTCCTCTTCAGTGGGTGGGAGCAGCAGAACAGACAATAAAGTAAATTGAAAGAGGCCTAACAGGTTTCGGAAACAAGGCGAAACTAGCATATTCCCAACAAAATCAAGATTAAATTACTGGCAAATTATATATAACAATCTTCATGTAAATTAGATATAACAATATCAATGCTTCAAAAAGCAACATAACTAAAATAATAATCCAAAAACTACAAAGTCGATATTTGTGATAAGAATAATTTAATAAAAAGACATGCTAGATCGTAATGTTCCCACCCAGACCTGAAAGGCAAAAAGATATTGTAATGAACTGAACTTACTGCAATGTAGAAATAGGTCTTTAGAGCAAAAGCAGATGATTCACATGTAGTGGCTCAATACTGGCGCTGTTTTGTCTGATGTTCCAATATCATAGTCCAAACTCTCCGAGTCGCTCAGTACCAAGACTCATTCTTCACTTACGGTTCTTGGTGTCTGATAGTGCTTGCTGATGAAGACTCATGGCCAAAGTCCAACTTGTGGAACGCCCTCTGTCGGACTGCAGCTACTTGGTATTTTGGTGTATTTTGATTATATAAACATTAGGAAAAAGGAATGTTTCTAAGTCGCATACTAAAGACGACTTTTTAAATGAGCTAGTGGTTTTTGTTTACAGTAAGTAGTTGAGTTTTATTTTAGCTAGAGCGTTCATTATTTGGGTTTGAAGGGCAGTTTTTAATTGATAATTAGATCTTGTAGATGTGAAAATTTTTCTGTTTTTAACGTTACAGTGTCGAAACGTTGAAAATCTTTTACTGAACTTGAAATAAAAGAAATGATGCAAAATATTTCAGATATTGATTCTGATACAGACTCTCAGTGTAGTGATAGTGACACTATAGTATATTCTGTTTATCTAGTGTTTTGTTAACTAATCTAGTGATGATGAGGACATTTTGGACATCAGCGTCCGGAGTACATCGAAAGCAAATACTTCTCCATGGTCATCCACTATAAGAGAATTAGCGCAATTATCAGATCCCTGATTTCAAAATTTTCATATTGAAAAAGAATTTAAAGTAATGTACTTATCTGTAAAACGTATAATGTTAAAAGTCTCTAAACTGTAAGTAAATACTGGAAGAAAGAAAAAAAAAGGGGGGGGCGGAGGGAGGAAAAAAATATTTAAACAAGAACTATCTTAAGTAAATAAACTACGTAACTAAAATATATAAAGCGTATGCCGTTTATATACTCTTTTATTATACTAACATTATTAAACAACACGTACGAGGGTTGATCCAAAAAAAAGTTTACAAGCAGAAGCATTTGAAACGTAATAATTGTGGAGCGAATATTTCCACCCAGGGTGGTTGACAGATGGCGCTAGTTGTCTTACAGCGGTTCTACGAGTAAGTAGCGCCAGTACGCAGACACTTAAGCGTGACAGTAATGGCACGACGTCTAGAAAAGTGGTCTCGCTTAGAGGTGCGAGCCGTAATTCGATTCTTATGGGCCAAGAATGTGGCCGCATCTGAAATTCACAGACAAATTGTTGAGGTATACGGGGACAAAGCAATGAGCTTCTGCATGACAATGCCAGGCCCCATACAGCTCGCCAGACTCAGGAATTGCTGCAAAGGTTCAAGTGGGAGGTCTGGAATCACCCCCCATACAGCCCCAATTTGGCTCCAAGTGACTATTTCCTTTTTCCGGCGTTGAAGCAAAACTTATCCGGAACACGGTTCACCTCAGAAGATGCAGTGAAAACAGCTGCCGAGAAATGGCTCAATGATCATGGCTCTGATTACTACCAAGACGGGATAAACAAGTTGGTCGAACGTTCTGATAAATGCCTAAACAGGTTTGGCGACTATGTGGAAAAGTGAAGGCCAGATGTGTCTCTTGATTCCCATTTGTATCTTGTTTCTATTGTTAATAAATACTTTTTCTTTTGCCTTGTAAACTTTTTTTTGGATCACCCCTCGTACATATTTCGGTAATTTCATGGATTTAGGTTTAATAGCAAAAAAAAAAAAAAAAAAAAAAAAAAAAACCCTTGGCCCTGGGCAGACGCTTGCGAAAGAGAACGCCGGTCTGAGCTGTGAAAACCTCCCGTCGCGAAAGGTTTATCATTCTAGATCATTCTACATTAGAAATTGAAGGGGAATTATATATCTACTGAAATTTTAGGAAATTCAGGGCATGCATTTTTATAAATATCTTCAAAGCATAAGAAAAAAAAAAAAAAACTTTTAAAGAAGAATTGTATTTTTTTGCGGGATCATACTTATTATGATAAAAAAGTTTAACTATCTCTTTAAAAATTTTTTTTTTTTTTTAATATGGTATTTACGTTAAAAAAAATGTATATAAAAGATTAATTTTAACTTGAAAGTGTTAGAATGCTTATTACAGAAGTTTTTTTTTTTTTTTTTTTTTAATGAAAAATTTTGGGAGTTAAATAATTAATAATTATGCAAAAGTCTTTAAATGATAGTGCATCAAAAACGAATTCTGTAAATGAATTTACCATCATTCAAACTTCTGTTACTCTTTTCGTATCCAAAAACCATTAAAACTGCTTTAAAATGGGAAAAAAATAGTTTATCATTTTTGAAAGAAAAAGTTCATATATTTTTTGAAGCAATGTTAATACATCTTTTTTAAGATGTATTAACGATGCGTGTGTACCAGTGGCATTTTCGTGAATGACGTTTTGAACTATCCCTATACAGGTGGAGGAAATCAACCAACACATTATAATGCAATATTTATTAATATTATTGGTTAATCTGCCAATTTTCAGAAACAAGTTGGATATTTCAGCAAGTACGACAATTTAACAGTCCAACAGATAAATGATCATTTCACGAGAACGGGCTGTTACTATCTGTATGGAGATAGCCCAAGTCGTCATTTTCGAGAGATACTAATATGCAAATTTATATATACTCGGAACGTTAGAAACACACACACACACATATAGATATACATATATACAATGCATCTCATAAATATAGAGACAGGGTATTTCAGTTCAAAAAATGAAGCAATATTCACGAAAAAATTATAAGCGTATGGAATCAGAATATAAGTGTATTACAACAAGGATGTATAGTACAGGTTTTAGTTATTAGTATGTTTCTATGATTAATTCAGGAGAAGATTGTTACATAAATAAAGTGATGTAAGAGTTATGGAAAAGAAGCGGTAGCGTAGCAACCATGGTCATATGCATATACATATATATATATATATATGTGTGTGTGTGTTTAAATTCAGTATATTTGAGTTATTGTTAGAAAATTTCAATGGCGTTTGTTTCTACTAATGCTAGATTTTCTAATGAAATTTTTCTAATGATATCGTGTAATTTTGGTTTAGATTTTATTACTAACAATAATAATTAAAAGACAATAATAGTTATTATTTTCAATACTTATTCTTACATTTATTCTATATGCATGTCATTATAAAAAAAAAAAAATGCATTTTAATTTAGTATATAAAATGCAACAATATGATTATTTGTTGTTTTAGCACAGCTGTATTTTTCATAATATTTCTGCAATAACTTTTTAATTGTGCTTTGAATTATAGTACTAACAGTAATCTTTTAAAATAAATAATACATATTATTTCTAATATTTCGCTTCTTTTATTTTTTTTTCTGTAGATACCCCCATTATCAAGAAATACTTTTTTCAATATATCATCTACAACAACAGCAATATTATGAACCTGCTGAACTGAAAAAATCTATTGATCTGAAAGAAAAATAAGAACTTCAGTAAAAGTGAGCTCTCCATTACGGATGAGTAATTTTTTAAAACTAATTTATTTACTCGAACTCATGAAACAGTTCTTGTAAGAATAAAAATAGAATTGTTCAATCAATATTGTCTTAAAATAAAATGTAACTGATTGTTACAAATTTTTTTTTATTACAAGAAGAATATCAGCAATAAAAAATGTTGTGGTCATTATAAAATATTTATAAAATATTTATAAGTCAATAACTTTACAATTCTGATAAAGAAACTATGTACTAAGCAAATTCATGTCACAACAAAAAGCAACATCAGCTAGAAAATAAAGAAAGAAATAAAAGTTGTTTTTAGGGAATATGACAGAAAATACTCTTTTATTTAAAAAGAACATATATTCAACATCAATTAAACTTAGAAACGTAGTTCTAGGATTAATTTTTGGCTACGGAAAAGTTTTAATATATTTCTGTAATAGTTCTCACTAATTAAATGATAATAAATATTTTTATTAAAATTTTCCAGTAGCTAAAAAATGCTAAATTTGGAAACGATGTTTAGAACCATTGTTCAGTTGGAACTATGATTAGAGCCATTGCTCATGCAATAAAAGATGAAAACTATACCTTATATTCGCAAGTAAAAAGCAAAAACATAAAACAATTTCGATTATTTAATTAAAACATATTTTAAAGTGACCATTGTCAAACAAAAAACATTCATTGTATCACAACAAATGGATATTTTAATAACTATAAAATATCCTATATTAGTCAAACTAAATGTAGCCTTAAATTCCGTTTAAAAGAACATATCAGTTTCGTTCGGAAGAAGAAAATCAACAAATCGGCCATTTCTAAAAATTGCTGGGAGGAAAACCATAATTTTATATTTCGTACAGCTAAAATAATTTTCAGGCCTAAAGGAACACTTGAATCCGATTTGTTTGAAGCTTTTTCACATCTATAAGAGTCTTCTAAATATTGTTAATTGTGATTTCACTATACTGCTTTTGTCTGATTGTTAGAAGTTTTACATTAAATCCATGCTTCTTTAATTTTTTCTACGTATTTCACAATTACCGTTTCTCAATTTCCTATTGGCAAATCTCTTACATTCTGGTGAGTTCTATTGGTTGATAAGCAGTCGTAGAATTCGACACCCTTCTTACATGTAAGTGCACTTTCCTTTAGTTATTTTATGCTGCAATGATGGTACCCACAATGCTACCCAAAACAGCTGTTTACAGTTTGATTATTCATTTTGACGTTATACATTTTGACAAATTTTCCTGTGTTTGTTTATAGTTTACTAGCTGATTTTGCCCACTTCGCTGGCCAATATGTTTAAATGTCTCCTTTTTATAATAATATTTTTATTCCTATATTTATTAATAAGTTTCAAAAATATGAACAATTATCGATTGTTACAAATGAATAATTTTTGAAAAATTTCATTTGTAAAACATAATCTTTGAGTGGCAAAACTTAGAAAAAAAAGGTGTCCTAAGAAAAGAGCTTGTATTTGTCATGCAGACGAATAAAGTATCTGTAACGTAGAAAAGCTTTTTCATATCTGAATATATAAGCGCTAATTACGACTGATTCACTTATTAATCTATCAATGTCGTGTCTAAATCACTGAAGCTAAAAACATTTCATTTGGACAATAAGTACTTTCTATGCCGTTGAGGTTCACTGTAAACGTATTTAATGATGTTTAACCCTTAAGTGGGTGAAAGAAAAAGTCTACATTTTTATTTTATTTTTTATCATATTCACAGTATTTTTACAGTGGTTTTCAGTAGATGCTTGAAGTTAAAAAAATTGTCTCCTCTTACGCCCTAATTAAAGTAAATCATGAGAAGCTTCTGAAATGTAGTTCTTAAGGGGGTGAAAGTAGGCTTCCAACTGTTCTACACGTTTTTCGCACGTGGAAAGTTGCAATGGTCCCCAATAGGAGTTAAAATTCAATAAAATGTCTCTTCTCATTCCCCAATTGTTATTTTTTCTTTATTTTACTATTTTAAGAGGAGTTTATTGCATTTTTTAAACTTATTTTTCGAATTGAATAGTAAGTGGATTCCATAATTTGTGAATTTGGTGATGTTGTTTGTGATCATAATTTCGTTGACGGCCAATGGAACACTATATAAAAAAAAAAAAAATAATAAGTTCGATTCCATTTTTTTTTTTTTAACGCATTCTGATTAATTATGAGTTTTTGTTAAATTTTTATTTTATAATTAAATTTTAATACCAATTCACTATTGGAATTTATTTTATAAATCTATTTAAAAGTATGATATTAATTCTTTTTTTATAATGATCTATTATGCAGTTTCCTGCATCTTTTCTTTCTTCATTTTTTTAACTTTCCAGACATACGATCAGGTAAATTTTCAGATTTTTATGTATTTATACGTTTTTAGATCTCCTGAACTAATTTTCTAATCCATTACCTAAGAACCGCAAGTAGTTTAAACATTGTATTCGGTTTAAAAATTCGATTTCGAATTTTCACCTGGTTAACATGTTTTAAATTCTTTTGAGTCCAAAAAAGGGATTTTTGGAAATTGGTCAGTATGTGTGTATGTGCGTGGAGAATCTTCTGACTGTCATATCTTTGAAACTAATAAGGATAGAAATAAGAAACTTCAGAATTGAGACAGGCCTGGTGTAGAGATGATATTTTCAACTTTGAAAATTGGAAAACCAGAAATGGGACCGTAAGACTGTATCTCAAAAACGGCTCTAACGATTTTTTTTGAGTGTTGCTATGTAAACACCCCATTAGATGTTCTTTCGTATGAATTAGTTGGTTAGTTCAGAAAAATTGATAGGCGTCCTGTGTAAGTAGCTCATTTTTAGGTGTTGCAAGTGCATTCTTTTAAAAACATCTGCATGAATTTTTTTCAAACTCGCCATATTAACCCATTTAGGTATCGTTTTATGTGTAATTAATGTTTTCTAGTCAACAATCAAGTATGCCAAGTTTTCAAAAACGGCTCTAACATTTTTTTGAAAATTGTTACATATCCATTTTAGATTTCTTTTTCTCATGTATTACATGGATATTAAAAAAAAAATAATAACGGTTATCTTGATTAGATAGATGACTTTTAGGTTTCGGAAATTGGTGTTTCAAAAAATGTCTCTACCGAATTATTTCTGTAACTCGCTATGTAAAATCTGTTTATATGTCTTTGCATGCGTATCAGCTTTCTCTTACCTGAAAAGTTTTAGGTGTGTACCTTGTTAGGTCAAGATTTTGTCATCTGATTGCATTATCTACAAAAAGTGCATCTAATACTTGTAATAGTGGGTAATGAAAGTTGTGATGTTGATATTCATACCAGATTTTTGTTTAAATAGTTACTCCTTTACTTTACTATTAGAAAAAAATGCGAAATGAAAGCAGATCGTTGATTTCATAGCAGTGAAGCCATGAAGAATTTTAGAAAAAATATGTTTCCACGATTGTTTACAATTAAAAATATTCAATGTAGTCGCTCAGAAGTTCCACCGGATTTGTTGAGGATACTATGCCTGATCACTACTTTATTTGATCTCAAATCTTTGATTTCTATAATTGAGATATCACTGTTAAACAGTCGCCTGTGCTGAACTCATTAAAACCTATACGGTTTGCGCGACAACAACCTATAACATACTTACCAATTATTAGCCCTATCGAATAAGGAGTTTAAACGTTTTCACACTTTAAATGATTAGAGTTCATAATTCCTAAAGATAAAGCCTTTTCCTTGTGTCCCTCTAAAAGGAATATAATCTCTACACTAAAGAATTTGATATATGTGTCTGTGCTAAATTCAGAGCTTGCTAGGCGGGGGCAGCTCGCCGAATTAATAGGAATAATCAAGATAAGATAAAACATTTCAGTCATTACTTGCCTTAGGAAATATTTTTTTCTTTTATCCAGTTTGGATTACGTGACAAATTTCAAACTAAATTTCAATATTGTTAATAGTACCTTTGTTGCAATCATTTCAATCTTTTTAATCTATTGGAAAAAAAAATAATAATAAATTCTTAATTGAAAAAAAAAAATAAATTAAAGAAAAATAAATTCCCTAAAAAAAAAAAGGCATTTTTAGTTAAAAATAATTAATTAAAATTCTTTTATAATAAAAAATTGTATCTGAAATAATCTAAAGAGTTTTTATCAAATCGCATTTTATTCTCCTCATTATTCCTATTTTATTTATTTATTTATTTTTTCCAAAAAAAGTTATAAGATTATACAAAAAAAAAAAAAAAAAAGATAAAAAAGGGTTTTTTTCTGGATTTAAAAAACATTTTCTATAAATGGGAAAGAAATTTTTTTTTCTCTGATCGTAATGATTGATGACGTTACATTGATTTTTAAAAGTGACGCTAATGGATAAAATATGATGATATTTTAATTAAGTCTACAAAGAGAAATGTTTCTAAGTTAAAATTTTAAATTATTCGAAAAATGTTTTGTTTTTATTATGTTTTAATCAAAAAATTAAAAATATCAGTCTAAATTTCTGTATTATATGGGAAAGGACATTACTGTAGGTATAAAACTGTACAAGTACATATTATATATATATATATATATATATATAAAAGAAAAAAGATCGTTTATTTTCGTGCCCGTATCAGAAAGGTTAAATGTGATACGCATATTATTTTTTTAAGATGACTTGTCTGCTTTATTAGTTTTATCTGAATAATTATACTATTTATTACATCTACTTATATAAACAACTGTTTTACATACATACATAAAACATCGAATGTATACTGTATACAATATAATTACAGTTAAAAAAAAAAAAAAAAAAAAAAAAAAAAAAAGAAAAAAACATTGATATATATTTTCATTTTACATATATTTAATAAATATTAATACCGTAAATTTTATAAATGTTTAAAAAAAGATCATTTTGCATATTTAAGATGATCAGTATATATGTATACTGTATCACTGCATATAGACTTTTCTGACAATTATCCATGTTACAAAGGTGTCGAAGAGATTTTGTTTTCAGTAAATAAGAGTAAAACTGTTTTGATATAATAATTGAAAAATATTTATATGCACCCATGTTTGTGAAAACTGCAACACCAAGAGGGAATGCTAATATCAGAATTATATTTATTAAGCACATACATTATCGTAGGGAGACCAATTGATTAAAATTTCAGGAAATTTGGAGTAATATGTATTGAGAAAATTGTACATAAGCAGCGATCTCTGTGAGCAATGACATCACTTATCTGCCAAGGCATTGACTCAAACAGCGATTGCCTGACATGTACAGGTAGAGCACTTCATGAAGGGCCCTCTTCACTCACCACCGCCGGAAGCCGAAGCTAATGTTATTCTATGGGAAATTTTTCTTTACAAATAACTTATTAACTAATACATTTTTTTTTAATTCTGTCTTCACATTCTGAAAATTCCCAGCTATTAAATTGGCGGATCTTTTTTAAAAAATTATTTTTTTTTAATTTTTTATTATTTATTTTGAAGCTGCAAAATACAAATTTTCAATATGTGAATTTTTTTCATTTTGCAATTTCAAAATAAAATATTAAAAATTAAAAAAAAAAAATACATTTTTAAAAAAGGTCCGTCAATTTAACAGTTGGGAAATTTCTGAATGTGAAAACAGAATTTAAAAATATGTATTAGTTAATAAGTTATTTGTAAAGAAAATTTCCCCATAGACCAACATTGGCTCAAGCTTCCGGCGAAGTGAAGAGGGCTGTGCAGATTCAACCCAATGACAGAATTCATCGATCGTAGTTACTGGTGAGTGGTAAGGAGCCAGTCGTCTTCCAACGATTAAACAGTCATTTTCATTGGTGCAAGATCAGGAGAACGCGCTGAGCAGAGCAATAGACGAACATATTCTGCATCAAGAAAGGTCTGGACAATACGAACAACTTGCGGTCGTGCATTATCCTTCGAAGGCCTTGAATATAGGGCAGAGAGATGGGCCTTAACTCTTCATGTAATGGGGGATATTCAGAGTGGCGGGAATGAAAACAACAGTTGGTTGAGACGTGTATCCAGTGGAATCGCATACCATCTATACAGGTGATGACCCATTATGAAGCTACCAAAATTTTGATTACCCTCAAAACTGCATCACTTATATGGGCGCCTTTAATGTGTTATCAACGACGAACCTGGGCGCAGGAATGGCGTGAATTCGCTTTTCAGACAAATCACACATCTGTTTACAGCATCAAGATTCTCTCATCCGTATTTTAAAGCATTGTGAATAATGAATATTACCAGCTGGGATTCGACATCGTCACACTGTCCATCATCTGCAGTGATGGTAGGGGGGACCCATTGGATACACGTCTGGATTACTTCTTGTTCATATTCCCGGCACTATGAGTAGCGGCAATTAAATTTCTGGTGAGTTAAGACCCGCCCCTTTGCCCTATATTCTAGGCTTCCGTAGCACAACATTTAAGCAGGATAATGCCCGACCACAAGTTGTCTATAGTGTCCGGTCCTTCCCTGATAGAGAATGTGTTCAACCGTTACTCCGGCGAGCGCGTTCTCCGGATCTCTCACCAATGAAAATGTCTGTTTAATCGTTAAAAAGCGAGTGGCTCGCCACCACTCACCAGTAACTACGGGCTATAAACTCTTGCATCCTGTTGAAGCTTCGTGCAATGCTGTACCCGAAAATGTCATTCAATCACTGTTCGATTCAATACCTAGTCAGATAAGTGTAGTTATTACTCCCAGAGGTCGCTGCTTTATGTACTGTTTTCTCAGGATATATTACTCAAAACTTCCTAAAAATTTAATCAATTGCTCTTCCTACTATAGTGTATGTGCCCAATAAATATAATTTTATATTCGCATTCCGTTTTGGTGTTGCAATTTCCACAATAATGAGTGTATATTTTTTATATTTCCATATTAATCTTTTTATTCTAAGAATTGAAAACACTCATAACTTTAACACTATTATGCTTTATTGTATTAATGTTATGTTTTAACACTATAAAATATCCTTTAATTTATACATATTAACACTATAAAGTATTCATAGTAGTATATTTTAATAATATTTTAAAAATTTGAAGCAACTTCTGTTGGTTTTAAAGTCCAGTTTAAACTTTTCTATTAAAACACTTTTGTTCATCCATGAAGTACCGGGTGATCCAAAAGTCAGGACAAACTTTAAAAATGAGTAATTCGAAAACGAATCAAGATACAAAGATACGGTTTGCACCAAATGTATGGAAAAGAAGCCGGGTTTTGTGTGGCAAAGAAAAAAAAGAGTTCTGTTGGCGACCAACAGATGGCGCTGTCGTATTTCTGATGTAGGATTATTCAAAGCAACAAACGATATAAAAAGAAACAACTACAGCAGGTAATAGTAGTCGAAGCTTATATGCATCGAAATATCGCATTCTCAGTCGCTACTTTAATCACGCATGGCCTCCAAGATCTCCCGATCTGGCACCCTGTGACTTTTGGCTGTGGAGATTCTTGGAAGTCAAAAGTGTACCTCGACCAACCGGCATCACTAGCAGCACTGAAAGATGCCATCCGCCAAAATGTGTCTGCCATAACGCAAGAAATGCTGCTAAATGCTGTGAACGATGTGGTAAATAATCTCACAGCTTTACCTTCTGAATGATGGACATTGAACAGTTACTGTAGTAGTACTACTTAACTGTAATTAAGCTGACTTCTAAGTTGTCAAAAATTTTTTTTATTTGTAAATCATCTTTTGGTGAAATAAAACACTATAGCGCCATCTGTTGGTAGCCAACAGAACTAATTTTTTCCCTTGCCACACAAAACCCGGTTTCTTTTTCATCCGTTTGGTGCAAACCATATCTTTGTATCTTGATTCGTTTTCGAATTATTCATTTTTAAAGTTTGTCCTGACTTTTGGATCACCCGGTATACTATTTGTTGGATATTACAGATATATGTATCAGACACATATGTTTATCATAAAAAGCATTTTTCAGGACTCACCTGTAAACAGTTCTGCTTTAGATTTAAACAGTACGTTTCACACTGTTAAAATTGAAGTGCTCAAAAGTGCGTAAATGAACATACTCATTTCGAAATGAGCAATTTTGTTTCAAAAAGGAAAACATTCTCGTCTCATTTACGAAATATCGCATGTTTTGAAATTAATATCCGTGCATTTCACAATTCATTACAAATATGCTGAACTAAATGAAGTTCTTTAATAGAATTTGTACAGATTTAAACAGAAAAAAATTCAAACACAAAATGTATTCCCTCAAATTTCTAGAACTATATTTCTCGGCGGTGTCATACTGGTTTGCGGAAGAATACATGAATGAGAATCTATGTTTAGGATACTGGGATTCACGACGATCGATGCCAATTTTTGAGCATGGGAATGTTCTCAATAACTTGAACATGGTCCTTTTAAATTTTCGAAGATATTTTAAATATTTGACATACTGAAATTTGACGCGATTTTACTCATATTTGAGTATTTTTGAGCATTTACTTATATTTGAGTATTCCTTTTTTTTTAGTGCTATTCCACATCGTTTTCTGGATGAAAATTAATGAAATTATTTTCTGCTTGTAAAGCAGTACATTAATGTACATAAAAAATCTCCAAATTAAAAGATAAATATAAATTTGCTTTCACAAGATTTGTCAAGAATAAAACGCGTTTATTAGGGAATAAAACATTTTTTTTCCAGATTTCATGTTAACCTTTTGCAACAGAAACAAAAATTAAAATCAACGAAATTATACAGACGGTTTACAACACAGTCTTGTGTTAACTAATTATAAGTTCTTCAATAATATGTAATGAAAGGAACAAATGTTGAAGAAATTTTTTTCATAATATTCTTCTATTATTAAGTATTTATTTATTGTTTGCCTTGGGAAATGTCGTCCATTTTAAAAGCCTAAATATTATACTCTATGTCGGTGGCAGTCTGTAAGTAAATGATATACATATGTGTATGTGAGTGTGTGCAAACTTTGGTATTTGAACTGTTATTTATATAAGAGTGCTGACAACAATAAAAAATGAAGACATTTAAAACAATCTTTTATACTCTTTTGTATTTAGATATAGAAACAAAACTAATTATATTTCTCTATCATAAATTAACGTTGATGATAGTTTTTCTTTCTCTCTTTAATTTTAAACATACATAATAAAAAAAATCATTAATTTCTCTAATAATGAGAATTCTTTGATCTTTTCAAATCATAGCATCAAATTAGTATTACATTAAGTTTCTCTTTGTTTCCTTTATACCTAGTACGTAAAAAATGATATATCTTCTTAGCAATGTCAAAGATAATAACTAAGTAATTTTTCGGATAAAAGTTAATCATTATTTGCATTAAAATGATTGTAATCTTACTTGCGCAAATATTATACGTAAATTATTTTTCTTTTGTTATTTAATAGTAAAACAGAATTAATTTCATTAGAGCATAAGAATTTCAGAGTCCTTTTATTTTTTACGTACTTGTGCACTTGTCTTAAAAAATTGCTACATAATTCGATTTTTCTTCTGTAGAAATTAATCAACATTGCTTTAGATGAATCTAATTTAATTAACAAATATAGTGTTCAACGTTCTTTAATTAGAATTGTGTTTGATTTGTTTCTTGACTCGAAAATATCTTATAAATTATTTAATAATTTAATCAATTCTGCTTTTAATTTATTCTTTACATACTCTTTTCAAATGCAGAAAAATTCTAAAAGTTAATATTAAATTATTTATATATTACTCATAAAACGAAAATTCATGTAAAAATAGATTTTATATATGTCTTTAAATGCAAGGGAAGTTTTAGAAGAGAAATGTCAAACCACATTTTTAATAACAATGTAAACGTCAACCGAGTTTTTTTTCACAGCGTTTTGTGTCTGTATATATACAGTGATGGACATAATTATAAGACACCTATCTAATTTGATAAATAGTGAAAGAAAAGATTCAGAGCTTAAAAATGTTTTATCAAATACGTCAAAAAGATAAATTTATTCTGTTATCACATGTAATTGTTTTAAAGAAATGATATTTTTATATATATATAAAAAAAAATACCATGGACAAAATTATAAGACACCCTACCATTTTAATTAAAACACCTGCTTTTTTTCGAAAATAATAGGCAATATGCAAATTTTCTGCACACTGTTATGACGTCAGCAGTTTACTAAAGCAGACGATAACCGACTTCACGCATTTACAAACATGCCACGAGGTACAGGATTAAAAGAAAGTGAAATTCTCGAAATTTGGAGATTAAATGGAACTGGTGCTTCAATTAATAATATTTAAAAAGCTATTAAAACGCTCTAGATGTGCAATTAGAAATGTTTTGAAAAAAAGAATTAATGGATCGGTGATTAAAATATCTGGACGTACTCCTTGCTTGTCCTCGAGAGACAGACACCATGTGCTTTTGCTCGCTACACAGAATAAGATGACCACTACAGGCATTAAAAATGCTTTGAAACTGAATTGTTCAAGGAGAACCATTCGCAGAGTGTTGGATAATGTTTCCTATGTGAAATATAAAATATTGAAGAAATAACCACCGCTTCTAAGCCGGAACAAAATGGAACGTCTAAAAACAAACTATGGCCTGGACCTCCAAATGGTACTCTGTGTTATTTTCTGATGAAAAAATATTTAACCTGGATGGTCATGACGGGTTTCAATATTATTGGCATGGTTTACGGAAGACTCCTTATGTACTAATGAACCGCCAAATGGTTGGAGGTTCAGTAATGGTTTAGGCTGGTTTTTCGACTCAAGGGAAAACGGATATTGTTTTTGTGCATTCAAGAATGAATTCCAAAAAGTATAAGAATCTTCTTAAAGATCAACTAGCCATATACGGTGAACGTCTTTGTGGCGAAAGCTACACTTTCCAGCTCGATAACGCGCCGATTCATGCATCACACGAAACAAAAAGTTGCTTTCAGAGCAAAGTATCAATGTTCTACCGTGGCCTTCTCGCTCCTCAGACTTAAATCCCATCGAAAACTTGTGGGGGATCTTAGCTCGTGCGGTTTACCGAAATGGGAGGCAGTTTATATGTATCGAAGACCTAAAGAATGCTATAAAATGTGCTTGGGAAGAACTGTCTTGCGATATTTTGTTAGAATTGATAGATTCGATGCCGAATCGCATCTTTCATGTTATAAAAAACAATGGCGTCTCCACCGAATATTGAATAACCATGTTAGAGGATTTTCTTTTAGACCACTAGTGTCTGCTAATTATGTTGACCACTGTATTTGGAAAAAAAGGTCGGTGTCTTATAATTTTGTCCACTATGTTTTTAAATTTTTTCATTAAATTGTGTGAAAATATCATTATTATAAAATAATTATATGTGATAACAGAATAAATTTATGTTTTTGAAGTATTTTATAAAACATTTTTAAGCTCTGAATCTTTTCTTTCACTATTTGTCAAATTAGATAGGTGTCTTATAATTATGTCCACCACTGTATACATATAATTATACATAAATGCAATGTATCTATATAAAATTATATTCATATATATAATTTTGCAAACAAAATATATCCTTTCAAATTATTTGAATATTATTTACGGAAATTAAAATGCAAACGGGCTAACTGATGGGGAAATCGAAGTCATAAACTTATAAGTGGTTTTCCTTAATTCATTTATAAATGTACATGTTTATCTTTTTTTAAATGCAGAAAAAACGATTAAATGGTTCTTAAAAAAAAAAAAAAAAAAAAAAAAAAAACAGGCAATTTTCTAACTGAATTAGAAATAAAGTTTTGAAAAATATTGAAAAATTGGTTATTTTCAATGGATCTTCTAAGTTTATTATTATTATTTTTTTATTATTATTAAAGAGTTCTCCAAATTTAGTAAATAATGTGTAAAAATGTTTAGCATTCCTTCTTTTATTTAATTTCTCTCTCTCTCTCTCTCTCTTTATATATATATATATATAAAGAAAGAAAGAAAGGAACAGCAATTAGACTTTTGTTTTAAAAAAGTACTGATATAACTAACAATTAATTAGAATAATTAATGATGCTATTGAACTAGAGAAAACAATATAACAATAGTTTTACATACCACTAAAAATAGGAGATTTTGGATTCTCGAATATTAAAAAACAAATCAAACACTATATAAAAATGTTAACATTGAGATTTTTGATTTTTTCCAAGTTTTTTTTTCTTTCATGATGTTTCAACGATATTATATACATAATTTACATCTATTAACACGTTCCAACAAAGTTTAAAAGTGTTGACAATTTCAGTTTTCATCGTCAATTCTTGTACGCTATAACATTAATTTATGCTTGTTGAATCATGTAAACGCAACCGAAGGCGGAGGGGACCGGAAACAATTGTCTAAAAGTATTTAAAAAATGCATTGTTACCGTGTTCTGAGCTAGTCTGAAAGTTTCAAATGCCTAGCTAGTCGGGAACTTATATGATTGTTTAATCATGTAAACGCATCCGAAGGCGGCGGGGACCGGAAACAATTGGCTAAAAGTATTTAAAATTTTTATTGCCATGGTTTTCTGATTTATTCTAAAATTTTCAAACAATCCAGTAGTCGGGAAGCTCTATCATTGTTGAATCATATAAACGCTAACGAAAGCAGCGGGGACACGAAACAATTGGCTGAAAGTATTAAAAAAATGCATTGTGATCGTGTTCTGAGCTTTTTTAAAAGTTTCAAAGTTCTAGCTAGTTGGGAAGTTATACGATTGTTGAATAATATAAACGCTACAGAAAGCAGCGGGGACCCGAAACAATTGGCTAAAAGTATTATAAAACTGCATTGTTATCGTGTTTCGAGCTCTTCTAACAGTTTCAAATGTCTAGCTAGTCGAGAAGTTAGTTAAATAAATTTTCTGTTGAATCATATAAAAGCTACCGATGGCAGCGGGGATCCGAAACAGTTTACTAAAATTATTAAAAAGTGCATTGTCACCGTCTTCTGAGCTATTATGAAAGTTTCAAATGCCTAGCTAGTTGGGAAGTTGGTTGAAAATCGATTTCAAGATTTGCACTGGACAAAGAAATAAACAAACAAGAATCGAAGTTAATAAAAACATGGTAAAAAAAAAAAAAAAAAAAAAAAAAAAAGAGTGAAAAAAGAAAAATTCTGTAAATTTTCTGTTGAAAATTTCTATCTTTTTAAACTACTGAAATTTACTATAAAATTATATCCCAGTCTGTTACAAGACTTTTTTTTGTGAACAAATGAAATGTGTAAACATTGTTACATATTTAATCTGGTGATAAACTTTTTTTCTGCATTGCATACAGAAAACTTGGTGTAAAAGTAACAACAAGTTTATTAGCAGCGCATCTCATTCATCAATTATGATGCTTCTGTTCTTAAAAAAGTATATTAAGAATTTCTGTAAATTGAAAATTTAAATTTAAAAGTTTAAAAATATTTTTATGCATACAGCAAACTATATGTGCAGGTATAAGAAGGGGATATTTGTTTAGTCTTTTGAAACATCAACTTCAAAAAGAAATATTTTTCTTCTTTAAAATACTATGCAAATAATAGATGTAAGGAATAATGTGCATAATTTGTAAGTTAATCAAAGTGAATCTGCATTTTATATTAATTTTTAAGGACTGTAATTTTAACTAATGAGGGTATTACACATTCTTTAAAGTTTGAAAGAGAAAGTTGTGATAAAAGATTAAGAGATTAAGATAAGATATAAAAAAATAAGAGATTAAGATCTAATGCTGCTTTTTCTTGTGAGAGTCAGTTAAGGAATTGTACACTTTTGCGATCAAGAAGTTAACTATTTTCAAACATTTTAAGTTAAGTAGAAATCATTTGAACCTTATTTAAAATCTCATAATGATTTACGTTTAAGTAATATTCGTGATTTAGAAAAAAAAAAAAAAAAAAAACTATTTCATAGTTAGTTGGAGTCTCACACATTTATTTTATGACTGATAATGAAGAAAATATTGAAAAGTATTCAAAGACGGATGGAGGACGCTTACCCACTATGCAGCAGTTTTGAGCGATTTTAACCTTCAAAGAGGGGCTCTGACGACAAATGTCACATTACAACGTGAAATTTTGAAAGAACTTGTTTCTAGAAGATATGTCAACCCGTTTTTTATTGCATGAACATAATATATATATATATACAATTGCTGCCGGATATAAAACCCTACGCGACAGAAAGCAGCAGTTAATTAAAAAGACAAAATTTAGACTTCTAATGAGGAAATCCCGTAGGCAGCTGAAGAAAGTTCAAATTTTGTGACGGGACTTTGGTAAAGTTAGTAAGATAAGTTTTTAGTTTGTTAAATTGGATAATTCCATTAGGGCCCCAAAGATTTTAGTTTATTCAGTTCTTAAAATGGGACGCTCTAAAATATTAAAAAGCCAGTTATTGGGTCTAATTGGAGGGTTGAGTAAATGAAATGAGGCTGTGATGGGACATGCAAAGTAAGAGTGTTCAGAAGGGCCTTCCTCTCCGCACTCCCATCGAGAGGTCCTCGAGCAAAGAAAATGAAATAAGTAGGTTCTGAAATGTCCATGACCCGTTAGAAAGGCTGAAATTGCTGGAGACAAATCAAGGTCATAATTTTTTACAGAGTTAATGAGGGCATAGGTGAGCGCCCTTTGCCTGAAGTATCCTATTCAGCTTTCTATTTTTTCTGGAGGTTTTGGAAAAGGGAGTTTTTGATAAAAGAAGGGGGAGAGGGAGGGAAAAGCCGCTGTCCGGATTTAGAGTGGCTGTTTTTGCCCAGCTCATCAGACTTTTGATTGCCCATGATGCCCCGATGCGTCGAAACGTGAGCCAGAGGTATAGTTTCTTGAAAGTTAATTAGAAGTAGTTTAATATCCGTTATGAGAGGGTAGTTTGACCGATGGAGATGTATTGCCTGTAATGCGTAGAGACTGTCATTGTAGATTGGAACAGAGTAAAATTTATTTTTAATCTCATTAATCCATAGGAGAGCCTGAGAGATGGCGAATAGTTAGGCTTGAAATACGTAGTTATAATCTCCCAGTCTTGAGGACCACTGATGAATCAGGATCCTATCTGAAAGAATACAGAAAGCTGAGCCGACTCCGTGTTCAGTCTTTGACCCATCAGTATATATCGCCACTGGAGCAGGAGGAGAGAAGGCATTTGTTGAGATGTTGACTAGGGCATGAAAAGTATATGCTGCGGGGTGAATAGGTCAACTGCATATTTTAGTTATATTTCTGAATGGGGAAGTTTTCATTTTGCAGTGAAGTGTTACTGAGTTTTAGAATATTAGTTTTATGATATTCATATTTAACAGTTAGGTAGATAGGTGGAATCCCGGCGATCACTGTCCATGCGTCAGTGGAAATTTGCAATAAGAATATTCTTTGAAGAAAGAAGAGTTTGAGCTTTGCTGTTTTTGAAAGATTTCCCCCTCCCCCTCAAATTCTAGCCCCGTAAGTGATAATTTTTTCTACTATTACACGGTACCGATCTTTGACATATTTGATTTAATACCTCAAATTTTCCCCGCGAGTTTTATAGAATTATGATAAATTTTTAGTAATTTACGCTTTAAATTGCTGATATGTGCAATCCGGTTGAGGTTCTTATCTATGGTAAACCCTAAGATCCGGGTGTTGTCTACATGCGAGACACTAACTCCATTGACTCTGATCACCGGTTTTCGTTTTAGAATCCTGGGAAGAGAGAAGGTAAGAGCCTGTGTCTTCACTGCTGAAAGTTTAAGATGGAGTGAGG
This sequence comes from Salticus scenicus, assembly GCA_963930645.1. NCBI lineage: Eukaryota > Metazoa > Arthropoda > Arachnida > Araneae > Salticidae > Salticus > Salticus scenicus. Next base: position 180,119,830 of record OZ005650.1, read on the forward strand.
TAATCAGTTGACAGAAGATTGTTAAAGTAGAGTGACCATATTTTTTTCCTTGAATTTGTGGACAAAGATGGCGGTGTCCTCGAATTTCGAGGACAAAAAAATAAAAAACTAATTAAATCACCTTAAATTGTAAAATTTTAGTAATTTTTATGTATAAAGCACCTTATTTCAGCTTATTTATTATACCTATAATAAATTACTATAATAAAACATTAATAACTTTAAAACCGGCGTCCCCAAATGTGTTGTAATTTTTTGGGGACGAAGGTAGTTTGTCCTCGAAATTCGTGCCTGTCCTCGAGATACGAGGACATATGGTCAGCCTATGTTAAAGCAACATGGGCCTGAGATTACAGATCCTTTCGTGTTTTGCCCGAAAGAATTATCTTGAAAAAATCAGCGAAGGCGAGGATTTCTAAGCTTTTTGAGGTCATAGGTTTGGGTACGGTGTTTGCGATTAATGTCCAGAGAAATGAACCAAGCCATGAGCCTTGTGGACAACCTTGTTCTTGTATAGGATCGGAGGATCCTGAGCCCGAGTTGACCATCATTTTCCTGTTGGAAAGATAAGAGCTGATGACTCCAGCGAAATTCACCGGACATTTTATGGATTGGAGTATATTCAAAATATAAGCCATTCAATATTATCAAAAGCTTCTTGAATGTCCAAGGAGACGAGGGTGGTATAGTTTCCCGAATTATAACTAGAGGCGCAGAAAGAGAGGGTAGCGAGAGATTTAATGCAATTTCGCATGATCTGCCCACTCGGAGCCCGAATTGATTTTTCATTCAGTAAGCTATCAGATTCTAGAAAGTGATTGAGGCGGATTACAATAATTTTTTTTAATAATTTGGAAGCAGTCAGATCGGGCGGATTGAAAAGTATTAGAATTAACCTTGCTGGATAATGATTGAGAAGTGTTAGGTTATAGATTAAATCGTGGATCTGTGCTTGAGAAAGGGACAGCGTCATCTACAATCTGGTGGACCCTAGTTCGATCCTTAGTTGATCGAATTGCAGCATTTTATTTAATGTGGTGTTTTTTTGTGCCGTACAGAAAATAGTCTGTTTTAGCTTATGAAAAATGTTTAGCCTCGCTGCTAGATATTTTCTGTAATATAACGGCATTATTTATTTATTTATTTTACAGTATATGCATTTTTTATGCAAATAAATATAAATTGTTAAGAAAAAAAAAAAGTCATAATCCGATGCTATAAGTATAACGTATTTCAAGCAATTTGTTTTTTAAGGATGATCCTAAAATTTTTTTAAGACTGAGGGCCTATTAGTCTCAATCTGGGATTTTTGCGTTGTCGATTTCGATAGTTGGACATTTGTCGAAATCTAAAATTTTTCGAAAATATAATTGAATAATTTGAAAACGATGTTATAATTTGAAAAAAGAAAAAAAAAAAAAAAAAAAAAAAAAAAAAACTAATAGTCCTCAGTCCTAAGCTAAATTCTGCTTTTGCCAGAATTTCATCAAAATCTTTCTTTTTTTTTTTTTTTTATTATTATTATTGAAAGAAAAAGAAAAGAAAATTAATAATAATCAGTATCGTTACAAGCGATATCAAAAAAGTTTTTTATTAATAATTTTGAATTAGGAAATAAAACGTGCACGTGAAATAATATGAAATAAAAATAAGTAAAAAAATGAATTTAATGATTTAATGTTTTTGTTTTTCGGGGGCTGCTCATGCATATAAAAAATGCGTATTAAAACGAGTCGAAGAAGGAAGCGAAATAAGTATTGAGTTATATTACGATAAATACGATATATAATATGATACGATATATTAGACCTATCGTCCAGGGTTAGTAGGCATTTTCGTTGAAAGAAATAGTTTGTTCGTTCGGTGCAACTTGCACATTAGTCCTGTGAGGTACAACTTCCACATTAGTCCCTTGAGGTATAACTTTCACTTTAGTCCCGTCAGGTACCACTTGCACTTTAAATATAGGGACCAGCGAAGCTGGCAAAACATTCGTTGATTCTCTACCTCAATTTATTTTTATTTATTTATTTATTTATTTTTTTTTTCATTTATAAAATGAATTGCATTGCCGGTTTATAAATGTAAACAAATTAGTAAGTGTATATTTCTGTCTAATTGCCTATATATATATATATATATATATATATATATATATTCATGCTCTCTATTTATTTATTTATTTATTATTATTATTATTTTTTTTTTGAGTCACCTAAAATAAAAATTATTTAGTAAACAGGTCACAAAAGTTTGTGATTTGTGACTACAGTATAAAAAAAATTTATTATTATTATTTTTTTCATTTGTAACTGATCCCGTTTCTGCTTTTTATACAAAACTTTTTCTCAAATATATGACTTTTCGTTTTAATATAGGGTCACATACTAGGGTCACATACTAGGGTTGTAATATACAATCCCACAGTTTTCTAATATTATAATAATTTAGAGGATATTTTCCAAAATATTCAAATTCAACAGTGTCCGGTCATTCACGGCAAAGATTTTGCAGTTCTGTGACTCAGTATCTAATATTTCTGAAAATTACTCTTGTTGATTACATCTTCTGCCAGTATTTTTCTTTCCAAGAAAATTGCAATTTTCATGTAAAAGCGTATCGTAGTTAGTTATACTATACAGACAAAAAGGTATACTCGTATATGTTTGGTATAAGTAATTATTATAGAACATTAAGTAATTATATATTGCTCAAAAGTAATGAAATCTAATTTCTATAATTAATCCAATAACACTATAATCTTAAAATGAATTAATTGTATTGATTGATTGCGATTATGCATGATTAGATATATATGACTAATTAATTGTAACTGATTATTTATATAATATACTCTATAAAAAAAAAAGGAAAAAAAAAGACGCACGAAGAAAGAGTAATGCAAACTGGACATAAATTGACATATTTACATACTAACAGGATTCAATGGAAAATACAAAATTTTAAAGTTTGGCTTCCATCGAATGAACATGCGACGATGCAGCGCATCTTAACTGGATATTAAAAATGAGAAATTTTGATTCTAGGTCATAAATTTTTCGAGAATTTTATTCCGTCTACTCAGAAAGGCAGTAACTATGCATTTCATACAGGTGCGGAAACAACATGCGCAGATGTCAGTATATGAATGTATTGTCTGATTGGGCTCAAAGAAGCCGGTTGGTCTAATCTGCGAATTTTTTGACAACTGGATAAGAGCGGTACCACTATTAGATGATATTGACAGCAATGGGTGAACTATGGCCGAACACAGCGTAAGGGAGGAAGCGGTCGGCCTAAAGAGAGGACAGAAATTGAGAACCAGTCAATAATCAAAGCGGTACTCAAAGCTCAAATTCATCATTATCGTCGATCCTATGCGCAACTGGTACTTCAGTTACTCCAAATACCCTTAATAGGCGGCTCAGTGGGGTTGAGTTCAGTCCCATGATCTCTCTTCCACTGAGATCGTTTGGAGCATCATAAAAAGGGTCTTACAACCAGCTCTGGATTTTACCAATCTAACGAAACAATTGGAAAGAATTTAGCACGATACTTCACAGGAGCCAACTCTATCAATTAATACAAAGCCGAATAACTGTGTACATAAGGGCCAGAAATGGACCAACGCGTTATTGATTTGTTTATTTTGTGGGACCCTTTCTCTTAATTAAATCATTCAAATTTTCTGAAACTGTAATTAATTGTTTTCCTCTACATGTACATCACATCTACCAATTTTTGTTCCATTCGGATGACTCCGTCTTGGTGCGTCTTTTTTTTTTTCGTTCTAGAGTGTATAAACTTAAATATTTTATTGGAAAATTTTAAAGCTGATATTATATAATTTATCTAATAACATTATATGTATTTTAAAATTAATCTAATAATAATGTGAGTCTACCAGCATTATATATGTATATATTTTTATAACTATTCATATAGATACACATATCCTTTATTTTTCTTTGAAATTATAAACTTTTATAATTCAATGTAAAATACATACCTGATACTGAAATTTATTAAGATTTAAAATAGTTTGCTTTAGTTAACATTTTGAAGTTTCCATTACTTAAGAAATTTAAATCATTTTACCGAATAGTTTTCAGTTTGGAAAAGTAAATTCTTGAAAACTAACTTCGCTTCAAAGCTTATGCTTAGATTTCTCGAAGGCTACAAATATTCTTAAAATCATAAGTTTTAAGCTTAAATCGACCTTAGTTTTGTTAGTTACCTGAAGAGTATTTCGTATACATTTTTGATTAAATATGCAGCTTTAATTCATACTTCATTATTGTTTTTGAAGTATTAAAGGAATTTCCGAAGATTCCATTGAAAAATCTTCAAATAAAATCGCTAATACTAAATTAGATTTTAGATTTTAATATATCACCTATATGCTAAGTTAAATTTAAAAAATATGTGGAAATTTTATGAAAATACAAATACTTAAAAATTAACGAAAATATTTAAAAATTAATTAAGTTTCATGTTGAATACTAAATTAAAGAACTGGTGCACAATAAATATTCAAACTTAAAAACTTACTCACACCAAAAACACAATGAAAGCAGACTTTGCCTCCAAGGCAGTAGCACGTGTTTTGCACCAGAAGAAGAAAGGCCTCGTCCTTTTGAAACTAGTAGTGATTTCATTTGTTTCATGGTGTGTGAAGAAATTTTCAAGTTTGAATAAGTTTCACGTTGTTTTGAAACTGTATTAAGATGCAGCAATTCAAAGCCTTTTACAGAGCTGGAAGAATATCTCCATATTTTAATACCTTTATTTTACAGAAATCATAATACAATTGACATTTATATTTTAAAAACTCCAGAAATGTTTTCAATAGAAAATTGTATAATTAGCATTAAGATTTATAGAGCTAGACTAAAATATTCAGATACATTAAAGGCTACAACTTGAAATTCCTGGAATCGAATTTCTGTTTACGTTAAGCGTTTCTAACACCTTTCCAATGATATTTATGTGTGATTATGAATTTAATTAGTGTATCTTTCTTCGTGTTACCCTATCTCACCGTTGTGTAATCGCGTAGGCAATGTACAATGAAAGTTAAACAATGAAATGAGTACGAACAGTTACAAATTGTTAAAAATCTATGCTGACCGCATGATTTTTTTTTATCCTTGCTTTTTTACTTATGAACAAACAAGAATTTCATGTTACTTCTTACTTGTGCCACATATTATAAATGTGAAAGACTGTTTCCAATAATTTCAATTTTACATTGTTCCTAAATTTTTAGACAAGTATTTTACTTTGATCAAGTTATATATATATATATTTCGGTATAAATTATACAAGTGTATTCGAAATCTTAAAAAAAAAAAAAAAGAAACTTGGGCGTGGGGGAGTGAAGTATAATATTCATCAAGACGCATTCATCTGCATTGAAATATGGGTTTGAAAATGGCGTTTAATGAGTGAAAATCTCGAAAATGCGTCTGCTAATGTACAAAGAGAGACGAGAAATAAACACAATGTCTACTAACTACAACGAAAACTTTTATTTCCCAGAATACGTGCAGAGACGCTCGTGCCCCTGCTCAAAAGTTTAGCAAGATTTGCAAATGATAATTTTTTTTTTTCAATTTAAAAACTTATCTCTTGAAATATTTTTTATCATTAGGTATTTAAAAAACTGGGTCCTCTTATGTTTTTCAGTGAAGACTGGATTAAGACAAGATTTAAGGGGCTGGTAAGAAATTGAAAAAAATCAATAATGTTTGTGTTCACTTTTGTATCTTTATGAGAGCTAAATGATCTGTAACTTTAGGATATGTTAATATAGACCGAGTAGAATTTATTGATGAATTTGTATGATGTTAGCATATTAAATAACGGAAATATAAGCATTTATTTTAAAACTAAAAAAAAAAAAAAAAAAAAAAAAAAAAAAAGCACGATTTTATTTATAATATACAAGCTTTTAAACGAAAATTATTCCCACTTTCAGATAAATTGAAAAAAAAAAAACACTTATGAAACTATGTACTGCAATCGGATTACAATTATCCGAAATATCTCATGAAATATGGACCTTATTTTCATTACGCATGTGTGAAAGAATTTTTATTACATAGGTTGAAAGCTTGATATATTGGGCAACTTTTGTCACAAGTTCATTCGAATTAAGTAAAAATTAAGCAAATTGTCGGCAAAAGAACTAACTAGATTTTAGATATTTTCCAAGAGTTTAAATTTCATAAGGAATTTTTCACATGCTGCCTAATTAATTTGAAGATCCAATTATTTCTACTAGCTTTAAAAGTACTTTTTTGTGAAAAACCCCTTATAAGTTTGTAACTCTAACATAATTTTGCTTATTTTTTAAGATTTGTGAGATTAAAAGGGGTTTTTCTGAAACAAGATCTTTTGAAAAGTGTTTGAGATAATTAGATCTCCAAATTAATTACGCGTCATGTGAAAAACCCCTTATGAAATTTCAACTCTTGGAAAATACCTAAAATTCAGCTCGACCTTTTACGGACAATTTGCTTAATTTTTACTCTATTCATACGAACTTTTAACAAAAGCTGCCCAATATATCTAGCTTTCAACCTATGTAATAAAAATGTTTCTATCTTTTGCACATGCGCAGTGAAAACATTTTACATAAAAATGCTCATATTTTATGAGATAATCTTCAATTTATCTGAAAGTGGGAATAATTTTCGTTTAAAACTCTATATATTATATACAAGAAGCATGATGATTTTTCTTTGGGAGTTTTAAAATAAATCCTTATAGGGTAAGTGCACCAGTGATTGACACTTTTAGAGCAATCTCTGATGTTTTTAATGTTCTAGTCATGAGGAAGTATTTTTAGAAATCTTAAGTTAGTTTATATGATATGAAAGACATTCAGAACCACATATATGTTAAAATATATACATTTGATAACAATTATTTTTTTTGTGAATTTTTATTTGACACCCACTCAATGTTCCAGTAATTGACACTGCCAGTTTTTCATTTTATCAGTAATTGGCACTCTATGTTCCAGTGTTTGACACTGCTAGTTATTCACTTTACCAGTTATTAGCGCCCTATGCTCCAGTGCTTGACATAAAATGTTAAAATTCTTACATGTAAAATATATGATTTTAATATTTTTATTATTTATTAATTAGATAAATAATAAAATTCGGGATAGATGTCAACTACTAGAGCATGCCAATCACTGGAGTACCTACCATACCTCCGTTATTTAAGATGCTATGGTTACACAAATTCCTCAACAAATTTTACTGGGCCTATATTAACACATTCTCAAGTTACAGATCATTTCGTTCACTTAAAGATACAGGGTGATCACAAACATTATTGATTTTGCTCATACCGGCTCGCTAAATGTTGTCTTAAACCAATCTGCACTGAAAAAGATGTGGAAGATCCAGTTCTTTAAATTTCCAATGTTTGAAAACATTTCATCGAGAAATAAGTTTTTAAATTGAAAAAAAACGGATCGTTTGAAAATCTTGATAAACTTTTGAGCAAGAGTGCATATATATATATATATATATATATATATATATATATATATATATATATATATATATATATATATACATGCGCGTTTGTGTGTGTGTGTGTAGGTATGTATCTGCGAATATTTTTTAAAAACTCTTAATAAGTACCTTTCGAGAAGCAAGTATGAATACATATTTATAATATCTTATCATTAATTTTTTCCTTTAAAATATTTTTGAAATAGTTTAAATAACTATTCTAAGACCTCGATTTAATTCAAACAAAGTTAGTTTTCACCTTCACTTAAATATAAACTTGCTTAGTCATTCATTTTCTATATCGATATTCTGATCGCGTTAGCAACCGAAGGGAATAGACATATCATTGCGCCATTTAGATATTTATAACCTTACCTCGGGGTGTTACTGTTGTATAATGAACATTAAAATTTCTATTAATATATATGCAGTATTTGACTTTATACTATTTATATGCTATGCATAAAAATTTATTCTTGAGACATTTGGCTTTATCATAAGCATTCTTATTAATATAAAAATGCTTAAAGGCAATCATATCCTTGATTAATGAAAAATGCAAAATAACGTCTTTGGACAGGATTAATTATTATTAAAGGCAAAGGAAAATTAATATGAAAATAAATCAAAATATAAAAAGTTAGGATTTTATAACATCACCTTTCTTAATATATCCTATCCATGTTAATTAACATTAGGTTTAACAAATAAATTAACATTAACAGAAACCAATATTTGTTATAATTATAAATAAATAAATAAATAAGTAGAAATTAAAAAGAGGATTATTTATCGTATAATATCCGAATACTATCAAGTTTTATTAATTTTTTGTACGACAGTTAAGCTTGAAAATTTATGCAAGCTAAAACCATTATCTAAACCTTTGTTTGAATTGTTTTAGGATGTGAATTAAATATGCTTAGAAACTACATAACGAACTATCTTTTGCAAATGAACTACGCATAATACTAAAATTAATGTCATCATTTACAGTTTATATTAGTGCTGCACCGCGTAGCACTTTGGCCGAGTAACCGAGTACCGAGTACTTGGCCTTTTACTAATCGGCCGAGTACCGAGTAGCCGAGTACCGAGTAGTTGTAAGAAAAAATGAATAATTGATGAATATATGAAGAATTTTGCACATGTTGAAATTTAAAAAAGGCCTTTTGAATACAAAATTAAGTTAAATGGCAAACAGCATGTTTTCATGAAATGTTTCAGAACTTTTGTAGTGTATAGTATACACAATTAGGTTCATTGTTATATTTGATACATCCAGCTTAGTGGATTATTAAAACCATATTTATTGATAATTTCATTCTTTATTATATATATAGTCTTTCTCAGATGCGAATCATTCTCAGATAATTCTTAGAGAATATAGAAGTTCCTATACACTCAACTCAGGCTTAATTTAAGATGCATGAAAATTTACATATAAAATGAGAACATTAAAATAAATATTTTATCATTTCAAACATGATAGACTTCATTAATCTTCAAATTCTAGAAGAATAATAGGTGGTTTTGGGCCATAATTTGCAAAACAACAAATTTGATTATTAAAATATATTTTTAATAACATTTTAGTGTATTTACCTTTTTTATAATTATTATTTTTTAAATTAAAAATCAATCTTTTCTTACAGTTTTAAAAGTGTCTTACTTTTATTTGCACAAATATGTAACTAATGTTTTATCTACTATTTTAGTATTGTATTTACTTTTTTCTAAAATATTTTACTTTTGTCTGTTTTATAGATACAATTTTATGTACTAAGTTTTTATTAAAAAAAAAAAAAAATGCATATTACACATATACAAGATGGTTATACTTAAATTATTGTAACTAAAATGGATAAGCTCATATCATGAATTGTCGCTATACCGAGTTTGGTGGCATGCATACTCGCCCGTTTTAACTGCGAAAGCTGTTTGCAGCAAAAGTTTAATGACTCTATATTTATAGTTTCATAATTTTTTAGTTTAGTTATTAATAAAAAACTCTTATGAATACATTTCTTTCAATAATACATAAAAATAATGAAATTCTTACAACTACTCGGTATTGGCCAAATACTTAGTCCAAATTTGGCCGAGTAACGAGTACTCTGCAAATTAATCGAGTAGGCCGAGTACCGAGTATATACTGAGTACTCGGTACAGCTCTAGTTTATATCACTGTTTATTTTTATCAGCATATCGGTTATACGTTTCAATAATCATGTCTTAAGCGTTAAAGACAAAATTGAGTTTTAGCCAATGTTTTTATGCTTTTCCCCTTAAAATATACAATTTATTTTTCAGATGTTGAAAGTAAAGATAAATACAGTGTTTATATTTTAGTAATTTTTAAATCGCGTTCAGTTCATTTGAGAAATTTTTGTCTTCTGAAATTACATTATTTTTTATAAAATTTGAATCAAGTGAAAATAATAGAAATGTCAGTCATATTTCCAATATTTTCCTAATTCTATTATTAGTTAATTTGTTTTAATTAAATATCTTATTCAATAAGTAATGCACACATTTCATTTCCATTAGAAATTTTTTTATTTACAATAAAGTAAAAAACGAATAAAATCACTACAAGCGATATACTATCAGATGTTACTTTATTAATCCAGATTTCATCTAGTTCATCTCTCGTAATAATCCAGTATCTTTTAGGGTTATTGTTGTTTTTTTATACTTGTGATATAATTTGAATAAATAAATACAAAATGTCTGATAATCCTTCAAAATATATTTTAAAGAATATTTCCAGGTATAAATTGCTAAACTTTTAGTATTTGGATCTCAAAGAGAAAATGTTAAACTGGAAATCTTGTTAAGTGTTAATTAAGTTTAAAATTCGCCATTAAACAAATAAATTTTTAAATTCTCAACCAAAATTTAAGTTAAATTTAAATATTCCTACCTCGTGATACATCTTCTGTAAGAAGTATTCTTTACCAATTTATTAATTATTAATTTCTATGTAAATAATGAATTATCTATTATATTTTCAAAATAAACATATATATATATATGACTTTACTGTCAGATGTTTTAATTACTTTATTTGGCTAATTTTAATAAAATTTAGAATACATATGTACACAAATTCACAATACGTGTGTAACAATTAATGAAAATATAAGTCTGCCGATACGTTTGACAGGAGCAGATATTTCTTACACGGAACACCAGTAGTTTAGCATAGGTTTTTAGCGGACATATTGGACAGGAATAAGAACAATAAAACAAGAAGAACCATGTTCTTATTATGTATAGTGTACATTTTTATGCGAGGTTTTATTTCTCATCGAAAAGAAATGGTGTTAATTTCTCTGCTCCAATATTTTTAGAAATTCGTTGCACAAATTATCAACATTTTAGCTGTGCCAATTGCTAAAATGGTAATTCTTAAAGGGAGAAACTTGCAACACCAAATTTCTAAAAATACTGATTGCAGCTAAAGTGGCACCAATTTTTGTGAAATACAGTGATTTAATTCTGTCGAGTATTAAGTAGATCCTACAAAACAAAATCATTTATTTAAATATTTTAAAGAATATAATCGTATCTGTGAAATTTAATTTTTTATAATATCAATAAAATGTGTATTTAAAAATTTTTGAAAATCATTTACCCCAAAAAGAATTTTTACTTTACAAAAAATATAAATTTTCATCATAAAAGTAAACTACAGAGCCAGATATTTGGTATACCTGCATAAAATCGAGATGGTGCTGTTTGAGAACGCAAAATTACCGACGTTTCTTAGTCTCAATTAATGGTGCAGGTACATAGTTACCGACTTACTTGTTTATAACGAGATTGATAACAAAAATTTATCGATCGAAAAACATGCTGCATATATAATGTACTAGAAGTTTCAAGGTATCTAAGTTTTGCTTAGCAATAAGAAATTTGTGCAGCTGAAGTTCCAACGCAATTAAGATTTTTTGTCTTGGTACAAGCCAAAAATCTTTTTTTTTACTTTCTCTTACTCAAATATATGAGAGAAAAAGTACTCTTTTTGGGTCAAATTTTTGAAATTGAGTTTTTGTTATATTTGCAAGTTTTGAAGTCTTCTAAATCCGAAAATCAGTTTTTTAGTTGTTGGTCTCTGTGTGTGTGTGTCTGTTACCAGTGTATCTTAAAAACAAATGACAGCAGAAGGCCAAACTCGGTATTCTAAATATGTATCGTATAGGAATACTATATTAAACATCTCGCTAAGATAGTTAACGAATGATTCGTCTACAGGGAGACCCAAGAGGATTTAAATACATTACGTCTACAGGCGAATTTTTTGATAGGTACAATTTAACATCTATTCGTTGCACTTTACAAAATCAAATGAACATACATTAAGGTATAAAAGTCATTCATCTTTCGTTTTCCTGGATGCCCAAAAGAACTAGAATATAGTGTGATAATATTTGAAAATTGCAGGAAGTGCATTTTAAGTTGTGTTGTGTGTCATTAATATATAACTATAATTAAGTAGGGTAAGGGTGGACAAAATGGGGTGGTTGGGCAAAACGGGGTTTTTGATAACCCCCCCGCTTATACAGTAATGAAATTTGCATGTCATTGCTATATGTTGTGCGGGCCGTATCTGTTACTAATTTCCACGTGAGATACTGCTTGCAGAGTCACAGACAGATACGCTCCCAAGATTTATGTACTTTTTTATTACCCTGATATAAGGTAAGTGTGATGTTTGGATATTTTAATTGTTAGGTTAGCTTGCAGATACGAACGTGACAGTTTGTATTATCTAAAAGGGATGTTTTTTAAGTCAATTGCATGAAAGTGTAGAACTACATTCAGTGTGATTTATTATGTAGGCCTAGTTGTTTTGCATGGATGCTTGTAGGGCAAAACGGGGTATCTCGAGGTGGGGTCAATAGGTAATGGTCAGAAGGTCAAATGGCAAAAAGGTCGGACAGTTCACAAACCAAGAGAAGTCGCATTCCTATCCCACCAGAACACGATATATCGTCAAACAGTGATCCACACGATGTAGATGTTACATGCTTGTACTGTCACGAAATATATGCAAGATCAGCACAAGGAGAAGGATGAATCAAGTGCAGTGAATGTAACAAATGGGCTCATGACTTGTGCGCCGGTGTTGATGAGGACGGTGACAGGTTCGTATGTGAACTGTGTCAGTAAAGTTTGTAAAGGATAGGGCAAAATGGGGAAGTTTGCAGCTTTGAATATATTCATATGCAGATCTGCGGTGTATTTCAAATTCCAATACTGCAGAATAACCGCTAAGGTTGTAAAATTGAAATAAATATTACTTATTGCATTTCTTTCTATTTGTCACAGAGTTACTGGCCAGAATAATCTTAAGTACCCCATTTTGCCCACCCTTCCCCTATACCATGCGGTGTACACGTAATTTATAGATGAGGTGCAAGGCTACCAATAATTAAGTGAAAACGCTTTGCTATGTTTTACCACGTCCAGGAAACTTCTAAAGAATTACAATTAATTTTGCATAACCATACGATAATTACTGTATTGTAAAAGTTAATTTTTAGCACTTTTTTTTTCTTGTAAAAAGGTTTTTTTTGTAATTTTGAGGTCTCTTGCATACTAAAGTGAAGTTTTAAACGGTTGACTTTTTTGTATAACTCTGATCAGCAAACAAATTCTTACCATTAAAACAAATAACTAGAAACAATCGAAATGTTGTGTTTTGAAGTTTATATAAGGTTGCTACATGAAAAGATTTATTAATTGGTTGAAATTTTTGGAATAAACTTTTAAGTTTGATAACAAAATTGAATTCTATATAAATGTAGGTACTTTATTTAAACGGGGAGTTGAGAGGGCGTCAGCCGCACATACAGAGAATTATTGTGAAATAAAATTCTCTCTAAACTTAATTAGAATTCTTTTTAAGGTAGATATATATACACTACTTGTTATCATACCCTTTAATCTGTAATCTCTCTTTGTACTACTCACATTCAGGGTAAGAGAAAGTCATGTGGGTGCCACATCAAATTTTTCTATATTATTAAAAAAAAATTGTTAAAAAACAGTTCATGTTATATTTTTTTCAGTATCAAGAATATTACAAATTTCAAACCTGTATGTTCAAGAGTGCCTGATACAGTGCATGATTATAAAGCTATAATAATTAAATTCAGATGTATAAAACAGGCACATTTCTTTATAAAACGAACGTGGAAACAAAATGTGAACCAGCAAACTTTCATAAAAAGAATCGCCTATTGAGAATTTGATTAATTTTCTTCCTTAGATTTCAAAATATCGTTATCATGAATTTCGAGAAACTTAATTTATGGAAATAGCATATATTAGTCAATATATATCAATTATCACACTACTACTTAATTTGAATTTCACAAAGAAATTTCTTTAATACTTCTCTAATTATTATTGCATCACTGTTAAAATTTTGGCATTAGTTTCAACCGATACTTACAAGGAAACATTCAAAAGATGTCTTCAAAAAATATTAAATATATATATATATATATATATATATACATATATATATATATGTGTGTGTGTGTGATTCTACTCTTCATAAAACACAAGAAAGTGAAAAAATTATCGGCTGAAATGAATTACATCGATCTCAAAAAATATAAAAATTAAGCATATTTGGCGATTCCACAATGAAAGGCGATTGATTTTGAGTACTTGGCGGAAAAGCAAAACACGGTTCTGTTCGTACACGGCAATTTTTGTGCTAGTGAACGTATCGCCCAACAGCGCTAAATCGTCAAAAACGCTTAATTTTGATAACTTATTGTGGTCGCTGTAATTCATTACAGCCGATAATGTTTTCACTTTCTGGTGTTTTATGAAGAGTAGAATCACATGTAATTTTTTCAATATATTTTGAAGACGATACCTTTTGAATGCTTCCTTGTTAGTGCTGAAGTAGCTGCAACCAGCCGGTGGTTTAACCTTTTACCATGATTTGATAATATTTGGTTGAATCAAATATTGGTATTATGTTATATATATATTTGATTTATATATATATATATAAATCCACATTCGACCGAACTGAAGATCTTCTTGTCTCGAGTCTAATATTCTAGCACTCTGCCATGCTCTCTTGGTCACAACTTGGCTTTTGATGTGTTTGTGTTTCATTACGTTGCAAAAACTTTTTTTGTGATTAAGCAGTATTTTTACAATGCAAAAATTAAGAAATTTAAGGATTAGTATAGTTTGTGTTTCGATGACAATAATATTTGAACGATAATATCAACAGAATGTACCAACAGGATAAAAACTGTAAGTTTTAGTGTTTCTCTTTAATTTAAATATATTTTAAAAGGGTTTAAACTTCACACATAAAAATATTCTTTATTTATACGTTTGAACTTTTCAAACAACAAAGTAAGCTATTTTCTCCTAAGGGGATTTTATTATTGGTATTCAGAAATAATATTTACTTTAATGATTAAACAAATTCAATTAAGTCCTTTGAAATCATTAATTAAATATTTAATCTTGTTTAAAATCACAATAGTAAACTTTATATTTCTGTTAATACAGGATTAAAAATTTCTGTGGATTGTATCTGAAAAGAATTGTTTATTACGTTCCTTTATACGTTGCTTTATTATTTTTCTTCTAATCTTTCACTATTTGGTTTTTAAAAAAGAGTAATTTACCTGTGGAGAAATGTATTAATGTTTCAATGTATTATCAAAGAAAACAGTTTTTTTTCCTTTATATTCAAAATGACTTTTCCCTATATATTAATTATTAATTTGTATGGCACTAATAAATTAGATCTTTTGATCGCTACATACATTCTTTAGAGAGACACAGATAGCATTAAATGCATTTTTCAACTTGCGAGGTTATTTAATAAAAATTTAATGATAATTAAAAAGAACTGTGTTCTTTTCAAGAATATTTGCATTCGATTAAAAATTGTATTTAAACGAAATATTCTTCTAAGAATTTCATATAATTGAATAATTAAGAGTTTAATAATAATAATACGAAAGTTTAATTTAGAACTTTTAGAATAAAGACCCAAAGATTCATAAAATATTTTATTATTATTATTATTATTATCTTTAAAATTTTCTGTGTTTATACTTTATTAATTTCACATTTGTTATTTAGCTATATGATTTTATTTTTCAAGAACAATTAAAATATTTTTCTAATTTTTGAACAATTTTAATGGAAAATCATAGTAGTTTTAATAACATATAAATATATAAAAAATAATATTAAACATCCAAATTTCCAATTTTTTTTATTATACGAACACTGAGAAAAAATTCTGCAACTGACATCGAGAATCTAGGTTGTGGCTCTAGAAAAATAGTTCCATGTCATCCTTATAAATTCTAGTCTTCTTTGAAAACGAGTTCTAGAAACCCCTAATAGAATTCTAGAGTGTTTTCCCATATTCTCGAGGCCAAACGTGTTTAAAAATCTCTGCAAATAAATGTGTATACAAGAAGCAAGTTCTAGCAACTATAATCTTGGTTTATGACCCAATTCTAGAAAATAAAGCAAGAAATTATCACAGTACAAAGGATTCAGAATATTTAGAATATTGTTTTATCGTCTAGAAATGTATACACTAGAAATTCTCGATCATTTCGTCTATTCAGCTTATTGTCGTGCTTTAACGCATAGCTCAGAAATCTGTATTTTTTGATTAGGGATTTAGATAATGATCACTTATTCGTCCTAGATTAAAGATGCATATTTTTTTTTCTCAGTGAAAAGACATGTTAGCTCTATTGAATACAAATTCTATTTTTAGGTTAGATTTTTAAGAATTTTAAGCTTTATATAAATAATATCCCTGACTGAAAAGTGTAAGTTTCTGATTAAAGAATTTAAAAGTCTCAGTAGTTGAATATACTGGAAAGTATTTCTTTTTTACTTCGTTTGTCCTAATTTCACGTATTTAATCTTTTTAAATAAAAATAGCAAGTAATTAATTTTACATAAATAAATGCTTACTAACCAAGCTAACAGAATGTAAACATTGAAGCATCATAAAGTGTGACGTCAGGCAGCGTTTTGAAGTCACGTGATTGTTGGTTAATTTTAATGTTATTTTTTAAATTAATGAGAACTTTTTTTGCATTTTTAATAAACTTTTTGAAATTTATGGGCCTAAATCTACCAGAAGAATAGGATTTTGTCAGCAAATTCCTCATTGCATGTTCGCCGAAACACTTCCCTTGTGAGTGGATGTATGCTAGCTGCAAGTTTTGGTGCAACTGAAATTCAATCACAAGAAGTTATAAACTAAAAAGAGAGGTTGAACCATATTAGTGTACTGCTTATAACTTTACTCCATCTAGTAGTTCAAGTTTGAACTGAAAATTTTAACAGTGCATTAATTATATTACCCATGAAATTTGTGGAATATACAGATAAGAAAAACAATAACCTCTTTAAAAATTATTAGATATTATTTCCAAAAAGTTTGAATGTAACGAAATACGAAAACATAAAATTTAGTATGCTATCATCTCATAAATATAAAAAGTACAAATAATTATAATATTTAAAGGTGTACTCAAAAGAATACAAATACATTCTTAAAATTTATTTACTATAAATTAACAAAATAAATGTTAAAATTCGTAAAGATGATGACAGAGTAACTTTTCTTAATTATAACATGCGATTAATAGTTAAGCATTATTTGTTATATGTTTGGTGCAAACATAAACTAGCATTCATTGATATTCTTACAAAGTGAATTCCTTTCATCCTGAATCTTGAAGGACGATGATTAAACAACATCTGTTTTCTGCATATTCGCTCACATACCTTGTTTAAGAACTTACTAATTGAGTCTGTCTCATGGGGTTAAAAATTTCTATTTTAATCTTTGAAATGCTGTCGCCGTTTGATTATTTTACGACTAATGAGAGAAATTCGTTTACTAAGGTTAGTCTTCTCATTAATATTTAAGTTCAGGTAAGAGGTGGTGTTTAGAAATTTCTAAGTCCTGCTATGTGTATCTGCTTTTGATTAAATTAGAAGTAACGTTAAGTTTATTAAGTGAATAATTTATGGGTTGCAAATCATTTTAAAATACGAACATTTTAATAACATTGAAATTAATAACAAAATGTTAAACAGTAGCTTGGAGCTATAAACAATGAATTTAATGAATAGGTTTAAATTATTTTCTGGATGTTTCGATTTACTCCAAACATTAGGTACATATAATTTGTAATCTAATTTTCCATTTCACTAATATTACACAACTAATACATTGCACACTGAAGAAATATAATTTTCCATGTTACTGCGAAATATGATGTAATAAAAATACACTTCTTTTGTAAATTCATTTTTCATTTTTGTATTATGATTAACCAATTGATAAAATTAAAGTAAAATGCAAATTTGGATTTTGATTAACGAAATAAATATTACAAAAATTTTCTTTGTTTTAAAAGAAGGAATTCTTTTCTTAAAGAATTACAGGTTCCCAAATGAAAATGGAGTATTATGTTATTCCGTTAATTTTTCAGAAAGAACCAAAAGGGATAAGAGATAATCTGCCAAACATCAGGATTAATATTAATGGTAGTTCAAAGAGTATAATGTTTCAAACTCTTCTATAACTTATTAATTGCAAATGGTTAATAACCGCAAGTCTCTGAAAACTCTCCACTTTTCATGTATAGTTTCTTTTAGAAACCGTAATTTATTTTTAAATTTATGTCGATTCAAGCTATTTTAATCTATGAGAATTCTAGATAATAGAACCTCTCGTAATTTTAAACAGATTTCTTTATATATATATATATATATATATATGTATTTAATTTAATGTTGATATTTTCACAAATTTACATGAACCTGATTTTTTATGTGGATACTTTCACCAGAATTTTTAAATAATAAAAATTTACTCAAAGTTATTAACTTATTTCATAAAAAAAATTAGTGATGTCAAAAAATTAGGACTATACGAACCCTTATTTAATGAGAATAACTGTCGATTTACAACAAAGGAACTCTGAAGCAATTTTAGATAATCATTTTGTGATAGCAGATTTTTGTGACAAAGATATTGTTCTTATGACACATAAAACCTATCTTTTGTATTTGGATCTCATACAATAGAAATTAAGCATTGTAAAATTGGAGTCGGAAAATTCACTAAATAATATGTGCGAATATCAAATGTTAAAATCATACAAGTCACAAATTTATTTCTTGTTAATTTTTTATTGGTATAATATGAAAACAACTATCCTTATTATGGAGTCAATACAATATATTTAGGTTTTATTTAAATATTTAACAAACAAGTTTATATATTTTTGGATTTTTAAAGTATTTTAAAATATTAAACAACACAAAGAATTAGAAAGGATAATATTTTAATGAAAAGAGTGTAGTACATTCAGGAAAGATTAATTGGTAGTTTAATGGTAATATTCAATACTTAAATTGAGAAATTATACAATTTTTAAAAACATTTCTTTGTGAAATGTGATGTCTGAAAGTAACATTCAACACATACTTCTGAGATTATATAATGATTTTAAGATAAAAAAATATATGAAGATTATTTTTTATTTCGCATGTTATTTAAAAATTGTTTTATATTTCTCTTCACAAAAGCACACTCCTCTAATTCCGAAAGAGAAATTTAAAATAAAAGCCAGTCATCCTTATATTAAATTTAGAAGTCTAGATCATATAATGGCAGACCCTTAATTTAATTTTAATTAATAATTTTTCAGAACTTTAAACATCAAACAAGAAAATGCAAAAGAAAAGTAAAATAATAAATACATGAAAAATTGTGTATTTTTTGTAATGTACTTTATTTACATATAACATAACATCATTACAGTTAAGTTCCGTATATAGATATATTTTTTTTCTTGTTAATAAACAGTTAATATGGCTAAATAGGAAGAAAAAAAATAACTTCAATAACTTCGACACCATTTGCTGTAAACCACCTAGAATTTTATATAAGAAGTAACCGAATACAGAGTGTAATAGTTTACAAATACGTAAAGAGAAATAGTTCTAGCTAAATTACGATTCGAGTATTAAATTTCATTCTATTTTTCATTCCCTTTTATCTGCTATGATGTTGCGTCTGCAACGGTTACTTTATTAATTTAATTGAAATCTTGAGTAATTTTTTTTTTATTTTTTTTATTAAGTAATTTTTTTTTTAGATACAAATAAAAAATAAACAAACTGAACTAAGTTGCAATTTATTTATTTATTTTGTTGTTATTTTCTAAATTTAACAGTAAGATCGTCAGAAAAATCGTTTATAATTGCCTACAAAAAACTTAAGCTAATGAAAAAGACTTGAAAATTAATTTTCACGAAGTAAGTAAATAAATAAATAAAAAAGCTACTTCGAACGTTTAATTGAGGGTTTACTGTTAATTCGTTACTGTTTCAAATATTTCCTCAGAAATAAGAGACTTTTGTTGTGAGACATATATGTACCTCCTGCCAGAATTTGAAGGAAATAAATCCGACAAATATTTTGTTTTTGAGTTTTCCTGAACGAAACAGTTTAAAATTCCTCGTAGCTATACATGAAACCAAGGTAATAGTGCTATGTATTAGTCTTCATTTACACCCAAAAATTGTTAAAACTATTTATTTAATGTCTTAATGTATTTTTCTTCGCATATGAATATAAGAGTGACTTTTCTATTGTAATACAGGTAAAACAGATATAAAGCATTAGACAAATTTAACAATTACGTCTGTTAGCAACTTATACTATGTTACTGATAACTTACCTTAGAGCAGGAGAAAAGCAATTCCTTTAAGTGTATGTGCTTAAATTTTCCTTAGTGGGTAATACTCTAATATCAATATCTACATTTAGATAAAAAGGAGATATAAAAAAGAAATAGAAAATAAGGTTGAAGCACAATTGTACATAGCGGCTCAGAATCAAAAAAAGTTTAAACCGGTCTTACTAGGCTTAATGCACAAAAAATTACTGTATAGTGACAAATCAAACAAACCAACCAGGAAAAAAAAATAGTTTTGTTCTTAAAAGAGAAGTTTTATAGTTCTAAAAGTACCAATTGAAATTTTTTATATAAATCACGTGTCTCAAATATTTTAGTCATTAGTAAGAAAAGTGCGTGTATGTTCTAATTAATTTTTTTTAGTTAAAAAAAATGCGTGTAAATTAATTCATTTATTTCGGGATATATTGAGGCATATCTGCCAACATTCTAATTAATATTCCGTAGTATTTTTAGTACCCGCCCCTTTTTCTACACCACTTAATTTTTAGAGCATATTTCTCCATATGTAATTACGATTAAAGAAGAAAAATAGTCTGCAAAAAAGACGAAAAAAGGCGGGTACAAACAATACTACTTAAGATGAATAAGGATGTTGGACTATTGGTGGGTCACAGCGTTTCTATATTGTTACATGCTTTTTATTATATTGGAACCACTATTTTTAAAAAGAAATTTTCCTTGAATATTCTAACGCTGTAATATTCTATTAAAATATAATGTTCTGAAATAGTGGTAAAGTGAAATGCACTGAAAAATATAGGAACGCCATAATCCCTCAATGTATGTCTATAAGGTATTTTTTGTTTTAATATGCATTTCTTTACCAATAAAATCAAACATTTTACTTACAAAAAAGTCCATAAATAATTTGCTTATATACAATAACACCTGTTAAAATATCGAGAAGATATAATAAACATTCTGGAGAATATAATAAACATTCTTTGTTTCGTTTGATTATATTAGTTTTTTCTGTTTATTCAAATGCAAAATAAGGCTCCACATTTTTCTATGAAACCAATTTAAGCTTTTGATGTTTTTGAGTTTCATTACGTTGCAAAAATTTTTTTTTGTGATTAAGCAGTATTTTTACAATGCAAAAATTAAGAAATTTAAGGATTAGTATAGTTTGTGTTTCGATGACAATAATATTTGAACGATTATATCAACAGAATGTACCAACAGGATAAAAACTGTAAGTTTTAGTGTTTCTCTTTAATTTAAATATATTTTAAAAGGGTTTAAACTTCACACATAAAAATATTCTTTATTTATACGTTTGAACTTTTCAAACAACAAAGTAAGCTATTTTCTCCTAAGGGGATTTTATTATTGGTATTCAGAAATAATATTTACTTTAATGATTAAACAAATTCAATTAAGTCCTTTGAAATCATTAATTAAATATTTAATCTTGTTTAAAATCACAATAGTAAACTTTATATTTCTGTTAATACAGGATTAAAAATTTCTGTGGATTGTATCTGAAAAGAATTGTTTATTACGTTCCTTTATACGTTGCTTTATTATTTTTCTTCTAATCTTTCACTATTTGGTTTTTAAAAAAGAGTAATTTACCTGTGGAGAAATGTATTAATGTTTCAATGTATTATCAAAGAAAACAGTTTTTTTTTCCTTTATATTCAAAATGACTTTTCCCTATATATTAATTATTAATTTGTATGGCACTAATAAATTAGATCTTTTGATCGCTACATACATTCTTTAGAGAGACACAGATAGCATTAAATGCATTTTTCAACTTGCGAGGTTATTTAATAAAAATTTAATGATAATTAAAAAGAACTGTGTTCTTTTCAAGAATATTTGCATTCGATTAAAAATTGTATTTAAACAAAATATTCTTCTAAGAATTTCATATAATTGAATAATTAAGAGTTTAATAATAATAATACGAAAGTTTAATTTAGAACTTTTAGAATAAAGACCCAAAGATTCATAAAATATTTTATTATTATTATTATTATTATCTTTAAAATTTTCTGTGTTTATACTTTATTAATTTCACATTTGTTATTTAGCTATATGATTTTATTTTTCAAGAACAATTAAAATATTTTTCTAATTTTTGAACAATTTTAATGGAAAATCATAGTAGTTTTAATAATATATAAATATATAAAAAATAATATTAAACATCCAAATTTCCAATTTTTTTTTATTATACGAACACTGAGAAAAAATTCTGCAACTGACATCGAGAATCTAGGTTGTGGCTCTAGAAAAATAGTTCCATGTCATCCTTATAAATTCTAGTCTTCTTTGAAAACGAGTTCTAGAAACCCCTAATAGAATTCTAGAGTGTTTTTCTATATTCTCGAGGCCAAACGTGTTTAAAAATCTCTGCAAATAAATGTGTATACAAGAAGCAATTTCTAGCAACTATAATCTTGGTTTATGACCCAATTCTAGAAAATAAAGCAAGAAATTATCGCAGTACAAAGGATTCAGAATATTTAGAATATTGTTTTATCGTCTAGAAATGTATACACTAGAAATTCTCGATCATTTCGTCTATTCAGCTTATTGTCGTGCTTTAACGCATAGCTCAGAAATCTGTATTTTTTGATTAGGGATTTAGATAATGATCACTTATTCGTCCTAGATTAAAGATGCATATTTTTTTTTCTCAGTGAAAAGACATGTTAGCTCTATTGAATACAAATTCTATTTTTAGGTTAGATTTTTAAGAATTTTAAGCTTTATATAAATAATATCCCTGACTGATGCAAGTGTAAGTTTCTGATTAAAGAATTTAAAAGTCTCAGTAGTTGAATATACTGGAAAGTATTTCTTTTTTACTTCGTTTGTCCTAATTTCACGTATTTAATCTTTTTAAATAACAATAGCAAGTAATTAATTTTACATAAATAAATGCTTACTAACCAAGCTAACAGAATGTAAACATTGAAGCATCATAAAGTGTGACGTCAGGCAGCGTTTTGAAGTCACGTGATTGTTGGTTAATTTTAAAGTTATTTTTTAAATTAATGAGAACTTTTTTTGCATTTTTAATAAACTTTTTGAAATTTATGGGCCTAAATCTACCAGAAGAATAGGATTTTGTCAGCAAATTCCTCATTGCATGTTCGCCGAAACACTTCCCTTGTGAGTGGATGTATGCTAGCTGCAAGTTTTGGTGCAACTGAAATTCAATCACAAGAAGTTATAAACTAAAAAGAGAGGTTGAACCATATTAGTGTACTGCTTATAACTTTACTCCATCTAGTAGTTCAAGTTTGAACTGAAAATTTTAACAGTGCATTAATTATATTACCCATGAAATTTGTGGAATATACAGATAAGAAAAACAATAACCTCTTTAAAAATTATTAGATATTATTTCCAAAAAGTTTGAATGTAACGAAATACGAAAACATAAAATTTAGTATGCTATCATCTCATAAATATAAAAAGTACAAATAATTATAATATTTAAAGGTGTACTCAAAAGAATACAAATACATTCTTAAAATTTATTTACTATAAATTAACAAAATAAATGTTAAAATTCGTAAAGATGATGACAGAGTAACTTTTCTTAATTATAACATGCGATTAATAGTTAAGCATTATTTGTTATATGTTTGGTGCAAACATAAACTAGCATTCATTGATATTCTTACAAAGTGAATTCATTTCATCCTGAATCTTGAAGGACGATGATTAAACAACATCTGTTTTCTGCATATTCGCTCACATACCTTGTTTAAGAACTTACTAATTGAGTCTGTCTCATGGGGTTAAAAATTTCTATTTTAATCTTTGAAATGCTGTCGCCGTTTGATTATTTTACGACTAATGAGAGAAATTCGTTTACTAAGGTTAGTCTTCTCATTAATATTTAAGTTCAGGTAAGAGGTGGTATTTAGAAATTTCTAAGTCCTGCTATGTGTATCTGCTTTTGATTAAAGTAGAAGTAACGTTAAGTTTATTAAGTGAATAATTTATGGGTTGCAAATCATTTTAAAATACGAACATTTTAATAACATTGAAATTAATAACAAAATGTTAAACAGTAGCTTGGAGCTATAAACAATGAATTTAATGAATAGGTTTAAATTATTTTCTGGATGTTTCGATTTACTCCAAACATTAGGTACATATAATTTGTAATCTAATTTTCCATTTCACTAATATTACACAACTAATACATTGCACACTGAAGAAATATAATTTTCTATGTTACTGCGAAATATGATGTAATAAAAATACACTTCTTTTGTAAATTCATTTTTCATTTTTGTATTATGATTAACCAATTGATAAAATTAAAGTAAAATGCAAATTTGGATTTTGATTAACGAAATAAATATTACAAAAATTTTCTTTGTTTAAAAAGAAGGAATTCTTTTCTTAAAGAATTACAGGTTCCCAAATGAAAATGGAGTATTATGTTATTCCGTTAATTTTTCAGAAAGAACCAAAAGGGATAAGAGATAATCTGCCAAACATCAGGATTAATATTAATGGTAGTTCAAAGAGTATAATGTTTCAAACTCTTCTATAACTTATTAATTGCAAATGGTTAATAACCGTAAGTCTCTGAAAACTCTCCACTTTTCATGTATAGTTTCTTTTAGAAACCGTAATTTATTTTTAAATTTATGTCGATTCAAGCTATTTTAATCTATGAGAATTCTAGATAATAGAACCTCTCGTAATTTTAAACAGATTTCTTTATATATATATATATATATATATGTATTTAATGTTGATATTTTCACAAATTTACATGAACCTGATTTTTTATGTGGATACTTTCACCAGAATTTTTAAATAATAAAAATTTACTCAAAGTTATTAACTTATTTCATAAAAAAAATTAGTGATGTCAAAAAATGAGGACTATACGAACCCTTATTTAATGAGAATAACTGTCGATTTACAACAAAGGAACTCTGAAGCAATTAGATAATCATTTTGTGATAGCAGATTTTTGTGACAAAGATATTGTTCTTATGACACATAAAACCTATCTTTTGTATTTGGATCTCATACAATAGAAATTAAGCATTGTAAAATTGGAGTCGGAAAATTCACTAAATAATATGTGCGAATATCAAATGTTAAAATCATACAAGTCACAAATTTATTTCTTGTTAATTTTTTATTGGTATAATATGAAAACAACTATCCTTATTATGGAGTCAATACAATATATTTAGGTTTTATTTAAATATTTAACAAACAAGTTTATATATTTTTGGATTTTTAAAGTATTTTAAAATATTAAACAACACAAAGAATTAGAAAGGATAATATTTTAATGAAAAGAGTGTAGTACATTCAGGAAAGATTAATTGGTAGTTTAATGGTAATATTCAATACTTAAATTGAGAAATTATACAAATTTTAAAAACATTTCTTTGTGAAATGTGATGTCTGAAAGTAACATTCAACACATACTTCTGAGATTATATAATGATTTTAAGATAAAAAAATATATGAAGATTATTTTTTATTTCGCATGTTATTTAAAAATTGTTTTATATTTCTCTTCACAAAAGCACACTCCTCTAATTCCGAAAGAGAAATTTAAAATAAAAGCCAGTCATCCTTATATTAAATTTAGAAGTCTAGATCATATAATGGCAGACCCTTAATTTAATTTTAATTAATAATTTTTCAGAACTTTAAACATCAAACAAGAAAATGCAAAAGAAAAGTAAAATAATAAATACATGAAAAATTGTGTATTTTTTGTAATGTACTTTATTTACATATAACATAACATCATTACAGTTAAGTTCCGTATATAGATATATTTTTTTTCTTGTTAATAAACAGTTAATATGGCTAAATAGGAAGAAAAAAAATAACTTCAATAACTTCGACACCATTTGCTGTAAACCACCTAGAATTTTATATAAGAAGTAACCGAATACAGAGTGTAATAGTTTACAAATACGAAAAGAGAAATAGTTCTAGCTAAATTACGATTCGAGTATTAAATTTCATTCTATTTTGCATTCCCTTTTATCTGCTATGATGTTTCGTCTGCAACGGTTACTTTATTAATTTAATTGAAATCTTGAGTAATTTTTTTTTTTATTTTTTTTTATTAAGTAATTTTTTTTTTGATACAAATAAAAAATAAACAAACTGAACTAAGTTGCAATTTATTTATTTATTTTGTTGTTATTTTCTAAATTTAACAGTAAGATCGTCAGAAAAATCGTTTATAATTGCCTACAAAAAACTTAAGCTAATGAAAAAGACTTGAAAATTAATTTTCACGAAGTAAGTAAATAAATAAATAAAAAAGCTACTTCGAACGTTTAATTGAGGGTTTACTGTTAATTCGTTACTCTTTCAAATATTTCCTCAGAAATAAGAGACTTTTGTTGTGAGACATATATGTACCTCCTGCCAGAATTTGAAGGAAATAAATCCGACAAATATTTTGTTTTTGAGTTTTCCTGAACGAAACAGTTTAAAATTCCTCGTAGCTATACATGAAACCAAGGTAATAGTGCTATGTATTAGTCTTCATTTACGCCCCAAAAATTATTAAAACTATTTATTTAAAGTCTTAATGTATTTTTCTTCGCATATGAATATAAGAGTGACTTTTCTATTGTAATACAGGTAAAACAGATATAAAGCATTAGACAAATTTAACAATTACGTCTGTTAGCAACTTATACTATGTTACTGATAACTTACCTTAGAGCAGGAGAAAAGCAATTCCTTTAAATATATGTGCTTAAATTTTCCTTAGTGGGTAATACTCTAATTTCAATATCTACATTTAGATAAAAAGGAGATATAAAAAAGAAATAGAAAATAAGGTTGAAGCACAATTGTACATAGCGGCTCAGAATAAAAAAAAATTTAAACCGGTCTTACTAGGCTTAATGCACAAAAAATTACTGTATAGTGACAAATCAAACAAACCAATCAGGAAAAAAAATAGTTTTGTTCTTAAAAGAGAATTTTTATAGTTCTAAAAGTACCAATTGAAATTTTTTATATAAATCACGTGTCTCAAATATTTTAGTCATTAGTAAGAAAAGTGTGTGTATGTTCTAATTAATTTTTTGTAGTTAAAAAAAAAAAAAATGCGTGTAAATTAAATCATTTATTTCGGGATATATTGAGGCATATCTGCCAACATTCTAATTAATATTCCGTAGTATTTTTAGTACCCGCCCCTTTTTCTACACCACTTAATTTTTAGAGTAATTTTCTCCATATGTAATTACAATTAAAGAAGAAGAAAAATAGTCTGCAAAAAAGACGAAAAAAGGCGGGTACAAACAATACTACTTAAGATGAATAACAATGTTGGAGTATTGGTGGGTCAGAGCGTTCCTATATTTTTACATGCTTTTTATTATATTGGAACCACTATTTTTAAAAAGAAATTTTCCTTGAATATTCTAACGCTGTAATATTCTATTAAAATATAATGTTCTGAAATAGTGGTACAGTGAAACGCACTGAAAAATATAGGAACACCATAATCCTTCAATGTATGTCTATAAGGTATTTTTTGTTTTTATATGCATTTCTTTACCAATAAAATCAAGCATTTTACTTACAAAAAAGTCCATAAATAATTTGCTTATATACAATAACACCTGTTAAAATATCGAGAAGATATAATAAACATTCTGGAGAATATAATAAACATTCTTTGTTTCGTTTGATTATATTAGTTTTTTCTGTTTATTCAAATGCAAAATAAGGTTCCACATTTTTCTATGAAACCAATTTAAGCTTTTGATGTGTTTGTGTTTCATTACGTTGCAAAAATTTTTTTTTGTGATTAAGCAGTATTTTTACAATGCAAAAATTAAGAAATTTAAGGATTAGTATAGTTTGTGTTTCGATGACAATAATATTTGAACGATTATATCAACAGAATGTACCAACAGGATAAAAACTGTAAGTTTTAGTGTTTCTCTTTAATTTAAATATATTTTAAAAGGGTTTAAACTTCACACATAAAAATATTCTTTATTTATACGTTTGAACTTTTCAAACAACAAAGTAAGCTATCTTCTCTTAAGGGGATTTTATTATTGGTATTCAGAAATAATATTTACTTTAATGATTAAACAAATTCAACTAAGTCCTTTGAAATCATTAATTAAATATTTAATCTTGTTTAAAATTACAATAGTAAACTTTATATTTCTGTTAATACAGGATTAAAAATTTCTGTGGAGTGTATCTGAAAAGAATTGTTTAACGTTCCTTTATACGTTGCCTCATTATTTTTCTTCTAATCTTTCACTATTTGGTTTTTAAAAAAAGAGTAATTTACTTGTGGAGAAATGTATTAATGTTTCAATGTATTATCAAAGAAAACAGTTTTTTTTTCCTTTACATTCAAAATGACTTTTCCGGATATATTAATTATTAATTCGTATGCCACTAATAAATTAGATCTTTTGATTGCTACATACATTCTTTAGAGAGACACAGATAGCTTTAAATGCATTTTTCAACTTGCGAGGTTATTTAATAAAACTTTAATGATAATTAAAAAGAACTGTGTTCTTTTCATGAATATTTGCATTTGATTAAAAATTGTATTTAAACGAAATATTCTTCTAAGAATTTCATATAATTAAATAATTAAGTGTTTAATAATAATAATATGAAAGTTTAATTTAGAACATTTAGAATAAAGACCCAATGATTCATAAAATATTTTATTATTATTATTATTATTATCTTTAAAATTTTCTGTGTTTAAACTTTATTAATTCCACATTTGTTATTTAGCTATATGATTTTATTTTTCAAGAACAATTAAAATATATTTCTAATTTTTCAACAATTTTAATGGAAAATCATGGTAGTTTTAATAACATATAATTATATAAAAAATAATATTAAACTTCCAAATTTCCAATTTCTTTTATTATACGAACACTGAGAAAAAATTCTGCAACTGACATCGAGAATCTAGTTTGTGGCTCTAGTAAAAATAGTTCCATGTCATCCTTATAAATTCTAGTCTTCTTTGAAATCCAGTTCTAGAAAACCCTATTAGAATTCTAGAGTGTTTGCCTATACTCTCGAGGCCAAACGTGTTTAAAAATTGCTGCTAATAAATGTGTATACAAGAGGTGAGTTCTAGCAACTATAATCTTGGTTTATGACCCAATTCTAGAAAATAAAGCAAGAAAAATCATTCTCGCAGTACAAAGGATTCAGAATATTTAAAATATTGTTTCATCATCTAGAAATGTATACACTAGAAATTCTCGATCATTTCGTCTATTGAGCTTATTGTCGTGCTTTAACGCATAACTCAGAAATCTGTATTTCTTGTTTAGGGATTTAGAAACTGATTACGTATTTGTCCTAGATTAAAGCGGCATATTTCTTTTCTCAGTGAAAAGACATGTTAGCTCTATTGAACGCAAATTCTATTTTTAGGTTAGAATTTTAAGAATTGTAAGCTTTATATAAATAATATCCCTGATTGATGTAAGTTTAAGTTTCTGATTAAAAAATTTAAAAGTCTCAGTAGTTGAAGATACTGGAATGTATTTTTTTTTTAATACTTCGTTTGTCCTAATTTCACGTATTTAATCTTTTTAAATAACAATAGCAAGTAATTAATTTTACATAAAAAATGTGACGATTTAAGCCAGATGCAATCTTTACATTAGCAAAAAGGATGGAGGAAAAGTTAATCAAATAAATACAAAAGCTATTGCTAAAAGTGAAATCAAACAAACTATCTTCTGTATAGAAAAAAACAAAAAAAGGTCTATCTCTGCTTTAAATTGGGATTATAATCGGTTTAATTTTTATTCTTTAGGTTCTTTTAAAATTTTTACTAATTTTACCCTTTTTTTTTTGAATTTAAAAACAGTTTTCACTAGCACTGAAGGTGGAACTTTGGAAGTTATTTATTTATTTTTAATTTTATTTTAAATTTGTGTTCCTTTTAACGTTGTTTTTATTTTCTTTTAATATTTAGAAATCTTTTCCAAAATATTCTAGCACGTCTTGAATAATCAAGTACTATTCTATTCTTTTTTTTTTTATTTTTTTTTTTTTTTTACTTTGAAAGATTAAAGTATTAAGGCTGTCCAAAACTATCATAAAAAAAGTATGCAAGCATATTCATATAATCCAATATTCACAATCAATTTTATAATTCGAAAAAAAAAAAAACCATTTTTCAATTTAAATATATTTTGTTAAATATAGATTTTGAAATATTAATGCAAAAATGAATTTCATGCAAATATAATAAATATTTGGCGTAACAATCACTAAAATATATGTCTAAATACACAGAGCGCCAGAAATTAAAGTCAGAAGTTAATTGATAAGAGGATAGAACTAAAACAAAACAAAACAAAAAAATACACATAGTCTTTTGATTGCACATAGTCTTTTGATACTATGAAGAAATTTTGTAGTGCGTAAGAGACTGAAATGAATTTCATGTACAAGACTGCAAACAGTAATGTGAAAGAAGCAGTATGCATTTTCGGGAGTGATTTTAAAACTTAACCATGCCCAGCACTTACACGTCTAAACAGGCAATTTTTCTCGTGCATATACAGAATGCAGGAGACCTATTATGATATGAATATAGTAAACTGTCTAATGGTAAATATATTTTTCATAATGTCTAACATTAGTAATCTAGATCCTACTAAAAAATAAAAAACTGTAGCCATAAATTTTATCATTTTTTTTTTTAAATACAGACAAAACTTTATTGACATGTTATATCATATTTATAATAAATAACACTCACCTGAGGTTCATGATAAATCAACAAGTTAAATGTCTGAGGTGCCATTAATATTTTACCTGGATTACGTTTCAGTCAATCATGCACGACCACTTATTATATGTTAGACCGTTTAGGCCAGTGGTCGCCAACCATTGGTCAGTTGACCATTCGTGGTGCTCAACAAAATTGTGATGGCTTGCAGAGTAATCTTGAAACTATTTGCATTTTTAAAAGTTTTATTAGAAATCATACTGAAGTTAATTCTAACTTCAGGACTTTCTGAATCATCACAATATTATATAAATTACTGAATATAATAACAACAGTAGACTTTAGAATTTTTTGGATGAGAGAGAGAATAAAAAAAAAACAAAATTCTGAATTATTAATAACAGGAACAGTTATAGTTTTGAATTACTGGTCTGCATTTTATATTTAACTGTAATAAATATTCAAAATTTTGTAATGTTTAAAATGTTTAAAATGTGCGTCAAAAACATAATTTTACAACTAATTTTAATAAGCTAATAATGTAATATACATTTTACTAGATTTAGTAAATGAAGTTTTATGTATGAAAATAGTAATTTATCATTGCAGATAAATCTTTCATCTGAATTTCTGATAAAGTGGAAGCCAAAAAAGAAAAAAAAAAAAAAAAAGTTTACGTTCTTCCTCTTTAATTGTTTATAACCAATCAACTTTTAAACATAGTTCTCATGATTATATATTTACGTTTTTCTTATAATAAAATAAGAATTCGTAACGTTTTATATAAAATAGGTTTATTTTCTATTTATAAAATAGACATTATCTGAATAATATTCTAAAAATAGTAGTCGCGCGCCTAGCACTCGATTTTTACACATGCATTTCCAAATTTATTTTTTCTTGACAGTTCAAATTATTAAACAATGGTTCGCATGATATTTAAAATCTATAACTTCATCTTTCACATCAAAATATTTATATCATTTGAAGTCCAAATATCTCCAAAAAATTAAAAATGACATTGTAATTCTTCAATGAAATTTTTATAACCACATATTTATTTATTTATTTATATTATTCATTTCACGGGAAGTAGTTGAATTCTACATGAAAAGAGTTTATTCTAAATATAAAAACTGTTTTGTTTAATTTATTGAGAATAATGAACGATTCTTCTGAAACCATGCAAATATGAAACATCTTCTGAAACCATGCATTGATAAAAATTTATTTTCTTTATCTCGAAACGTTGCAATTGCAATGTAAGTTTTTCTTTTAAATTATCCGTTTTCATTACTTATTAAGTTGAAATTCGCGCATTAAAACAATGGATAAAAAATACTTTTTTTTTTTCAATACGTTGTTTTACCTATGATATAATTTTCAGCGTTATTTTTGGAAAACTTGGGCTTTATTATTAAGAAGGTATTTACATTGTTAATCGATAATATTAGTAGTCAGTAAGACTTTAATTTATGAATTTAGTGATCAGTGAAGTAAAAAAGTTGGCTAT
The DNA here is from genome assembly GCA_963930645.1 of Salticus scenicus. NCBI lineage: Eukaryota > Metazoa > Arthropoda > Arachnida > Araneae > Salticidae > Salticus > Salticus scenicus. Next base: position 180,152,422 of record OZ005650.1, read on the forward strand.
CACTGATTTAGGCAACCATAATAACTTCACCTTTTTTCATATATAACAGGTGATTTATTTACTTATTACAATGTATACTAGCAAATTATTGAGTGAGTCTGGGTGGAATAACTGCATTATTCAGCAAGAATGTTCGGAACTAATTTGACATCACCGTTCCGAACAAATAGATTTGCCATGATCGCGTAGTCGTTTTGATTAACAGAACACTAGTTTTTTCCGTTCTGAACATTTTGTGCTTTAGGGGAAAAAACAGGCTTGACGAGATGTTTACGAGACACCAGTTAAGTTATTAATATATCCTGCAGCATGAATTAATGTGTAAGCTACAAACGCTTGCTAAGTGTCTGAAATCTTTCAATGTATACGCTTGTGACTTCATCGGCGATGTGATGCCTGCATTATAGCAAGTGGGCAATAATTTGACAATTCGTTGTGAAATGTTAAACACTATAAATTATTTATTATTTGTTTTTACCATTTTATCATTTTTACTAAACGTGTGCTGTCTTATGGGTGGATACCCGATTACTTTCTGCGTACTCATTGCTGAATGAAAATAGTTCGTTTTGTCCAGTTATTTTACTCATTATACTATGATAATTATTTTTTTCTACAAATAAATATTTTAGCCCGTTTTCAGAGAAGTAAAAAATTACAATTGTATACATTATGTTACAGAATATTATCCGATATTTCTTTTTATGATAATAGTTAATTTGACAATAACTCTCTTCTTCAGTATTAAAATATTAAATAAAATATGTGTGATGGGAAAAATCAGCCATTTTGTTAAAAACAAAATAATAAAGGTACAAAAGGGCATTATTTAAAAGGAAAAAGAATATAAAAATACAAAAGCTATTTTACTGAAGACTACAAAGCTGTTTTATTGCCTTTTAAAAGCCTAAGACAGAAATACAACGTCATATTTATGACCTGCACGTGGAACTCTGAGAGGGGACCACACGCTAAGCCCCTTCAGGCGACCGCCAAGAATGAGCCCCTGCGAAAGCGTAAGGAAGGCAATAAAAATTATAGAAGCAAGCTGATTGGTAAAAAATGGGTCCAATAAGAAGCAGTGCCAATAAAAAAAGAAAATGCAAGGAGGGAAACGCCCAAAAAATTATAATGAGGAAAATGAGAAGAAGTTAAAAAATTTAGATTTTTTTGCTTCTAGCTGTTGCATTCGTGATGAGATGACGATAAAATGTTTTGGCTGTAGCTCTGTCAACTTGTGTAAGTGATGAAATCATGTGGAGATTCTGACGGCCTCACGCCTACGCTAAGATGTGCTCTGCAGTGCTCCCCAACACTAGTGCTCCCAGGGATGACCCTTTACTATGCCCCGCATGCATCATAACTTCGAGTAATCTGGTGAGAAATCTCTTCCTTCATTTTGGTCAGTAGACAATCATTTAACTTTGCAAACACATGCAAGTATGCATATTTTCTAAGTACTCATCTTTAGCATCTTTGATGCAAGATCAAAGATCATTGTTATATCATTTATGTTTTATTGTAAAATTATAGAATAATCAATTTTATCAGTATTCAAAATTTGGATATTTAATAAAAAAATTGCTTAAAATTATATGAATCTAGTATTATTTGAGAGAAAATTTATTCATTAATAACCATATCATTTTTCAGATTAATGTTTGCTTTTTAATTAGGATTAATTTTAGGGCATTTCACAACGCATGCCCGAATATCGAATTGATATTCAAAGTGTACGACCATGAAGCTGTCACTTTAGAGCCACGAAAAGGAGGGTAGTCTGATTTTGGTTAATATCCGCCCAACATCTACCCCCTTTCCCGATTTGGTGCCGTGTTTTTGGTGACGAATTTGGCACAGTTAAATTACAAAATTCTTCCGCGTTATTTACTAAAATTTAATCCCATTAAAATTATTAACGTTAAAGGAAAAATAAATAAAGTAAAAATAAAAGATGAGTACAGAGAAAAAAGATTTAAGCAAATATAATTGTTTGTACGTATACTAACACTCCACAATTATGTGTATTTTATAATTGGTGTCTTTTATTTAGTTATATATGTGAAACGTAGACATGAAAATCAAAGATTAATGTCAAAAATAATTAAATAACAGAATTAATATAGAAAGAAGATATATAGATTATATAGGCTGGTGTGGATATAACATAATAAAAATATGTATGTATATAAGCGTATAGTATAAAAAAAAAAAAAAAGAATAATAATAATAATAATATTTTAGTATCTTATTTATCTCATGGTGTTATATATATATATAAATTTCTTAGGATGTGATAAAGAGTAATCACTTCATAAATAAAATTTGAAAGTGGTAGAATATAGTGTGTTTGCAAATTTATAGGAGATTTATAGCAAAATTAACAGAGGTATTATTATAAATTGAATTTTTTTCAAGAAATTGTATGCTTAAATAAAAGCCTTATATACAGGAGTAACAAATAAGGTGCAAATAAATAAATTGATTAATTAAGGAAATTGTGAAAATAAATTAACATAATATTTGCAAAAAACAGAAAGTTATTCCTGTATATATGCTAATGGTATTTTGTGTACATATATTTTGATTTTATATACATTGTATTTTATTGCATATTTTGGAGGGGTAATCAATTTAATTAAGCAAAAAAAAAAATTTTTGCGTATGAGATCCTCTATACCGAGATTTGCAAAAAAGAAAATAAATTACGCGGAAAATAAAGAAATAAAATTAAACGAAATTTCTAAAGAGAGAAATAAACCAATTAAGAAAATGGCAGACAAAATTGTAATAAGTTATGATGCTATCCTGAATAGTCTACCCAACTTTGACGGAAAAAAAAATAATAATATCGTAAACTTTCTAAAAGAATTCGATACGCTAGCTGAGGAAATTAAGCTACCAGAAAACTTAAAAGTAATATTGTTAAAAGCCAAAATAACGGGCCAGGCAAAAGAAAACCTAATTAACGACGAAGACACAAATAATATTAACAACTATGCTGACATTAAACAAAGGTTACAAGAATTATTCAAAAGGGAAATCTCTTTTGACATCTCACAAAATGAATTCATGAATTTGAAACAAATACCGACACAATCAATAGAAGAATTCACAAAAATATTCAACAGGGCGGCAAACAACTATTTAAAAGATTCAGGCCACTCAGAAAAAACTGGGGCGAAACAATTTCTAGACACGATTAAATTGACAAAATTTTTAGAAAGCATAAGGCAAGATATTGCATTAGAAGTTAGAAAAATGGCACCAGACTCGATAGATAAAGCAATTAAATTTGCTAAACAAATCGAAAGCGCTTTTAACGCTTCGAAAATAGAAGAAATCAACACTACTTCCAAAGAGGAAGACAAATTATATGAAATGCTCCTAAACATGACAGTCAGACATAATGAAGAATTAAAAGAAATACAAAAACAATTAAAAGAGAGCAAAGAAATTCAGTTTAAACAGGCACAGGTACCAAACACAGAAATTTGCAATATTTGTAAAAAAAGAAATCACATAACAGAAAACTGCTGGTTTAACGAAACAAATAAAAACATGACACAAAATAAATGGAGATATAAAAATAAAGATTTAAGGGGAAATAATTCACATCAAAGTAGGTTCCCAATAACAAACCCTCAAAATTATCAAACTTATCCTCCTGTGAACTATTATCATAATTATCCACCGCCCAATAATTTTCCAAATTACGCTGCACAATCCCAAAACAGTCCCCACTTCGAAAATTTTGCCTATCCACAACATTACACAAATCAAAATGGATATAATCAAAACAATAGGGGTGCTAGACCCAAAACAACATACAAAAATCAAGGCTATAAAAACCAGGAAAACTACAAAGGAGGTTTATAAATAAAACAATATATAACAATAATTCAAGCCCATATAAACCTCCAAATTTCGGGCTTAAAACAAAAAATAATATCTACGGAAATTCATACAACCAGGGAGAAAATAACAAAAAACATCAAAACAAACAGTATGACACAATAGCCAGTGTAAGCGACGGATCACAACTACCGCTAATTAACGTAAAAATTAAAGACTTAGAGGTAATAACTTTAATTGATTCCGGAGCTAGTTTATCAGTCCTATCACCAGACATTTTCCAAAAATTAAAAGAAGCAAATGTTAAAATAAAATATCTGGCCAGACAAGTAAGGATTCATACGTTAAACAATGAAAATATACCATTCAAAAAATGCATCAAAATATCTTTTAAAATACAAAACATATTCGCAACTGGAACATTTTACGTTACAACGAGAAACCTAGATAAAAAATACAAGATCATACTTGGATATGATTTTCTAAAGAACAATCACGCAATATTAGATTGTGAACAAAAGGCCTTATACCTAAAGAACAAAGAAATACCCTTAGAAGGCATAGACACCGTACAAAAAATAAATGAAAATGAAATAAATGTGATTTCAGAAATTGTAAATACGCAGACACAGAACTCACAAAATAATAGTGAAAATACTATGAGCCAACAAAAACCCGCAAAAAATTCAAATAATGACGAAATTCAAAACGATTTCACAGAGCATATAGAGAACAAAAACAATGATACAAATACTCAAAAAATCAAAGAAAAAACAAATAAAAAAAAATAAAAAGAGAATTTCGCATAAAAACATGATTATGCCAAAAAACGGATAAAAAATATGGCTTAAAACCAGGTGAAACAAAGGTAATTACATTAAAATGTCCACCCAGTTTACAACCAAATCAAGTAATTTTATTAGAACCCCTAAGGCATAACATTAGGATTAAATATGACCAATCCTTACATCAAATCAATGAGAAAAATACGATACACTTAATGGTTCAAAATGATAGTGAAGAAAAGATAATGATAAACAAAAAAATGAATATTGGAAAAATATGCACAGAATTTGAAATAAAATTAAATGGATCAAAAACAGATAACACTCCCAAAGTATATGAAATGAATAATTTAACAATGAGTGAAATTCAAGAATTAAGAGAAAACGAATTCAATTTACAAGATTTTGATCTAGAACACTTAGATCAATCACAAAAAATTAAATTTCAAAATTTACTAAAAGATAATATACAAGCGTTCTCAAAATCATACAAAACCTTGGGACAGACTTCAATAGTGGAGCCCAATTTTAAATTACTCCACGATTATCCAATTTCCACTCGACCTTACAAAATTCCGCAAAGTGTAAGAAAATTTGCACAACAGGAAATAAACAAATTATTGGACGCAAACATAATAGAAAATACAACGTCAAGCTACGCATTTCCGGTTATATTTGTAAAAAAAAAGGCAAACTCAAAAACTAACGACCCTAATAAAACTTCGTACAGGTGTGCTATAGATTACAGATTGCTAAATAATATTTTACAGGGCGTACCATATCCCATTCCAGATATTAAGTCACTTTTACAAGATATAAGTGGCAAAAAATATTACACAGTGCTGGATTTTCATTCAGCCTTCTTCCAAATAAATTTGGTTTCCGTGGAGGATCAAAATTGTGATGGCATGTCTCCAGACCACCTCTAGGGGTGTGTCCCAGACCGTCGCCAATTGCCCATCTGCGCAGCATTAGTGCGACGTAAAACCCAATCACCAATCACCAAATAAATTTGAAAAAAGAAGACAGACCAAAATTAGCCTTCATTACTGAATTTGGTAAATTCCAACCTACGCGACTAAATTTTGGTAATAAAATAAGCACATCAGTATTTGCGGAACTAATCGATAAAGTGCTAGGAAAATTTGATCAATATAAAGTACGTTATTTCATTGATGATGTTATAATAGCAGCTGATAGCATCAATGAAATGTTAAACTTATTACAACAAGTACTAAACACATTAATTAAAGAAAACCTAACAATAGAACCTTCAAAAATGCAAATATGCAAACAAGAAATAGAATTTTTGGGATTTAAAATCAATAAAAATGGTTATGCACCGGCCAATAAAAACATTCAAAAAATTCAAAAATTAGAAAGACCCAAAAACAGAAAAGGCGTAAAATCTTTACTGGGTCTAACAAACTATTTCGCATCACTGATAGACAATTACGCTGAAATAGTAGCACCATTAAATGAGCTAACAAGTGAGAAAAGGAAATTTGAATGGACGGAAGATGCCGAAAATGCATTAAAACAGATCCAAAAAATTATTCTAAACAGTCCAACTCTCAAACCACCAAATTATGACAAAGAATTTTTTTGATAACTGATTGCTCAAAAATAGCGACGTCCGCGATTTTATCGCAAGAAATAAATGGCATAATGTACCCTGTAGAATTCTATGGAAGAAAATTAAAAGATACTGAACAGCGTTACCCAAGCATTAAGCTGGAATTGCTCGCCATATACGAGAGTATAATCCATTTTAAAAATATTTTAACAGGGAGAAAATTTACGGTAGTGACTGACTCAAAAGCCATCACATATCACTTAAATTTAGAAAAGAATTCAGACATTATAGCCAGATGGTTACTGGAATTGCAATCGTATGATTTCACTGTAGAACATATAGAGGGAAGAATTAACCCTGCCGATTACATATCGCGACATATCAATAACATCACGGAAACAAATTCAACCAACAACTTATTTGAAGTTAATAAAAATTTGACAGACGAAAACATAAAACTTGAACAAATGAAAGATAAAAAAATATCTAAAATAATATCAGACATAAAAAAAGGAAAATCAAATAGAACAACTCGAAAATTTGAATTAACAGAAAAGGAAATATTAATGTTAAAAAGAAGTACAAATGATAATCAAAAAGAATTATTAATTATTCCAGATTCGTTAAAAAACGAAATAATTAAAGAAGCACATAAAACCCATTTTGGAGTTAAAAAAACCCTGCACTTAATAGGAACGCGTACATACTGGTATGGAATGTACCAAGACGTGAAAAATCATATTGCAAATTGCATTGAATGCATGAGACACAAACAACACACAATCCCCAAAATTGAAATACAAAAAATGGAAAAAAATTACAAGCCAGGGGAAGTATTACACATAGACCTCATAGGTAAGTTACCTATGACTTTTAGAAAAAACAGATTTATAATGGTAATAATTGATTCCTTCTCGCGTTACATGGAGGCAGTACCACTCAAAAATGCAGAGTCACAAACCATATTAAACGCATTAACAGAATATATTGGCAGGTTTGGCATGCCAAGAGAAATACATTTAGACAATGCACAGTACTTTAGAGGCAAAACATTCACAGAATACATGAAACAATTAAATATTAAATTACATTTTAGCTCTATTTATCCCGCTTGCTCGAACGGAATTGTAGAAATTTCAAATAAAATAATAAAATCCTCACTAGCCGCCATGACAAAAACGACATTTCAATGGGACGAAAAATTAAATTTTGTGAAATTACATTATAATGCAACAATACATAGAGCAACAGGTTTTTCTCCTGCTATAATTTTTTTTGCTAGAGAAATCAACACACCATTTAATGCATTCTCAGATGCAACAAAAATTACCACTGACAGCTATACAAATAAGCGTCTGCAACACATTCAGAGTGTAAAAGAAGCCGCACTAAAAAATCAACTTCAAATTATGAATGAGTATAACAAAAATTTAAAATATAAGGACAGAGACCTAAAAATTGGACAGACGGTATATATGAAGTGCCTTAGAAGGCCAAATATATTTCAGCCTAAATTTCTTGGCCCTTTCTATGTATTGAAAATACTGCGCAACATGAATATTGTTTTGAAAAACGCTCACGACAATACAGCGAAACCCATTAAGGTGCACATATCTAAACTATATGCACCAAAATATGCAAAATAATACAAAAAAAAAAGTGTATATATATATACAAATTATACATATGAACTATATTACAAAATCAATTATTTTACCATTTATAACCAAAAAATAATATGTGTAAAAAAAAAAAAAAAAAAAAAAAAAAAAAAAAGAATATATATATATGAAATGATTTTTGTAAATAAACCAATAATTATTCATTAAATAATTAGATAGTCATAAATTTTCAAAAGAAAACATTTTTTTTTGCAATACATACAAGGAAAATGTAAAGCAATGCTCAATGTAAATAAACAAATAAATAAATGATAAAATATCATCGGAACAAACTCACAGGTGACGCATACTTTTGCGAAACACGTTGATTGTAAATACATAAAATAAAAATACATATATATAGATTTTTTTTTGCCATAGGGGCAATGTGAATAAGAAAACGTAAATATACGTGTACATAGAAACAAAAACAGAAAAGGTGTCTGTATTCATAATGGCAAATGAATAAAATAAATATGTATAGATATAAAATAAATAAAAGTGAACGTGAACGTGACATAAAATATACACATATGTATATATTTAGATACTTAAATATATTTATGCATGTATCTCATAAAAGAAAATAAATAAATTAATTAAAAAAAAATAAATAAATAAATAAATAAAAGACAGACAAAAAAACTAGCACAGATAAGAAATATAATACAGAAAAGATAACGCATGCTTTAGAAGAGAAGCAAATCAAAACAAAAAACCAAAACAGAAGTTACTCGTTTACAAGACAGTTACCATGACAACGAGCAAAAGAGACTCGTGGAAAAACAGGTTAGGAGAAGAAAAATATCACGAAAGATGCAAAAAGCATACTCACTAATCCTGGGACAGATAAAGGTCGGAGAGATCAACCAGAGGGGTAAAACCAAGCGCTTCATGATCCAGGTACGGGAAAAGCCGGATTTCTGCAAACGAAACAAATTATTACTCAAAATGTCAGGTGACACCAAAATATGAGATTACTACTTTCACACATCATTCACACTTTAGAAAGATTAAATCATGTTTTACTTGCAGGACTGAAATGGTAGTAATAATATTAAAACTCGCATCATTTCACACTTGAACAAAGATGCATATATTTACTCTAATAAGTTAAACAAAAAAAAAAAAAAAAAAAGAACTTTCGGTGAAAATTAAGCAAAAAGCCGAGGATTAAGATTCATTATAGCTACATAGTATATATATATATATATATGTATAAAAAAAAAAAAAAAAAAAAAGTACTTTAGGCGAAGTTTTAGCAAAAAAAAAAAAAAAACCTTAATAGCTTAGGATTACAATTCATTATATTTATATACAAAAAAAAAAAAAAAAAAAAAAAAAAAACAGTCACTATAAAAATATTAATCTCTAACACTCGCACACACATATGCACGCAAATAAAAAGTAACAAAATTACGCAAAATTACCATATCACTACAGAATGGTCTAAAAAAAAAAAAAAAAAAAAAAAAAAAAAGGTGAATTAAATGCAGATTATGTACAGGAAAAAGAATAATGAATACATAACCTATATTTTACAATAAAAACAATTTTATATAACCTACCTTACATCCGGGTTTAGAACACAGCCAAGATAATGAGGTGGCCCTTTGGTCGGGCGCAGGCGTTTTCTGCCAAGGGGGGTCGACCCACACTCGATACTCTGGCGTATAGCATCACCCTGCCAAAACAAAAGTCAAGACTGGACAGAATTTTATCAAAGCAAAACAAAAATAAAATAAAATAAAATAAAATAAAAACACAACATTCAATGAATTAAGAAAGCCACAGTACAATGGAATCAATATACTCAAAATCTGATCAGATCTGCATTTACTCTCACAATTCACACATAGTAAAAAAATAACAATAATAAATAAACACATGAATATACACAATAAATATACACAAACAATTTCTTCTATTCTTCGATGTTACGATTCCTAATCAAATATCCGAGAATTACGCAGCGCTAGGAAGCAAAAAAAAAAAAACGGAGACCGAGAAATACAGAAAAATCATGCAAAATTCAAGCCGCAGCGGTGACGGAACGTAAGATAATAGAACATAAAGCACGCCGAACGCAAGTTAGATAAAATAATAGCAACTATATAAAATAAACAAACAAGAAATAAACCTGCAATGAAGATAAATTAATAATAGCTGAAAGAAAAGGCAAGTGCATATTAATAATAAAACTGTAAACAGAATAGATACCAAAAAAAAAAAAAAAAAAATGAATATAGCTCACGCTCATCCAAGTCCCGGTCAATGATGGCGTCAGTGTAGACCAGATACACATATTGCGAGGGGCATCAGAAATCCCACAAAGCACACACATGAAACAGAAAAATAATAACAAAAGGGATTTATTAAAGGATAATGGATAGTACATACACCTAATTTAAACATAGGTGAAGCAACAAAGCTTAGGCAAAGCAATAAAATATACATATAATAAAAATTAAACTCACTTGTAAACTAGTAAACAAATTTCTAATCCGATGAACGTGTGTGTCTCTTTTCGCTTCTCTCGAGTAAGTAACAGAAGAATCTTATCTCAGCGCTCCCCCCTAAAGAAAACGATTATAACAGGATGTACTAATCATTAGCGCTGGTCATTTCCCACGCCACAGAGGCGCAGGCGAAAGAGGGTTTGTCACCCCCATTACAAAACTGAAAAACAGCTCTCGGAAGTTAAAATTAATATTTCAAATAAAGCCAGGGACTTTTCAAAAAAAAAAAAAAAAATACTGCCGTACTTAATGGTAATAAAGAAATATTACCAAAACGATTAAATACATTCATGTATCTGATGTAATATACAAAAAAATTCTTTTCTATTATTGCCTATACACTGAGAGCAATGAATGATATGTATATAGAACAAATGCATAAACTTGTAGAATTTTGCTAACAAAAAAAAAAAAAAAAAAAAAAAAAAAGGTACTATTATATGTGAATTTAATGTATTGTATATGTTTTTATAAATGATATAAAAAAAAAAAAAATGAGTGTTGGTATACGGTATAAATAATTATAAGTATTGAATTAAAATGCAAAGTAATAATGATAACTTTTAGCATTAATACTAAAATGTTTACTGACTGAGTGAATTAATCCTGCACAACATGTGTCACAAAATTATAAACTGAATACAACTTATAAACTGTTGCCACAATCAACTACAAAATGCAACGACCATAAGACTGTCTATCACATATTGATGATCACAAATTGAACTATCTCAAAAAGCAAATATTGAACCATTTACATATTTGGATCAATTAATAATTAGTGTTGAAATATGCATGATAACCAATTAATAAACAGTATTGAACAGTATATTACGAACTATCATCAGTCACTATTGAACTAAAATTCATGAACAATTAATAATCCAGTGTCGAACTGTACGTTCATTAATCATTATGCATATATATACAACTACATCACAAGAACTCTAATGTGCACTAAAAAACAGTTTAGTACAAATATGCATAAGAAATTTACTGACCAAACACACCAGATTACTACGACAACTAAAGGACTCATAATGTATTGAGATAAAGAAACTGTCTCAAACTTATTCGACAGGGGGATAGGCTGATGGGAAAAATCAGCCATTTTGTTAAAAACAAAATAATAAAGGTACAAAAGGGCATTATTTAAAAGGAAAAAGAATATAAAAATACAAAAGCTATTTTACTGAAGACTACAAAGCTGTTTTATTGCCTTTTAAAAGCCTAAGACAGAAATACAACGTCATATTTATGACCTGCACGTGGAACTCTGAGAGGGGACCACACGCTAAGCCCCTTCAGGCGACCGCCAAGAATGAGCCCCTGCGAAAGCGTAAGGAAGGCAATAAAAATTATAGAATCAAGCTGATTGGTAAAAAATGGGTCCAATAAGAAGCAGTGCCAATAAAAAAAGAAAATGCAAGGAGGGAACCGCCCAAAAAATTATAATGAGGAAAATGAGAAGAAGTTAAAAAATTTAGATTTTTTTGCTTCTAGCTGTTGCATTCGTGATGAGATGACGATAAAATGTTTTGGCTGTAGCTCTGTCAACTTGTGTAAGTGATGAAATCATGTGGAGATTCTGACGGCCTCACGCCTACGCTAAGATGTGCTTCTGCAGTGCTCCCCAACACTAGTGCTCCCCTTTACTATGCCCCGCATGCATCATAACTTCGAGTAATCTGGTGAGAAATCTCTTCCTTCATTTTGGTCAGTAGACAATCATTTAACTTTGCAAACACATGCAAGTATGCATATTTTCTAAGTACTCATCTTTAGCATCTTTGATGCAAGATCAAAGATCATTGTTATATCATTTATGTTTTATTGTAAAATTATAGAATAATCAATTTTATCAGTATTCAAAATTTGGATATTTAATAAAGAAATTACTTAAAATTATATGAATCTAGTATTATTTGAGAGAAAATTTATTCATTAATAACCATATCATTTTTCAGATTAATGTTTGCTTTTTAATTAGGATTAATTTTAGGGCATTTCACAACGCATGCCCGAATATCGAATTGATATTCAAAGTGTACGACCATGAAGCTGTCACTTTAGAGCCACGAAAAGGAGGGTAGTCTGATTTTGGTTAATATCCGCCCAACAATGTGTAATAAAAGAATATACTTTTTAACTATCTATATTGATTATAAGAGTTTATTATAAACATATGTAAAAACAGACATTTCCAAATTAGTTTTAAAATAACAAACAAAAGAAAATCCAAACTCACTGAAAAATTTCTTTTTCTTAATTTGTATACTTATTTTAATCAATTAACTTTCTCCCGTATCAGCCATTTTTAGTGATAATCCAAAGAGTTCTTTCCTTTTTAAATCTTCTTACTTTGGATAAAACTAGTGTAGTTGCAATCTGCTAAGGCATAATTAGTTTTGAAGTCGCAGAACTAAATTATCAAAGACAGCTTTCTATTATTTCTGCTAATTGAATATCTATCAGCAACAAAAGAATTTCTTTTAATAATATAAATGGAAGAGTAAGGCTTAAACAAACTTTTAAGTATTTATATAATGAAAAAAGAGATGTTTAATTTTAATTAATGTATTATAGCAGTAAACCTCCCCTTCTAATATTATATAAATATATCTTTTAGATTATTAAGTTATAAAGTAACAATAATTTAAATATCAAACTGACTTAAACAAAAACGAGTCATGTGACGTTACATAGCTGTATTTTAAATTGTGAAATATAACGTCAAAATCTGTATGAACAATTTAAATTGCTGTATAATAATTATGAATTTCTAAAAATTCAATGTAAAGTTATTTTACGTAAAGGAGATTACATGTTATAAAGTAAAACCAATTTCATTTTCAACCATATTATAATTTCATATAGAAATATTTTCATGCATCTAAAGTGACAATATTTAAAAATTGTTTATATATCTTAATTAAAATTTCAAAAGTGATATGCTTTTTATCTTTTAAGTGCAATATACAGATACCTATTTGTTATGACATTTAATTCCTTATAAAATTTAAAAGAAAAATGTATATTTGGGAAAAATGAAAGATAATATTTATTTTTTACCTGTTAAAACTATCTTAAAATGTATGTTTTTTAAAATGATTTTTTTGGATTAAATATTTTTGGATGAATTTAACATTGGATTTATTTTCTCAGGGAAAAAGAAAAAAAGAAAAAAGAAAAAAAGAAATAGTTGGCATTAACATAAAATCATTACTATTTAAATATATCTAACTCATATACCTCCTGATAATTCTTTAAAAGGTTTTCTTTAAGCAACTGGTAAGCTTTATCATGAACAAATCAATGAAATTGTAAAATTAAATAAATATATTAAATACCTAGAACATTAAGTTTAAAATAAATAAAGATTTATAACTATATTAAATTTTTGCTGCGATATAGTTAAAGCTTTAAAATCCTTAAAATTTTAATTTTCTTCGCCTTCTAAACTATTCATTTAAGTATCGGAAAACATCAAAGTAAGTATGTTTCTTTTCAAAAAACTTTCTACAATAATTTACAGTTAACTCCATATATAATGGCATAAACACATTTAAAATGTATCCTTAAGATTGAAAACATCAAGAAGTTTTATTTAGTACATATATCTTTCCGCTCACATTTAACTTTCTTCACAAGTATGTTTAAAATCCTTTTATGTGTAGTATAATCTTAATATCTTACGTCAACATAAGTACATTTTCCTTTCAGTCTCAGACAAATAAATGAGTCAATATACAAGAAATATATCATACCACGTTTTATTTTAGTAATTTGGAAAACTTGTGATGAAATTAATGTATAGCCATAGTGTACACTTTAAATTTACCTTTACTCGTAATCTCAAGTTTTCTCAATAATTTACATGTTTTAGTAGTTCTTAAAAATTAAATTTTTGCCTATTATTTTGCCTTATACGTAATGTTGCTGTTACAGACGAGTTAATATTTTGTATTTCTTTGACTTTATAATAAGTATCAAATTTTAACATTGTTAGGCTTATTAATATTTAATACCCCGTATATAACTGAAAGTAATACAAATTTTAATAAAATTTATCTTGAATGTACAATAGAAATTTAAATATACATTAATTTGTTTACTGAAAATTACTTGTATAAAATCCTTTTACAAAAATAACATAACAATAAATTCAGACATTTTAGTGAGTGTATTGACAAATCGCTTTGAACTTAGGATTCTTCAAGCTTATATCAAATATATAAATTAGCATTATTTCTTTCTTTCTGTAGTTTCTACATCTTTACCAAAAGTAACATATTAAATTTAATTTTTTTCAAAATATCAACGCCTATACATTTATATTATTTGAATTCTTCCAGCGTTCCCGTTCTCAACCAGAATCTGTATTAAAATATATTTCTGTATTAAAATCCTAAACTGAATTCTGAAGCTTTTTTTTTTTTTTTTTTTTTTTTTTTTTTACATTGCTGAAAATTTTAAGGATATGGTGGTTTTATGCTCGATATTAAGAATAAATGTTGGGACTGTTACGTTAGCCACAAACACCGTTTGCTTTGAGAAACGAATCCACGTTTGAATGTAAGGAAAATTGCATTATTTTTAGTTTTTTGGTAAAAGATGAAAAATACACAATTTGTGTATTTTTTGAAAGCATTCAAAAATGGCTAACTTCATGACAGAAAATCCATTTTAGTAGAGGGCATGATTTTCCTTCACGGGTAGCAAAACAGAAAATCTGTTAGGCATTGAATTTATCTGGTTTTTTACGAATGATTGGGAATCATTTCGTATTCATTCAGAAAAGTACTTTTCAGTTTAAGGGATAATTAGTTCGCAATACGTCATCCACCAGCATGTCTCAAACATGTTCTGTTAAGTTAATATCGGAAGAGAATATACAAAACCAATTGTATGAATATACAAAACCATTTGTATGATTTCTTTGTTATTAACCAAATCATCCTCTAGGCAAACACAACGTGACTTACAACTTTTGATCGTTTACATCTTTCGACACAGACTAAGGATTATAGGGGACGCATAGGTTTTAACTCTATACCGCATATCCGTCAGAAATACATTTCTAAGGATCCAGAATTCAATGAGAACATTAATTAGGATTAAATGCAGACTGGCATTCTACACTTCCCAAATTTGATATTTCATAGCACAAACATAGCACTTTTTCGAATCACATGTTTACTCTGGACGAAAACGCGTCTATTATCTGAAGCAACTGTAAATTGAGACTTATCTCGGAAGAGGACATTACGTCTTATACAACGGGTATGCTGTCCTGCTCACGCTTTGCGGGCAGCTCGATGTCCTGCTATTAATGCCGCACGAACACATGCATACGAAAATACATTTATCAGCAAGGAGTGTATTTCGGACGGTTTAACTCGAAGTGTGCACCAATAGCTGAACAATGATATTTTTGGAGAAAACTGGCATTTATTGTTCGATTTCTTCTGACCCTCAGATCTAAGCATTGTGAAGGTGTTCACATATGTTTGGTTAAATTTTAATTGAGTTTTTATTTAAAACAAAATCTAATGATAAAATAATGCATTATCGCAATATAAAATAATTAAATTTCATGTGTGATATTTTATTCACATAATTTATTTTCAGACATTTGAAGAAAGAATTGTTTTGTTTTAAGTGTCATTAAAAATTACACAATTTTAATTATACATACGACCTACACTATTTATTAACATAAAACATTAACACACATCGTTCAGAAATCTAAATTGTATATGTTTTATATCTAAATTATAAATAACATGTTTATCTTTTAAATAGAAAAGTACTTTATTTTATGCGATAAAAAAAAAAGAAAATAAAATAATAATAATATTTAACGGAAATTCTGACATTAAACGTAATTATAAAATAAAAAGTGTTCTCAAATAGTCATAAAACAAGGAAACTCATTGTCAGAATTTATATTATTTCAACACAGGATGTAATTTATTTTAGATTGCGCAATATTGATGACTGCATTTCTTAACCGTCTCTTTCTCTTGTCTAACGGTAATTTGGCAAAATGTTGGCGATTAAAGGGTTACTACAATTATAAAACGTCATTACAAATTCAAAAATTAACATTGTTTTATCCGATAAACAATGAAAGTATTTGGCACTACAATTTGGCTGTTTTTCTAAAATTTGGCTCTTTTTCTTCAGACATCTCAGATCTGTTCTAGTGTAAAGATCTGAGAACTGCTCGAGATCATAGTATAGTTACGATGTAATTACGTTCGCTCTCTCCCCCATCTCATGCGACAATCTCAACATTTAACCATGGGTTTACGTACTTCATTAGTAAACATTTTACAACGCTCTGTACAAATTGTTGGAAATATTCCTAGATTTTGTTGGACGAATTATTCAATAAAGACTTCCTGATGACTGCCATTGGACTCCTTATTGAAGTATTGCTAACCTGACTTTCTTTACAGAAATCTACATTAGTCAACGATCACGACTACGTGAAGAAATTCATCTTCACACAAATTGGTGCTAAAGCACCAGGAGTTGAGATTGGTCGACATGGGGGAGAGGGGCTGTGTTGTTCTGATGTATATTTTGTTTAACATTTTTCGCAAGTTGTTACTTAAACTTTGCCATCGAAAAGCTTCAAAGTCACGTTTTTGGTTAGAAAATTTTTTTAAAAAAAAGACTCTAGAAACTTTGAAAAACTAGAGTACTTTGAAAGACTCTAGAATTTTGCTTAGATTTTGCAAAAAACTGACATAACTATTTCAAAGGGCCTAAAGAAGAGGTTTATTGTTTTACGAATTTAGCTAAAGAAAAATTCCAAGAATTATTCCAACAATTAAATGAAAAGGAGAAAATAGATGTACGTGGAGTGTACATTTCTTGCTTTGGTGACACTTCCTTACCTGCTGACGTATAGAGACAATACATTACTTTTCTAGATAAAAGATTTGTCAACTCCTGTCTTCCAGTTCGAGCGATAGCACTTTGCAGGGTTTGCCGTTCTCTCGATTTGATGGCAGTTGTTTCGGACACGGTATACCCTTCATCATGTCCGGATGTTTTCCGTTCAAGCAATCCTGTTCAAAATTTATGCCGAACATTATGGTGATATTATACATTTTTGCCACTCGTGGTTTTCTCCTACAAAACTTAAGAAAAATAATTTCTGCTTCACATGTGACACCTCCACAATCAAGATTTGTGAGCGAAAAAATCTACGTTAATAATAAAACAGGGTTCACGATATTTTTCCGTTTTCTAGTGGTTGTGCATTTCCATCCCATGGCAGAGGCTGCGGTATTTGCATTCTTGTACCGATTCTCCCCGTGTGTGCTGTTTTACAAACAAGTATACAAACCAACTTTAGTTAACTCAGCGTTATAAAATTGTATGTTAAAAATCGTCATTTTCGTACAATCACAAAAAAAAAAAAAAAAAAAAAAAAAAAAAAAGAGAGGAATTTCAAATTCGTAAAAAAAAATACGAATTACAGTGCTTCAGAAAGAAGGAAAATAATAATAATAAATAAATAAAAAAATTTTTTTGATTTTTCAAGATTGGTAAGTATTTTTTTCATTAGTCTTGAAGAAAATGTTCGAAAGTAGAAAGTTAAACTTTGTATATTCTATAACACTTAAATAATTTTTGAGTGGAGCACGCAACTCTAATAATTATTAATTAAAAAGTATATGTATTAATAATTTTAAATTTATATTTTTCTCGTTTTATATTTATTATAATTTTTACTTGCATAGTAGTACTCTTGCTTATTTATACGTTCTATATATATTTTTCTTGTATTTAATCTGTATATTAAAATGTTGGGTATGGATATACAGGTATATACATTATCCATTTTATAAAGAAAATCATTTTTTTAGATTCATAATAATTTCTTTTAGAAAATGTGAAATTTTTGAGTTTTCTGTTAGATAATTTGAAATGCACATGAATATATATACATTTTATCGACTTTATATATTATTAAAGTTCAAATAAATTTACTCTTTGAGAGAAGGATATAGAATATCTAGACTTAATAAGTAATAAATATTATAATATCTCATCTTTTTCTGAAGGGAGTGATGTTTAATTGCACATCTATAATCAAAGTTGTTTATATCGAATAAGAAGATAAACGAGTTAAATCTGTTCTCAGTATTTCAGGCTGAATTCTACATAAATTATATTGGCCTTTGTATTTGAAATATGCTTTACTTTATTTTGGTAAGACCATAAATATTTTTTAAGTATTATCTATTTATACATTGTTTTATATATTTAAAACTTATTTCTAATTTTTTCTTCATTCTTGTTTCACACTCAAACAAAGTTATTTCACACATAGTTTACATTGTTGTCACAAATAGGTAGCCCTTCATTAAAATGTTCTCATACCTTCTTGCTAAACATTTCAAAATACTTCAATTTTACATTATGATTTTAGGCATCTTTTCTTTACATGTAAATTTTATAACTTTATCAAAAAAAAAAAAAAAAAAGTTAAAATAATTTAAGTAAGAATTTTTTTCTGCAATCGTTCGGGACTAGGTGTTTATAAGCGGCAGGTGAGCATTTCCCACTATTTACACACTTACAAACACATTTTTTTATAAATATTTTGCATTTACACATTTCAAATTTTCATAAAATTGATCTTTCAATTCTTGTGGGGAATATTAGTAATTAATCATCGATAAATTGATTGGTTTGGCTCATCCTGAAACTTTAGAAATATTTGTTTTCGGACGTTTGTAATAAAATTTTTTCTTACACTAACACATTTTCAATCATGTTTTTATACATACACTATTTCTAGGTTCTATTAAATAATATCGAGTTGTAAAGTTTTTAATGATAATTTGTACACATTATATTTATCCTTTCTACAATTCAAAATTTTTACACATTTTCTATTAAGATTTAAATTTTTGTAATTTTGTGCCCCACTGTTGCATTTAATGACGTCTTGAGTGCAGTAGTGTTTGTTTGGTACTCGGGGTATATTTCTTTCTTTGGAAATCCTGGCCAGATTTCTTTATGGGGAGAGATATGCCTTGATTACCTTGCATTGCGCAATTTTACTTTTGCTAGAATTTTATTTTCATTTATACAAAATATTTACTTTGCTAAATTGACAGTTCTGCATTTGTTTTTCATATACATATGTAAATAAAAAAAATAATAATTAAATGAAGGCAATAAGGTAATTAAATTGATAAACATTGTTTCTTTATTTATTAAATATTTTTCTCATTTTTTTTTTACATTTGTTCACTGCATGTAGATGTGACGGGATTACGTCATTACAGTAAAACAGCTGTTGTTCATAAAAGACTTTCCCGCCCATAATATTTTACATGCATGATGTTCTTATTTTCACACATTGCTATAAATTTACACATTTCATCTTTCACGTACATTCAAAAATTCACTTTCGTATTAATTTGCTATGCCTATATATATTTTTTTTTAACACTGTGCAATAACATATTTTTATATTTTTGTTTACACTTTTTACACACATCAAGTTTGTTTATTTTTGTTTCATATATTACAAGAACTTGATTATACTGATTAAACAAAATTTATAAACAAAGAAACTGAGAAGCTAACAAATGGATAAATAAAAAGAAATGAAATGGATACACTCTTTTTATTCATACAATGGTGAAAATATTTTGTTGAAGCATGTTTATTTTTATATTTTTTTTATTCTTTCTGAAAGACTGAGATGTATATCTGTCACTCACCATGCATAAAATAATATTAAAGGAAATAGTAATCAGAAGAATAATAATATTTTTATGTTTTTTAATGTAAATATAATTTAACTGTGTTAAAGCATCATATATACTTATTTACTCACATTTTATCATAAATATTTATTTGTTGGTTTATATTCTTATTTGTATGTGTATCTTTTTATTTTTATTAATATGTATACATTAATATTAGTATTTACATCTAATTGCTAGCAAATTTTATAACATCAAATATCAGGCCTTGTGTATTAGATGCATCATTTTTAGAAAACAGCGTTGCGCAACTTTTGAGCAAATATTTTTTTGCTTTTTTATACATGTCAGCTGATTATGATTATGTTTTTTTTTTTTAGTCGACTTGATGAACAATTTGAATTCATCTTTTATTGAGAAGTTATTTTTGCTTCCTTTACTCGAGTTTTTATGGAATTTGATATGAGCATTTATGATAGCCCTTGTAGCTAGTCTTTATATTGATTTTAAGCTCATTTTAAGAGGCCTCGTTGAACTCATTAGAAGTTTATATTGTCATGACCTTTTTTTTTAAACAATTTCATGTGCACATTTTTTTTTATTTCATTATTAATTAAAGAGCTGTCATCAGAGATCATAAATAATAATATTGTGGCTATTTTTTTTTTTTTTCATCAGTAATACCATTCTAGAATGTTTACGGACATGATTGAAAGTTATCAAGAATTTTAATCTCGCATTTGTATAAAAAAAAAAAAAATCAAATTAATTTAACTATGTTATCACAGCTTCTTGTTAAAAAAAAATAGATAAAATAAATATACATAAACACACTCCCTGTTAACACAATTGTGTTGCTTTGGTCTATCTTTTATGCAGATTGTTTTTATATAATGTGCTGATATTTGACTATAAGTTTAAATTTTCAACACCAAAAATTGTGTTGGGGAAACCACATTTCACATTAATATTATTATGCGAAAGCTATTTTTCAAACATTCACTAATTCTTTTTAATAAATATATACAATAAATAAATAAATAATCATATATTGTATTGGTTATTTCACTGTATATACTTAAATGTAAAGTATGTATATTTTCACCTTTTTCAACACACACACATATGCAATCTTCATCCAAAAAAAAAAAAAAAAAAAAAAAATCAAATATTGTTATAATCATGAGCATATAAAGGGATATACATTATATATAATATTTATAATTCTGCTCAATTTTAAATGACATTTCATAACACAATAATACACTAATTATACTATTGTTTACATTTTATTCTCTCCATTTTGAAGTATTTTATGATTAATATACGAATACAATTAAACATACACTTTGTTTTAAAGTTATTAGTAATATATATAGAGAATGTAATGTTTTTTTTTTTTTCATTTTTATGTTTTTCTACTTGCTTACAAGGTAATTTTACCGATAAACTATATAAAAAAAATCATCACAAATAAGTAACAAATTTATGTGTTTCGTTCTGTATACATTTTTGCTGCATTATGTACACGTGTTCTTATACATGCTTACTTTTGGGTCAGAACTTCAGTGTCATTTGATTAATTTGGGGTACGGTTAAATGGCAATTTTTTTCAATAGTTATTTTACACATTTTTACACGTTTTGACACATTTCACACATTATGGCATGTTTTAATTGGCCTCACAACCCAATTATTCAGCCATGTCCTCTTCTGAGTTTATACACTTTTATCTGACTTAAATATTTCGCATGTCATGTGTTCACATGTCAGGTGATCAGTTTTTTTTTAATTTAAATTTTTGTTATTCTATTTTTATAAAATATAGTTAGAAATTTATAAAAGATAAATTATTTATAATTATAATAATAATAATGATAATTTTATCCATCTTACTCATAACATTCAACAGAAGGTAGAATGGACTCTTCTCGCAATTCTGGTTATTGAATATTTTTCTCTAAAATTATACATTCTTAAATTTTTAGTGCAGCTATTTCTTTTTCGTTAGTCAAAAATTTAAGATAATTTTTTGTGTGGGGTTGTAGTGTTTTTCAGAACTTATGTACTGAGCTCCTATGAGTGGCATGCACCTCCATGCACATCATAGTGTTGCATGAGTTTTTTTTTTACTGTTTTGTTATTCATTGTCTAAACAATATTTTTCGGCTGGATCGATATATATTTTTTTTATTTTGGGACAGTGA
Source organism: Salticus scenicus (assembly GCA_963930645.1). NCBI lineage: Eukaryota > Metazoa > Arthropoda > Arachnida > Araneae > Salticidae > Salticus > Salticus scenicus. The sequence goes on from OZ005650.1 coordinate 180,174,768, forward strand.
GTGATGAGACATTTTTGTGAAACATTGCAGTCTCTTTCAGAGGATATTTTCAATTAATTATTTGTGGCCTCATGTTTAAGAATTTTTGCTTGTATTAAAATTTTTTTTAATTCCTTTACACACACACACACAAAAAAGGATAAATAAATAAATAGATAAAGTTAAAGAGTCTATCATACAATTTTCCTCATTAATTATACAGAATATTAATTATAAATTTTTAATGTTTCATGTTATGGGTATTAAAAAAAAAAAAAAAGTATCGTATCATGCATACTTAACAAGTTTAACATTTTGTATTTCTCAATTATTTAATCATTATTCAATACAAACATCACGAATAATACATATTATTAACGGAATAAAATATAAATATTATTAAAATATTATTAGAATTTGTTCATGTTGACAATTTACACTTTTCAGTTGTGATTCATGTTTTATAAATTATTATATTTGTTAAGGAAAAGGGAATTAGTAGTATATTGATATATTTCTTCATGTTTTTAAACCACATAATGTTTGAAAAATGAACTTACTTCATTTTTTTTTAGAAATGATTAATTATAATTGAACAAAAAAACTAATTACATTTTCTATTAAAAATTTTCCAGACTTCATACTTGTGTCCTATTACTTTATTGATTGGGCTATTTTTTTTTCTCATTTTCGCAATTCACTTTACACAAACAAAGGGCATTTAATTATGTCGTGTTGCAGAATGCTTGCTGTAATTTTATTTACACACAATATATGCCTCTTCTGCCTCACACCCTAACTCAGTAAGTTATTTTTGGCTGTGGCCTCACAACCCATAATGTCAATTATAATTTGTATACTGATTCACACACACTGGCTCAATTTGTATAAGTTTTAGGTCTTCACATATTGGCGTTCTGGTACTTTCTTTATATTCTAAAAAAAAAAAAAAAAAAAAAAAATTCATACCAAAATATCTCATCAAAATATTGTTTTATTGAAATTAGTAAATAATAAATAATTTCAGGCAAATTAATAGATTGCATAAACTTGTGAATACTTAAAATATTTTAATTTTGTAATTATTGATTTCCTTTTTCCTTGCCTTCAATTTGTCATACATTTTCAAGAAAATTTGTTGAGAATGCATTGTCATACAGCTGTGAATTATTATAAATACTACATTGCATTGCTTATTTTATAATTATAATGTCATGATTTCAATATACATTGTTGCTTCTTATGAAAGATAACTATGTCCAGTACAAACAAGTTCTAATTAATTATTGGTATTATATATATTTGATGTTTAATTTTACATTATTAGCCACCTTGTAATATGAAAAATATTTTTGAAGTAATATTGATTTTATATAGAAAGTTATTTTGAAATTTGTAGTATGTTTTTGTCTTGATGCGAGAGAGAGCGATATTTTTGATTACCTTTCGATTTTTTTTTCTTTTAGGCGAAGGGGAGAAATATGTGAAGGTGTTCACATATGTTTGGTTAAATTTTAATTGAGTTTTTATTTAAAACAAAATCTAATGATAAAATAATGCATTATCGCAATATAAAATAATTAAATTTCATGTGTGATATTTTATTCACATAATTTATTTTCAGACATTTGAAGAAAGAATTGTTTTGTTTTAAGTGTCATTAAAAATTACACAATTTTAATTATACATACGACCTACACTACTTATTAACATAAAACATTAACACACATCGTTCAGAAATCTAAATTGTATATGTTTTATATCTAAATTATAAATAACATGTTTATCTTTTAAATAGAAAAGTACTTTATTTTATGCGATAAAAAAAAAAAAAAAAAAAAAATAATAATAATATTTAACGGAAATTCTGACATTAAACGTAATTATAAAATAAAAAGTGTTCTCAAATAGTCATAAAACAAGGAAACTCATTGTCAGAATTTATATTATTTCAACACAGGATGTAATTTATTTTAGATTGCGCAATATTGATGACTGCATTTCTTAACCGTCTCTTTCTCTTGTCTAACGGTAATTTGGCAAAATGTTGGCGATTAAAGGGTTACTACAATTATAAACCGTCATTAGAAATTCAAAAATTAACATTGTTTTATCCGATAAACAATGAAAGTATTTGGCACTACAATTTGGCTGTTTTTCTAAAATTTGGCTCTTTTTCTTCAGACATCTCAGATCTGTTCTAGTGTAAAGATCTGAGAACTGCTCGAGATCATAGTATAGTTACGATGTAATTACGTTCGCTCTCTCCCCCATCTCATGCGACAATCTCAACATTTAACCATGGGATTACGTACTTCATTAGTAAACATTTTACAACGCTCTGTACAAATTGTTGGAAATATTCCTAGATTTTGTTGGATGAATTATTCAATAAAGACTTCCTGATGACTGCCATTGGACTCCTTATTGAAGTATTGCTAACCTGACTTTCTTTACAGAAATCTACATTAGTCAACGATCACGACTACGTGAAGAAATTCATCTTCAGCATCACTCCTCATTTGTCGTTATTGCTCGTTTACTACCTTTACCTTTGTGTATCTCCAGTCTCCAAAAACCGATTGCATATCTTACAAATTACATTTCATGATTCCCTCTTTTTTTTTTTTTTTTTTTTTTTTTTCAAATGCGGCTTGTCCTTGGCCTTTTTCTATGCGACCAATGAATCGCTAGACTTCATATTTTGCTAAGTGATTTTGTTGAGACACCGCCTTTATCGATACGAAACACTCACATTGTAAATAATGTCTGTAAATTTACTTAGATGTTTATCCAGAATCTCTGTAAATTTACAATAATTCTTAGTTAAAATTGAACACAGAGATTTATTTTGTATTCAGTCAATCAATTTAGTTTATCAATTTTTATTTTTTATTTTTATTTATTTTATTTATCTAAAAAAAAAAAAAAAAAAAAAAAAAAAAACACTTTTTCTATTTTACAAAAAGCATTCTAAATCACAAATATATTATTGCGAAAATAATTAATTAAATTAATATTAGCCACTAAAATGCACATATATCATACATTTTTCAACTACCCCATTTATTTTTCTCCGTAATTTTATATAAGACTTAAGATAAATGATTACCAGTAGTTTTTTGTCAAAAGTTTTAACAATGAAAGCAATATTTCTCTACTTTTTATCGGTGTAGTGCAACTGCGTCCAGACATACCAGCTGTTTTCCTTTATCAATTTCCGCCTATACCAACTGCGGTCAGCGTTTTTTAATTACTTTAGCCAACTGTGATTGGACTGAAAATATCGGCGAGTGCGATGATTTGCCAAATAATAATAAATAATATATATATATATATACATATATATATATTATTTATATATATATATATATATATATATATATATATATATTTAAGAAATCACTTGAAGGTTTCGAATTCGCAATATCTATATAGATTTCATATTAACACTGTGTAGCGAAAATAATTACGTAATATATTGAATAATTACATTACGTTATTATATATTTAACTTTTATCATGTACTATTTTGTTTTTATGCAGCCATGGTTGAACAATATATTTCAGACATATTTTGGTGTTACTTTGTGAATTCATTATTAATTTCCATGGATGATTATACGTAAATATTAATCAAATAAAATATGATCTAAATAATTTGGAATAAAAAAGGAATTTCTTATATTTTTTAAAGTATTCACTTCTAATTCATACAAATCTCATTTGAGTGATATTGTAAGATTTTTAAGAGACTATAAAGCTTCTTTACTTCACGTAAAACTTTCTCTCAAATTTAGTTATAAATTTAATACTTCATAATTAGTTATTAATTTAACAAATCAAATTTTAAACAAAATTTAATTTTCCTATTTATAAAAATGTCCTCGAAATTTAACGTCAAAGATTTTCTTACACAGCTTAATTCAGATTTAGATTTATTTATTTATGAAATTCCTATTGATTATAATAAACTTATTGAAGATTTTAATTATTGAAAATGTATTCTACAGAATAAATTTAAATTAGATTTGTATGAAAAAGGCATAATTCATCATTTAAAAATTATTTTTATAACTATAAAGCAATAAATCAGGCTATTAAATATTTACAAGATAAATTTATTATTACTTATGTTTATAAGACATCTAATAATTGTGGTATTTGTTGAAAATATTATAAACAAATTTATTTTTGGATAATATTGATAATAGCAATATTTTTGTAATATTTTTAAAATTATTTAAACAAATAGATTATTTTAATTACTTTTAATTGATTAATACTAAAATTACTAATTATAATGCTATCTGCTTTTACATTAAGTTTTGAAACAAATTTAAAATAATTAGGTTAAATGACAAAAGTTGTGAAATATTTTCTATAATCTATGCGATTCTCGTTATTTCTCTCTCTGGTTTATACGTTTCAGATTATTAAAATGTTATTTTGCCTTTAATCATGTCATACGCACTTATTCGTGTAAATATTGATAATTCTTCGAATTTGACTTTTTCATGATACTTACTGACAGTTTTAATAGATTATAATATTGTGATAATACATTTTACGTCTGTATCCAGATATTAATCAAATGATGACGGGAAAGAAGGTAGTCGAATGCATTGCTGAATCAAAGAATGAATGTGAATACATTTTTCTCAAAATGAACATTATTGAGCAACTTACAGTCGGTAACAAAAGTATCCGAACACTAGCAAAAATTCCTATATAAAAAAAAAGTAGAGTTAATACTATTTTGTTAAATAAATCCTCGTCGAAGCATGTTCTTAGTCAATCCAAGGATATGATTCCAGAAGGATTTATTTAACAAAACAGTATTAAGTGTACTTTTTTTATATAGGGATTTTTGCTAGTGTTCGGATACTTTTGTTACCGACTGTACGTGACGAGTAATAAATTTAAAAAACACCAGTCACAAACTAAATTATAACCTTGGGGAAAGAGCTTTGGCGATTTTGGCGAGAAACGTTCTATCAAGGGAAACTTTAGGTGTAACATTCCTCGTCCGCATTTAGTATAGGTGGGGATAATACCTGGGCTTCAATTGGCCTGTGGGGAGTTAAAACTGTCATTTCCGGCCGCAGTTAGCCTATAGACAATTTTTTAATTATTTAAGCTCATAATTCATTTTCATTCGCTGTCGTCTATACTTCATATTCGACATCACAAACGAAATTATTCTATTTCAACATTTTTCGAAGTTTAAAAATTTACTTTTTGATATTTTGTTTTCACATTTTAGGTTTAAATTCCGATTACACTTTTAAAACATGTATACAATATTCTTTACTTTTTCTAGCAGTGTATTGTTTAATAAATTTTCAATTACTTACACTTAAAGTACGGACACTTTATTTTACAAATTTATAGATCTCAATCATCCAAATTTCAGCTAGAAAAGAAATCTTTTGCAACATTCGTTTTATTGTTTCACTAATAAATTTAGATATTTACCTGTATATTTATTATAACTGCCTGAAAACAAAATATTCATCTGCGAATTAAAAAAGTTTTTCTTGCTTGCCTCAATATTTTCTAATGGCTTTAATCACTTCTGTGTTTATATATGTCTCCATTTAATATTACTATAGGTTTCTTTCAAGATAATTTTCTAAGCTTTTTTGTTATACTGAGCAGTATTAAAATATTAAAGATATAGTTATTTACGTATTTTACATATTTTTACCACAGCAATTTATGTTGAAACAAATTTCTTTAAATAATGATGCTTTTCATTAATGCGTTGACGCATATTTTAGCTCACAGTAAACGTGAAATAGACCAATAAAAAATTTATAATTAGATGTATTGACAAAAAATAATCATTTTAAAATAATTTTCTTTTACAATAATAAAAGGTTGCCTTTAGCACACATATCTTTTTCAGTAAAAAGCAATAAAAATTTGCAGTTTAAGGATGAAAAAAGAGAATTTTTAAAATAAACATATTTTTGCAACATGTATTTTTTAAAAATGGTTAATTGTCACATTCATAAGTAATTTTTTAAAGCTTTGATTGTATTTTTTAGTTGCAGTTTTCTGTTACTTTTTAACAGGTAAATAAATTTTACGGAAGCGCTGACAGTGAATTATTCTGAGTGTCTCCGTGTGATAGAAAATAGTGCTTAGTATTTTAGATTTGAAAAAAAAAAATGCTGCATACAATTGATTTTTATCCTATATGTTAAAAAAAAATGTATTTTTCAGATGGATCTGATATATAATTAATCACAGAGAAGATGTCATCATTACTCTTTTCATTTAAATACAACACTCACAGTTAAATATATGAATAAATCTAACAATCTGCATTAATTTTATTACCAGCAAAATTTTATAAGCTCCATAATTATGAATTCGATATTAATATCATTAAAGCATCTATCTAATTATTTTTCTAGTTGACGGAATAATTCAAATACGATAATTTGTATTCACCGGTTTTGCATAAGCTCATTAGCAACTTAAATTACTGACATCATAAATATTTTCAAACAAGCAGATTTAAGGATTTAAAAAAAAAAAAATAAATAAATAAAAGCTGTTAAAGCGAATTTCAGATAATACGACGCTCCGTTTAATAAAAATATTTTTCAAATTACTTAGATTACGTATTGCCGCAAACCAAAGTATTTACGTTTTTATGTCATTATGCCATTACAATTTTCTTTCTGTATAAATAAAATAATAAATGATCCATTTAAACATTTTGATAAGATTTTAATGCATGCTTGTCTTCACAATAAAATTATTATTTGAAATTAATTACCCTTTTTTTTTTCTTTTTTCAATAATTTTTGCAATTGCTTATTTATCAGTTTAACTCATTTTACTTATAATTTTAATAGTTATTTGTTTCTCCACGTTTATCTTGGTTGTCGTTTTTTACTGAAGCAGTCTGCATGACAACCAAAACCCCTGTGTATTATCCTTTAAAAAAATATTTTTGGTTATAGTTAAATTATTTCAAATACAAAGGTTTTAATGGAAAAAAAAAAAACAGCTTTTAAAGTAAATTAAACGTATTACTTTCTCAGCTAAATAAAAAAATGTAAATTACGTTTTGAGCTTTAGTCTTACTATTTTTATATAAAATCAAGACCAATACATCTAACCAGTTTACCGTTCAGATTTAGTTTAGTATTACTGGTTTCTGACAAAAAAAAAAAAAGACCACAATCATCCTTATAAAAGTAGAAAAAAAAAAAAAAAAAAAAAAAAAAAAAACATGCATGGTTGCGCAGATGACTTTTCTTAAAAGAAAAAAAAATAAAAGAAAGAAAGAAAGAAAATAACATAAATTCAATCCTTAAACTTGTTACATGTAATGTTCACTGAAAATATTCAAGCAATTTATAGCACATTTGACTATGATATTAAAGTGTATTTCAGAAAGGCATTTTAAAGACTTCAAAAATTTGAAACGCTTGAAAAGAGTTAAATTTATTTTAAGACTTGAATTATAAAAACTTTTTAAATAATGTTTTAGCTATTATTACGAGTGCTCTTTCGAAACACTGGTGTTAAAGGAATAAATATTTACATTTCCCTGGATAATAAAAATATATTTTATAGTTATAGAAAATCATCATAAAATTTTTTTTAGTGGAATTTACCTTTTAAAACAGCAATTATTTTTGTTCGATTACAATTCTAAAATTGAAAGATACGATTTTTTTTTTTAATCCGCATATTAAAAAAAAAAAAAGGAGAAAAATATTTTCTTTTAATTAGTATGTTAGCTTAAAATAAAATGTTTCTAGGAAAGAAAAATTTCTAAAACTAAAATTTTAAAACTAAAATGCAATAAAATGATATTAAGAATTATGATATTCAATTAAAAATACATAAAGAATGATTCCAAAGTTCTTGAAATTGCGAAATGAATACATTATAATATTTTGAGAAATAAAATGCGAAATCTTGTATAATAAATTAAACAATAAATATAAATTAAATTTGTTGAAAATAATTACACGATAAAAAGAACTTTTTAAATACCACGTTTTAAATTTTCTGTTGAATCATATAAACTTGGCGATTCTATGTATTAATAAATACTTTTTCAACATTTTTTATAGGAATTATCCTATCAACTTGAAAGAAAATGCCCAAATGCGTAATAAAGAGAGCAATTATAAGAAATTTTCAAACATTTATTAATTGAATAAAAGTATTAAAAGAATATACTGTAATTATATTCTGAGCTATTCTAAAAGTTTCAAACGTCTAGCTAGTCGGGAAGTTAGTTAAAAATCGATTGTAAGATTTGTACTGGACAAACAAGAAAGCGAGTTAATAAAAACATGATAAAATATTCTATTGAATAAAATTTCAGACTAACATCTATAACATTAATAAGAAACATTGCATGCCCACTGCATTGGCATTTAGACTGCTGGTGCATAAAAAGCAGGTCTTTAACTTCTTGAAAAACAATTAAAAATCACTGCGTATTTAATCCCAGAAAGTTAATGTACTTCTTATTACAGAAATAAAGCTCGTAGACAATGTGTAATTTAGTACAGCAACATTTCAAAATGTATAGGAAAGCATTAAAAACTAATAATTATTTCACATAACAATTTACTTCTTGATTAGGTGACAGTTCTTTTTTTTTTTTTTTTTTTTTTAATTAATTGGGAGATTTTAGAAAACTATGAAACATGATGTTTAAGAAAATAATCCCCAATATTGCTCTTAAAAAATTAAGGCTTCAATCGAGATTGTGTGTATTATAAGAAAATTTAGGAATTAGTATAATTTTCTCTTTCTCACTTTTTTTCCTTGAAAGGTGAACAGAGAAAATTGAAAATTTCATAAATTTTATTTCATTAAGTGAAGTATTATTTCAGAATAAAAATTTTTATAAACGTCGTAAACATTCTAAATAATATATTTATGTTATATCTCAATTCTAAAAGGCCACACCAGTGATCGAGTGGTTCTGCGCTCAAAGCTGGTAGACGGAAAGGGCCGAGTTCGATCCCAGGTCGCACTCACCGACCTAGCCGTTTCCGAAGTTTCCGTGGTTTTCTTCGAAATTCGCGTAAATACGGGCTAAGACCCCTTCAAAAGACTCTTAAAGAAAGCATCCCTCTTAAGACCAGTTCTTTACTGTGTACAATTTGCTTCAACTCGAACATCAATACCAACTCTTAATGATACCGCTGCCTTTGTTGTCTTTGTATGCATGATGCCTTTTTTTGTTTTTTTAGCTTTTACAATAAAACGTGTTTCACATAGAAACAGAATAATAGCACTTTTGTACAGAAATGTGCAATAACCATGTTGAAACAAACATTTGTATGTTAAAGCATTATTTTAAGTGATATTAAATGTTGAAATATCGGAAATTATTTCAGTTATGAAAGTTTTATATAGAATCAAAAAATTTATGGCAATTTTATCGTATTTTGTTGTGATATACACCAGTTGACTGCGGTGCCGCATGACAATGTTCTTAATTTCGACAATTTATTTATTTATTTTTCAATTATTTTTCAATGCGTACTTGACTTATTTCTAGATTATTTCGCTCTTAAATTTACGGATCTCGATAGTACGTAAATTATGGAAAAATTTCATAGAATGCCGCAAAAATATTTTACTTAATTTAAGACACATATTATAAAAAAGTTTCATTTAGTTGATTTTATACATCTTTCTTTTTACTTTCTCTTACCCATAGGGTCGAGAAAGTATTGTTTTAGGGTCAAATTTTCGAAAGGGTGTTTTTGTTATATTTACATGTTTTGAGGTCCCCTGAATCCGAAAGTCATTTTTTAGCGGTTGGTCTGTGTGTGTGTCTGTGTGTTTGTCCGTTATGAAGATATCTCAAGAATAAATAATAGAAGAAAGTCCAAACTTGGTATTCTAAATGTGTATCATATAGGGATGCAACAGTAAGTTTTTCGTTGAGATGAAGCTAATGGTTCGTGTACACGGACACTCAAAAGTATTCAAATATTTTACGTCTATGGGGGAAATTGCAGGTAAGTAGAGTTTAACATCTATAGACTGCACTAAACCAAATGAAACGAAAACATATTTTTTGTAATAGATATAGCCAACTGGGAAAAATGTTTTGTGTATGTAGAAGCCTCGCTTCCCTCCTGGGGAAATGTCCTCCCTGGAGGGGTGTAAATTTTCATGATGGTTATCTTTCAAAAGAGGTCGCCAATACATTTAAAACGAATGGTTGAACCATTGATCTGAGATAATTTAAAATAAAATTATAATTTTTTTTTTTTCATTTTTAACAAAAGAAAAAAAAATGTAATATTGAGAATAAATTCAACTTTTTTTTTGAACATTTAGTGTTATACTACTTCTCTAATCTGGAAATCGTCTGCATTATCATAAAAGATAACTTGTTTAAATAATAATTTTAATAAATTATTTTTTTTAAAACAGAATTGTTTTTTAATTACCGAATTAAATTCTATATAAATGCAGATGCATTAATGAAACGGGGGGTCGAGGGGTGGGGCAGTAGCTCCCCTCACACAGAACTAATTATCACATAAAACTCTTCCGAAGCCTAATTTGAATTTTTTGACATGGATTTACATAACAGTACTCGTTATCTTACATCTTAATTTCCAACTTGTATTCATAGTACTAAATTTCAGGGTAAGAGAAAGTGGTGGGAGTGACACACCAGATTATTTTATTTAACTAAATTACTTTTTAAGTGAACATAAAAATAATCTTCCTTCTGAATCATATAACCATTTTATGGAAAACACGTTCCCAATTTTTTTATTCTAATCGAACGTAAGTAAATTATGGACGATTCAAACAGTTGTGAAGCTAACAAAATAGAAATTGTTGATGTTCGTAATAAATTTGACTTTATTTAAAATTTTGTTTATTAGATTACATTATAAAATACATTTTTTTTGTGTGTTTATTCTGTTCTTTTTGAATAGTTTTAAATTAAATGGATATTAAATGTATATAATATTATAAGTTTTTAATATCAATTAAAAGTCTTATGCAGACGGAAGTATCGTAAACATATCCACTAATCTTTGCTGATTAGGATCAGCGTTGTCAGATCTGGCGGATGTTTTATTCAATAATCACTAATAATTTTGAGAAGTTTATTTGACATACATAATAGACACTCAATCTTCGAAGTGATTAGAAAGACGTTACAATTAAGAATTATTAGTGATTATGAATAAAAAATCCGCCAGATCTGGCAACACTGATTATGATATTATTCGCATAGTCATAACTGGAATTAAATATGGAATAGAAAAGGAAATTTGGTCAAATTTAGTATTATATTCTGATATCGTATATGCATATACAGTAACATTTAAATAATTAAAAACTTAGAATAACTATAACCAATTAGAAACTGTGGTTGGGACGCGTAGTAACTTTAATACATGATTCGTACAGACACGCATTTTTCAAAGATTCTTCATCAGTAATTTTAACAATAAATATGTTTTTAAATTTATAGGCTATTATTATATATATATATAAATCACTCTACATTATTAGCGGTGGAGAAAATCATGGAAATTATAGGACCATATGAACCCTGCAATAGAATTTCTAGGTCCTAAAAGTGTTGGTGAGTAAAGCGAGCAGAAGGCGGAGACTCCTAATTTTGATACGAAAATGTATTTTATGAAACTTTTCGGACCTCATTTTTCTCGTGTAAGTCGTTTTTTGAATTATTAGAGACATATACATATACACGTACACATAATCGTCACTAAAAAAATTGTAAAACCGTGTGTATCTCCAAAGTAGAAGACAATATCAAGAACAAACTTGAGCTGAACAAATAAATGCTTTAACAATCTTAAGTATAAATTTTCAGTATTTTACGTCCAATCGATCTTAGGTTATGTGAGAATATTCGTTTCATAAAACGCGTTTAAAATACTTCTTTTTTTTCGTACAAGTATGAAAAAAGCTAACTGACTGCATTTAAGGTCAGATAAGGTAAATTGTGAGAGCAGAACTCAGAGCGGTTAGAATTATTAAAAATATAAATTTATCAATGAAAGATTGTTTACATCCAAAGAAAAATATAAAATATTTTAAGAAATTAAGTTCTTTAAAAAGATTAGAAGAAACAGGGTAAATCTCTAAAAAACAACAACCAGAAATGTAAAAAGCAATAATTTTCTGTTGAGAAAGATGGGTAAATGAAGCATATGAACGAAGATGGACAATGGGAGATTTTATGAAGAAAATATATGCGGTTCATTCAAAGGTAAACTATAATATGTGTAGCTCAATCTAATAAGGCGTTTTGGCACTATTGCACTTTAAACATTCCGGCCCATAGGCCGTAATGATAAAGAATATTTCTCTGTGTCCCTCTAAAAAAATACAAGGGACACAAATTCACCAGTATCAATACAGTTAGTGCAACTGTGACCTATAATATGTGTATAAATTTATTGCTCAATTAAAAAAGGCACTTAGACGCTATCACACTTTTAAAAATTTGGTCCCGTAAGACATACTGATAAGTAATTTTCTTTGTGTCTCTGTGAAGAACTATAAGTGCTAAGTTAACCAAAATCGATAGGGTTCGTGCGATGGTGACCTATAATATAACATACGTACCATCTTTCAGCTCATTCGAACAAAGTGTTTAGACGTTATCGTGATCACTCTCACACACACACACACACACACACACACACACACACACACACACACATACTCACATTATTGCAAAAATAGCCAAAATAAACTTAGAAACCTCAAAACGTATAGAAACATCAAAATCTCAAAGTTGTATTTTTCACATGATTACAATACTTTCTTTGCATATGTATGTTCGGAAAGTAAAAAGTTCGTATCATCATATTGATTGTACAATTTTTTATGATGTGTGTTTTTCTTTTAATCTATTTTTATATATATTCTTTTTCTCCTTTTTTTCTCCCTTCCATATGTTTTTTCCCTTTGGTTCCATTGCTATGTTTCTGGAATTTATTCTCCTGTCCATTTTTTTTTCTTTTCATAAATATTTCATTACGAAATTTTTGTTATTTGAGTAATGTTTCTATCCCAAAGGAAATTCTATCCCAAACAAAAAGAAAAAAGATTTTTTGGAAATTAAATATATTTATACTCTCTCTCTCTCTCTCTCGCTCTCTCTCTCTCTCTTTTTTTTTTTTTTTTTTTTTTTTTGAAAATGCTGAATAAATGTTACATATCGACTAATTCAGAATCAAATTAATTCAGTATTAATTAATGTAATTCTATTGTTAAGTATTTTTCCCTTTTTAATCTAAATTATAATAGTCTCCTCGAATATAAATAAAAAAGGAGTATTTTCAATTATAGATAAAACTTCTTCTGAAATTTTTTTTTTGTACAATAGCCTACAATCAAATCTATTAAATTTTTCTGTAAAACAGTTTTCCATTTCTCGTATGGTTTTATATTAAATAAAATTCAATCTCATTGAAATAACTTTAAAATAATTTTCGAAACTCAAAATATTTTTTTTGCAAAGATCCATTTCATTACTCCGAAGTTTCTAAAACTTTTTTAAACTTTCGCTTAAACTTTGGGGCAAATTTAAACAATAGCAGACGAACAAAAGTTGAGATTTCTCTTTTAAAAATTTAACTTTCCACTAAATTGAATAACATGTTATCGTGGCCATCGATCAAACAGTGATAAAAGGATAATTTTATTTTTGAAATTTTTGCAGCATAGTTTATTTCTCATTTGTTTCCGCAAGCGCAGGAAAGCAATATTATAAAAAATGGTTTATTACCCGAAGGAAACATTGCGAAGTGCAGAATTCTATGAAATGCATATAACATTCCTGACAAAGACTTGTTTTATTTATTATTATTTTACTATTACAAAATGTTGGAAAATAAACAATGTTAAAATGTATTGAGTTGGAAAATATACAGAATGGAATCCAATTTCATTGTAAAACGTGGAAAAAAAAAAAGTCAAAACTTTAAAGAGTTTCCAATTCTTGCAGGATCAACATTCTTTATAAATTTTATCGAATATTCGTAAAACTAAGAAAAAATAGATATAATATTAAATATACTTACATATATATATATACAGTGGAACCTGTAAAAGTGACCACCTTGGTAAAGTGACCACCTGAGTAAAGTGACCATTTTCCTGACTAAAATGACCATCTTCTAATTTTAAAGAGACTTTATAAAGTGACCACCTGCATATAGTGACCATTTTAGCCGGTCCCTAGGGTGGTCACTTTAGACAGGTTCCACTGTATATACAATATCAAATAAAATGAAATTCCACAGTTTTCATTTGATCAAAATATTTTTCCATTTTTTTTTTAAGTTTTAAATTCTTGAGCTAATTGATTACAAATATACATCAAAATTAGTGAAAATAAATAAATAAATAAAAATAAAAAGTTCTATTTCTCCCTCTCTCTCTTTCTCCCCCCCCCCTTTTTTTTTTCTTTCTTCTTTTCTTGTTCTTTCTTCTTTTCTTTACCTTTCTTATTTTTATTTTTAATAAAAACATCTTTTAATGTAAAATTTTGTGTTATCTATATTTATACAGGGTGAAGTGTGTAAAACGTAAGAGTAACCACGAGGTAATTGTAACCTCGATTTATATATCAACAAATAAGCTGAATTTGGACCTAATAGTTGTGATATCTATTTAGTTGATACTTTTTTGTATTTAGTGTTAGGAAACAAACCAAATATGAAACAGTGACTGTTTAGAAGTTTATAATCAGAGAAGTTTTGTATTTTTTCTTTACTGATATTTCGGCTGTTAATATTACAGAACATTTTTGCAGAGCACTTTTTATTTCTATAACATGATCGAAATAAATCAGACATAATTTAAATTTGTGTACATTATTCGAAATAAATTGATCGACTAATTTTAAAGGAAGATGGAAAGTTAGATATTCCTAAATAAATATATTCATATTAAATCAAAATGATTTATTTATATATATTTTTTCATTTTTCCGAATGAGCGTAAAGCAGTTGAAATCAAACAGTTGTTGAAAGATGAAACATTTCAGTAACATCTTGCCATTCTCGTAGAGAATGCTTAAAACAAAACAAAACAAAAACAAAAAAAAAAAAAAAAAAAAAAAAAGGTAAAAAGTATAAATTTGTTGACACACTTCAATGACAACTTTTCGATAAAAAAATTATTTTTGTCCATTTATTATAAGAAATCATTTTTGTAAATAGCACACAGATAAAACAGCATATCTACGTAAACTAACACAAAAATGCATTCATTTTCCTTATTTATTAAAAAAAAAAAAAAAAAAAAAAAAAAAAAACTTGGTTTATTTTATTAGGAGTTAAAAGATTACTTTTTACAATACTTTTCTAGTGTCGTTATTTGAAAATATTACGTAAAAGAAAAAATGAATGGAAACTTCATTATTGAGGTGCGTATGCATAATGGAAATACACCAGACTTGTTACAGAAACTATGTAAAATATCAACTTAATGAAAGCGCATTAAACTTATTAAGCAATAAATTAATGAAATGGTTTCTTATTCCCTTTATTTAATTTCACTATTTAAGGGAATGTTACATCACTGCTCCATCAGCGAGACTTTAAAGATTATTTTGAAAAATAAGACCTCTGTGCTTCATATAATTCTGAAGAACTGTTTAATTAATTAATTTTCCCTCAAATTGTGTGTCTTCGGTATTTATATATGTTATAAGGTAATATAAAGTTTTTTGTTTTGACAAACACAAATAAAAATCTAATATGTTATAATCACCGCAAAACTTTTTTTTTCCTTTTACAAATAAACATACAACGAATAATTCATAAGAATTATTACTTTCTCTTACCAATAAGGCGTAGAAAGTATTGTTTTTGGGTCAAATTTTCGAACGCGAGTTTTTGTTATATTTACATGTTCTGAGAACCCCTGAATACGAAAATCATGTTTTTAGCAAATGTTCTGTGTGTATGTCTGTGTGTCTGTGTGTGTGTCTGCCTTTAATCAGCATAGCAAAAACAAATTATGGCAGAAAGTTCAAACTTGGTATTCTAAATCTGTATCATATAAGGATGTTACACTAAACGTTTCGTTAAGATCAAGCAAATGGTTCGTGTACAGGGACACTCAAAAGTATTCAAATACATTACGTCTATGGGGGTAATTGCAGGTAAGTAGAGTTTAACATCTATAGACTGCAGTAAACCAAATGAAACGAATATATATTTTTTGTAATAGAGATAGTCAACAGGGAAAAAAATTGTGTATGTAGGAGCCTCGCCTCCCCGCCGGCGGGAAGTCCCCCCTCCAGGGGAGTAAATTTTTATGTTGGGTATCTTTCAAAAGAGCTCGCCAATACCTTTAAAACGAATGATTGAATCATCTATCTGCGATAATTTAAAACAAAGTTATCGATTTTTAATGAACCGGGGGGTTGAGGGGGGCGGCAGCCCCCTTCACACAGAACTAATTATCATATAAAACTCTTCCGAAGCCTAATTTGAATTGTTTAACACAGGTTTACATAACAGTACTCGTTATCGTACCTATTAATCTGTATCCTGTATTTATAGTATTAAATTTCAGTGTAAAAGAAAGTCGTGTGAGTGACACACCAGATTATTTTTTATTAAAATTGTTTTTCATAATAAATGCATAAGATTTTCATCTAAGAAAAATTTATCAATTACTATCAAAGGAAAGTCAATTTTGTATCAATGTTTCGGGAGTTTTATTATTATTATTATTATTTTTAATGAAAAAAAAATATATATATAAATTTTCTTTAAATTATCACAAATCTATAGTTCAACCATTTGTTTTAAATATATTTGTGATTTCTTTTAACAGATACACGTATTGTAAATTTTTATATGTAGAAAGCGGATGCTCATATTTACACGAAGTTTTTCTCGATTGAGTGTTATCATAAATATATTTTTCTTTTAATTTGCATTGAAAAATGAAAAATAATTCTCATTATTCCAATTTATAAGAAATTCTGTTTTGTATTGACGCATTATAAATTATGAAAAAATGAGATGATAACGAAAACTCTTGAGGAAATGATCCCCAAATGTAATCAGCATTAATTTCAGTAGAGGTTCAACGAACTATGAAGTTTGGTGTAATTTCGTCAATTGGCTCGTAAGATGAGGCACGCACAAACTTTTGATTCACACATGATCAGAATTGTGTACATCTCAAAACGGATAAATTCATCGAAAACCTGTGGTCAAAAATTTTCATGAATACAATATATTCTTCTTATATACGTAGAATAAAATAAGAAATCTTGGTAAACGTTGAAAGTCTCCGATGAAGCACTTTACAACTTAATTTCTATTTCCTTCTATCAAGAATCGTGGAATTAAACTTGAAACTTTATATTCTGCTTACTGAGAAATGAGCTATGTTTCTAGAATTAAATATCTTATTTAATGTATTTGTATGCTCTGTTAATTAACTATTGCAATTTCTCTATCATATTTTGAAACGTTTCGTATCTTGAACACGGATCTGTTTAAATTCTTTAAAATATTTCAAAAGAATGTTAGTTTCATAAATTAAATGTATGAATTTCATGTCGTAAATTTAAATCGGAAGAAAGTAAGCTTTAGATTATATATGAGCTACATTAAATACAAAGTTAATTTTTTTGTCGATAGAGGTCGATCACAAATTTACATAAAAAAGTATCTTTATTTCCATACAAATGTTTACAAACGTATAAATTCTATTCCTTGTATTCGCCATCAGCACAAAATACAGTTTTTAAACGAGTTACAACACCATTAATCATACCTTCATTCGGCGGTACTTAGCTCACGGAAAACATCTTCACCAAAACGCGTTATCCACCAAGTCAGCATCGCGGTTAAAACTTTTTGCACAAATAAGAAGCAAAATAGAAAATAAAATGTGTTAATCGTAAAACCGTTCAATTTATAGGACTCTGATTTGCATATTTCTCGTTACTTGTCCATGTAGCGCTCTCTATCGACGAAAAATTTAACTATTTCTTTTTCCGTTATCAAAATATCCCCCTTCACGAGAATAACTTTTTCGCAAACTCCGTTCGATTCTACCAATTCCCTCAATTTTTATGAATTTTTAAAATAACAACAGATTTATGGGACTCCCGGTTTTTAAACCGATAAATATAGTTTCCTTTTTTATTCCTTTGTAATTATTCAGTGAATCAAAGAAGTTTATTTTTGTAGGACAACTTAATTTATTTTTATTTTATTAGGACTGAGGGCCTTTTAGTCTCAATCTGAGATTTTTGCGTTGTCGTTTTCGATAGTTGGACATTTGTCGAAATCTAAAATTTATCGAAAATATAATTGAATAATTAGAAAGCAATGTTATAATTTGAAAAAAGAAAAAAAAAAAAAAAAATCTAATAGTCCTCCGTCCTAAACTAAATTCTGCTTTTGCCAGAATTTCAACAAAATCTTTTTATTATTATTATTATTATTGAAAGAAAAAGAAAAGAAAATTAATAATAATCAGTATCGTTACAAGCGATATCGAAAAAGTTTTTTTTTAATAATTTTTGAATTAGGAAATAAGAAGAAATATATGAAATAAAAATAAATAGAAAAATGAATTTAATGGTTTAATTATAAATGAAAATAAATAATTTAATGAATGTTTAGAAGTTAGAATTTCTAATTTTAATTATTATTAAAGCTATTAAAAATAAATTGAAAATTGACATGAAATGGAATTGTAAATTGCTTCTGAAATTTAAAATAAATTCCTTCACTAGACTACATAAACAGAACTAATTTTAATTATTATTATTATAGTTTAATGTGTATGTATGGAAATTTTCTCAATTTTAAGATAGTAATTTGCAAAAGATCTACATGTTATTCCCCTTAGTTCTTTGAAAATGAAAGATATGAATTGCGCATTGGGTAATTATTGTATTTATATATGCATTTAACATTTAACATTTAACATTTAACATTTAACATTTAACATTTTTTCTATTTTCTAAAGAAATACCGAATAAAATGTGCTCTTATTTTAAATGCACAAAGAACATTTATAGGTTTACACTGACATTTTTCAGTAACGTTTAATAAGTTCTGCCCACCACGTACATTTTCATCTACATTTTCCTATACAAACATTTATTCGGAAAAAATAATTTGTCAAAATTATCTTTCATGATGAATGCCAACTATTTCCATTCTAGAGAAGTAGTATAAGGTCAGAATATCCAAAGAAATACATTTTTTTTTTTCTCGTTTAAAAAAAATGTTTTGATATACAGAAAATTTTGATTACGATTAAAAATATTTTAACTCAGATCTGCTAAAATCACAAAATTAATTGATTTAAATAAAGAAAAAGATATTACTATTTAATCTAGATTTATTTTTAGAATAAATGGATATTAAAAAGCATAAATTTTACAAAAGAGTTCGAAATTATTCTAGCTGAAAAGCTGTTTTAAACAATAATTAATTAATTTCTTATGCGTTCTAGCATGTTATAGAAATGCTCGAAAAGGTGAAAGGCGACAACGCATGGCTAGAAGAAAAAAAAAAGTAAAGAAAGAGCCGGAGAGAATTAAAAAAATAAAAAAATAAAGAAAGAAAGAAAGATAGAAAAGAAAGAAAAACAGAAGTTAAAGTTTTTAATCGGTAAAATTTAACATTCATATTTTAAAATAAGTTTTTATCTTTTTACCAAAACTTAAATTTTTTTAAACGATTCGATAAAATGACACTGATCTCTTCTTTTCCCTTCTTTTCTATATGTAATAGGCAAATATTGGATTCGTGAAAATTTAAGACCTCCAGTTTTCGGTGGATTTACATGTTTTGAAATGTATTACGCATGGTTTTACCATTTTTTATTATTATTATTATTATTATTTTTTTTAATGTCTGTTCATCTCTATCTACATGTGTGTATCAAAAGTTTGTGGACGCTGTATCTCACGAAGCAACGAATGTAATTTGACCAAACTTGGTATTTAGTTGGACATTGATCAACTAAACATAATACCCATTTAGATGTCCTTGGCGCAATCATCCCATTTTTAAATAATTTTCATTAGGGCAGTATAGGACAACATTTCGTATAAATGTACATTATGAGAATCAATTTTAAGTTTTCAATATGAAAAAAAAAAAAAAAAAAAAAAGACCTTTTTATAATAATAACAGTTAAGCAGTAAAAAATTTGTGTATGTGTAGAGACATCACTTCTATGTAATTTTCTTTAAATACAGCCTAATGGTAAATCTGCTTAACTTAGTTTTCTTTACGAAATTCAATATTGTAAATTGATCTGACTTTTTAAAACTCATGTCCTAGTAATACAACTGTTCTCGTAAAACAAATTCCTAGAAGGAAAAAGTATAGTACAAAGATAACTTGACTATTTTGTAAACAGAATATCGTGTATACTTTAAATAATATTCAAAATTAAAAATAAATATAAATTGTTCTCATAATTAAATATTTTTGAAAATTTGATAAAAATTAAATGTTCATTTCTTTTCTTTTTTTTTACTTTTTATTACATTTCTTGAACATTTTTGTTTTAAAGGTAGCAATATTATAGAGTAGATTTATTTAAGTTATTTTTTAATATAATTTATACAATTGTATCTGACAGAATTTTAATTTTCATAAAGAAAAATAAAAAGAATAAAGTTATATCCAAAAAATTGTCTTAATTATCTATTTATATGCTATTAATTCAAAGATTTTTTTATACTTTATTTACACTGTTTTTGAAGAAAATAGATGTGCTTTTGATCAAAAATGTTTTTGTTTAGTTGAATTCTACATACATAAGATATGTAGTATAAATAAACACACAATATATAAGTTAGCACGTACTATGCACCAAAAATAAGCTTCTAATTTATATAGATAATTATGTTCATCTGTTCCAAGATAATTTTTATAGAAACATTTAAATATATATATATATATATATATATATATATATATATGTATATAAGAAAGAAAAGAAAGAAAGAAAAGAAAATAGAAAGGGAAGGGGGAAAAATGAAGGTTGCATGATATATATATATATATATATATAACGAGATTTTGTGTTATCTTTCGTGTTTAGCAACAAATAAACAAAAATGCCTAATATAAGAAGAAAAAATATATAAATGTTAATAGTAACAACGCAAATATGACAGATTTAACCAAAACGGGTCTTTTTTATACTCGATCTAGCTTATTTTGGAGACCTTTTTATTCTGGAATTTTTTATGAGTCAAATTAAGGATAATTGTAAAATTAATAAATATGATACAGGACAGGCAATTTCACATTTTAGAGCTCATCTGTCTTGACCGACTCTTCAATATTATTGTACAAATCCCATGTTTAGAGAAGACTTGACCCTAGATCAAGTTTTTGATAAGCTTAAAAGTTATATCAGAAATACTGCTCCTGCCAATAATGTGCCTACCTTTCAAACTTTATAAATGTTACCATCAGAGTCTGTGAATAATTTATCACACCGATTAAACATAATCATTTCAGATGTCTACCTCGATTTAACTGATGAAGCAGGCAGGAATACTATAAGACTGACACATTTTTTGGCAGAGCTCCCATTTTCTATTAGAGTTACATTGTTGAAAGAAAATATTAAAAACTTTAAATCGGCCGTAAAACGATACCAACAGATTCAAGAGATAGAAATCTCAGGTGCCATGTCCTCGAACTCCTTTGTTACTCAAATAAATGATTTAAATAATAAAATAAATTCCTTAAAACAACAAATTAATGCTATCACTCATCAAAAACAGGATCAGGATAAAAGTAAATATGAATCAGAGTACCATAAAAAAAAATATAATAAAAAGCGTTTTCCTTATAACAGTTATAGGAAAAATTATGATAATAAAGATAGAGCATCACAGAGATCAAAATTTAGTTATAGAACAACTCCATGTGCATTTTGTTGTCGAAATAACCATTGCATGAAGGATTGCATGAAGAATTGCTCCCTCACGAAAGGGTCGAAAAACAACAGCATGCTTATTCTAAACAAGTTCGAAAAAGTAAAAACAATAATATAAATTATAAAAATAATAAAAAGAGAATTTTTTCCAATGATCATGTTCAATCATTCGAACCCGATAATTTAAACAAATGTACGAGTCAAATAGAGCTGATGCATTTGAACTCGAAAGAAAATTGTAGACATCAGCATTTAGTACGCAAAATGTTGTTCCACCTCAAAATTATTTGTTATATAATAATACACATCAGAGAGATTCTAGAACAGACTATTCTGAAAATAAATTTTCTAAAAGTTCACAAACGGGTATTCGTCTTGAAGGCGAATTTTCTCAACAAACTGAACCGAATTTGTTTCTTGATCAAGAACCAGAAATTGTCGCAAATGTCTATACACCTCAATCCAAACTTCCGCTTATTAACCTTCAATTTGAAGCAAATAGTTCACCATTTTTATTTGATTCGAGTTCGTGCTCTCTGTGATATCAAATAGTTTATTTCAGAAGTTAAAACGTAATAACAAATATAAACGAATTCCCCGGCAGGTATCCATTAAAACACTCTAAAGTTTCATTTACAGTCGGTATTGAAATTGCATTTAAAAATGAACAGGTATTATTTAGACGTGTCTTTTTTGTAACAGATTTAGATTGCCAATCTGTATTCCAAGGCATTTTGGGTCTGGATTTTCTGTGTAAAAACAATCTCTAGTTATCCCCTGCTGATAGAACTGTTATAATAAAAGGTAACAATATAGCATTTCTTGACTGTGACAAAATAAATATTGATCTAAATCATCATAATCCTAGGGCACTTGTGATTACTTCCTCTGATGCTGAGTTTGATAGTGGAGGCCTACAATGTCAGACCGGTCTCAAGGAAAATTCGGGAGTTTCGGAAATTAAGGATAATTGTCAAATAGAAAATCTTTTAAAAAGTATGCAGATATCTTTGCCAAGGATAAATATGATATCGGAATTATAAACATAGAACCGCAAAGAGTGAGATTAACGTTAGATTTACCGATATCATTAAGAGCATATAAAACTTTTCCACACAACAAGAAGAACATGACAATCAAATTCAAGAGCTCTTAAAAGCTAATATAATTAAAGAGAGTTCCTCTCCATATTCTGCACCCGTGACGCTTGTTTTTGAAACTGAGTTCGATTCTGCGTAGATTTAAGAAAATTAAACCAAATTACTAAATTAGATGCAGAATTACTGCCAGTAATAGAAACACTTATCGACATGTTAGGTAGAAGCAGATACTTTTCGAAACTAGGTATGGCTGCAGGATATTGGCCCATACCAATTCATCCCAATGATACCGAAAAACTGGCTTTTCTAAGTAACAGTGGAACTATATGTAGAATCCTCACTGAACATAAAATAAAATTTGTGGCTAATTATTTTGATGACATAATAATATTTTCGGAAAGCCTAAAAGAACACTTAAATCATATCCAACAGATTTCTGAAATTTTCAGACAGGAAAACTTAAGATTTAAAGCATCTAAGTGATCATTTTTGCAAACTAAAATACAATTTCTTGGATACGAAATTTCTGATGGTATTGTAACTCAGGATAATAGTAACATCGAAGTAATAAAAAAAATAAAACCACCAACCAATGTTAAATCCTTACAGATATTTTTAGGTTTACCATATTAATTATTAATGTTTACCATAAATTAATAGACAAGTATGCGATAATTAAAAACCCCTTTTAAATAATCTATATTAAAAAGTCACAACTTGGCAGTGGACTGATAAATGCCAAGAAGCTTTTAAAACTTTCAAAAATTCTCTGATTTGTAAACCTATTTTAAAAATGTTTCATCCTAAAAGAGAGTGTTATGACTTTGTTGATGCTAGACAAAATGTGGTTGGAGATATTTTAAAACAGTCAGATGTTTCATGTGTCTTGCACCCAGTAGCGTGCGACTCCCGCTCATTAAAAGATATGAGAAAAAAATTTGTATTACTGAGCTGAAGTGTCTTGACAGAGATATAGCCTTCGCTGAAAAAATGAAACATAGCAGCGTCATCTGACGATCGATATACACCCAAATTCAACCAACTTAGTTTTTCATAATGACTTATTTACATATAAATTTTTGTGGAATTCTACACAATAAAAGTTGAGATATAGCTTGCCCGCGAACGGGAAAATCGCAATAAAGCATCACCTCTTTTTGCGCGATACGCACCAAATGAATTTGTATAAAGGTATAAATTACAAATTTTTGTCATTTTGCGCATTAGTTCTTTATTTAGAGTGGGCAGGAATTTCTTGGCACCCGCATAGAGACAGACGGATTTTTGAAAATATCGTTTATAATAATGTTCTAGTACTTTAAAATGATATCTAAATTTTTGTCAAAGTAAATATATATATATATATATATATAATTTTATTGCACAAATTTTAAAATATTTCAAAATATTGCTATAGGGAAGATAAAACTTTCCAGACACTTCTAGAAATAGATAAGGATTTTGATAAATTTGTACTATTTACATATTTGAGATTTCCTTATACACAAACTACTCTTAAGAGAATACGTGATAAATAAATAAGATTTGATATATAGTTTTTATTTCCGGCATGAAAATAAAAATTTTCCGTGTCTAAATAAATATTTATATTGTCTTATGCAGTAATGCGGAATTAATATATAATATAAGTATTATTTATTAAAATGCTTCATTTTATATAGGTATATTTTTAACCAACGATTTAAAAGGGGGTGTGTTATAAGTCTGAAGACACTGTCTGCTGCATTTCTGTCGCATCATAATTTCCAAACAAGAAGGTGCATTTTCTATTAATTTATTTTAATTTATTTCTAAACGCTGATTTAATGATGGTCTTTAGCTGTCGTTATGAAAATCGTCGACTCTCTTACGCAGAGAAAATAGCTCGTGAAGAAACGTCCAGACTCTAGTTATGAATGCACTTTATTCACAGTATGTTTTCGAAACACGTCAGAAAAACTGTCAATTTTACAAATATTCTCCAGAAAATTCAATGAAAATTCTTGATAAAGTCCAGTTAAACCGTCTATTGTGCCTGACCAATATTTTTTAAAATATGTTCTATCGTTTATAATAGTGTTCTTGTGATTTACTAAATGATTATCAACTTTCTATTAAAGTAGTATGTATATATATATATATATATATATATATAATTATTTTGTTTAAATTTCAAAGAACTGTCAAAAAGACACTTTCCAAGGAATATTCTAGAAACAGTCCGAAAGAATTCTCACTTGTTCTCTTGGAAGAATGATATAAGGAGATGACATGCCCTAAAAATCATGAAGCCAAAATTGCAACCGCAGAAGCCAAAAAGTGTCGCATACACGCCAATGTTTTGGTAGACTCAATATGGCTTCTGCGATAACGTTACTATTACAGCATCCATCTTAATAGACAACTACAGTCCAGATAAATACAAAAAAAAAAAAAAAAAAAACATAAAATGCAATAAACTTGTTTCATTGATTGCAACGCTGTCGTTTTGATTAGAGCACTCGTGCCTACTTTATTCGCCTTACGAAGGGTCGTGTGTTTTTTCGACCCGAAACAATTGTTGCGAGTTTATTGCATTTTATGGTGTTTATTGAAAGTTTTGTACATATTACTTTAAAACGTCAGTTCTGTGATGTATTCTTATTGTAACTGCAGAGCTACATTTAAGTTGATATGCACGCAAATTGTGTCAGTATAATTTTCTGTAACAGCCACCTGACATACCATGTTTGGTGCACTTATATTCTATAGAAGGCGAGACACAGTTTTTCGGTAAGAGACATTGCAGCATAGGCGTGTCACCTGCAGAACGATTTCTATGCCCGATTATAACAAGCAAATATTTATATTCAATTTGCAAACAGATATATATTTTCGTAAAAGGCTTTGCTTTATTTCGTGAGATACTGGGTCCACAAAAATTTTGTAACACACAATGTAGTATGCAGACTCACAGACAGTGTCATACATATCCAAATTCTCTTCAGGACATCTCAAAACGCGTAAATCCAACAATGCATTTTTTATTGTTATGTATGCAGAAGAAAGTTAAAACAAATAATTCGAATGCTAGATATATTTTTGTTAAGTTGTATAATTAGAAAAAAAAAATACAACTCGTTCCACAAAAGGCAACTGGGAATGAGTGATTTTACTAAAAATCTTTGTATATTTGTAGCAACAAAATTAGATGACATAGGTGGAATTTGTTGAGCTACATATCACATTTCTGGATTCATAAATTCTTACATTTCGGCAAAGTTATTTAAAGCGAATTGCGACTGTTTTCCATTTTTTTTCCATTTCCCTTCAAAAGTGCTAATCCGATGCTCCTAAATATACAAAAAACTTAGTCTAGTTTATTATTACTGTTATCAATGAATTTTCAAACATCACAATGGCTAGTTAAAAATTAATCCCTATTGGGTACTTTTATGCGAAATATTTTACCCCATAAATATATCTGTATTAGTTTCTAACTGTAATATATGACCCATGAAATTTGCTGTTGTGTAAGTACTATACTGGTTTTTAATTTATTTCATTCTTATCATATTTTTTACTTTTGTAATTGTGGTTTGCCCATTAAAGTAAAGAAATAATTAGCACTTTGCGCTTACCTTTATACAAAACCCCAATTTGCTTACCTTATTCGCATAATGCCTCTGATGACGTTATGAATTCGGAATGTTTACATTCATTTGATTTCGTTTAATTTTGATCTTTTACACTATGCTCATTACTTAATCTCTTTTGATACTTTTTATATCTGTTTATATATTGGTAATTTTTTTTATAAGTTTTCATCCTCACACATTTATAAAAAGAATGACAGTGCTAGCTGTTGAGTGATATGTCCCATAATTGTACAGCCATAAATTTATTTAAAAGGAAAATTAACTTAAATGTCTTAGTTTTTTAGTGTATGTACGTTTTATTTTAGGTGCATGCCATTATAAAGAGGATGAATCAATTTTAAAATATCAGTTATGAAGCTGCAAAAACTCTATTGATCTGAAACAGTCAGATTTGTAAATTTCGTAAGATAATAAAAATTTTCAATTTTTTTAACTTGAGAGAAAAGAAAAAAAATCCCACATAAGAAAAAAATCCCCATTATGTGGATCATTTTCTTTGAATAGATGTTGAACCAATTTTAAAATATCATTTATTGAACTGGAATGGGCATCATGGATTAGGAATATTCTATTTTGAAAATGCAACAAAGTAATCGAAATTTATTTTCTTCTCAACATGTGAGAAGATGGCTAAGTTTCAAATAAATATGCATCATGAGATTATTTTCAAATTAAATGAGTCGAATAGTTTTGAAATATTAGGATATGTTTTTTATAAAGTTAATAAATATCACCATTCTAGTTTAAAAGCTGCTTAATTTATTCGAAATTAAAAATTTTTAAAACATGACACATAATCATGCTTTTTGAGGATTATTGTTTAGAAATAGTTTGTAATTGCATGAAAACTAAAATACTAAACGAGCCCTTATAAAAGCTAGAATGTTGTGGCCACCATAGGAATTTCTTCTGTATTTTCCTATGCAAATTGACTCAATAAAAATAATTTATTAAAATCATTATTTAATAAAATTATCTTCCATGATAATGCAGTACAATTTCCATATTAGAGAAGTAGTATAACACTAAATAAAAAAAAAAAAAAAAAAAAAAAATCATTTTATTCTTGATATTACATGAAAAAAAAATCGATAACTTTATTTTAAATTATCGCAGATTGATGGTTCAAACATTCATTTTAAATGTATTGGCGAGCTCTTTTGAAAGATACGACCCAGCATGAAAATTTATTCCCCTCGAGAGGGGACTTCCCCCCAGAGGGGGCAGGCGATGCTCCTACACATACAAAATTTTTTATCCCATTTAACTATCTCTATTATAAATTATTCTTGTAAATTTTATAATATTATTAAAAAATAATTTTCTTTATGCACATTTATACAAAATTTTGTCCTAACCATCATGTTAAAAATTTAGAAAAAGATGGATGGCGACGCAACCTGTAAGACAATTTTCACTAAAGGTTGATAGGCACTAATTTATGACAAGGTATAACTACATACCAATTTGTATGAAATTCTATGTGGGAGTTCCTGAGATATAGTTGCCATAAAATTGTGTCACAGGCACACACAGACAGACATCTTCTAAAAATGGTCAAATCGTGTTCTACAACTCTCAAAACGTGTAAATCCACCAAAAAACCGAAGTCGAAAATTTTTACGAATCCAATACTTTCTTCTATTAAATATAGAAGAAAGTAAGAGACTGTGTCGAACGATTGTCAGAGTAATTACTCATTTATGTAGACACGAATATTGTTTTCCCGATAGTAGATATTTTTGAAAATAAATATCTGTTGGTGAAACTGATCAAAGTCCGCCTGTGTCAACTCGTTTTCTTTATACCAATAGTAAACTTTTCGTTTTGTTTTTAGTTTCTTCGAAAACAAAAAATAATATGTGAAAAAAAAAAAAAATCTGTGTGTACTTTGTTAAGTGTAAAAGTAAGTATACTATTAAAAATCCGGTTGCATGTATTTCCGGCAGCCTCCTCACGAACCGATGAATGCAGAATGTTGCCGGGGTACTAAAAGCTACAAAACAAACCCAAGAATTTCGAGTTGACCATTTAAATTAAATTATATCAATTAGTTAAAAAATCAGCTCAATATACTGCTAGAAAATTTTAATCTACACCGGACAGGTTACAGAAACCTTGTTCGAAACGAATATTTAAGTTGTTTTTTTAACCGACTTCAAAAAAGGAGGAGGTTCTTTTTTTTTTGTTTTTTTGTTTGTTCAATAACTTCTGAGCGGATGCTCCGATTTTGATACTTTTTGTATTGTTGTAAAGATCTTGGTCTGAAATAGGTCCCATTGTAATCTCTTTACGATCAAAAGAAAATACAGGGTGCCCAAAATGTGAGTCCGACTCTTTTAACTGCATAACTGCTGTAGCTATAGTTATAAAAGTTGTATGTAGGTATACTAAAGTGGTCATGCGCAATGTGATTCAACCGCCTGTAGCGTCATCTGGTAGAAAACGTGGAGTTAGCATTCCTATCTCAAAAACGGTTCAAGATAGGGAAAAAAGGTGAATTAAAAAGTTACAGAATATCATCGATATAGTACGAAAAGACAGTTTGTAGACATTAATGCTAAAAATAGAACGATTAAAACGATCATTTGTTTGTCCGCAAATTCCTATTTTCTGCACACTTCAACGACATTGCACTGGTTGTAGTGTAGCGGGCGACATTTATGCTATGTAAAGTTCAAAGTATTGTTATTGTAAGTGGTCACATCGATTAATGTATTGACGTTTTAAACCGACTTCATAAAGAAGGAGGTTCTCAAATGAAACCATGTTTTTTGTTGTTGTAGTTGAGGTTCGTTAGCTTATAACTACGTAAAAAGAGCTTTAATTTTAATACTTTTTTTTTGTAACAAGGATCTTGACCTGAAATAGGTCTCATTATGATTTCATTAATATCTAAACAAATTACACGGTATTCACAAAAGTCCGTTCTCATTCTAACTGCTGAACGACTGCCTCTACACTCGTAAATGTAATATGTAAGTATTGTAAAGTAGACATGCGCTACAAAACGTGATTGCTTAAAGCGTCACCTGGTTTGAAGATAGCGGAGTTAGCGTTTTTATCTCAAAATAGTATAAGGTGACAGAGAAAAGGTTAATTACAAAGTTGTACAGCATCACTGATTTAGTCACGAAAAGACACCTTGTAGACATGAATGTTAAAAACAGGATGTTTAAATGTGCATCTGTTTGTTCTCAGTATTCTACTGTAAACAACTCAAAAAGCCTTTATTTCGATTTTCAAACTTTTGTCCGTCAGCTGCAACGCATATTTTGATCTTTGTTTGAACTTTACGCAGAACGCATTCCATCTTAGCGGGTTACACATATTCACTGTAAAGTTCGATACATGCCTAACCGAATTTTTGGTTACGAATACAGCGCATCCGTTCTTAACATTTCCAAAGACTTTTTAATTAAAACGTGGTCATTCAATAGTTAGTTTTTTCTCATATCCGATAAAAGTAAGAAAAGTGAAGCAACTTAAAAATGCAGCATTTAAGAAAACTCAACTGAAGCATTGACTAGAATAAAACTGACACAACTGTCTCTCTAGTGGATGATCTTTCAGATAAAGATGTAATGTTTTTTGTTCATATTGGGTCATTTCATATATTTTGTAGTGACATAAACTCGAAATTACCATTTTTTGAGTTGTGTTACTTTTCTTGTGGGTTGTGGTTTGTCAAACCTCTGGAACTTGAATAACTTTTCACTGAAAAGAAAAAAATAAAATATTTTTGTGAAAAAAATAGAACCGACTCCAAAAAGAAACTACTACTCAAACAACTAAAAATGAAAGAAAATTGTCAAAAAATGGAACTGTAAATTACGCCCAAAAGTATAAAATACTTTCGTTCACCAAGCAACCTAATTACTTAAACATAACTTTTGAAGTTGGCGCAAAATTAAATAAAAATTGGCACCTTTATTCAATACAAAAATGAAATTCTGCACAAAATATATATCTCAATTTAGCATCTGCAAAACATAGCCGAGATATCTTTGATAAATTGAATCAAATCTCAACAGTTCAAGAAAATATCCTTAAAACAATTGAACAGAATACAGGACCATCCTCCAATGAAGCAAATCAACATTCTCCCTCCAGCATTAAACGACAACTGGAACCGGTCCTGACAGATCACAGAGAGGAGCTTAAGAAGCTCATTACAACGCACCTGGAATCATCAATCACTTCACAAAATCCCAGCAATCCATTTATAACATCCACTCAGTCAACAATACCTAAGGAAGTGTTTCCAGCACAAACAGAAGCTGATACATCAGGACTCCAGCCATCAGATGCAACGCACAGGGCCTTGCATTTCAAGATGCCAAATAAAAACTTTGCTAAAGCCATTCGGGAATTCCATATTGCACGAAGAAGCGTTTATATTACCTCGAGGGGCTCCTCCGGTGGAGGGCTTGCCATTCTTCAGTTGCTACGTCAAAATAGAGTACCAACACTTGCACATATAGCCGACGCTAAGACTTACCGTAGATCATTGGATCTAATCTGCAATACAGAGGATGAAGCTAAATCCCTCATTCAAGATCTTACAAACTGCCAGGCACTAAAGAATAAGCTCAACATAAAATTCAAACCATGCCCACAACAACGAATGATAGTTCTTGGTGTTCCAGAGGAAATTAGTGAAGACATGTTAAAACAAAAAATACAGGACCTAGGATTTCTGACAAGCACAACAAAAGGTACTCTTAAAACTGTTCGACACACAGCTGCAAGGGGAAGAGGCCTAAAAAATTGGATTTTGCAGGCTCCCCTCCCAATTGCGGAAGCTATAATCAGCCTGAACTGTCTTAATCTAGGCCTGCAGAAGTGTAACATCCGTCCTTTTACACAGGTAACGCGATGTGCAAATTGCCAGAGCTTAGAGCACCCCTCCTCCCAATGCACACAGGAACTATTTTGTGCACACTGTGCACAAAATCATAAGAACGAAGATTGTGAAGAACCCCCAAACTGCATTAACTGTGTAACGGAAAACAGAATTAATCTTAAAAAAGGACTAAGACCATACAATACACATCATCCAGCCTACTCTCCTTCATGTCCAGTATTTGAAAAAGTATACAGCAGACGCAGAGAGGAACTAGATAAAAAATTCTCTAGTAATTCAAATGTACAGCAACAAGCAACTCAAAGAAAATCTACAAATAATGAAAGGCCTCAACGCCAATCAACAATAAACCAGCAAACTCACCAGGTACAACCATGGGCTTATCCATGGCAATCTAATCCTTTCCTTGTTCCTCCACAAAATACCTTGCAGAATACAACAAATCATCAACAAAAACATTATTATGAAGGTAACCAACGCTACCTCCTGCCTTCAGGACCACTTGGATTCTCCTTGGCAGCAAGTGGGTAAGCTCTCCTTGCACTCTTTTTCTTTTATTTTTCTTCTTATTTAAAATTCTACTAAATTTAGAATGTCAAATAGAAAATCTGCACACTCCTCTCCTTCCCAAGAGGCAATGTCTTCTGATGCTACCCCACCCTCAATTCTCAAAAGTCTTCGAATCCTGCAGGTTAACCTCAACAACTGCAAAGCGGCAAACTTGGTGGCACGGGATTATATGGACAAAAGTTCCATTGACATCGCGTTGCTGCAGGAGGCCAATTGCACTGGAGAGGGTGACCTGTATGGATTCTCTTCCGCTTGGACCAAGTTTAGCTCAGCTCAACATTCCTCACACATTGTAATACGAACACAAAACCTTGTCTACACGCATCTATTCACTGGGGAACATTGTGTGTTTATCACGCTGACCACTAACGAGGGTGAGTTGATTCTTGGCAGTGCCTATGCGGCCCCGTCCTCTGACTTTGAGTTGTGTTTGCAAGAGTGGCAACACCTTATTACACATAGAAAATTTTTCCTTTGCGGCTGCGACCTTAATGCGAATTCTCCTCTATGGAACTCTCCAATAGAGGACACCAGGGGTAGCAGCCTAATTGAATACATTACAATTAGCAGTCTATGCCTGGCCAACATTGACAACTCCCTCCCTACCTTTCAAAAAGATAACGCGCGAGGTTGGCCAGATTTCACCCTAGTCAATCCCAAAACCTTAGTACACATCTCTGACTGGACTGTCCAAGACATATTCAATTGTTCAGACCACAAATATATAACGTATTCTTTAAATCCTCCTCCAAAAACCTTCACAAACAAAAGATTTCAAACTCAACGAGGCAATTTTAAAAAGTTTAATAAATCTCTTTTAAATCTTTCTGAACAACTAACCGAACAATTAAATTTAATTTCTAACACACAGCAGCTTGAACAATTTACCACTCTTCTAATCTCTTCAGTTCAGTAAATTGCAGCCTCTGCCTTTAAACTCAAAAAGTCGGAACGTCAACGCACCTATAATTTCTGGTTTCCCCAACTCAGAACCATGCGGAATCGTCTCACAGCACTCAGACGACAAACACAATACATTGACCCTAACTTAATTTCCCAACACAAGCTTAAAATCAAACAACTTTCTGCCATCTATAAAAAACAAATTAATCAAACAAAACAAGCCGCATGGAAAGATTTCTGCACACGACAAACAGAAACTTTTGACATAGCACAAAAATTTTATTCAAATAAATTCTTCACACCGTCTGAGCTAAAACTTGAACGACCTCCAGCTCACTCCTCCAAAAGAGATAATCTTGAATATTTACCCTCTATTTTATTCCCACCGAGCAATCTGGCCTCGTCTCAAATCCCTAAATTCACAGCTCCACACGATCTGCCCTTCACTGAGGCGGAGGTCAGGTCGGCACTGTTCAGTTTCAATGTTAAGAAGGCTCCAGGACCCGACAATATAGACTTTAGAATTCTCAGAAATACTTTTAACACTATTCCACAAATTATACACAAATGGTCAAATCTCTGCCTGCAACACCAATATTTTCCAAAAATACTCCGCAGGGGAGAGGTGGTGTATTTCTTAAAGCAAGGGAAGCTTCCCTCTGAACCCTCCTCATATAGACCAATCTGCCTTCTACCAACATTAGGAAAATTGCTGGAAAAATTAATAGTAATAAGATTAAACCACTTTTTGGAAACCCACAAACTACTTCACCCCTCGCAATTTGGGTTCAGAGAGGGCAGATCATGTGAACACGCATTGAAAGAAATACTCAGCTCCTGCGCCGTTAACATACAGTCTGAAGAATACACCACTCTGATCTCACTTGATATCAAAGGGGCCTATGATAACATCGAGTGGTTTCATATACTGAACACTCTTGAAAAACTTAATTGCCCGAGTAACCTGGCAGGGGTCATCCGTTCGTATCTATCAAATAGGAAAATAATGATCAATTGGGGGCCAGAATCGAAAGACCTTCAACAATCAAAAGGCTGTCCACAGGGGTCTTGTTTGGGCCCACTTCTGTGGAATATTATAGCCAACAACATCTTGATTGAAATGAATTCAAAGGGTTTCAAAACTTTTGCATACGCGGATGACTTCTCCCTGGTTGTCTCTGGTAGAAGGAGAATTGACCTGGAGGATCAGGCCCGAGAGGCATTAAACCTTTTCAGCGATCTTCTTTCTCAGTTTAATCTCAACTTATCCACTTCTAAGTCTCAAGCACTGACTTTTTCGGAACCAAGACCACTACAAAGGACACCGGTGATGAGGATAGATGGCGTCAGTGTTAAACATGTACCTCATCTCAAAATTTTAGGAATAACAATTGACAAAAAATTTAATTGGCTAGCACACATTAATGAACTAAAAATCAAAACATTAAAAATTTTCCATAACTCCGCGAAAATGGTAGGTAAGAGATGGGGTATTTCTACTAAATTATTAAAAATCTGGTACAACACAATTGTGGACAAAATTTTACTTATGGGGCAGGTATCTGGGGAGGGTTTCTTACAAAAGAAGCAAAAGCTAAAATAAATTCCGTTCAAAGAATATTTTTGCTCCAAATTTCGCGTGGCTATAAAACTATCTCTACAGACGCCCTCACAGTTATCACCGGGATCCCTTATGTTCATCTTCAGTTACAGGAAAACTAACATCCTGCAGCTAAATAATACTCAACTAAAGAATTTATTATTCCCCGGTGTAAATGTCCAAAACTCTCTTCCCAGTTGGCAAATTCACCCAGCACAGGACATTGCCTCTTTATAACATTATGTACAAAAAACAGTTTTTCTCAGTCAGCTCCTGTGGCGGTTTTTACAGATGGTTCAAAAACAGAATATGGAGTGGCGGCAGCCTTCTGTGTCCTTAATAACAATGAATGTACCCACCGATGGTCATGCAGACTCGAGGACTTTAACTCTGTTTTTCAGGCGGAGCTTTTCGCCATTGAAAAGGCCCTGGAGTGGGTCACCACTCAAACCAACGTCAATAATAAAACTCATATTTTTAGCGACAGTCTATCGGGTCTGCAGGCCATTGTCCGCCACAGGTCCCGACATCCTCAGATTCTTAAAATCAAACACCTTTTGAAGGATCTAAATCTTCGAACGTCCCTGGCACATGTTTCTGCCCATAGGGGCGTGGTCGGAAACGAATTGGCAGATTCTCTAGCCAAAAGTGCAACTGAGAATGTTAGTGTTAACATTTCCCTGCCAGCACCTCCCTCTTTTATCAAAAGATCACTCAAACAAATTTTGTTTCGGGAATGGCAGACCTGGTGGGAAGATTCCGAGAATGGTAGATACACCTTTTCAATGATTCCAAATGTGGCCGTTAATGATTGGTCGCTGACACCAGAGACTGCAGCCTTCCTATCGGGTCATGGACCTTTCCCACAATATTTGTATAGATTCAATCGCCGACGCACCCCCCTATGTCCTTGTGGAGAGGAGGGTACACCAGAACATTATTATTTCAACTGCCCTATAACAAGTTCATACCACTTAAGAAATTCTGTACCAAAACCAGAGGGCTGGCTCGAAAATATTATTTCTCGTCCATCCCTCTTAATTAAACTAAAAAGAATCTACAATCTTCTGATGGATATTTCCACCAACAGAACAGATTAAATTCACGTGATATCTAACTAGAAGTTTTTAAAAATCACTTCCAGTCCTAAAAATCACTTGAAATGTAATTTAAAGTCTTTCTAAATCATTTCACTTTAATTGTAAAGTTTAATCGTAACGTTTTATTTATATATTCTTTCTTTCTCTGTTCACTCTCTCCTTCCTTCCTTTTGTATGAATGTGTGTTTAAGCTCCTTGCCCACTATGCTGCACTTCATTGATTCGGATGAAAAACCTGTCCTGTGGACTTTTCTCCAATGTGTAAACTATCAACGCCCTTTGTCGGTTTGGGACTAAGTCCTGGCGTTTTTGTAAACTATTTTTTTCTTCTTCTTTCCAATAAATGGAGAGATCGCCATAGAAGCGCTCAAAATCGCTCCAAGAGTGATGAGCGGCGTCCCTCTCCTTGTTCAATCAAATAATTCTTGTTCAACAAATATGGTTTCGTAAACTGCAAAAGTTGGCGGAGCTGCTGGCATCTGGCGTTCTTGGTGAAACAAAATCGCCAAATTATATCGGTAAACATATTTAATTCCTTTGAGAAATCATGGTTGTTTTAATAAGGTATATTAAGATAACAATCAAGAATATGAAACAATACTTTATACAATATATATTATAAAAATATACATCTCGCGTGTATATTTTTGCATTACGTTTTGATCACCAAATCCAAAAGCCGCCAAGGATGACAGTTATCAAAGTTATACCAAGTTTGCAAGGAAAACTTTAGTAACTTCGTAGAAACATAAATACCGATTTGAAAAAATGTTCACATGGAGATGTTACTAAAAGACCAATTATACACAGTGATAAAATAATAAAGGAAACATGAAAATTTATCATTCGATACAGCAGCATTTGTAGTTACCAGTAATAAAAACAAACCTTTAAAAACGAATTAAATTTTATTTAATTTTGCGCCGACTTCAAAAGTATTGTAGTATTTAGGTTGTTTGGTGAAGGAAATCATTTTTTACTTTTAGGCGCAATTTACAGTTCCATTTTCTGCCAATTTTCTTTCATTACTTTCTTCTATATTCAATAGAAGAAAGTACTGGATTCGTAAAAATTTTCGAACTCGCATTTCTGATGGATTTACACGTTCTGAGAGCTGTAGAACACCATTTGACCATTTTTAGAAAATGTCTGTCTATCATTCTGTGAATGTGTGTGTGACAAAATTTTTTGGTAACTGTATCACAGGAACTACTGCCTTGAATTTTATACAAATAGCATGTAGTAGCACCTTGACATAAATTAGTGCCTATCACTTTTTGGTAAACATTGTCTTACAGGTTCCTCTTTTTCTAAATTTTTAACATGTTGATATAGGACAAAATTTTGTATAAATGTGCATAAAGAGAATTATGTTTTAGTAATTATTATGAAAATTACAAGAATTATTTATAATAGAGATAGTCAACTGGGAAAATTTTTTTTGTATGTAGGAGCCTCGCCTACCCCCCTGGGGTGTATTCCCCCTTCGAGGGGAGTAAATTTTCATGATGAATCTCTTTCAAATGAACTCTCCAATACCTTTAAAACGAATGGTTGAACCATCGATCTGCGATAATTTAAAATAAAGTTTGTTTCCTCCATGGTTATGAATTTCTCTTTTTATTTGGCGCACGCGCTTGAAATTGAAATACTTTCGGAACAAAAGCGCTCCATTTATTATTAAAATCAACGAGATAAATAATGTAGAGTCCTGATTCAATGGATAAATGATTAACTTTCCTTGGTTCTACATGAATCACATGATATGCACCAATAGATTGCTATGTTATGTCCTTTATCGCTATTTTGGCATTTAAAATTTTAATTTGGCAAATTATCAACATTATTAGGTAACACGACTGTCCTATAACAGAAATAAAATGTTTTTAAAATAATATTTTCACACATTTCACATTATAATAATTAATAAAATACTTTTTTTCCCCATCATTTCTCAACAAAGTTTAAAGGTATTTATAAAGAAATGTTAAACTTTTTAAAGAGCCAAATTTAACAACAAATAATAATTTCAACTATTTTAAATATTTTGTTGGGTAAATTTTGACTATACGGAATAAAAAAGGAAGTAAAATAAAAAAAAAATGGTTTAGAAAAAAAAAAAAAAAAACTATATAAGTAAACGAAAACATTGACGGTTAGTGAAGAAAAACATGACTTTTGCCAAGTAGAATCTTCAAAGAAGAAACCAATAAACAAGAAACCAATAAATCGGCTATTTCTAAACATTGCTGGGAGGAAAATCATAATTTTAAATACAATTCAGCTAAAATAATTTGCAGACCTAAATCCATTCATGAACTCGATTTCTTTGAAGCTTTTCATATTTATAAAAATTTTAAAAACCTTGTAAATTGTGATTTCGCTGTTCCCTATTTGTCTAACTGTTGGAAATTTTATATTCAGTCCACATTTTCTTAATTTTTCTACTGTTTACACAGATAACTTTCCTAAATTCCTGTTGGCCACTCTCCCCACCTTTCCCGTAATCCTATTGGTTGAACTAAATCCGGCCCCTCTCCTATATATACGAGCACTTCTCCTGATTCAGAATCCTTTTTGCACTGAAGACGGTACGCTTTAGGCTACCGAAACAGCTGTATGCATTTGCAATATTTTTCGTTGGCGTTTCTAACGTAGTAGTTTATTCGGGTTTTAATATTCCAACGCCAAGTCTCCTGTTATTACAGATTGAAGTAAGTCTGCGTAACTCAATAAATCGTAGTTCTGACCAATTGTCTTCTAACAATAGTTCTGTTGAAAATGTTAATTCAAATAATGCAAAATCAAGTTGCCTTATAATTGAACTTGTGCCTAATCTTGAAGAACCACGTGACAGACCTGTGTTTTACTTACCCCATCATATTGTGTTTAAACAAGAGAGCGTTTATGCAAAATGTCACATTGTGTTCGAGGCAAGTGCTCATGGAGAAGGTCAGTTTTCTTTTAATGACTGCTTGGACGTTGGCAGCAATTTAAAACCGTATATTTTCAATTTTTCATTGCACTTCTATCGATGTTAAGGATACAGATGTTTTGCGGTTTCTTTTCATTGACAGTAATCCTATCTAAAATAAAAATCCGAATACTCTTGTGTACAGATTTTAACGCTTAACATTCGGCTAGAATGCCAGTCAAAGTTTACTGTATGTTACTATTAAGAAATACATTTCTAAATTGCGAGAAAAACATCCAGTACCGACGGATATCCTTGATAACTTCTTTTATGTTGACGCCTGGTCACAGGTAGAGATACGATACACGACGCGTTATATATTTCCTAAGACTCATTTAAAATAATGAAAGAAGCCGGTATGAATTTACGTAAGTAGATATCGAACGATGAAGTACTGATGAAAACTTGGGGAAAACTTGGATTTTTTAATGTCTTACCTCAATCCTCCGATGAAAATGAAAAACAAATAATAAGGTTTTGGTGTTGTTATGGCAACACAAACTGGATATCCTCATAATGGATATTGATAATTTATTGGAGTTTCTACGAGATCCAAAAAATACAAAACATACTATATTAACAACTGTGGGAAAAGTTTTCGAAACTCTTGGTCTAATATCTCCATACACAATCAGGCTCAAATGCCAATTTCAAGACCTGCGGCCTAGAAAATTGTCATGGGATAAAGACTTGCGTACTGATACTTTGAGAACCTGGAGAACTTGGATCTCAGAATTCCACAGTTGGTGGAACTGAAAAACCAATTCCAGATGATCCTTATTCAGAATTAGTTCTACACATCTTTGCCAATGCAAGTCCTAAGGCTTACGGTGCTGCAGTGTATCTACAGCTCTGAAAAGGGTTTCGCTTCCACGCTTAGAGTTACTCATGGCACTGTTGGCTGCACGTCTTGCTAACAAGATGATGAAAATGTTAGACAGAAAAGAACCATCTTCCATGATCTTCTGGAGCGATTTTCAAATTGCTCTATATTGGATCAAGGGTTCTTATAATAAATGGAAATCGTTCGTGGCAAAATATGTAAGAGAAATCCAAGTTTTATTGTTCAAATTCTGCGAATCCTGCTGACCTGCTTACTCGAGGCATCAGCTGTGACAAACTTCTCAAAAATACGACATGGTGGACGGGGCCAAATTTCCTGAAAGATGCCAGATACATTCCAGATCAGTCTTCAGTGTTTCCCGATCAGAATTTATATATACTGGTGAACTTAGAAAATATTCTAATAATGACTCATTATTTAATAATTCAACAACATTGATTCTCAGAAAGGAATCATGTGTTTTTCATTATATTCTTACATTGTCTAATAGTTATTTAAAAATAATCTGTATAACTAGTTTTATTTTCAGGTTTATTTATAATTGTAAACATCCTCAGGATAAACAGAGTGGGCTATTGGGACGTGCTGAATTGAACGCTGCCGAAGTCTTTCTTGTAAGATCTGCTCAAATGGGTGAGTTTAATGAAGAATTAAAGGCTTTGGAAAATGGCAATCCCGTACCAGGAAAAAACAGACTTTTGAATGATTTTTTGAATGAGGAACTAATAAGAGTTAGAGGGCGTTTATCTCAATCAGATTTGCCCTATTCATTTAAGTTTCCAATCGTGTTGCCCACAAATCATTAGTTTTCATTTTAAGTGTTTATCATTCAAAGTATTTCCACTTGGGTCCACAAGCCTTACTTTTTCATGTTCGACAACGATTCTGGCCACTTAATATCCGAAACAATTGTCGTAGAGCAGTACATAACTGCATTATTTGCTTTAAAAATAAACCTGTATCAACATCTCAAATAATTGCCAATCTGCCAAAGGAACGTGCTATTTCAAATTTCCCTTTTCTCGTTACGGGCGTAGATTATTGTGGTCCATTGTTTGTAAAATTCAAAAATCAAAGGAAGGGTGTATTGAATAAGATTAATGTAGTTATTTATGTTTTCTTATGCACAAAGGCAATACACTTGGTCTTTCTGTCAGGTTTGACAACTCAAGCTTTTATAGCCAGTTTGAAACGTTTCTTTGGCAGAAGAGGCAAATGTGCGAAAATCATGTCAGACAATTCCAAGACTTTTATAGGAGAAGATGCTGAGTTGAAAAAATTGCTAAAAATGGTTATTTCTCCAGATGAGAGATTGGGTAAATTTTTGGCCAAAGAAGATTTGAGTGGGATTTTATTCCTCCCAAACTGCCAAATTTTGGTGGTATTTGTTAAGCAGGGGTAAAAATTCAAAACAGCTATTATTATTATTGTTAAATAAGATAAATGTAGTTATTT
Organism: Salticus scenicus; assembly: GCA_963930645.1. NCBI lineage: Eukaryota > Metazoa > Arthropoda > Arachnida > Araneae > Salticidae > Salticus > Salticus scenicus. The sequence goes on from OZ005650.1 coordinate 180,215,764, forward strand.
ATGTCTGCTTATGCACAAAGGTAATACTCCTGGACGTTGTGTCAGATTTGACAACTCATGCTTTTATAGCCAGTTTGACACGTTTCTTTGGCATGAGAGGCAAATGTGCCAAAATTATGTCAGACAATTCTAAGATTTTTATAGGAGCAGATGCTGAATTGAAAAAATTGCAAAAAGTGGTTAGTTCTCCAGATGAGAGATTGGGTAATTTTTTGGCCAAAGTATGTATTGAGTGGGAATTTATTCCTCCAAAACTGACAAATTATTATTATTGTTATTATTATCATCATCATCATCATCATCATCATCATCATTATTATTCTCTTCTTTAAATTTTAGTGATGCCGACAGAGATAATCCCAGAATTCGTAACTTTTAATATTTTATTTCTGTTTTTTGTCAGATACAATATTTTTTTTAGCTATCTTCACTATTTTGTTAAGTTTTAAAAAAATGTATTTTTAGATAATAATATTGCTCGGAGTTTTCCATGTTTTTCTCCGAAACTTGCGTAAATACAGGCTAGGACCCTTTAGAATGATCCCCACTAGGGCACTCCCTGACAGGCCTAGAACCCTAGTAAAGTCAATCGGCCTTAATCCCCACAAACCCAACCCAACTCAACCACGTTAATAACATTATTTATTTTAGCTTAAATTAGTGGATATATAGTTTTCCAATTTTATTAATATTTATTTACAAAGTTTATGATTTCAATAGAAAATGACAATTTCCTAATGATTACAATAATGAAATTAATCTGGTGTGTCACTCATATGACTTTCTCTTACCTGCGTATCAATACTGTAAAAATATATTGCATATTAAACTTCAAAATAAACAGAGTAAAATGTTAATGCTCAATGTACTTTCAAGATTAATCTAAAATATGTTAAGAAATAAAGCATGTAATTCTGTGTGAGTCCCTGTTCAATTATAATGCATACAATTAAAAAAAAAATCAAAGCTTTAATTAATTTTCTTCAAACTTGCCAAGCTTGATCAAATTTTTAAGTGGCAACCTAATACGAACTTAAAAATACCAAATATGAAATTCCTGTTCTTTTACTTTTAAGTTACGCTTTTTGATTTTAAGTTATGTTAATATCAGATATACATAAACATCAACCGCTAAAAATTGGACTTTCGTAATCACGGAATCACAAAATGTGATATTGTACAAAAAAACAGATTGAAAAATAGATCTTCAGAAAATAGCTTCTTTATAGTATGGGTATGAAAATTTCATTTTGCTTCCTGAGCAGTGTTCGTCGACATAATAAAATGTAACAAAGCATTTCCATCAATTATATTCAATGTAAAAGAGCATTTAGCTTAATTTTGGGTAGCCCTGTACATTGTCAATAATCATTATGTTCTATAAACAATATTGTGTACTTTTAGTATTACATGAAAAACATATAACACAAAAGGAATTACAATTCTAGAAATTTCCAATATAATCCTTAATGAAGCCGAATACAATGGGTAGCCCTGTACACGGATAATGGATGATTTTCATACTACAATCTATACAAAACATACTTTTAAGCACATAATAAATTTTGTTCATTCCGTATTGTTTAAGTCAGCCTTTAGATGTTAAACTTACTTACCATAAATTTTCCCATAGACATAATGTATTTGAATTCTCTTGGATGTCCCTGTACACGAATCATTTGCTTAATCTCAACGAAAAGTTTAGTGTGGCATCCTTATATTATACACATTTAGAATACTAATTTTGGACTTTCTGCTAGTATTTATTTTTGAGATATCCTGATAATAGATACACACACACACACAGACCAACCGTTAAAACGTGTTTTTTGGAATCAGGGGATCTTAAAACGTGTAAATATGACAGAAACTCAATTTCGAAAATTCGACCCTAAAACAGTATTTTCTCTATCATATGTATGGGTAAGAGAAAGTAAAAAACCAATAACCTGAACACATTGTTTTAAAAATCTTGTTAAAAGATATTAAAAAGAATTACAGAATTAAAAGAAAACGTGTTAAATGGAGAATTATCAATATTCAAATAACAACAAATAAAGTGTTAAGCAAAGACATTTTTATACTGATTAACAGTGTATATACAATAACAAAACATTTGATAATTTAATTTTAATGAAAAATATGAGTCGGGAAAAAATCGTTTTCATTGAGCGGACTATGTTTATTATTTGAATTTTTTTCTAGGGAAATAATCGCAAAACGTTTTTTTTTTTTTTAATGAACATGAAATGAAAAATTTAAAATGAAGCTAATCAATTATGAATGGTAAATTTATTTTATGCTCGCAATTTATATAAAATATACACTAAATACAGCTACTGATTATGTACAATTGGGCAAAAGATTAGTTTCATTTTTAAATTATTTACTATATTTTTATCTACTTTCTGTTATTATAAGTTTATTTTCCTTGTTTAAATCAGTCGTAGATAAATATTAGTACTTAATTCTATAAGTAATATGATGTAATATCAAATATTATTTTAAAATCTTAATTAAATTTATAATGAGGAAAGTTTAAGTGAAATAAAAAAAAAAAAAACATAAAAACATAAAAAAGTGTATTTTTGAAAATAAATACCTCTTTAAATTTTCGTCATTATGTGTTATAAAAAATATTGTTTGAACGATGCTAAAATAAATATGCAAAGAGAAAAAACGGAGGAATCTAATAGCAATAATATTATATTTGTTCAGAAAATATATTTAAAAAAAAATAATTTAATAAATAAAAAATAAAATAGCAAGCCATGCAGCAACTTCATAATATTTCTTATCCGAAAAACCCTTGGGTGTTTTATTACGAATTTTCTAAAGATATGTTTGTTTTCAAACTATTTCAAAATAAAATAATATAACACTATAAATAAAAACTGTAAGCTTAAACTAGAATTTTTCTAGCTTGGTTATAACTTTATTGTCTGTGAAGTTTTCATTGTTGATTTAAATCAAGCGCACTTAATAAAAATGCTATGAAAATATTCAATCGTTTCAAAATGAAAAACACATTCCATTTTTTGGTCGAAAATAAAAAATAAAATTATAAGACTAAATAAATACTTAGCTTATTACGGAGAAATGTACACATTTATTAAAAATCCCCCAAAGCGATGAGAATCAACATAAGTATTAAAAAAAAAAAAAAAAAAGATTAGGTAAATAATGCTCCAACCAGAACACTATAAATCTATCATTGAGAGTATTGAAATAAATATATAACAGAAAGTTTTTATTTTTGATGATTTATAACTCAGTTTAAACATTATAGCTTAAAAAAAAAAGATGACATTGTTAGGAAAACCTAAACATTTCTAAAACAAACAAGTTTCATCATCATCATCATCGCCATATTCTTCTTTTTGTTTTCTTCTCTCTCTCTTTCTTTTTTTTTTTTAATCTTAGTACATTGCTTGGAATAATATTTTATAATAACGCCTAAAGAAATATTAAGAAGAAAAAGAAAAGAGAAAGGAAAAATTAAGACAAGCATCATATTTTTAAGAAAAATAAGTTTTATCGGCAGATAAAGAGAGATCAGAGAAAAAATATATAGAATATATATATATATATATATATATATATATATATAAAAGAAATTGTTTCGCTGAGGAAAATTTTCACGCTTTTTATCTTGTAAATATATTTTTTTGTTTTCATATATCTTGTACAAAATGCATAACTTATACATAATAAAATTTCCGTGATTATTGCAGTTGTGTCTAGTACGTACATGTATTTACTATTTAAAATACCCTTTTGCGTCAGTTGTTTATGTCCTTATATTAACTCGTTTATCCATTTTTACTTTCTCTTACCCATACATATGATAGAAAACTTATTGTTTTGGGTCAAATTTTTGAAATTGAGTTTCTGTTATGTTTACACGATTCAAGGACCCCTGAACCTGGAAAACATGTTTTTAGCGGTTAGTCTGTGTCTGTGTGTCTGTTATTAACATATCTCAAGAACAAATAATATCAGGATGTTCAAAGTCGATATCTTAAATTTGTATAAAGTAGAGATGCTACACTAAACTTTTCGCTGAGACCAAGTGATTCGTGTAAAAAGACACCCAAGAGAATTGAAATACATTACGTTTATGGGGGAAATTGCAGGTAAGTAGAGTTTAACATCTATAGGCTGCACTAAACCAAATAAAATGAATATATATATATTTATACGGATAAAAGAAGGTTTCAACTAGGATATAGTATGAAAGTGATTCACCGTTTATCTATACGGCTGCACAAAAGAACTAGACTATAGTAAGACAATACTATAAGACAAATTGATGGAAGTATATTTCAGGTGAAACTGCGTGTTATTATGACAGGTTTATATTTATGTACATCATGTGGTGTGTAGCTTATTTCCAGAAGATACGCTGTCAATAATTAAGCGAAAACATTCTTTTGTAAACACTAGTAGATGTGCTTAACTATAATATTTTACCATATCTAGAAAAATTGCTCTGGAATTGAAATTAATTCCTTATACCCATACGATAAATAAAGTATATTTTATGCTAAATGTTCATCGCTTGTTGTTTGTACATTTACACATTTTGTGTTTTCCTGAATATCGAAGTCTAGTTTTTAAGTTTGATCTTTTCCTTTTTCTCTTATCAGAGTAACTTAAAAACGAGTAATTTTAGGCAATTCAAATGTTGTATTTTGAAGTTTATGTAAATCTGTGATTTGAAAAGCTTGAGGAAGATTGTTATGTTTCAAGGAAGGGTGCATGTGAAAATTGTCAGAATAATTAAAAAAAAAAAAAATCTAAATTTAATGATAGATTTGTATTCAACATACACGTATAGGTACAATTAATGAAACGAGGAATCAGGGGTGGTAGCCTCCCTCGTACAGAATTATTTGGCAAATAAATCTGTTCCCAAACCTAATTTGAGTTGATTTTAGCATAGGTTTATGCAATTGGCAGCAAAATTATTGAAGCACATATCCACAATTTTCATACATATGTTTTAGTTTGATAGCTAATTTTTATCATCAAGTTACTTTTTTTTATGCAGTATAAAACTAAGATCATGACTCGACAAATATTTACTATAAAAAAACAGTATTAGGTGCCCATCTTTTAAGCAAGAATTATTGCTAGTGCTTCAATAATTTTGCTGCCAGTGGTATAAAAGTGCTCGTTATCTTACCCTTCAATCTCAAATCTTTTTTTACAGTACATAATAAATTTCAGGGTAAGAGAGAATCATGTGAGTACCACACAAGACTATTTTAAAATTGATAAAGGTAAAAGATTTATTCTTGTTCAAAATAAATGTATATATTTAACAGTACTTCAGTTTTTCTATTAAATCCCATTAAACATTTCATAGTACATTTTTATAAATATTTCTAATAAGATCAGTGTTGAAATGTTGCAAAAGTATTATTAAGAATGATGTGTAGGTAATCAGTGTCAAAAATTTTTTAAATTGTGAATTATTTAAAATATATATATATATTTAAAATAATTCACATATATATATGTATAGCACTATACATCATATATATATGTATAGTGCATTAATAACTAAACTGATAATCATGTAACTATTGCCGTTCAATTATTTTTTTTAATGAAAAATTTCTTATAAAATAGTTTAAAAAATCTTAAGTATTTAAAGTTGATTGGGTTTTTTCTTTATTTTTTTTGTATTTTGATGCATTTTCAAGACTGGTTTGGATTAGCGGTTGTTTCAGTTGCATATAAATGTGTTTAGGAGTATATTCCTATCAAATGTATACATCATATATTTTTGAGACCTTTATATAGCATTTTGTAGCACAGCGGCTTTACTAAATTTCTATATCGTGTGTTCGTAAATATAAGGACAAGTTTTTAATGTCAAAACTATACACAATTATTAACTATACAAAAAGCCTCAATTCATTTTATTCTTAAATATACTACTAAATATAGTTCATATATCTTGTTACTTACAAAAAATATTATTTTATTTTACATGTACATGTGAAAAAAAAAATCACACACAAATACACACATACACACACAAACATACAAAAAAAGAAAAGCGAATTCTAAGGCACTATTCTTTTAATATGCTATGCATGGGCTTAACTGCGTGTATATTATGCAAATAAGTTAAGACTTGTCTTCAAAAATTAATGTTATCGCAGTTAAAATTAAATATCAGTACTAACTGGACCTGAAAATTTCAATTTTCAGTTAGTCGCCAGTAGTAAATAGTCCCTTATAACTTAATCGCCACTTTCCGCAACTTAATAATATAGCCAATCAGCGTTAGACTTTTTCAACATTTTTTCACTCAATTATATTAAGATATATTTATAAGGATGATGCACAAAAACTTTATACAAAAGTTTACTCATTAATAATTTTAATAAAAGATGGTAGAAAGCCAAAGGTGCAGAATTTAGCAAAATTTTTATATGTGTAAAATGGACCACTTCTTGGTTCAGCTGGTTGTAAGCATTTTGCATTTTGCAGATTACAGATTTTAGTTTAAAGATTCATTATTAAGCAAAATGGATGCGTACTTATTAATAATTAATTACACTTATCGTTTGAAAAAAAATTGTCCATTTTGAGTTTTTCCTGTTACTACATTTTTCATCTTCCCCCTTGAAACCTACTCTTGCGTTTTATTTAAAAAAAAAAAAATATATATATATATATATATATATATATATATATATTTATATGTATGCATATGTAAACATATAAAAGTATATATATATATATGTTACTGTTAAAGCTCGAAATCCGCTAATGTGCAGATTAACTAAAATAACCCGTTAAAGTGCTGAATTAAGAGTTTTCCTCATTTTAACTAGGTAATCTGCACATCAGCGGCTTCTGTGTCGTTAAAGTTCAAATGTTTGTTTCGAACCTTAGTTTTTTTTTACATTCAATATGACGTCAAACAGTCATGTGATTCAGATACGCGAATAACCTTCAAACACAAACTAAAACTTTTATCACTTCCGCTCCGCTCCGCTATGGTATGCTAGGCTATGCTAAACGGTAAACGCAAAACGTGGAGCATCGAAGCCATTTTTAGGTTTCTTATTATGACCAACACAAAATTTAAAGTAACAAGTAAGTTATAATTGTTTTAATTTTGATTTTATTGCTTCCCTTTTTTAATTCTGTCATTGATAAGGGTCTGCATTTCCTTAATGAAATCTAATCTTAATTAAAGGCTCTATCTCGTGAAACTTCATTTTGAATTATGAATATTAAATTTACAACACAGTTATTATTTCCTCCCGAAATAAAACTAATAAACCACAACTTTTTAAAACTAATTTATTTTAAAATTGATTTAAATTACTATTACTTACTGAAAAAAAAAAAAAAAAAAAAAAGATGTATTAATTTTTAACTCTGAAAAATATGACATTCAGTATTATGTCATTTTTTAATAAATACTTAATATGAAATTTTTATGAATTTTTTAGCATTTCGTCACAATTTTTTTTGTTTGTTTCTTTCAATTTCAAGTTTCCTTTATATATTTTACAAATATTTTATATATCATGATTATATTATTATTATTATTATTATTATTATTTTTTTTTAATTTTGTTCGCTTTTTCAGATAATTTCGTTGTAGTTTATCAGATAAAATGTGTCAATAAAGTTTCTTTTTTTTTTTTTTTTTTAACTGTAAAATTAATATATTTGCTAAATTTGTATAGATATAATATGTATGCTGCAAAATACAGTTTAATAAAGCATTTGAAAACTGTCATTTTATGCGTTCTAAAAATTATTAAAGCAGTTTTAGTTATTTGAAGTACTTCTTAAATAATGCTTCTGATTTGTCTAATCTAATATTTCTTTAGCGAATTAAAAACTGGTGCATAACTTTTTTTTTTTTTTTTTTTTTTTTTTAATATAGTAATAGCAATATAAATTATTAATAAAACATTTTTTTTTTTTTTGTAATTAAATGGTCAAATATTTTTATTTTGAAAAGAAATTGTTACTGTATTACAATTCTAACATTCATTTATAAAATAGAATTTATTGAAAGCTATTAACGTTATTATATTTCATATTAAAAATGCATAAATCTTCAAACTTACATTGACAGAATAAAAAAGATTAAATAAATAAAACAAATTAAAACAAATATAACTTTAAAAGACAGAAAAATTAAAACACATACAGATTAAAATAAGTAAAAAAAAAAAAAACTAATTTTTTTTTTTTTTTTTTTTTTTATCGAATTAAAAAAACAAATACAACACAGCGTGCTGTAAAATTACAACCTCCTTATTTTCACTTTAAGGAGTGCCTAGTAGATAATGTGCAGATTATCTAGGTAATTCGCAGATTACCTAGGTAATTTGAGAAATGAAACAATTTTCCTCACTTTAATGATTCACTCTAGTTAATGTGCAGATTACCTAGCAAATCTGCAGATTAACTGATTTCTGCACTTTAGCGATAACATATATATATATATATATATATATATATATATTTGATTAATCAAGGTCGGGGAAAAAATTATTTCAGATGGCGCCCCTCCCTCCCACCTTTCTTGAATAGGCTAAAAGCAGATAATATTTCTCTTTTGCAGCAGGCACTTTCTAGCGCTGGAAAAATAAGTTTTGTTTCGTTTATTTTTTTATACGTTATGCTTTACAAGGGAAAAAAGAAGATAACCTAAGAAAAAAATGTGCCCGGTTATTAAAATATTTAATCTTCGCTTTTTTATTTTTTATTTTTTATTTAGTCTTCACATGGAGAGAGAGTGACTGCTGAATGTTTTCAAATCTAGTTGCTACGTTGAATAATCCAGCATTTTCCTATTTTATAGAAACTGTAGAAAATAATAGTGTCTTATTGTCTGTGAATAAATACCAATGTTTATCAAATAAATTCTTAAATAAAATTGAGATAGAATTTTTGATTAAACAAATCATTGTGAGAGAAACACGGTAATTTTATAAATATGTAGAATTAGTTTGAATATCTCTATATATTAAAAAAAAGTAATTGTCGCTGGCGTCAATTTCTTTGTCTGCGACAGCAACTTCTCGCGGGTACATGACACTTTGGTCCCGCCATTTTGGTCCCGCCACTTTGGTCCCGCTGAATTGGTCCCGGGAAAGTTTTGGTCCCGCTGTTTTGGTCCTGCCGTTTTGGTCCCGCCGTTTTGGTCCCGCCATTCTGGTCCCGATATGAGGAATAATCAAAGTACTACAGAAAAAAAGCGAAATTCTTTTTTCATATTTTGAATTCTTGTCATTTGACATGAAAACTAGGGGGTAGAAAAAGTCAAAATTATTATCATTACTGTTATTATTATTAATTTGCAACAGAAAGTTGTAGTAACAAATAAACTGAAAAGCGTCTAAAAATTTGAGATTTCGATTTTTGTTTGTACGATAAAGGAAAAAGGACAACAAATACATGAGGGAACTTCGGGCAAAAGAGAACTTAGACAAGTTTTTACAATTGGAGAATTAAATATCTACAACCTTTTTTGAAAATGGTGTAACAATAGGATACATTGAACAGAAAATTTAGTATTTCGGAGTGAATTTTGAGTGATAAAGGGTATTAGATATCAGCGAATATCTAAGAATTGTTAATTTATCAAAGTCCTGAAAATTTTAGTTAAAATAAAATACAAGGTTTTTAAAATAAAACACTGTAATGCGGCTCTTAAATATCAGGAAAATGAAACGCCTCTCTCTCTCTCTCACTCTCTCTCTCGCACACATACACGCACATATATATGAATAAATTCATATGTAAATTCAAAAACTTCATAAATGATCATAATCTTATGCTTATGAAGAAGAGTATATCTTGAGAGCAGGTCAAGAATTAGTTCTTTGAAAGAAACAGAATTATGTCACTAAAAGCAAATTATATTTAATATCCTAAGATTTTCTTTCTTTCTTTATACCTTTTCTTTAGCAAAATTTTTCTGTATTTTATTATTTTTAAACAAATTCAGACTTTATCAATAAATATATTCAAATGGGGATTTTTTTTTTTAATAAGAAGGTACTGTTGTTACTGTTAGCAATACTTTTAAAATCCCAAACCTTTGTCACTAATAGTAAATTAAAAACCAAATTACAATTAAAGTAAGTTAAATCGAAATCAAATGAAAAAAAAAAAAAAAAAAAAAAGAGAGAGAGAGAGAGAGAGAGAGAGAGAGAGAAAAGAAAAGAAAGTGCAATTGCATAAAAAAAAGGTTAAATATATTAAATGTTCGTAAAAAATCAGAAAAAAATTCTCCGAATCTCAGTGACTTGGAAGCAATTAAATGTCGAAAATTTATGTATTTACCAATAAGATATTCCTTAATTAAAAATATTCTAAGAGCACTTCAATTTTCCTGTATACACAAAAAGGCTATCATATTAAAAATCTGATATATATTTAAAAAATAGCAAAAAATTAGCGGGACCAAAATGTCTCGGGACCAAAATGGCCAGGGACCAAAATTTCCTCGGGACCAAAACGTCAGGACCAAAAAGGCGGGACCACAGTGGCGGGACCAAAACGGCGGGACCACAGTGGCGGGACCAAAACGGCGGGACCAAAGTGTCCTGCTTTGACTTCTCGCGGAGGGCAGGGTTCCCCGCGTCATGAGATGTATCAGTGTATTCCGACTGCTTTAAGAAAGGCATTTCAGCTGCTTAGAAATTTCTATCACTTTAATTAAGTAAGTTATTAAGTAAAAACGCGGGTTTATAAAGGTACTCTATTTGCCACCGGAGGGAAAAGTTTCTCTTATGACGATTTTTTCTGTGTCTCTGATGTCACTTTCCTCAGGAAAATTAAAATGTGATCAATGGTGTAAATAAGAAAAATTGAATAATTGGCATCTTTGAGATGCTCGAGAGAAGAAAAATATATTTAGAATAGCAAAACATTTGAAAATAACCAATATTTTTAAAATATTACGTAAAAATTTAATAAAGATGAAACGAAAATTAGTTTATATTTTTATTTTAGTTTATATTATGGTATAACTTCAGTATATACCCACAGCTGAATTTGGCGATTTTTCTTTGGCGCCGTTTTGAACGATAACGATGTCGTGCTGGACTGTTTGCGATATAATATGGCAGCTTATTCAATAGAAAAATTGAATAATTGGCATCTTTGAGATGCTCGAGAGAAGAAAAATATATTTAGAATAGCAAAACATTTGAAAATAACCAATATTTTAAAAATATTACGTAAAAATTTAATAAAGATGCAACGAAAATTAGTTTATATTTTTATTTTAGTTTATATTATGGTATAACTTCAGTATATACTCACAGCTGAATTTGGCGATTTTTCTTTGGCGTCGTTTTGAACGATAACGATGTCGTGCTGGACTGTTTGCGATATAATATGGCAGCTTATATGTTGTTTATCTTGGATTTATGATTTTATGTTTTATGATTTAGATTATGATTTTATCATTTATGATTTTATGATTTAGATTATGATTTTATGATTTATGATTTTTAGATTTATGATTTAGCCATAAACGTCAACAAAAAATCGTCAACAAAAAATCGCCAAATATCGTTGTGGGGATATACTGAAGTTGTTCCTTTATTTTAACGTTAGGCGAAAAAGATTTAGTAATGTATACCATGATTATGTTAAACAATTATTGGTATAGAGTTAGAGGTTAAGCGCAGACATTTTTAAAATTGAATTTATGAGATAAAAATTTATATTAGTTTATATAAAGATAAAACTTTATATAGTTTATATAAAGTTTTTTAACTCAAAATATATTTAAAAGGATAGATCTTTACTATGACCAATTTAGCAATTTTTAAAATTTAGAAATGAAGTTCGTACGTTTTTCGCCAAGGAATTCATTTACGCAACCACAATAGCCATTTTAACTCTAGCCATGCCTTCCTATAGCGATAAATTATAAAATGGTGCAATAATAATGATAGTAACAATAAAATCCGCAACCTATTTTTGTTTTTTAAGCATTGATATAAAACTTTGCAGAAAACAGAATTCAATACAACAGGACATTTTTTTTCTCTATAAAGGAATGTAGTAATTGCATTGCTAAAATATTGTAGTTACAGCTAATACACGAGCTCATTAGCTGATTTTAAATTTTTCATTTATTTTCACGATGACTTAAATTATCTATCGCAATTATGCATGTCAAGATTTTCGCGAGAAACGTCTAAGCTACTTCGGTGCCAAATTTAAAATTTCGCCAAGAGGTTAAACTGTACCATTGCTTCAGAACGATTTTTTTCAATTTTATTTTAAATATTTTTCAACTTAATTCTCGAGAGGAAAAAAAAAGAAATTTTTTGTTTGGTTTAAATGTACAAAATATCTCAAGGTAACATATCCGTTTTTCTTTGTGTTCATTATTAGAAAGAAAAAAGCTGAAGTAGTTTTTCCTGTACCATTGATGTCTTTATAAATTAAATTAAATTAAATTATCCTATATCATTAAATTTCATTCTCCACGCTCATTTTTTATTTTCTAAATGTAATAGTACATAATATATATGTAAAAATAATCAAGGTGTAATCAGTACATATCCAGAAGATGTAGCCAACAAATATTCAGACTAAAATTAACACAAGTTCAGGAGACATCGCCAACAACTATTAAGATGTCATGATCAATATATATCCAGTAGATATCGCCAACAATAATAATTATTCAGCAGATATCGCCAACAAGTATTCAGGAGCCATCATCAACACTTATTCAGAAAATATTGTCAACAAACATTCAAGCCATCCAATTTATGAATGGTGATGGTCTATCTCGAATACTTCAAACAGGCAATTCATTTTTACAATACAATCAAGGATGAATTTTTCACTTATCAGTAGATTTCGAAAAATGTGATTTTTTTTTTTTTTTTTTCCGATTTAACGGTTCTTACGTACTATCGCAACCAGGTTGGCGCGATTTGTAAGTTTGAGTAAGAAAGTTAAGTTATTAGTATTAATTAAGTTATTATTATTATTAGTTATTATTATTATTAAGTTATTATTATTATTATTATTATTATTATTATAAGTATATTATTATTATTATTAATTATTATTATTATTATTATTATTAGTTAAAGTATTTCACGGCATTCAATCTAACCAGTAAGCAAAATAATTTCTTTACGAAAAACCACGTATAACACGTAGGGTTGCCATAAGTAGGGTCGCCAAATTTGGCGATTTATGCGAATTTTGGCCTGGTTGCGATAATACGTAAGTACCGATTTAACTTAGTATTGATATAACTTTAGCATATTCCTACAGCTGAATTTGGCGATTTTTCTTTGGCATCGTTTTGAACAATAACGATGTCGTTCTGGACTGTTTGCGATATAATATGGCAGCCTATATGTTGTTTATTTTGGATTTATGATTTTATGTTTTATAATTTATAATCTATGATTTAGATTATGATTTTATCATTTATCATTTATGATTTAGCCATAATCGCCAACAAAAAATCGCCAAATATCGTTGTGGGGATATACTAAAATTGTTCCTTAGTATTTAATACAGTTTAAGAAATTAAATGGTAAAATCAGATATTGACAGGTATCTTGGCAAATTCATGGTGTAGTACAATAAGTGTCGACAATGCAAAATCGCTATCTGAAAGAAATTGTCCTGTCGTACTACTACTACTAATGAAATTTTTAAAATAATTGCAATAATCGCATGAAATATTTATCTTCAACCTGTCTAAATCATATTCTAGAAAAAAATCACTTTAAAAAGTTGCATCTTTAGTGTTGGAAGGACCATTTTAAACCTTGCTGTACGCTGGAAATAAATGCAGAGTATTACACATTGTCCTAAATTAACTAAAAAAAATCAATAGTAAAAAAAAATATAGGCATTAGAAAAAATAAGTTCATAATTTCTTTAATCAAGCAATAACACCCAAAATATTCATCGTAAAACAGTGACAAAAATTTAAAGAGTCGATCATATACTAAAGTTGTAACGGTAAATGATTTAGATGTCAAGAATTTCTCTCTGTTCTAAATAATTAGTGCTATGGTTGTTTATTTTATGTTCTCTCTCAAAATAATGGCAAATTGTTATTAAACTGTCGAATGTTATGACAGATTTTTGACATATTATAAACGATATAATATTAAATATTGTGTATTTAAATGCGATACCAAATAAGGTGGATTTCTATAATATTGTTCAACTCTCTTGTGTTATGTATTATTAATATTCCATTTCAATGAAAGGCAAAGTTGTGAATAGTCGGGTGGAATCCCGCAAGATGAGCGAAGCGAGTCGGGGGAGGCGAAGCCTTCCTCGGGGGTTGGTGAGCGGAGCGAGCAGGAGGCAGAGCCCCCTAGTTTATGAAAAAATAAGTGAAGTAAAATTAATTTTGATTGGAAGTTAAGAATAAAAATTGAAGATCGATACATTAATTATAATGTGAAATGGATCATTAAAATAACGATATCTGAAAACAAACGTTAAGAAAATTGTCGACTTTCATGCGTGAAGAAAGTAGTTCGTAAACAAATAAGCAGGTTCTAGTCGATGAATATACTTTATTTAGCATAACTTCTCAAAACCATTCTACAAAATTGTGATTTCGATGAATATTCTAGAAACAGTTCAATAAAACAGTTAATTAAATAAATATACTAGAAACAGTCCGATAGAACAGTCATTTGTACCAAAACAGTATAGCCCACACCGTCGAATAGCAGGAATTTCGCTGATTCTCGACCGGAGATCTGTCGTTTGGAACACATGCTCAAAACTCAATCACCCAGAGTAGCTTTCTGATAGCAAATGATTCTCGGTCGCGGGTCCACTGCTATTTATAGTTTTTGGTAATTGTAATTTGTCGCTGTTGTCGTTATTTCCGTGCTAAAGTCTAATGAAAAGCTCCAGAAATCGGCTTTTATTCATCATAGATCTTCCAGATTTCAAGAACCATAAATTAACATTTTTCACTATATTTGATCGCCGAGTTGGCAAATCCGTCGCCAAGCCTTTAAGCTTGTCGTCAAAGCCAATCTTACTGAAAAAGAGTGGACTAACCCTTTATTTCCAATTTGACTGTAAATCAACATTTACTGCAAAAGACCAAATGAAGCAAGGGAAAATATTTGATTCGATGCAAGAATATTTAAACTGGAATAAATAAATAATAAAAAAATAAAAAAATAAAAAATTATAAAAAAAAATTATAAGATATTGTGTATAATATTTTTATCTTTACACAACTGGTTGTTAATCAGTTGGTAAAATTGTTTATAAATAAATTATATATATATCTATATATAAATGTATGGAAAAATTGTTATGATACTTAAATATAGTGCTTAAATCATCACCTTCTTTTAAATATTGCTTAAAACCTTTTTTTTTTCCCTTTCAAATGGTCCCGTAACTTTTTATACATATATGAAAAATAAAATTTAAATTATCAATACATTTTTTTACTTTTTTAAATTGTCGGTACATGTAAACATTAATACTTTATTAAACGTTAAATATAGCACTAATTTAAATAAATTTACCCGCAAATATTTTAAATTACAAAACATAACGTATCTTTAAACAAACAACTTTTACTGCTCGAAAGAACAACTTTAGTTAATTACTTTTCTTCTCATACTAATCCCCAAAGGAGTATTTTGCATTTATCTCCATTCTCATGATATATTTCTATTTCATGGTGGTTATTTTTATGCGCTTATTAAAAAATATTAAAAAAAGAATATTATATCATAACCTAAGGTTATTTTGTTAATGATTTTTTTTTCTCTTTTTTCCTTTTTGTTATTGTTCAAATTCTCTAACTTATTGTCATAAAATTTATTATTTTTACTATGTATAAAAACAAGTAAAGTATTTCTTTATTATGAGAGAAAAAATGAAAAAAAAAAATTGAAAATTCATTTTCTCTTTAATTAACATTACCATTTTTCTGTTAACAAAACATTCTAATTAATATTTATATTTTTAATTTGAAACATATTTTTTTAGAAGATCGGGTTATTTTGGCATAAGTGCACTGATATTAAATACTGTAATTACTTAATTATAAAATTCCATATTTTTAAATATTAAAATCAATAACTTCCACTAACATAGTTAAACTAGCTGCACTTGACAATTCCACCGCCATATATAGCTTTCATCTCTCCATTTTCTCAGACAGACATTTTCACAGAACTTCTTTTTCTAAAAATATTAAATTTATTTAATATTGAAAAATAAAAATACAGATTTCAGGTAAAAATTATAGTGGGGATAAATCTAATATAAAATTTTGAAGTGTTGGCAGACATAGAAATACATTACATTTTTTTTTTTTTTTTTTTTTTTAAATGGACTGAAGTTTTTTTTTTTCTTTTTTTTTTTCGGACGGGGAAAAAACGTTGTTATCAATTGCCGTAAACCATTTTACTCAGATGCAAAGAGTTCTGATTTTCTAACACTGCTTCTTTAGGTTGGTTATCTTTGTTTAATTTAGTTTTCTATTTTTCGTTACTAAGTAAAACAAAAATATTTGTTAATTATGCAAAGACGAAAAGCTTATGTCAAAAACAGAACACACACACACATATATATATATAAATATATATTATTATTATTAAGAAAAATGAAGAGAAAATAAGGAAGTTGAGCACTAACTGAATAAACATACAAATACATATAGATTTAGCGAAATTGTTTTTGCTGTCTAAATTGAATTTTTTAAAGGTATTTAATGTCGACTAACGAAATTGCACAGATTTCTATGTACGAAATGAATTGTAGACAATAAGTACTACTTTTATAATTGATCAAATTAAATTTAAATTCAGTAATATACAGGGTGATTCTCTTCCGATATGAAAAACTTAGGGGATTCAAAGACGATACGGAATGACATAGCATATCAGGATCGGAAATGCAATCCTAACGAGACAGGGGATTTTTTAGCCCTGTTATAAATGTTTAAAGGCGTACCCAAATGGTTCCAATTTTTATTGAATTAAAAATACGTGTGTTAAAATAAGCATATGGATGATAGGCATTTTCATTCACCTGATTATTTTTTAACACATTTTAAAAAGTGTGATGTTAATTGATACTTTCTAGCTCTCTAATATATTTATAAAGAAAGAAAGAAAGGAAAAAGAAACGAGGGTGTGTTTAAATCCCTCTCGTGAGTACTCTCGTGATTACTCTCGTGTACGTAAGTACACGAGAGTTAAGAGGCTAAGAGCTATCACAGGAAAACTATGACTCAAAAAAGTGTTAGAAAACTATGAATACATAGTGATCGCGAAGGGATATTTAATGGCCAACAGCTTAAAATAAGTTATAATTTTTGTAATAATTATACCACCTTACGTCTCCCTTTTCTCACTGGGATTGCATTTACGACCCTACATTGCTATTCGATTCTGAATCGTGTTTTGCCCCTACATCTTCTTAAGTTTGTCGCACCGTAGCTAATCACCCTGTATACTTCATTTTAGTTTCATATGATTGGGAGAACTCAGGAAAAAATGGTCTAAAGTAAAGTACAATTTGAACATATGTACTTCTGATATATTTAATTAAAACAAGTTGAAAGTAAGTTACAGTGTTGTTAAAACTATTTTTAGTTTTAGTTAGAATGTTCTGTAAATTTCCAGTAGGCATGAAGCAATCTGCTGGGAAAAGTTTATTTGCGTTGCATATAGGATGATAAAAATATATAAGTTGCGCTTATAATTATATAAATATATAAGTTGCGCTTATTACCACTTAATAACATTCTCATATGTGTTCCATTTTTAGTATTTTCAGAAGAGTAAGTTGGTATTTCTTGTTCGTCATCATTATCAGTAATAATTAGGAAGAGATGTATAATACAAAAATATACTTAAAAAGCTTCAAGCATTTACAACAGTTTACTTAATTTCGAATGAATGAATTATTGCATGCGACAGACAAAATTTTTATTTAATATCAGAAAATGTTTACTAATAGGATGTCAATATCTAGAAAAAAAAAAAAAAAAAAAAACGGATATAAGCCCATTTACACTCTCAATATGCTTTTTTTTTTTTCTTTTTTTAACTGTGACAACAGTATATATATATATATATCTTTTTTTTTCCGATATCAAAGATAAATGTGACGTACAGGAAACGAGTGGATTAAAATTTAATTAAAACGTAAATTAACCGTTGTGTTGATTACCATTTTTTTCCAGATAACCCAGTTATTACAACGTCTTCTACAAGAAAAAAAAATGATAATTATACTGTCAGCGGTACATGAAAATTTGTTTAATGTTTAAATTTTCATATAAAAAAATTTAAACTATTCATGATATTTCAAAGTTATTTTATCAAATTTGAATAACTTTTGTTTAATCTGGCTATATAAATCATTATTCTTAACGCAATTTAGTGATTAAAACTATTACAAATCTTTAATTGTATCTGTTTAAAAATTAATGTGAAATTCACATAGATTAGAATTAAAAAAAAAAAAATCTGATAATGGTACAACTTTTTCGAACATTTAAAAAATTATGTAAGGTAACTGAAACAGCGAAAAATACTTGGAAAGTCGCCAGCATTTAAGAGCATTTACATTTTAGAATAAGAAACATTTTGCATGATGCAGATAAAACTTTTTTAAACTATTAAAAAAATACTTTTGCTAATGAAAAGGTAATATCTTTTTCTTTAAATTTCATAAAGATTAACTTAATATCATTCGCCATATGTGTGTTTCTTTAACTTCTATAACGGCTTTTTTTTACGACAATTATGATAAATGATATATTAGGAAAGCCATTTGCATTAAAATTGAACAATAATGAAATTTATAACTATTTTTATAATTATTTACTTTGTAGATATCTTCTTTTATCTATGACTTCATAAAATATTTTTAATAATGATTATATTTTGCATTATGTAGATTTTCTTTTTTTTTTCAAAGGTTCATAAAATATTTTTTAACAGTTATCTTCTCATTATAAATAATCTGGTGTGGGTCACACAAGACTTTTATATAATTTTGTTAGTAAAATTTCTGAAAACGATACAATGTTTTCAAATATTTATCTAATTTAAACAATTAGTAAGCTAACTAAAGCATAGAATAATATAACTAAAATATCGAAAAATACTTGGAAAGCTGCCTGAAGTTGGGACTATTTATATTTTATAATTGAAAATCTTTTCCATGAGGAAAATGAAACATTATTTTAATACGATAAAATATTAATGAAAAGCTTATACCTTAAAATTTAGCAAAGACTAATATTATTTAATTCACTATATGTCTGTTTCTTTAACTAGTAAGGCAGCAATTTTAATGATAATTATGATAAATGGTATATGAGGAAGCTATTTACAATAAATTTAATAAAAATGAAAATTAATAATTATTTCTATTACTATGCTCTTAGGAAATTATATTCTATTGCTTATCAAATCAACATTGCCATGAAATCTGTAATTGTTATGCCTATAACGTGTTAAAAATGATAAAACGTATTTTTTGTGATGAACAGGCATTTTTATTGGAATTATAATACGAAATAATGCCTAACTTTAAAATGTTTCATATTAATTCTAACTTATTTTAAATTTCCAGTTATTTTACTGTGTGTTTTTTGTAGGTAACTAAACACATCTGTAGGGGAGGACGGGGTACAGCGGACTTAGGGGCACGTTGGACCACCCCTATTTAAATCTATTAATATTCAACTCTTTTAGTTCATATGGATACTCAAGTATGGTAGCATGATACCATATGTATGCAGCCAAAAACACCACATAGAAAAATGGCAAGGTAATCATTTCGAGTAGTTTCTATGTTTTGTGCTGCTCAAAGTAGTTTCTCCACATTGATGTTCTTAAAATTTCATAAAGACTGAACTAGTGAATATAAATACTATATAGCTGCTAAAGGAAGGCAAGATATTGCTGTTTTAAAATTCCTAAAAATTATTAGCATATTTATAATCTATATATCATTTATTATTATTATATGTTTAACTCTGGCACGGGGTATAGTGAACCGCCTCTATATGGGGCACAGTGGACCACCTTACAAAGTGCCTAAAAGTACAAATTAAATTTAATATTTTTATTTGTTTTAGTTAAATTTATAGATACAAACATAATGTAAATTATTAATATCTCAAAGTAATATGTATCTTAATGTTATAATAAAATAAATAAAAAGAATATAATATTTCTGAAAATAATAATTATTTGAATAATAATATAATAATTATTAATACATAAATTTATTAACTATTTGAATTATATAGCATTAATAAAAAAAAAATACCTAATATAATAAATAGTAGGAATAATTTATCATTATTGTTGTTTTTAGAGATCGCATGTAAAGAGCAAAATTAGCAGCCTAATATATTTTAGTTAAATTTATCCTATAAATATAACGTAAATTAATTACATAAAATAAATAAATAAATAAAAAAAAAATAAATATTTGAATCATAGTATAATATTTATTAATATCTGAATTTAAAAAATATCTTTGATTTATATAATATTAATAAAAGAATAAAAACAATAGCTATTTTATCATAATAAGTTTTCTTACTGAGATTTGATTTCTTATTTGTTTATTTTAATTTAATTTTTGTTATTTTATTTCATGAAAGTGCTTGAATTATGTTCTTTAGACTAAAATAGTATAAACAGATTTTAGAGAAAAAAAGAAGTAATTTATATTAATTTAATATAAAGAAAAGAGGCTGGTCCACTGTACCCCGGTGATAGGGCACAGTGGTTTACTTTGTGAGTGCTCACAATTTATTTTTTCTTTCATAATGTATTGGAAACATTGTTATAAAAAATTAAAACATTTCAAGAAGTGTTTAGAGGTTGTTAGCTATTTTTTTCAAGTACATTGCTTTTCTGTTTTTTGTGAAAAAAAATAAAAGTTGTCCACTGATTCCCGATCTCGCCTACATTCCATTTTTTTTATATATCAATTAAAGCATCAGTTACAACCAACAAATGTTTAAAACTTTAAATTTTCATGAATTTTTGTTATGAGACTGAATTTAAGAGTTCAAAATAAATATAACAATTACTTTATTTCAAAGTGAATGCCATGTTTAGAGGGAAATACACTGATTAATATTAACACTTTTTTTTTTAAGGGAATTAGATGAAAACAAATGAGCAAGTAGCATAATAAGTAACTTATTATTCCCGAAACTTGGAACCCAATAAATATAAAGTTTTAAATCTTGTAAAAATTTTTAAGTACCGTTTAAAGAGCTACAGAATGATTTTATCTTAAAAATATTACGTAGCTTAGTAAATTTTATAATAAATATCCAGATATTTTTATCTGTATCGATTTTGATAATTGTCATCATCCCTTATCCCCTTAAGGGGACATACTACTTTTAAAAACGAGAAATTAAGAAATTTTTGAACAACTTTTAGAATTTTTTAATAAAAGAATGTATACATCCACAAATATTTATTTATTTATTTATTTATTTTATTAACTAGAATGACATTACTCTATTGATTAAAAATATTATTTTGGTTTACTTTAAAATATATATAGATATATATTTTTTTTATTGCAGATTATTTTCAAATCGGCTTTCTTATTGTGCGCAGGATACATCAATTACGATTTCCTTTATCCTTATAATTTTTAAATTAAATAAAACAAAACATTCAGATTAAGAGTCTGAATAAAAGGTTCTAATTATTTAATTAACAATTATATTTGAAATATGAAATTACCATTAAAATTTTTATGTTTCCACAACCATTATCTTTTTTTTCTCTATTGAACAGATCGCCAGTGTTTAGTTCTGTTTTATTATTATTATTATTATTATTATTATTATTTTATGTCAAAATGCATGTTTGAAAAAAAAAAAAAAAAAAAAAAAAAAGTTCGTATCTTAAATACTTTTTGAAATACCATGCGCGCATTGAAAAGTACCATTGAATTAAAAAAAATATATAATAATAATAATCTGCAGAAAAACAACTTTCTATTTTAAAGTAAACCAAAGTAATATTTTTAATCAATAGAAGTAATATCATACTAGTTAACCCAGGCACACCATAAAAGAAAAAAAAAAATGCCCATGCATTCATAGTTGCCCATGCATATATAAAAAAAAAAAAAAAAAAAAAAAAAAAAATCGGAAAACTGAATGAAAATGTTTTCACCTTCCCATTTTTAAAAGTAGTCATTCCCCTTAAGCAATGCAAATTATATTTTGTATAATGGAGTTGCTCTATATTCTCAATGGTTTATGAAATATTATTTAACAATTATCTATTCGTTTATAATTAACTGGTATGGCATATACCAAACTTTTTATTACCCTGCATTGGAATATTATGAAGTTATATCATAGAGTAAATGGTATGATAAGAAGTAATGATCAATTATTCAACACGAAAAACGGCAATATTTACACTTGCCATTTCACGAAAATTAATTCGATCATTTGTTTTAAAAGGGATGGTAGACATTGAAAATCGGTCTTTGAATATATTGTCTTAGAATTATGAAAGTTTGCATAGGTGTGCATTGGAATGTATCAATATCAAATATATAAAATTTTCTCGAAAACCTTTAAAATTAAAAAATAAATAAATAAATTTCAAAATTTTAATTTTTTGAAATTTTTTAAAATATTTCATGCGATTGAGGTTTTAAAAATTTCCCCCGATTTTACATTATTCTTATGCTGAAATTTTCTACAAATTTGTAACATTCAAACCTAAAAATATTTTTAAAAACTTAAATTATCAACCGATCCACACATTGCGATGAAAATTTTTAAAGACTTTCTCGAATGGAATATATTTATTTTTTTTTCAAGATGATAATAATAATAATAATAATAATAATAATAATAAAAGATTTTTTTTTTCATTTTTAATAGTTTTCGAAATATTTAATTATATTCATTGTTGGTACATTTCAATGCACATCTATGCATTTAGCGTGAGACAAAAATCGTAATGTCGTTTTAATTTAATCATCTGAATCTATAAACTTATTTAACAGCAATATATATACATATACCTATATTTTTTTAATGCTGCCTTTCAAACACATTTAATGGATATCCTCACAGCACCTGAATGCCATTTTTTTTAATAAATAATGTTTAGTTAAATAATGTTTTAAATCCGCATTATACATTTTTTTAACTGGAATCTCAGCTATTTTATTTTAGTTAAAATGCAAATTTTTTCACATGAAATGTTTTAAGTAATCATGGTCTGCTTTCAAGATGAACTTGTGCATATATCTTTTTCGCCCGGTGTAGACTTGTCATTAATTATAATCCTCTTACCCTAAATAAATATTAAGAACCTAGATAAACAGAAAAAAAAAGGCATGTGCAATTACAAATTAATTTTTCAAAATTCTTATCCTTCATCATTTATCGTTATGAAAAGACTGTACCTCAGATTTTATAGCAAAAAATTGCACCAAACTTGAAATTTAGGAGAATTAATATGTAAAACTTTGTTGACACATTTTGGTGCATACCGGCCGATAGGCAGTTGCTGTAGTTTCCTTCATTTTCTAAAGGCTATATCTCGGCTTCTGTAGTGCATAAGTTCAACAAACTTCTTACGTGATACATGTATTATTAAAAATTCAGCAAACTAAATCTGATTGTATATCAGTTGAAAAGGAGGCAGCTACTTTGCAATTTTCCCCATTTACGAGGAGGCTATATTTCTGCTCCAACTGTATATAAATGCACAATATTAATATGTGAGATGGTTTTTAACTACGCTGACTTTTTTACAAATATTGTTCAATATATTTCGCTGTTTTGTAGCCTTTTTATAGATTTTCTTAAATTTCCAAACATTTATAAATAAGAATGATATAGAAAGAGTTTTGTGATGGCCATGTCATACTTGATTTATTTGTCAAATAAATTTTGAATATTTGCAGTAACCTAAATTAAAACATTTTGCAAAATCCGCTAAGTATAAATGAAAATGAAATATAGGTTAAAACCAATTTATTTGTGATTTTAACATTCCAATTTTTTTTTTTAAGGACTGAGGACTATTAGTATCAATCTGGGATTTTTGCGGTGTCATATTTCGATAATTGTACATTCACCGAAATCTAAACTTTATCGAAAATATACTATAATAATTTAAAAGCGATGTTATAATTTGAAAAAAAAAAAAAAAAAAAAAAAAAAAAAACTAATAGTCCTCCGTCCTAAACTAAATTCTGCTTTTGCCAGAATTTCATCAAGAAAAAGAAAAGAAAAGAAAATTAATAATAATC
The DNA here is from genome assembly GCA_963930645.1 of Salticus scenicus. Taxonomy (NCBI): domain Eukaryota; kingdom Metazoa; phylum Arthropoda; class Arachnida; order Araneae; family Salticidae; genus Salticus; species Salticus scenicus. Next base: position 180,240,094 of record OZ005650.1, read on the forward strand.
AGTATCGAAACAAACACTATCGAAAAATATTTTTTTCCTTTTAATAATTTTGAATTATGAAATAAATAAAAAAAATTGTGCTTTTAAAAAATTAAAGAACACGCTTTCATTGAAATGTGAACTGAAAAGCACAAAATATCTGTCTTTATAGAATTAAAATGCAGAGTAGGAAAAATTCGTGGGAGTGACTCACCATAATATTTACATCTTTAATAAAAAAAATTAATTGAAATTGTTGGCACTCAACGTTATACAAATACGGCCAAATCCTGTGCCACATAGGATAGAGTTTTTTTTTTTTTTTTTTTTTTGCCCCTTATACCGGCCCCTGAAGGAATAAGAGCCTGGAAATACTTGCATGTAGTATTGTCATCGACTATGAAGTCGTGTGCAAACATTCAGGTCAATCAAATGAGATTCGGTCAATCACAAAAA